>OX451739.1:1151236691-1152436691 GCA_948472305.1 Vicia faba | reverse complement strand
AATAATAGCAGCAACAGGAGTTTTCTGAAAAAGGATCTCTTGAGTATCCATCAAGCGTTGGATGCCTGACTTCAACAGTGGACATTCGGATTGCAAGGTTGAACAAACGTAACAATCTTTTTCACAGCCCGGGAAAATCCCGGCTTTCAACAGATTCATCTTGATCATTGGAAATGGAGTCATTAAGTCATCAACAGTAGTAACATGAAGTTCTTCCACAATAGCATGGACATTATGACCATGTTTTGGCATAGGAGCAGATATCACATTAGGTTTTTCGGGAGCATCAAACTCTACCTCCTTGGCATCTATCAAATCTTGGATCTTGTTTTTAAGGGCCCAACAGTTGTTGGTGTCCTTCCCCACACTGTCCAAATGATATGCGCATTTTGCATTGGAGTGATAATATGGAGAAGAGGTATTTGGATTCTTTGGTGCCTCTTTCAAGTTTGTAAGGTTTAACTTTAGCAGATGAGGGAGGACCTGAGTCGGTGTCATATTGATCCGGGTGAATTGTCGTTGTGGCCTTTCTACCCTTTGCTAGTTAGCTCTGGGTTGACTGCTTCGGGGTTGATCGGCTGAAGAGTTCTAGATCATCACAGCGCCCACCGCGGGTCGGTGCTCCATTCTCCCTTGATTTCTCTGGGTGTGAATAGCATAAACTTCCTTCTTGGCTGGAAAGGTTTTCTTGATAGCAGTGGAAGCGGACGCATCCTTCTGAATTTTACCACTCTTAATGCCAGCTTCGACCCTTTCACCGGTCAGAATTAATTTGGTGAACCATGCAGATGAGCTCCCGATCAAGTGATTGAAGAATGGACCTGACAGGGTCCCCAAAAACATGTCAACCAGCTCTCTATCTGACAATGGTGGCTGCACCCTTCTAGCCAAATCCCGCCACTTCTGGGCATACTCCTTAAATCCCTCATTAGAGGCCATACCCATACTCTGTAGTTGAGTACGAGTAGGCGCTAAATCTGTGTTATATTGGTATTGTCGGTAGAAAGCAGCAACTAAATCCTCCCAGTTATGAACATCAGATCTCTCAAGTTGATAAAACCAGTCCAATTGCGTACCCGACAAACTATCTTGAAAAAAGTGGACCCAAAGATCCTTATCAGAAGAGTGAGGTTGGATCTTTCTGACGTAGGACCGCAGATGCATCTTCGGACAGGACAAACCTTCGTATTTAGCAAATGTAGTCACTTTGAACTTGGGAGGAATGACGATCCCAGCAACCAACCCTAGTTCTTCGAAATCTAGCCCAGGTACCCTTTGTACCTCTATGGCTGCTAGCCGGTCTTCAAGATTCTTATACTTATCATCCGCCAGAGGGTACTGCTGTTCGGGGTAATCTTCATCCTCTTCCTCTTCTTCCTCTTCAGCTTCAGACTCGGAAGGTACCGCAGCTCCTTTTCCTTTACCAACCCCTTCATCAGACGTCGAGGGGAAATCCAGAACTCTCTTAGCCTAATTCTCAAATCTTCTTCCCATAGTGGCCACATCAATCCTTTTCTTTTTCTTCTTTTCTGTTTCCTTCTCTTTCTCTAACAGTGCTTTAAGGTCCTCTTGACCCTTTGCCAAGGTAATGAGGAGTTGTTGGAATTGCGAATTTTGTGCTTGCAGATCTTTAACCGTCTGCTCTATATCCATCTTGCTGAGATAAACAACAGAAAGATAAGGAAACCTAGTGTGAAGACCTGTTTATGCATATGATGAATGATATGTATTCATGTAATGCATTCAAGGATTCAGAAATTCAAAGTTGTTGCAAACAAAAAGAACACACGTCATATTAATAAGAAGAAATTTTTTAGTACATAAATGCCCCATGGGCAGAATATTACAAAATTCTTAATGTAAAAAGACGTTGCGCATCCTCTTTGGTGCGATGTATGTGTTAAGAGTCTCCTCTTCGTGAAGTCGGAGGGTAAGTTCCAAAACCTTCTTCTCACTGGCGTAGAAGTTGGCTTCAAAAGTGTTCCATTCTTCCTTGAGCTGTATCCAACTCATTTGCAATTCTTCCAATGATGTTGGCATGTCAGGATATAGGAGGGTGTATGGAACCTCTCCTTCCATAACAGGCTCTTTGATCACGGGGAGAATGTGGGGGTAAGGCATCATAAGACTCTAGGTGTGGGTTCGTACCCACTTGAGATAAGGATCAAGGGGGATGAAATTCTTGTGTCCCAGTGTCTTACTATACACTTTGTTGGGCATCCTCCAAGCTCGGATAAACCTTTGTCGAAGTCCTTGAGCGTTGTTGTCAAAGTTAAAAACCAAGTTAGGAATCAGTATGGCATGAGGGCCATCCCTTCGGGCATACCCAAATTGTCTCAGAGCTAAACATGGGTTGTAGGTAATGCCTCCCCTAATGCCAAGTAGTGGGACATTAGGGAATTCCCCACAACGATCAATGATGATGATATTTTCTCTGGACCAAGAACACCAATGAACATCAGAATGTGTGAGGGTCATGAACCATTGTGACCACCTTAAACCCTGCTCATTCTTCAAAACTGACTGGGGAAGGTGAGAAATAAACCACATTTCTATAAGAGGACTACAACACATGAGAACACCTCTTTTCCTCATTGTTCGTGTGTGAAATGAGTGTAGGATGCCCCCAAGCAATGTAGGCACAAGATTCCGAGATATGAAAATCTTGACAGCATTCACATCTATAAGCTGATCAGGGTTTGGGAACAAGACTAACTCATAGATGAGAAGTGCAACAATCTCCTCAAAAGCTTGCAGATCTAGAGAATTCCAACAGTCTTGTGCCTTCTCAAACAGAAACTTTGCCAAGAAACCCTTGACACCACTTTTGGTTTCCCAATGACCTTTGATATCAGATAGTTGCAAGTGTAAGGCTTGAGCAACATCTTCAGGCTTTGGTTCTCTTTCCGTACCGTTGTAGGGTAGTTGATGGAGAATAGGAATCCTCAGGAGTTGAGAAAATTCCTCTAAAGTAGGTACTAGTTGGTAATCAGGGAATGTGAAATAGTGGTGTAGGGGGTCAATGAACTGGAAGATAACTTTCACCATGTCTTCTTCAATGTTGGAGTTGACCAAGTTGAGAAGTCTACCATGTCTTTCACTAAAGAGAGAATTCTCTGGAATCTTGGAAGTAAGCTCCTTGAGTTGAGGAGGGATCCTTACAAGATTGACTTGAATAGTTTTCCTACGAAGAGATTCCATTACCTACAAAACAAGAACAAATATGAAGATCCAAACCCTTGAAATGGTTAGTGTATGTGTTGTACCCCAAAATTTTGCCTCCCATTTCATCAACATTTTCTCATCACAAGACTCTTGGAGCTGAAGATCATGCTAGGGTTTGCTCTGCTCAAGAAACTTACTTGCACTGTTGACCTAAATTAGGGTTTGAGTTTGCACAAGGATGTTTTGACCCATAATGCCCAAATGGACTTTCATACTTCATTATGGAGTCACAAGGTTATCCCTACCAAGTTTCAAGCCTTGATTCAAATTTTTGCCTAGTCAATTGGACCCACATAAACATTATGAACTCATATGAACCATTTGATCAAGTTTGGATCACAATTCTATAAGAAATTTGATCAGATCGCCAAAAGGGTAAAATGGTCATTTTTAGGGTTTTGACTGTACAAAGGCAATTTTTGACTGTTTGACCTAACCAATGACAAATCAAGCTCAACCATGGACACAAGGACTCAATGAAATTGTCTTGACCCACTCAACAAGTTCAGAAGATCTCAATTGCATAGGGTTGATAGATGAATTTTTCAGTCAACTGATCAAAATTTGACTGTACACTGAAAAGTCAAACTTTGACTTTTTGGTAAAAATCAAGTGCCAAGAGTTATTTTTCATAAAGACATGTCAAATTATGAAACTTGTCCATCAAGAAACCCAAAAATGCAAATTAGGGTTTAAAATGGAAAAATTTCATAACTTTGAAATTTTTCTAAGTTATGAAATTTTCTTATTTTTTCCTAACTTTGTCCCACTTTTTCACCAAGCTTCAAATGGATTCAAACAAAACTTGCAACATGAAAGTTGTAGTCGATCACAAAGTCTACAACTTTGATTCACAAAGTTTTCTTAAAATAAGCTTGTATCTCAAGTTATGATTTTTGGAACAAGGGTACCTAAAACCTTTAACTTAGGGAAATTTTGCCCTAGTTTAGGCAGGATTTTGACCCATCTTCTTGGCCATTTTTCACATAGTTCCACTTGGAGTTTCAAATTTCATTTCAAAGATGGATTATAGTACATATTCCAAGCTTTCCAAATTGTCACAGAACTCCTCAAACACCCTTGTGGTTAGAGAGAATCGAATGCTTGAAGTTGGCAAAAACTCACTTTTGTCCATGACCAATACATGTTCATACAAACTTGCATTTTCAAATCAGCATGTTTGGTGCTATCTTGCAGGCCTCAAAACCAACTTGCAATTCATAATTTAATGCATAACCATTGAATTAAGGTGTTATCTTATCCATTTGGATATTACATACAAGATTAACCCTTATTTGGAAAAAGGTAAAATGCCATTTTTGTAAAAGTACACTTTACGTCAAACCAAAATCCTTGAGGTATGGGGCCATATCTCTGAAGCAATATTGAAGCTATCAATTCCAAGAACCAAGATCCAAAGATGCATCATGATAGGAAGGCATGTACCAAGCTATAACATCACTTCCACATGCTTGCTTGAAAAAGAAGAAAAGTTGCCAAACATAAGCAATCACTCATATCTGTTAACACAAGCTTAGACAAACCTTGTAGACAAGTTCCGTACCTCCCAACAAGCCTGAAACACGACCCCTTTGCCTCTCAAACTCCCTTGTACACAGAATCACTATTTTTCTGTAAAATAGGGCAAGTTTTGCATTTTGGAAGCCATAACCAAATTCCATCGTGCGTTTTGTCCAAAGATAGTTCAAACACCTTCCAATCAACTCACCTGAACTATCTCAAGCCCCCATTGCAAGCTGTAACACCTCTAACACACTTTTCCATTTTTGTTTCAAAGCTCTGCAGGTTGAGTTCTACAGCACGATTCAAGCTGTTTGAAAATAAGCCAAGCATTGGAGAAGCTTCCTTGGACTTCAGGCAAGCTCAAAAGAAGCTCAAACACCATTGAAGGTTGCTGCATTGTCCAACTCGAAGTCAACTGAAACAGGTATTTCATGAACTTCTATCTCCCTATTTAGGAATGATTAGGCTTAGGTTTGTGAATGAAATATGTTGTACTCATAGCCCTGAAGCCATACATATGCTTAGTTTTCATTTACATTAATCGTGCTAAGAGAATTTCACTCATGAACTTTCTGAAAAAACTAGGTTAGAAATTAGGGCCAGAGAAATTCTCTCTGGTCTTTGAGAGTTAATCCAAGTTTTTTACATGGTTTAATTCGTTGTTTAATTTTCTATAATGTTCATGTTATGAGTTTTGTCAAAAGATCAAAGAATCAGGAGTTACAGTTTTACATAGCACACGCGCAGGTTTTGTTCCAAGGAAGAAGAAGAAGTGATTCTGGGCTGGGCCTGGGACCTTTTGCTTTTGACACCCCTTTTGTTCAGTTTACACCCCCTAGCCCATTTATTTAAATATTTATCATTTTGACATTTTTATTTTTTATTCTGACTTTATTATTTTTTGTCTAAATATGAAAAATGCCAAAAATAATTTTCTATATTTTTTCGTATTTATTTGATATTTATTTTATGTTACTAAGTATACATATGTAAATAAACTATTTTCTTTTTTTAATAAAACTCAAAAATAATATAAAAAATATACTTATTTTCGTTTACTATTTTTATTTACATTTGAAAACATTTTCTTGAAAATACCCATTTTTGTAAATAATTAATTTTTATCTTTGTATATTTAATATGTTTAATAAATATATATATATATATATATATATATATATATATATATATATATATATATATATATATATATATATATATATATATATATATATACACTTATATACTTGTTATTAAATAATTAGGTTAAAAAATACAAAAAAAATATCACATTTCATTTTATTAATATGTTGTACTAAAAAATATCATTTTTATAATATACTTTTATATTTATGCATAAATTAATATATTATTTTATATAATTAATAAATAATATTATTCATTAAGAATTAGGGTATCTTGCCCTAAATAGAAAAATAATAAAAATTGACTTTTTTTATTTATTTATATTTCACATTAAAAAATATATTTTTTTTACCTACATAAAGATCTTTTTGTATAACATGTTTTATTTAATATTTATTTGTTGTATTTTATTTAATTATTGTACCTTTAAATATTGTATATTGTACATTCAATTTGGTTGTAATAAGTAATCTAGGGTTTAATTTCTTGTTAAATACTCCCAATTCAAATTTGTACCCCCCTCCCTATATCATGTTGTAATAGTATAGCATTTAAATTCTCGCACATTTAAAAGCTTTCAATTATGCCATGCTTAGACCTAGGGTTTGTATGCAAATAAAATCAACAATTAGTTTGACCTAATCCAAGATAAATATGCATGAAAAACAAACACAATGCACACTTGCACCCCTAGGGTTACAATCCACTTGTTTCCTTCAAAAATGGGCCATGGTTGTATGTTGAGTACTTTGGCAAAACAAAAACAAAACAAAAGATCATAGTCCCTCGATGACGCTATCTGAGTTGCCCAAACAAAATGATCAAGTCCCTTAAGGAAAATTGTCAAAAATACCTGACACCATTGCTACCATGGTCTATACGATGACCCGCGCCTGTCCCGTTAACATCCTAACTCAAGGTTGTTCACCAAATACAATGGTGAAGCAACACTGTTTAAAGGGTTAAAAACATAAGAAAGATCTTTGAGTAAAATAGGATAGATAAACTTTTAGTTACTTGATCAAGCTTGCAAAAAAATCCTTTCTATTTTTCAAAACATACCTCACAACACAATTTCAAAACCCTACTTTCAAACATTGAAAAACTTTTCAAAAGACAAAAACACCTTTGTATACATTCAAACAAGAATCATTACAAAGGTTGCCACAACGATTACCTCTTTTCAAAACATCCGTTCAAAATCACACACAAGAGCACCATTTCAAACAATTGAAAAGCAAAAGCAAGTGATCTAAGCAAGTAACTAAGAGCCCATGGATAACCATGGATAGAAAGGGTGCTAATACCTTCCCTTTTTATAATCTACTCCCCAAACCCAAGAAAACATCTCAAAGGTCTTTCCCGTGCTTTTTGACCTTTCCTTAGGATAAAATAAAAGTCGGTGGCGACTCTGGCTAAACTGAAACATTTGCGAACACAAACGCAAAACCTCAAGTCAGTTCTCCCACCGTATCACAGAATTGGCGACTCTGCTGGGGACATCTTTAAAAGTGGAGTAACCTTAGGGCTTAGATCACCCTTTGCATGATTATTGTTTGCTTTGTTTTCTTTACATTTGGTTCTCTTGTTTGGGCTTGAAATCCTCTACCCGGATTTGGGAAACATTCATAGGTAAATAGCAATACATTGTGGAAACTGTGTGGGGTATACCGACATGGTTGAAGCAATAGCTATATTAGTGCGACATATTTTGAGTACCGGTAACCTTCGAGTCAATCAAAGAGAATACGGGGCCGCTGAGTGATGTCATGAAGCACTAATGAACTAGAACCTTACTTGACCATCTTGGCCTTTTATTATGGGTAATGAGATGACCGGCTTTGGTGCAGTCCGAAGTTGGTAGATACTCGATACTACACTCATTGAGGGTTGTTTTCTTGGAATATTTTGGTTTCTAGTTAAGTGGCTAAACCAAGACAATGAACATAGAAAACAATCCAGTGATATTGAGCTCCTTACCTAAACTTAAGAGGGTACTTACCTATGAAACCTCATGCAAGCCTGAAACTAGGGTTTTGTGTGACTTGTTTGTACATGTGCTTGTGCATACATCATGAACATCATAAAGCATCATATGCATCCACTAACCATTTCAAGGGTTTGGATCTTCATCTTTGTTCTTGTTTTGTTGGTCATGGAATCTCTTCGCAGGAAAACAATTCAAGTCAACCTTGTGAGGATCCCTCCTCAACTCAGGAGCTTACATCCAGGATTCCATAGAATTCTCTCTTCAGTGAAAGACATGGTAGACTTCTCAACTTAGTCAACACCAGCATTGAAGAAGACATGGTGAAAGTACTGTTCCAGTTCTTTGACCCCCTACACCATTGTTTCACGTTCCCTGATTATCAGTTGGTGCCTACTTTGGAGGAATTTTCTCAACTCCTGAGAATTCCCATTCTTCATCAACTAACCTACAACGGTAAGGAAAAAGAAACAAAGCCTGAAGATGTTGCTCAAGCATTACACTTGCAACCATTTGATATCAAGGGGAATTGGGAAACCAGAAGTGGTGTCAAGGGTTTCTTGGCAAAGTTTCTATTTGAGAGGGCACAAGACTGCTGGAATTCTCTTGATCTACAAGCCTATGAAGAGATTGTGGAACTCCTCATCTATGGGTTAGTCTTGTTCCCAAACCCTGATCAGCTAATAGATGTGAATGCTGTCAAGATTTTCATATCCAGGAATATTATACCTACATTGCTTTGGGACATCCTACACTCATTTTACACACGAACAATGAGGAAAATAGGTGTTCTCATGTTCTGTACTCCTCTCCTAGAAAGGTGGTTTATTTCTCACCTTCCACAATCAGTTTTGAAGAATGAGCAGGGTTTAAGGTGGTCACAACGGTTGATAACCCTCACACATTCTGATGTACATTGGTGTTCTCGGTCCATAGAAAAAGTCACCATCATTGATCGTTGTGGTGAATTCCATAATGTCCCATTACTTGGCATTAGGGGAGGCATTACCTACAACCCCTGTCTAGCTTTGATACAATTTGAATATGCTCGGAGGGATGGCCCTCATGACATGCTGATTCCTGACCTAGTTATTGACTTCGACAACGATGCGCAAGGACTTCGACAAAGGTTCATCAGAGCTTGGAGGATGCCTAACAAGGTGGATAGCAAGACACTAGGGCACAAGAATTCCATCCCCCTTGAGCCTTACCTCAAGTGGGTACGAACCCGCTCCCAGAATCTTATGATTCCATATCATCACATTCTCCCCTTGATCAAAGAGCCTATTATGGAAGGAGAGGTTCCATACACCATCCTACATCCTGACATGCCAACATCATGGGAAGAAATGCAAAAGAGTTGGATCCAACTCAAGGAAGAACGGGATACTTTTGAAGCCAGCTTCTATGCCAGTGAGAAGAAGGTTTTGGAGCTCACCCGCCAACTTCACGAGGAGGAAACTCTCAACACCTACATTGCACCAAAGAGGATGCGCAATGTCTTTTTACATTAAGAATTTTGTAATATTTCGCCCATAGGGCATTTATGTACTAACAAATTTCTTCTTAATATGACGTGCGTTCTTTTTGTTTGCAACAAATTTGAAATTTTGAACCCTTGAACGCATTACATGAATAACATACCATTCATCATATGCATACACAGGTCTTCAAGCCAGGTTTCCTTATCTTTCTGCTGTTTATTTCAGCAAGATGGATTTGGAGCAAACAGTAAAGGATCTACAGGCACAAAATTCACAATTTCAGCAACTCCTCATGACCTTGGCAAAGGGTCAGGAGGACCTCAAAGTTTTGTTGGAGAAGAATAAAGAGAAAAATAAAAAGAGACCCGGAGTAGCCACTTTGGGAAGAATATTTTAACATCAGGCCAGAAGAGTTCTTGAGTTCCCCTCAACGTCTGACGAAGGGGCCAGAAAAGGGAAAGGGGTTGTTGTACCTTCCGAATCTGAGGTTGAAGAGGAGGAAGAGGAAGAAGATGAAGACTACTCTGAACAACAGTATCCACCAGCGGATGACAAATATAAGAACCTTGAAGATAGACTGGCAGCTATGGAGTTGCAGAGGGTGCCCAGACTGGACTTTAAAGAACTAGCGCTGGTGGTTGGGATTTTTATCCCTCCCAAGTTCAAAGTGCCAACATTCGCCAAGTACGATGGTCTGTCTTGCCCTAAGATGCACTTGAGGTCGTATGTCAGGAAGATCCAACCTCATTCATCCGATAAAGACCTCTGGGTACACTTTTTCCAAGACAGCTTGTCTAGAACGCAGTTAGACTGGTTTTATCAGCTCGAAAGATCGTAGCTTCACAATTGGGAAGACTTGGCAGCTGCTTTTTATCGTCAGTATCAATACAATGCTGATTTGGCGCCCACTCGTACTCAGTTACAAAGTATGGGGATGGCTTCCAATGAAGGGTTTAAAGAGTACGCGCAGAAGTGGCGTGATCTGGCGAGAAGGGTGCAGCCACCGCTATCAGACAGAGAATTAGTTGACATGTTTCTGGGGACCCTATCTGGCCCTTTCTTCAATCATCTAATTGGGAGTTCCTCCGCGGGATTTACTGAACTGATTTTGACCGGCGAAAGGGTGGAGGCTGGTATTAAAAGTGGAAAGATTCAAAAGGATGCTTCTGCATCCACAGCTGTTAAGAAACCTTTTCCCGCCAAGAAGGAAGCATCCGCTGTGTATTCTCAGAAGGGATTGGGAAGAACTGAGCGCCAGCCGACTGTAGGGGCCGTGATGATTCAAAATTCGTCAAATGAGCAACCTCGTAGCAATCAGTCGAGACCTAATCAATAACGGGTAGAACGGCCACAACGGCAGTTCACCCGCATCAACATGACGCCCGCTCAGGTCCTTCCCAATTTGTTGAAGCTGAATCTGACCGGTTTAAAAGAGGCGCCAAAAAACCCTAACACCTCCTCTCCATACTATCACTCCAACGCCAAGTGTGCTTACCATTCCGACAGTGCTGGGCACGATACCAGTAATTGTTGGGCACTCAAGAACAAAATTCAGGACTTAATTGACGCCAAAGAGGTTGAATTTGATGCTCCTGAGAAGCCCAATGTTATATCTGCTCCGATGCCCAAGCACGACCACAATGTGCATGCCATTTTGGAAAGCCTCCATATTACTGATGTTTCCAATCTGTTGACTCCATTGCTTGTGATTAAAGAAAATTTGTTGAGGGCCGGGATCTTTCCTGGTTGTGGTAAAGACTGTTATTTTTGTTTGAACATTCAAAGTGATTGTCCAATGTTGAAGTCGGGTGTCCAACGCCTGATGGATACTCAAGAGATACTTTTCCAGAAAACCCCTGTTAACACTTTCAATCTGATTACTCATGATACTTGTGATACTTCAACCACCAATATTGCTATCATAACCATTTCCGACAATCCTCCCAAGGCTTGCAAAAGGCCTGTCAGGATTACACCCAACTCTGAATGTGTACTGTTGTACCCCAAAATTTGCCCTCTCAATTCTCAAGGCTTTTCTCATAAGGATTCTCAAAGTTCAAGCTTGAACAAGTACATTGGGATTTTCCAGTACCAAAGTTAAGAGGAAACTGTCAAAAAGGGAGAAAACATATAAAAATATTATTTTGACAAAAAAATTGGAGAAATACAAGTGCTCTTTGTTTCAGCTCTTTCGATTGGCCTTTAGGCCTCTTTCGATCAGCATCCTTTGATTGGCCTTTTGGCCTCTTTCGACACAAGTTTGACTTGCATCCTTCGATTGGGAACTTTGGCTCCTTCGATGTAGGCTTGGTTGCATCCTTCGATTGGGAACTTTGGCTCCTTCGATGTAGGCTTGGTTGCATCCTTCGATTGGGAACTTTGGCCCCTTCGATGTAGACTTGGTTGCAACCTTCGATTGGGCGCTGGACTCCTTTTGGGCAAATTCATTTCTTGTTTCATTGGGACATTGGACTTCGTTTGAATGTTGTATTCTATTAAGTACAAATATTTCACTTGGCCATATAGCCTCTTTCCTGTGTGTTAACCAAGATTTACAAGGCAAGAACCCTCTTGATGATGTCCTTCGATCCAGGAGAAAAGAGCCTCTATTTTTCCCTCTTTCGATCACACATCCTGCCCTTGCACGCCCTTTTCGTTTGGGGGAGTGACTTCTCCAGCGTTGCAAGCTTCGATTGAGCCTTCCATCCCAAGAGCATTAATTTGGCCCATTCGAAGGATTGTCTAGGGAAGTCATTCGAACGTCACTTCGATTGAAAAAAGGAGATGGTTACTGAAAGCCTGGTCGAAATGTGAGTCTAGGGAGTCAAGACAAAAGGACGAAAGGCCAAGGGAATTTGTCGACCAAGTCACATGCGCTTCCAGGCTCGGGCCTGATTCACTGGCCATAAAACTCCAAAACTGCTGCACAACAGTCCTGCACTGACGCCCAATTCCTTGCACCAAAATGGCAATAAAGCACTATCCCTCAAAGGCTACAAAGAGCAGTTTACTCAAATTGTTCAAACTATTTTGTTTTCCCTCCAAAAGCTTCAGCACACTTGTACTTTCACGCCACATTATTATTCTTTGCAAGGCTGGCTATGGATGAACAGGTCCATTCTTTCTCTATAAATACAGGAACTTTTGCAAAGCTAAGGGGGACCATTTTTGGCCAGTCGAACAAATCTTCAGAAATTCTCAAAAACACAAAATTTTCTCAAACACTTAAACACTCATCAAATACATACCCAGAATCCAAATACTTAGAATCTGAAACATCCCTATACCTTGTTACCCTTCGAATCCAGTAGGAAGAACCTCACACTTGTTCTTCTCTTTCGAATCCAGTATCAAATACATAACCCCTGGTTCCTCCTTTCGAATCCAGAAGCATTCAAGGAAACCACTTAAAGGCCCAACACACGTTCCAGCCTCAAGCAAGGTAAGTCATTCTTAACCTTGACCCCTTCATTTCTAGCATAACATGTAAATAAGCTTCCTTTTCGTTTCAAACATGTACATAGTGTTTGTTACCTTTTCGTTTGTTTTTACTGCCTCTCCTTTTGGTTTTGCTCTTTGGTTTATTACAAATGCTTTAAGAACTGACCTGGCCCTGAGGTAATGATAGCATGGCCTTAGGCCATGTTGCTATTTAATATCTCAAACGAAATAAACAGGAAACAAGAATATGAAACGAAGCCTCAGGCTTCCTCACTGACTCCAGGCCCAATAGAAGGAGGCAGAAAGGCAGATTGCACCTCATTGACTCCAGGCCCAATCGAAGGAGGCAGAAAGGCAGATTGCATCTTATACTTGTTCTAGGCCCAGTCGAAAGGCACAACATGCTGTCCCATTATTCCCAATCGAAAGGCACAACATGTTGTCCCACTGTTCCCAATCGAAAGGCACAACAGGCTGACTGTGAGGCCTCAGTCAAAAGTCACGACTTTACCCTTTTCAGGCCAAATCGAAGAGAGCCAGAAAGTGCAGAATAGAAGGCTGCTCCTGCCCAAATCGAAATACACTCATTTTTCTTACTTTTATCTTATTTTTTCATATTTTTTATGCCTTTCGATATGGTTGTAATAGCGTAGGATTTTATCTTTCTGCATTTTATTTACTTTGTACAAATGCTAGTAAATAGGTGTGTATGGAAAGATAAAAACAACAAGTAGAGAACCCCTAATCAAAGACTAAATGCATGCAAATCAAACACACTATTCACACATGCACCCTTAGGGTAATCTCGCTTGTTGCCTCTGAAAATGCAATCATGTCCCTCGAGTATGAGACACTCTAGCAAATGTCCCTTCGATAAACAAAGATCGTTAGTCCCTCGATGACCCTCGATGTTGCCTTCGATAAAACGATCTCGTCCCTTACAAAAATTGCTAGAGCATCTTACAAGTTGCCTTCAATGATTGCATATGATGACCCGCGTCCGTCCCGTTCAACATCCTAACGCAAAGTTTTTCACCAAATACAATGGTGAAACAACACTGTTAAAAGGGTTAAAAAGCATAAGAAAGATCTTTGAGTAAAATAGGGTAGATAGCTCTTAGTTACTTGATCAAACTTGCAAAACATCCTTGCCATTTTTTCAAACACACACCACAACACAACTTCCAAACAACTTTCAAAAACATTGAAACATCTTTTCAAAAAGACAAACACCTTTGTAAAACATTCAAACAAGAATTGTTACAAAGGTTGCCAAGACAAGGCATATTTTTCAAAACATTTTCAAAACCACACACACAAAACACCATTTCAAGCAATTGAAAAGCAAAGGCAAGTGATCTAAAACAAGTAACTAAGAGCCCATGGATAACCATGGATGAAAAGGGTTCTAGCACCTTCCCTTTTCATAATCTACCCCCCGAACCCATGAAATCATCTAAAAGGTCTTTCCTGTGCTTTTTGACCTTTCCATTGGATAAAATAAAAAGTCGGTGGCGACTCTTGCTAAACCGAACATTTGTGAACCCAAACGCAAATCCCAAGTCAGTTCTCCCACTGTATCACAGAACTGGCGACTCTGCTGGGGAAAACTTAAAAAGTGGGGTTACCTAAGGGTTTTAGATCACCTTTACATGCTTGCTTTGATTGCTTTGATTGCTTTACTTTTTGGGTTCCTTGTTTGGGTTTGTTGTAAATCCTACACCCAGATTTGGGGGCACCTTTTTAGGTAAATAGCAATAAACTGTGAGGGAACTGTGTGGGGTATATCGACATGGTTGAAGCAGTAGCTATGTTAGTATGACATATTTGTGGGTACCGGTAGCCCTTGAGTAGTCAAGGAGAATACGGGGCCGCTGAGTGATGTCATGAAGAACTAACGAACTCTTAGAACCTTACTTGACCATCTTGGCCTTTTTTAGGGGTAGTGAGATGACCGACTTTGGTGCAGTCCGAAGTTGGTAGATACTCGATACTACACTCATTGAGGATTGTTTTCTTGGAATATTTTGGTCGCCAGTAAGTGGTTAAACCAAAACAATGAACATAGAAAATAATCCAGTGATATTGAGCTCCTTAGAACCCGGTTTCTATTTTAGGACAGGTTGAGCCAACTAACTTCAAGAGGGTACTTACCTACAAACCCCATGCAAGCCTAAACCTAAGGACTTGTTCGCTCTATGTGAATATGATTACCTGTATATACACTTGCTTACTTTTGCATACATGTACATAACATCATAACATCATACCATGGCATTTTCAATAACTATTTCAAGGATCTCGAGGGTCTTTTGATGCAGGGTTACGTTGAACCATACATCTACCAAAGAGAAAGAGGGTCCCCCTCTAAACAAATGTCGTCAAAGATCAAGTGCAACAACTTGAATCAGGGGCTATGACCCACTTGACATGGTGAGCTTGATTCTCGTGGAAAGACATCCACCGATATAAAGTTCTCCAATCAAAGATGTTGATCAAAGTTCAACCTATAACATTTTCTTGTGTTTACCCCACGAGATTCTTGAAAACATGCATTCACATATCATGCATCATATCATGACAGGTTTCTCCCATACAGGTCTCCTTATCTTCCTACTGTTTATATTAGTAAGATGGATATGGAACAAACGGTGAAAGATCTCCAAGCTTAAAACGCTCAATTCCAACAAATGCTTCTGGCTATGCGTAAAGGGCAAGAGGATCTGAAAGCTCTCCTTCTCAAAGACAAGAAGAAGAAGTCCAAGAAGGAAGCGGCATCCTGAACTTGAGAGGAAGACCTGGAGGACCAGTCAGGAGAGCTCTAGATCTTTCAACTCCATCCAACATAGGGGTTAGTCTTGAAGAAGACCACAATTTGGAGATTGATGAAGTTGAAGTTGACTACTCCGAGGAACAATATCCTCCTGCTGATAACAAATACAAACAGTTGGAGGATCGCCTCAGTGCTATGGAGATTCAACAAGTACCTGGCTTGGATTTAGGAGACATGGGTTTAGTTTCTGGATTAGTCATCCCTCCAAAGTTCAAAGTCCCTACCTTTGCCCTATACGATGGAGTCTCTTGCCCTAAGATGCACCTAAAATCTTATGTCCGTAAGATTCAACCATACACAACTGATCCAAAGCTTTGGATCCATTTCTTTCAAAAAAGCCTAGTAGGGACTCAACTCGAATGGTTCTATCAATTGGAGAGTTCTCGCATCCAAACCTGGGAGGATTTAGCTGCTTCTTTCTATAGGCAGTATCAGTACAATGCTGATCTTGCACCAACTCGTGTGCAATTGCAGAACATGACCATGGGTTCCAACGAGAGCTTCAAAGGATACGCTCAAAAGTGGAGAGATCTGGCTGGTAGGGTACAACCTCCTTTAACTGACAGAGAGTTGATTGACATCTTCATAGTAACTTTGACAGGGCCTTTCTTCAAACACTTGATCGGAAGCTCTTCAGCTGGATTCACCGAGCTAATACTGACCGGCGAAAGGGTCGAAGTTGGCATCAATAGTGGAAAGATTCAAGAAGAAACACCTTCTGATGATCAGAAAAATCCCTGCATTGGGAAGAAAGAGTCCAATGTTGTGTATGGTCAAAAGAGTCGTCATGACCAACACGTAGGAGAAATCTTGATTTCTAATCCTACGCCTGCTCAACAAAGACAGGGGCATCAGCGTAAGGAGGTCGCGCCTAAAATACATTTCACTAAGATCAACATGTCACTGACTCAAGCGCTACAACGTATGTTGGAGGCAGAGTTGATTACATTAAAGGCTCCTCTCCAGAACCCAAATACTTCCGCTCCTACCTATCATCCCAATGAAAGGTGTGCATACCACTCTGACAGTCCGGGACATGACACAAACAACTGTTGGGCTCTGAAGAACAAGGTCCAAGACATGATTGATGCCAAGGAGATCGAATTTGACCCTTCGGAGACTCCAAACATAATCACTGCTCCCATGGCGAATCATTAAAAGCTTTTGTTCATTTGAATTTTCAAGTTGTAATCTCTTTGTTATTCAAACAATTATCTATTAATGTCAAACTTTGTTTCATTAATGATTTGCATATGTTTGTCTTGATTTGATCCACTCATTTTAATTACATTTAAACTTTGCTTTTTACTCACTTTATGACATTCAAATCTTGCTAAAAGTTACAAGCCTTTAGAGGGAGGATGACGAAACAATACCATAATCTCATACAGTATGCTTTTGGACAGACCTTGCTGACGATGTACAGGCATTTCTTTCAAATCCTAAACACTGGAGTTATAAGGAAGATAATCCCTAGTCAACCCCTTCGAGCCAAAGAAGTATGAGTTTTCTATTTTTTTAAACAAATTAAAACCTTTGATTTAAACCTGGGGCAGGGTAGTCTCTCAGTTAATTCAAATGCGCTTTAAGTCGCAAACTCTCAGTTCATAATACAACGAACGACATCAAAAGCATTCCTCTGGAATCAAAAGACAGTGATGGTTCCTTATCTCATAGGCAGTCATTATCTCTCAAAAAAAAAAGAAAAGAAAAAAGAAAATCCCATTAAGCCAAAACCTACAAAGGAGGCTTAAGAAAGCTGGGGCATCCCGCTGACTGTAATCTCGAAAACAGGAACAATCAGGAAAAAATTAGGGATAATAAATCAAAAGAACAAGGTCATTACAAATCCTCGACAACATGAAAAATGTTGCAAAAAAATGATGACTGCCTTCCAAAATCCAACTTGTGTGAACCATCACCAAAACGTCGTTCAAAATTCGAATAGAGTTCGACGCACAATTAACTGAGCTTAGGATTGAAGAACATCACGAAGAACGGGTGGGTACAAATACACTTTGGGCCTTTATCCTTTGTTTCTTAAACCGTGAACCAAGCCATGTTACAACCCTTCAAAAGTCCTAATTGAAGCATGGGTTAGTTCGAAAGCATACTGTTACAAAAGGTATCCTGACTCCTGTAAGGCTTTGCCCTAAATATTGTGTTGAATTTGTCTTATAAAAAGTTTTCTGCTAAAAAACGCATTTTTCAAAACTTCGAGACAAACATAAACTTTGCATTACTTGAATATCATTGTTTGCATTTGGCTATTTGTTTGACAGCGGAGAAATTCACACAACGAATATCCGATGAACGAAAGCCCTCTCAGTGAACAAAATCACTTCAAAAAGGATGACACTTCCATTGACAAATCTCCTATCAACAAGGGGGCATGACATGTCACTATCCAGCACACCTGGGGCACTCCAGTCAAGATTCCAGTAAATCTCTCAAAGAAGTGCAGAGTAACCAGGGGCAAGTCTCCATCTCCGTCACTTGGGGCATTGAATGTCAACCCTGACAAAGGGTTACATACAATCAAACTTTTTGGCAATGCCACAAACATTCGTTACTAGGGGCAATGACAAGTATCCCCAATTTCCTTCTCATAGGATGATTCCCCAGCAAGAGTATAATCTCTGACCCCCTTTCCCCAGCTGAATCAACCTCAAGAATCCTCGAGGACTTCCCCCAACGAAGATGTCACCTCTCTAGCGGACTAACGACAGGGTTTATTTCCCCAACAACACCAGGATTCCCCAGCTTGAATTTGCCTCTCCGACTACTACAAATAAAAGGACCATAACTCCTCTTCCCCAGTAGACTACTCTACAATCCCCAGCAAGTTACTGCGAAACCTGGACCCGACCAGATATCAGTTCAACTTCGACTCCCCAGTAGAACAACAGACGACTAAGACTCATAAACTCTTTTCCCAAGCAGAAATAAACATACTCCCCACAGAGTTTTCAATATCCCCCAGCGGAGTTCTTCTCAAACAACAAAGCAGGGATCCCCGGTGGAAACATTTTGAGCAAAGTCCAAAACAAAATTACACTTGAGCAAAATTCATAACATATGCATACAAAATACATATGACACAAATCTCATTTTATTTTGAGAACATCATTACACAATGCATACATCATGACATTGCATACAACTAACTCTTTACCTTTTCAGGAAAGATCAATCAACAGGCAAAGATCATCATCTTCTGAGATCCCTTCTAGAGACAGTTCAGATGCGATCCAGATATGGCTGACATTCTGATACTTATTCCAGATTCCTTCTAGAGACAGTTCAGATGCGATCCAGATATGGCTGACATTCTGATACTTATTCCTAGATTCCTTCTAGAGACAGTTCAGATGCGATCCAGATATGCATGACATTATGATACTTATTCCAGATTCCTTCTAGAGACAATTCATATGCGATCCAGATATGGTTGACATTCTGATACTTATTCCAGATTCCTTCTAGAGACAGTTCATATGCGATCCAAATATGGTTGACATTATGATACTTATTCCACATTCCTTCTAGAGACAGTTCAGATGCGATCCAGATATGGATGACATTCTGATACTTATTCCAAGATTCATTCAAAATACAGTCCAAATACGATCCAGATTCGGATGTCATTCTGTCACTCATTCGAAATATAGTCCAGATACGATCCAGATTCGGATGTCATTCTGTCACTCATTCAAAATACAATCCGGATACGATCCAGATTCGGATGTCATTCTGTCACTCATTCAAAATACAGTCCAGATACGATCCAGATTCGGATGTCATTGTGTCACTCATTCAAAATACAATCCAGATACGATCCAGATTCAGATGTCATTCTGTCACTCATTCAAAATACAGTCCAGATACGATCCAGATTCGGATGTCATTCTGTCACTCATTCAAAATACAGTCCAGATACGATCCAGATTCGGATGTCATTCTGTCACTCATTCAAAATATAGTCCAGATACGATCTAGATTCGGATGTCATTCTGTCACTCATTCAAAATACAGTCCAGATACGATCCAGATTCGGATGTCATTCTATCACTCATTCAAATACATTTCAGATACGATCCAGATTCGGATGTCATTCTGTCACTCATTCAAAATACAGTCCAGATACGATCCAGATTCGGATGTCATTCTGTCACTCATTCAAAATACAGTCCAGATACGATCCAGATTTGGATGTTATTCTGTCACTCATTCAAAATATAGTCCAGATACGATCCAGATTCGGATGTCATTTTGTCACTCATTCAAAATACAGTCCAGATACGATCCAGATTCAGATGTCATTCTATCACTCATTCAAAATATAGTCCAGATACGATCCAGATTAAGATGTCATTCTGTCACTCATTCAAAATACAATCCAGATACGATCAAGATTCGTATGTCATTCTGTCACTCATTCAAATACATTTCAGATACGCTCCAGACACGGACGCCATTCTTTGGCTCATATAGACTCAGTCTCCAGATACTGTTCAAATTCATTCCAGACATGGATACCATTTTGATGCTCATTCTTCTGACCTACAACATTGCACTTACAACAAACACCTTTGGATGGCATCTTTAAGCCCATCTCCACAACTATCCATTACATTCCCAGATGGCATCTTTAAGCCCATCCCCGACAAGATTTTGTTACATCTCCAAATGGCATCTGTAAGCCTATTCCCGACATCACAATGCTGATACTACACCATACGAATGCAAATTTTTGGGCACTCTAGTGTTCAATTATCTTCCACCTTCGGATCACGAAAGGCTCGAAAGCCAATCTACATCCTCAGGTTTAAGAAAATTGAACAGGGGCAACTGTTGTACCCCAAAATTTGCCCTCTCAATTCTCAAGGCTTTTCTCATAAGGATTCTCAAAGTTCAAGCTTGAACAAGTACATTGGGATTTTCCAGTAGCAAAATTAAGAGGAAACTGTCAAAAAGGGAGAAAACAGATAAAAATATTATTTTGACAAAAAAGTTAGAGAAATACAAGTGCTCTTTGTTTCAGCTCTTTCGATTGGCCTTTAGGCCTCTTTCAATCAGCATCCTTCGATTGGCCTTTTGGCCTCTTTCGACACAAGTTTGACTTGCATCCTTTGATTGGGAACTTTGGCTCCTTCGATGTAGGCTTGGTTGCATCCTTCGATTGGGAACTTTGGCTCCTTCGATGTAGGCTTAGTTGCATCCTTTGATTAGGAACTTTGGCTACCTCGATGTAGGCTTGGTTGCATCCTTCGATTGGGAGCTGGACTCCTTTTGGGCAAGTTCATTTCTTGTTTCATTGGGACATTGGACTTCGTTTGAATATTTTATTCTCTTAAGTACAAATATTTCACTTGGCCATATAGCCTCTTTCCTGCGTGTTAACCAAGATTTACAAGGCAAGAACCCTCTTGATGATGTCCTTCAATCCAGGAGGAAAAAGCCTCTCTTTTGACCTCTTTCGATCACACATCCTGCCCTTGCACGCCCTTTTCATTTGGGGGAGTGACTTCTCCAGCATTGCAAGCTTCGATTGAGCCTTCCATCCCAAGAGCATTAATTTGGCCTATTCGAAGGATTGTCTAGGGAAGTCATTCGAACGTCACTTCGATTGAAAAAAGGAGATGGTTACTGAAAGCCAGGTCGAAAGGTGAGTCTAGGGAGTCAAGACAAAAGGACGAAAGGCCAAAGGCATTTGTCGACCAAGTCACATGCGCTGCTAGGCTCGGGCCTGATTCACTGGCCATAAAACTCCAAAACTGCTGCACAACAGTCCTGCACTGACGCCCAATTCCTTGCACCAAAATGGCAATAAAGCACTGTCCCTCAAAGGCTACAAAGAGCAGTTTACTCAAATTGTTCAAACTATTTTATTTTCCCTCCAAAAGCTTTAGCCCACTTGTACTTTCACGCCACATTATTATTCTTTGCAAGGCTGGCTATGGATGAACAGGTCCATTCTTTCTCTATAAATATAGGAACTTTTGCAAAGCTAAGGGGGACCATTTTTGGCCCGTTGAACGAATCTTCAGAAATTCTCAAAAACACCAAATTTTCTCAAACACTTAAACACTCATCAAATACATACCCAAAATCCAAACACTTAGAATCTGAAACATCCCTATACCTTGTTACCCTTCGAATCGAGTAGGAAGAACCTCACACTTGTTCTTCTCTTTCGAATCCAGTATCAAAGACATAACCCTTGGTTCCTTCTTTCGAATCATGAAGCATTCAAGGAAACCACTTAAAGGCCCAACACATGTTCCAGCCTCAAGAAAGGTAAGTCATTCTTAACCTTGAACCCTTCATTTCTAGCATAAAATGTAAATAAGCTTCCTTTTTGTTTCAAACATGTACATAGTGTTTGTTACCTTTTCGTTTGTTTTTACTGCCTCTCGGTTTGGTTTTGCTCTTTGGTTTATTACAAATGCTTTAAGAACTGACTTGGCCTTGAGGTAATGATAGCATGGCCTTAGGCCATGTTGCTTTTTTATATCTCAAATGAAATAAACAGGAAACATGAATATGAAACGAAGCCTCAGGCTTCCTCACTGACTCCAGGCCCAATCGAAGGAGGCAGAAAAGCAGATTGCACCTCACTGACTCCAGGCCCAATCGAAGTAGGCAGAAAGGCAGATTGCATCTTATACTGGTTCCAGGCCCAGTCGAAAGGCACAACATGCTGTCCCACTGTTCCCAATCGAAAGGCATAACATGTTGTCCCACTGTTCCCAATCGAAAGGCACAACAGGCTGACTGTGAGGCCTCAGTCGAAAGTCACGCCTTCACCCTTTTCAGGCCAAATCGAAGAGAGCCAGAAAGTTCAGAATCGAAGGTTGCTCCTGCCCAAATCGAAATACACTCATTTTTCTTACTTTTATCTTATTTTTTCATATTTTTATGCCTTTCGATATGGTTGTAATAGCGTAGGATTTTATCTTTCTGCATTTTATTTACTTTGTACAAATGCTAGTAAATAGGTGTGTATGGAAAGATAAAAACAACAAGTAGACAACCTCTAATCAAAGACTAAATGCATGTAAATCAAACACACTATTCACACATGCACCCTTAGGGTAATCTCGCTTGTTGCCTCGGAAAATGCAATCATGTCCCTCGAGTATGAGACACTCTAGCAAATGTCCCTTCGATAAACAAAGATCGTTAGTCCCTCGATGACCCTCAATGTTGCCTTAGATAAAATGATCTCGTCCCTTACAAAAATTGCTAGAGTGTCTCACAAGTTGCCTTCAATGATTGCATACGATGACCCGCGCCCTTCCCGTTCAACATCCTAACGCAAGGTTGTTCACCAAATACAATGGTGAAACAACACTGTTAAAAGGGTTAAAAAACATAAGAAAGATCTTTGAGTAAAATAGAGTAGATAGCTCTTAGTTACTTGATCAAACTTGCAAAATATCCTTGCCATTTTTTCAAACACACACCACAACACAACTTCCAAACAACTTTCAAAAACATTGAAACATCTTTTCAAAAAGACAAACACCTTTGTAAAACATTCAAACAAGAATTGTTACAAAGGTTGCCTAGACAAGGCATCTTTTTCAAAACATTTTCAAAACCACACACACAAAACACCATTTCAAGCAATTGAAAAGCAAAGACAAGTGATCTAAAACAAGTAATTAAGATCCCATGGATAACCATGGATGAAAAGGGTGCTAGCACCTTCCCTTTTTATAATCTACCCCCCGAACCCATTAAAACATCTCAAAGGTCTTTCTTGTGCTTTTTGACCTTTCCATTGGATAAAATAAAATGTCGGTGGAGACTCTTGCTAAACCGAACATTTGCGAACACAAACGCAAATCCCAAGTCAGTTCTCCCACCGTATCACATGTACCTTTAAAGATCACCATGCCGGGACCTGTCCCGTACCAATCAAGCAAAATGATGCCGTGGAACTATGGGGGAGAAATATTCTACCACGGCATCAAACAAATCGAAACAGTCCAAGAGATTTCTGAAGAAGACCCTGATATAGGAAACATCGCGGGTACAAGCAAGATAACCCGCAGTGGCCAGATCTTTTCTCTGGAGATTTCTCCCCCTCGAGCAATTTTCGGACCCTTGAAAGCTTCTGCACCTGTTGGACCGTCTGTGCAAGGCCCATTGGTTGAAGAATTGGATACTCCTGAAGTTAGACCATATGCTGATATTACCGACAAGGGTAAGTGGATACTGGAAGGGCCTGTCAGGACGAAGGCTCGTGTTGTGGTTATCCCTGAAACCACTCAGAAAGAAATGGACGAAATCCTGAAAATAATCAGAAAAAGTGACTACGACGTTGTAGAACAAATGGGGCAGACCCCTTCTAAAATTTCAATGTTGACTCTTCTGCTCTATTTAGAGGCCCACGCTAAGGCCCTAATCAAATTCTTGAAAGCGGCACATGTACCCCAAGAGACCTCGGCTGACCAGTTTCAGGATTGTGTGGCCAGTCTTATTGCTGACAATGGTATGGGCTTTTCCGATGTTGACTTAACTCCCAAAGGAAGGAAGCACAATGACGTGCTACACGTCTCAGTTGAATGTCGGGGAACCACTCTCTCCCATGTCTTGGTTGATACTGGTTCTTCCCTGAGTGTGCTGCCAAAGAAGGCCTTAGACCGTTTGGATTGCGAACGTTTGACCCTCAAACCTAGTAACATCATCGTTAGGGTTTTCGATGGTTCCAAAAGAATGGTTCATGGAGAGGTTGATATTCCTATCAAGGTAGGCACCGAAGTGTTCAATTCCACCTCCTACGTGATGGACATCCATCTGTCATACTCATGTTTGTTAGGAAGACCTTGGATCCATTATGCTGGGGCAGTTACCTCCTCTTTGCACCAGATGCTGAAATATCCTGTTAAGGGTAAAATTATAACTGTGCGTGACGAGGAAGAGTACATGATCAGTCATCTCAATTCCTTTCGATATATGGAGTTAGATG
The DNA here is from genome assembly GCA_948472305.1 of Vicia faba. Lineage (NCBI taxonomy): Eukaryota > Viridiplantae > Streptophyta > Magnoliopsida > Fabales > Fabaceae > Vicia > Vicia faba. Next base: position 1,152,412,071 of record OX451739.1, on the reverse strand, counting down.
GCGAGTTCATTGAAACTCCTTTTCAATATTTTGAGGAAGTTTCTCCCGAGGTAGCAGTTGCGAAGATAATGGTTGAGGTGCCTATCATTCCCAAGCATGCATCTAGGATGGCATCTCTCAAGGACGCGGAGGCTGTTATTAAGGAGGGGAAGAGCACAGTTTTGGGGCAGTTGCCCGACTTTCCCTATAAGACAGACAAGTTTGGGTTGGGGTTTACTGCTGTAGGATAAAAGGCTATGCATCGCTCTAAGATTGGAAGACCACCCGTCAAGATCTCTCACCATGGAATCAATGTTGTAGAAGATGAAGATGAAGAGAACGACTTCGAATATTGGATCTTTTCGACCGTCGAAGGGGGTCTAAGCAACTGGGAAGCAAAGGATTTTGTTTCCATCACCTTTATCAACCAGTAATTTTATCTTTGAACAATTTCCCATTTTTATGGTCTGTAATAACTAAAACAATCCGCACTATTTTCACCTCATGCCTTGCCCAGGGCATGCAGGTCCATTTGTAAGGGCTTGATTTTCTTCATTATCATATGCCATGTTTTAATGAATCATTGGACGTTTTTCATCTATAAACTGCTGTGTTCATTTTCCTTTCCTCTTTGCATTTTTGTTTGTTTAAGGATGGCTATCCCTTACACACACCCACACTTACAAATGCAGGTACCCGTCCATTCTGGATTCCATGGGTAACTATTCTATTTCAGCCTTCGATAACTCTGAAGATTTGGTCAATCACGCTAAGTACGAAGTTGACGAAGATTGTGAAGTGCCGGGAGAGTTAGCTAGACTTCTGCAACAAGAAGAGCGAGCCATTCTGCCTCATGAGGAGTTGCTAGAAACCATCAACTTGGGGACAGAGGAGGACAGGAAAGAAGTAAAAGTGGGTGCCAACCTGGAACCAGGTGTCAAGGAGCGCTTAGTGCAGTTGTTGAACGAATACGTTGAAATCTTCGCCTGGTCTTATGAAGACATGCCAGGGCTAGACAGAGATATCGTGGTTCACCGTCTCCCTACAAGAGAGGATTGTCCATCGGTCAAGCAAAAGGTCTGTCGAATGAGGCCTGACATGTCTGAGAAGATTAAAGCTGAAGTAATGAAGCAATTCAACACTGGCTTTCTGGCTGTTACAACCTATCCACAATAGGTTGCTAACATTGTGCCTGAGCCCAAAAAGGACGGCAAGGTCATAATGTGTGTGGACTATCGGGATTTGAACAGGGCTAGCCCTAAAGACGATTTTCCACTGCCGCATATCGACATCTTGGTTGACAACACAGCTCAGCACAAGGTATTTTCCTTCATGGATGGATTCTCGGGATATAACCAGATCAAAATGGCCCCCGAGGACATGGAGAAAACTACTTTCGTCACGCAATGGGGTACCTTCTGCTACAAAGTGATGCCATTCGGCTGAAGAACGCAGGGGCAACCTATCAACGCGCCATGGTAGCTTTATTTCATGATATGATCCATCATGAGATCGAAGTTTACGTAGACGACATGATAGCTCGGTCATAGACAGAAGAAGAACACCTTAATCATTTGCAAAAGCTGTTTGCCAGGTTGAAGGAGTATAAACTCAGACTGAATCCAAGCAACTGCACTTTTGGAGTTAGGTCTGGTAAACTTCTGGGATTTATTGTCAGTAACAAGGGCATTGAGGTCTATCCAACTAAAGTAAAGGCTATACAAGAAATGCCTGCCCCCGTACTGAAAAGGAGGTCAGAGGATTCTTGGGACGCTTGAACTATATTGCGAGGTTCATCTCTCACCTGACATCTACCTGCGAGCCAATTTTCAAACTGCTGAAGAAAGATCAGGTAGTTGAATGGAACGATGATTATCAAGTTGCTTTTGATAAGATCAAGGAGTACTTACTAGAACCTCCTATTCTGATGCCACCCGTCGAAGGAAGGCCGCTGATCATGTATGTGACTGTTTTGGACAAATCAATGGGGTGTGTACTGGGCCAACATGATGAGTCTGGCCGAAAAGAGCATGCCATTTATTAACTTAGCAAAAGGTTTACCGACTGTGAGACCCGCTACTCACTGCTCTAGAAAACTTGTTGCGCTTTGGTATGGGCTGCTCACCGGCTAAGGCAGTATATGTTGACTCATACCACTTTGCTGATTTCTAAGATGGATCCGATCAAGTATATCTTCGAGAAGCCGGCTTTATCTGGAAGAATTGCTAGATGGCAAATCATCCTGACTGAATATGACATCCAGTATACTACCCAAAAGGCTATAAAGGGGAGTGTACTAGCTGACCATCTAGCTCATCAAGCCTTCGAAGATTATCAGTCTATGAGATTCGACTTCCCTGACGAGGACATCACGACCTTGGACAACATTGAAGGAAATAGACTGTATGACAACACTGAACAAGGATCCCGATGGACCTTATACTTTGATGGTACTTCAAATGCACTGGGAAACGGTATCGGTCCAGTACTCATTTCTCCAGAGGGTTGTCATACACCCTTCACTGCCCGACTCTACTTCAGCTGTACCAACAACATGGCTGAATATGAAGCTTGCATCTTTAGTCTCAAGGCTGCTATAGACTTGGGAATCAAATCTTTGGACGTATTTGGGGACTCGGCTTTAGTTATCAGTCAAGTAAAAGGAGAGTGGGACACCAAACATCCTAATCTTATCCCATACAAAGAACATGTCTTGACGTTGTTGTCTCATTTCGAGCAGATTACCTTCGGGCATTTCCCGCGAGAAGAAAATCAGTTAGCAGATGCTCTGGCTACAATGTCTTCCATGTTTAAACTCAACTGGGATAACGAGGCTCCCCAAATTACCATCGAGCGAAGGGACAAACCTGCACACTGTCATGAGATTAATACCGAAGAAGTAGTGGAACAACCCTGGTTTCATGAAATCAAATGGTATCTCCAGACCAGAGAATATCCTAAAGGAGCTTCCGTCAATGACAAAAAGTTCTTAACGAGATTTGCTGCCAAGTTCTTCCTAAGCAATGGCATCCTTTATAAGCGTAGTCATGATTATGTTCTAATTCGTTGTGTGGACAAGGTTGAAGCAGAGTTGATCATGACTGATATACATAGCGGCACATTTGGCACTCACTTGAGCGAACATACAATGGCAAAGAAGATTCTAAGGGCAGGCTACTACTGGTCTACCATGGAAGCTGATTGTCATCAACATTCTCGCACCTGCCACAAATGCCAAGGCTACGTTGACAAGGTACATATTCCTCCTGTTCCTCTCAACATTCTGACAGCTCCTTGGTCATTCGCAATGTGGGGGATTGACATGATTGGAGAGATCAAGCCCACGACATCCAATGGACATCGCTTCATCTTGGTGGCTATTGATTACTTCACTAAATGGGTCGAGGTAGCTTCATATGCCTCAGTTACAAAGAATGTGGTTGCCCGCTTCATCAAGCAGAACCTCATATGCCGGTATGGTATCCCCGACAGGATCATCATAGACAATGGTACAAATTTGAACAATACTATGATCACCGCTCTATGTGAGCAGTTCAAGATTTATCATCACAATTCATCTCCCTACCGGCCGAAGATGAACCGTGCTGTTGAAGCCGCGAACAAAAATATTAAGAAGATCATTCAAAATATGAGTCACCTACAAAGACTGGAATGAGATGTTACTGTTTTCTCTGCATGGATATCGTACCATGGCACGTACTTCAATAAGGGCAACTCCATTTTCTTTAGTATATGGCATGGAAGCTGTTCTGCCTATGGGAGTTCAGATTCCTTCTTTGAGGATTGTGAAGGATGTCGGTTTGAGTGAAAACGATTGGATTCAGACCCGGCTTGATCAACTTAACTTGATCGACAAGAAACGACTTACTACAGTTTGTCATGGTCAGATTTATCAAAAACGGATGATCAAGGCTTTCAACAAAAAGGTTAGGCGTCAGGTATATCAAGCTGGAGATCTTGTAATCAAGCGGATCATCTTACCGCAAAGTGATCCCAGGGGAAAGTGGACTCCTTCTTACGAAGGACCATTTGTAATCAAGAGCCTCTTTTCTGGTGGGGCAATGATTCTGTCCACCATGGACGGTGATGACTTGCCGCACCCTGCGAACACAGACATAGTCAAAAGATACTACGCATAAAATGACCCGACAAGTTGAAAACCCGGAAGGGCGACTTGGGCAAAAATGGGCATCCCGGTGGAACGAAAACCCGAAAAGGGAGGTTCAGGCAAAAATTAGGGATAAAACAAAAAAAAATCTGTACACCTGGCAAGTTGAAAACCCGAAAGGGCGACTTGGGCAAAAAAGGGTTTCCCGGTGGACTGAAAACCCGAAAGGGCGGTCTAGGCAAAAGTTAGGGAATTAAAGCGTATGACTATGTCTCGTCAGATCACTTTAAGAACAATCTCTTCACCAATAAGCTCCAAGCTTCTGATCAATCCAATCATCTACGGGCGAAGCAACGAACGAACAGATACTCAGGGTTATGAAGGTTATAGCAGAATGGGAACCCCATGGAATTATTACACATAACCATCTTTCCTTTTGTATAAATTTTTTCTCAATTTTACGGCAACATTCTCTTACTAGGATGACTGTCTCCTTTGTACAAAAATACTTACAAAATCAATACAAATATACTTCAAAGTGCAGAAATTTGTTTGCCTTTCCTTTTCCTTTTTTACACTTATGTTTTATTTGAGAACGTCCAATGTTTTGTTAAATAGGCATATGCATTTGAATATAATCGTTACTTGCAAAGAAAACGAAATTGAAAAAGGGTAATTAATGATAGGTTGAAGGTGTAGGAAGATATCTTTGTGCCATTCTGGAAGGAATCCCCTACGATACATCATTCAAATCCTCAACAAAGCTGAAACCTTGGAGTATTTCCCCAGCGGAGTTTGACTTCAAGATCCCCAGTGAAGCCAGTTTATTCTAAACCTTATTCCCCAGTGGAGCCAGAATGGTGAGTATCTCCCCCACAGATTTATCTCCCAGTAAGATCGAAGATTCTTGATCCCGTTTCTCCAAGGCTTCAATTACCCAGAAGAGATTTTCAGAGTTTCCCCAATATCCCAGGAAAGTCAACAAGGATTTCTCACCTCAACAATCAAAGTTTTTGGAAACACCAGCTTCGGTCGAAGATTTATCTTCCCCGGCAGCAGTCAAATATGTCATTATCTCCAACTATCCAGGATTTATCTTCCTCAGCAAGACAGCTACTCATCTTACATGCATAACCATTACATCCATATATCATAAACATGGATTACAATTCATTGCATCATACATATCATGCAATATAACTTCGTATTTTAGCTAACATTTTACCCTTTTCAGGATAAGATTAAAAGGCTATTGTTAACAATTATTCAGATACAATATGGATACACCCCAGACACAACGGTCATTCTATTACTCATTCAGACTTCAGTAATCAGATACGCACTAGATACGCTCCAGACACGGAAGCCATTCTATTTCTAATTCAGATTCAACTATCAACTACAGGTTCAGATACGCTCCAGACACGGATTCCATTCTGGCTCTTACATCAGCAGTTTGACTCTCCCCAATGCAGTCGCCACAGAAATCATTCTGTCACTTATTCAGATCCCAGTTATAGTACGGATACACCCCAGACACGGCGGTCATTCTACTACTCATACAGGTCTCAACTTCAAACACAGTCCAGATACGCTCCAGACACGGTTGCTATTCTATCACTCAGAGTTTAACCCCAGCACACAGTTGCTCCATACACAGATGTTTTCCTGTTACCCAGAAACAATACAGATACACTCCAGACACGGCAGTCATTCTGATATTCATTCAAATATAGTTACAGCTCAGATACGCGCCAGACACGGCCGCCATTCTTTTGCTCATACAGACTCAGTCTTCAGATACAGTTCAATGGCATCCCAAACACGAATACCATTTTAATGCTCATTCTTCCGACCTATTGAACTGCAATTCAACAAACATTCTTGGATGGAATCTTTAAGCCCATCTCCAGCAAGATTCTACCATCTCCAAATGGCATCTTTAAGCCCATTTCTTCATCCATGTTTTGACGAGTGCAAAGTTACGGGCACTCTAGTGTCCAATCCTCTTTTACCCTCGAGTCACGAAAGACAAACTTGCCAATCTAACTCCTCAGGTTCAAGAAGATTGAACAGGGGAAACTGTTGTACCCCAAAATTGGTCCTCCCATTTCATCAACATTTTCTCATCACAAGACTCTTGGAACTGAAGATCAAGCTAGGGTTTGCTCTGCTCAAGACACTTACTTGCATTGTTGACCTAAATTAGGGTTTGAGTTTGCACAAGGATGTTTTGACCCACAATGCCCAAATGGACTTTCATACTTCATGTTGGACTCACAAGGTTATCCCTACCAAGTTTCAAGCCTTGATTCAAATTTTTGCCCAGTCAATTGACAGTTGACCTAAAATCAATTGTATTGGGGAAAAAGTCAGCTGTAGCCAATTGATAGTCAAACCTCATGAAATTTGACCCACATCAACATTATGAACTCATATGAACCATTTGATCAAGTTTGGATCACAATTCTACAAGAAATTTGATCAGATCATCAAAAGGGTAAAATGGTCATTTTTAGGGTTTTGACTGTACAAAGGCAATTTTTGATTGTTTGACCTAACCAATGGAAAATCAAGCTCAACCATGGACACAAGGACTCAATGAAATTGTCTTGACCCACTCAACAAGTTCAGAAGATCTCAATTGCATATGGTTGACAGATGAATTTTTCAGTCAATTGATCAAAATTTGACTGTACACTGAAAAGTCAAACTTTGACTTTTTGGTCAAAATCAAGTGCCAAAAGTTATTTTTCATCAAGACATGTCAAATTATGAAACTTTTCCATCAAGAAACCCAAAAATGCAAATTAGGGTTTAAAATGGAAAAATTTCATAACTTAGAAATTTTTCGAAGTTATGAAATTTTCTTATTTTTTCCTAACTTTGTCCCACTTTTTCACCAAGATGAAAATGGATTAAAACAAAAATTGCAACATGAAAGTTGTATTCCATCACAAATTCTACAACTTTTATTCACAAAGTTTTCTCAAAAGAAGTTTGTATCTCAAGTTATGATTTTTGGAACAAGGGTACCTAAAACCTTTAACTTAGGGAAATTTTGCCCTAGTTTAGGCAGGATTTTGACCCATCTTCTTGGCCATTTTTCACATAGTTCCACTTGGAGTTTCAAATTTCATTTCAAATATGGATTATAGTACATATTACGAGCTTTCCAAATTGTCCAAGAACTCCTCAAACACCCTTATGGTTAGAGAGAATAAAATGCTTGAAGTTGGCAAAAACTCACTTTTGTCCATGACCAATACATGTTCATACAAACTTGCATTTTCGAATCAGCATGTTTGGTGCTAGCTTGCAGGACTCAAAACCAACTTGCACTTCATAATTTAATGCATAACCATTGAATTAAGGTGTTATCCTAACCATTTTGATATTACATACAAGATTAACCCTTATTTGGAAAAGGGTAAAATGCCATTTTTGTAAAAGTACACTTTATGTCAAACCAAAATCCTTGAGGTATGGGGCCATATCTCTGAAGCAAGATTGAAGCTATCAATTCCAAGAACCAAGAGAAAAAGATGAAGCATGATAGGAAGGCTTGTACCAAGCTATAACATCACTTCCACATGCTTGCTTGAAAAAGAAGAAAAGTTGCCAAACATAAGCAATCTCTCATATCTGTTAACACAAGCTTAGAAAAACCTTGTAGACAAGTTCTATACCTCCCAACCAGCCTGAAACACGACCCCTTTGCCTCTAAAACTCCCTTGTACACATAATCACTATTTTTTGGCAAAACAGGGCAAGTTCTGCATTTTGCAAGCCATAACCAAATTCCATCGTGCGTTTTGTCCAAAGATAGTTCAAACACCTTCCAATCAACTCACCTGAGCTATTCCAGGCCCCCATTGCAAGCTGTAACACTTCTAACACACTTTGCCATTTTTGTTTCAAAGCTCTGCAGGTTGAGTTCTACAGCACGATTGAAGCTGTTTCATAACAAGCCAAGCATTGGAGAAGCTTCCTTGGACCTTAGGTAAGCTCAAAAGAAGGTCAAACACCATTGAAGGTTGCTGCATTGTCCAGCTCGAAGTCAACTGAAACAGGTATTTCATGAACTTCTATCTCCCTATTTAGGAATGATTAGGCTTAGGTTTGTGAATGAAATATGTTGTACTCATAGCCCTGAAGCCATACATATGCTTAATTTTCATTTACATTAATCGTGCTAAGAGAATTTCACTCATGAACTTTCTGAAAAAACTAGGTTAGAAATTAGGGATAGAGAAATTCTCTCTGGTCTTTGAGAGTTAATCCAAGTTTTTTATATGGTTGAATTCGTTGTTTAATTCTCTACAATGTTCATGTTATGAGTTTTGTCAAAAGATCAAAGAATCAGGAGTTACAGTTTTACATAGCACACGCGCAGGTTTTGTTCCAAGGAAGAAGAAGAAGAAGTGATTATGGGCTGGGCCTGGGACCTTTTGCTTTTGACACCCCTTTTGTTCAGTTTACACCCCCTAGCCCTTTTATTTAAATATTTATCATTTTGACATTTTTATTTTTTATTCTGACTTTATTATTTTTTGTCTTAATATGAAAAATGCCAAAAATAATTTTCTATATTTTTTCATATTTATTTGATATTTATTTTATTTTACTAAGTATACATATGTAAATAAACTATTTTCTTTTTTTAATAAAACTCAAAAATAATATAAAAAATATACTTATTTTCATTTACTATTTTTATTTACATTTGAAAACATTTTCTTGAAAATACCCATTTTTGTAAATAATTAATTTTTACCTTTGTATATTTAATATGTTTAATAAATAAATAAATAAATAAATAAATATATATATATATATATATATATATATATATATATATATATATATATATATATATATATATATATATATATATATATATATATATATATATATATATATATATATATATATATATATATATATATATATATATATATATATATATATATATATACACACTTATATACTTGTTATTAAATAATTAGGTTAAAAAATACAAAAAATATCACATTTTCATTTTATTAATATGTTGTACTAAAAAATATCATTTTTATAATATACTTTTATTTTTATGCATAAATTAATATATTATTGTATATAATTAATAAATAATATTATTCATTAAGAATTAGGGTTTCTTGCCCTAAATAGAAAAATAATAAAAATTGACTTTTTTATTTATTTCTATTTCACATTAAAAAATATACTTTTTTACCTACATAAAGATCTTTTTGTATAACATGTTTTATTTAATATTTATTTGTTGTATTTTATTTAATTATTGTACATTTAAATATTGTATCTTGTACATTCAATTTGGTTGTAATAAGTAATATAGAGTTTAATTTCTTGTCAAATACTCCCAATTCAAATTTCTACCCCCTCCATATATCATGTTGTAATAGTATAGCATTTAAATTCTCGCACATTTAAAAGCTTTCAATTATGCCATGCTTAGACCTAGGGTTTGTATGCAAATAAAATAAACAATTAGTTTGACCTAATCCAAGATAAATATGCATGAAAAACAAACACAATGCACACTTGCACCCCTAGGGTTACAATCCACTTGTTGCCTTCAAAAATGGACCATGGTTGCATGTTGAGTACTTTGGAAAAACAAAAACAAAACAAAAGATCATAGTCCCTCGATGACGCTATCTGAGTTGCCTAAACAAAATGATCAAGTCCCTTAAGGAAAATTGCCAAAAATACCTGACACCATTGCTACCATGGTCTATACGATGACCCGCGCCTGTCCCATTAACATCCTAACACAAGGTTGTTCACCAAATACAATGGTGAAGCAACACTGTTAAAGGGTTAAAAACATAAGAAAGATCTTTAGGTAAAATAGGATAGATAAACTCTTAGTTACTTGATCAAGCTTGCAAAAACATCCTTGCTATTTTTCAAAACATACCTCACAACACAATTTCAAAACCCTACTTTCAAACATTGAAAAAATTTTCAAAAGACAAAAACAGCTTTGTATACATTCAAACAAGAATCATTACAAAGGTTGCCACAACGATGGCCTCTTTTAAAAACATATTTTCAAAATCACACATAAGAGCACCATTTCAAACAATTGAAAAGCAAAAGCAAGTGATCTAAGCAAGTAACTAAGAGCCCATGGATAACCATGGATAGAAAGGGTGCTAATACCATCCCTTTCTATAATCTACTCCCCGAACCCAAGAAAACATCTCAAAGTTCTTTCATGTGCTTTTTAACCTTTCCTTAGGATAAAATAAAAGTCGGTGGCCACTCTTGCTAAACCAAAACATTTGCAAACACAAACGCAAAACCTCAAGTCAGTTCTCCCACCGTATCACGGGATGCATATGATGCCTTATGATGTTCATGATGTATGAACAAGCATATGTACAAGCAAATCACACAAGACCCTAGTTTTAGGCTTGCATGGGTTTTCATAGGTAAGTACCCTCTTGAAGTTAGTTGGCTCAACCTGTCCTATAAATAGTAACCGGGTTCTAAGGAGCTCAATATCATTGGATCATTTTCTGTGTTCATTGTTTCAGTTTAGCCACTTAACTGGCGACCAGAATATTCCAAGAAAACAACCCTCAATGAGTGTAGTATCGAGTATCTACCAACTTAGGACTGCACCAAAGCCAGTCATCTCACTACCCCTAAAAAGACCAAGATGGTCAAGTAAGGTTCTAAGAGTTCATTAGTGCTTCATGACATCACTCAGCAGCCCCGTATTCTCTTTGATTGACTCAAAGGCTACCGGTACCCACAAATATGTCGCACTAATATAGCTATTGCTTCAACCATGTCGGTATACCCCGCACAGTTTCCACAACGTATTGCTATTTACCTATGAATGTTTCCCAAATCTGGGTAGAGGATTTCAAGCCCAAACAATAGATCCAATTGTAAAGCAATCAAAGCAAACAAGATAAGCATGAAAAGGTGATCAAAACCCTAAGGTTACTCCACTTTTAAAGAATTCCCCAGCAGAGTCGCCAGTTCTGTGATACAGTGGGAGAACTGACTTGGGATTTTGCATTTTGTGTTTGCAAATGTTTCGGTTTAGTAAGAGTCGCCATCGACTTTTTATTTTATCCTAAGGAAAGATCAAAAAGCACAGGAAAGACCTTTGAGATGTTTTCTTGGGTTCGGGGAGTAGATTATGAAAAGGGAAGGTGAAAGCACCCTTTTCATCCATGGTTATCCATGGGCTCTTAGTTACTTGTTTAGATCACTTGCTTTTGCTTTTAAATTGTTTGAAATGGTGCTTTGTGTGTGGTTTTAAAAGATGTTTTGAAAAGAGGCCATCGTTGTGGCAACCTTTGTAATGATTCTTGTTTGAATGTATACAAAGGTGTTTTTGTCTTTTGAAAAGATGTTTCAATGTTTTGAAAGTTTGATTTGAGAAATGTTTTAAATTTGTGTTGTGAAGTGTGTTTGAAATTAGCAAGGATGTTTTGCAAGTTTTGATCAAGTAACTAAGAGTTATCTACCCTATTTTACTCAAAGATCTTTCCTATATGTTTTTAACCCTTTTAAAAGTGTTGCTTTACCATTGCATTTGGTAAAGAACCTTGTATTAGGATGTTAAACGGGACAGGCGCGGGTCATCGTATAGACCATGATAGCAATTGTGTTAAGTATTTTCAGCAAATTTTTGAGGGACTGGATCATTTTTGTATAGGCAACCAAGATAGCGTCATCGAGGGACTATGATCTTTTGTTTTGTTTTTGTTTTGCCAAAGTACTCAACATGCATAACATGGTCCATTTAAAAGACAACAAGTGGATGTAACCCTAGGGGTGCAAGTGTGCATTGTGTTTGATTTTCATTCATTTTTGTCTTTGTATTAGGTCAAACTACTTGTTCATTTTAATTTTTGCATACAAACCCTAATCTTTAATCATGGCATAATTGAAAGCGTAAATGCGTAAAATAAATCTACCACTATTACAACATGATTATGGGGATGGGGATACAATTTTTGAATGGGGATTATTTGAAAAGAAATTAAAACCCTAGTTTTACTATTACATCCAAATTGAATCAAAGGCATAAATAACAAATGGGCAATATTTAAATAAACAAATTAAATAAATATACAAAATATTATGAATTATGCAAAAAATGTTTAGGTTTATTTTTTATGTATGTAAGAAATATTTAATGCAAAAGAAAGAAATAATAAAAAAGGATTATTATTTTTATTAAGGGTAAACCCTAATTTTTCTTTAAGAAAATAAATATATCAATTATATTATTTATATACAATATAAAATAATGTATATACAAAAAATTAAATATATTTAGAAAAAAAGTATTATTTTAAGTATAAATAATAATAATAAAAAGTACAATATTTCTATGTTTTTATTTTAAAGTATTTATAAAATAAAAGTATGTATGTATATATATTATATTAATTATGTACAAAAAATAAAATAAAAATATATACAAGAAATAAAAATATATTTAGAAAAATATTTTTTAGTGTGAATAAAAGAATAAAAATAAAAGGTATAATTATATTATTTTCAAGTTTTTTTTCAATAAATAGAAATATATACTAATTAAATTGTTTTTTTTATGTTAAAAAAAATAGAAATAAAATGAAAAATAATTGTAAAAAATTATAAAATATTTTTTTGGGTATTTTTTATGTTTGGAAATAATAAAATAAAATCAGAAATGAAAATAAAATAACAAAACATAAAAATATGAAGAAATGGGTCATGGGGGTGTATTCAGCAAAATGGGGGGTGTTAAAAACAAAAGAAGCAAAGTTCGGCCCAAGTTAGACTTCACCTTCAACCTCTGGCTCCAAAAACGCGCGCGCCTGTACCAAACATGAACATCCTGCATACGAGCTCTATTGCAAAAACACATAACATCAAAGTTGTAGAGCTTTTCAAGAAGAATCCAACCATATAAAAAACTTGTCCTAACTCTCAAAGACCAGAGGGAATTTCTCTGGCCCTAAAATCTAACCCTCATTTTTTCAGGATGTTCATGGACCAAATTCTCTTAGCATGCTTAATAAAAATGAAAATTGAGCATATGCACAGCTTTATGGCTATGAATACTACATTTCTTATTCACAAACCTAAGCCTAATTGTTCCTAAATAGAGAGATAGAAAGTTGATAAAAACCTGTTTCAGCTGACTTCGTGTATGGTAATGTGGAGCTTTTCAACAAGGCCTGAGATGTCTGGGAGTTTGCTTGAACTTCACTTGACCTTCTCCAATGTCTAGCTTGCCTTGAATGTACTTGAACAAGCCTACAGAACTCAACCTGCACAAGCTAAAATAAAAAATGGCAAACCCTGTTAATGGAGTTACAGTCAGTGTTTAAGGGTTGGGATAGTTTGGATATCTTGAATGGAAGGTGTTTGAACCAATTTGGGACAAAACGCGCGAGCAATTTGTGTCGTGGAACTCAAACTGCAGGGAATGCCCTGTTTTGCCAAGTGAAGATGATTTTGTGCTATGGGAGGTCTGAGGGCTCAAGGGGTCATGTTTCTTGCTCAAGGTGATGTGAGAAAGTTGTTTCAAAAGCTTGCACAAGTTGGTTTTTGCTGAGGCTCCAATTCTCATGTATTTGGCATATTTCTTGTATATGAAGCAAAAGTGGGAAGTGATGTGAAGCAGGCCTGTACAGGCTATCCATCAGCTTGTTTCTTGTGATCTTGGCCCCTCAAGTTGGTGGATATGCTTTGCTGCACAAGATTTGGCTCTATGCTCAAGGATTATGGTTTTGTCATAAAGCAAACTTTTGCAAAAATGGTAATGTACCTTTTTCTACTTAGGGATTAATCTAATGTGCAATGTTCTAATGACCAAAACAATGCCTTAGACCAATGGATTTACATTTAATTAATGAGTGTGAAATGTTTTTGAGGCCTATAATCTAGTGCAAATCAAGATGATTTGAATTTGCAACTTGTATGAACATGAACATGCCATGGATGAAAAGTGCGTTTTTACCAACTTCAAACCTTCGATTCTCCCTAACCACAAATGAGCTTGGAGAGTTCTTGGACATTTTGGAAAGTTGCAACATGCTCTACAATCCATCTTTGAAATGAAATTTGAGATTCCAAGTGGAACTATGTGAAAAATGGCCATGAAGATAGGTCAAAATCCTGCCTAAACTAGGGCAAAATTTCACTAAGTTACAAGTTTCATGGACCCTTGTTCCAAAAATCATAACTTGAGATCCAAGCTTCTTTTGAGAAAACTTTGTGAATAAAAGTTGTAGACTTTGTGGAGGATTACAACTTTCATGTTGGAAGTTTTGTTTGAATCCAATTGTATCATGGTGAAAATGTTGGGCAAAGTTAGGAAAAATTAAGACAATTTCATAACTTAGAAAAATTCTAAGTTATGAAATTTTTCAACTTTAAACCCTAATTTGCAAAAATGGGTTTCTTGATGAACAACTTTCATGTTTTGACACATCTTGATGAAAAATGACCCTTGGCACTTGATTTTGACCAAAAACTCAAAGTTTTGATCAGTTGACTGAAAAATTCATCTGTCAAATTTTGATTTTTGATGTACAGTCAAATTTTGATCAGTTGACTGAAAAATTCATCTGTCAATCCAATGCAATTGAGGTCTTTTGAACCTTGTGAATAGGTAAAGATGATTCCATTGATTCCTTGAATCCATTCTTGAGCCTAATTTTCCATTGGCTTGGTCAAAAGTCAGATATTGCCCTTTTGCAGTCAAAACCCTAAAAATGACCATTTTGCCCTTTTGATGATCTGATCAAATTTCTTGAGGAGTTCTGGTCCAAACTTGATCAAATGGTTCATAGGAGCCTAGAATGTTGATGTGGATCAAAAATCATGAGGTTTGACTGTAAATTGGCCACAGTTGACTTTTTTCCCAATACAGCTGATTTCTAGGTCAACTGTCCAATTGACTGGGAAAAAATTTGATTCAAGGCTTGAAACTTGGTATGGACAAACTTATGAGTACAACATGAAGTATGAAAGTCACTTTGAGCATTGAAGGTCCAAAAATCCCTGTGCAAACTCAAACCCTAATTTAGGTCATCAGTGCAAGGAGATGTCTTGAGCAGAGCAAAACCCTAATCTTGTCTGGAGTTCAAGGAGCCTTGTGAGGGAGAAATCTTGGCAAAATGAGAGGGAAAATTTTGGGGTACAACACCAGCTATCTATCAGACAGAGGAGGATGGACTTTTCCTACAAGATCTCTCCATTTCTGGGCATAATCTTTGAAGCCCTCACTGGAACCCATAGATATGTATTGAAGTTGTGTACAAGTTGGAGCGAGGTTAGCATTGTATTGGTACTGCCTGTAGAACACAGTAGCTAGGTCCTCCCAGTTGCGGATGTTGGTTCCCTCTGGCTGATAGAACCACTCCAATTGAGTCCCTGATAAACTTTCCTAGAAGAAATGCACCCACAAATTCCTATCAGTGTTGTGAGGTTGGATCTTCCTGACATAGGACCTCAGATGTAACTTAGGACATGAAACCCCGTCATATTTAGAAAATGCCGGAACTTTGAACTTCGGGGGAATGATCACTCTAGAAACCAACCCTAATTCTTCAAAATCCAGACCATGTACTCTCTGAATTTCCATGGCGTTGAGACGATCCTCTAGTTGTTTATATTTGTCATCAGCAAGAGGATATTGTCCTTCAGCATAGTCAGCCTCTTCTTCATCAGACCCTATACTGTGTTACCCTGCTTTTGTCTTCTCTTCTTGATTATCTCCCTCATTTGACGGAGTTGCGAATTCTACAGCTCACTTTGCTGGTTCTCTGAATCTCCTTCCCATATTCAGGACACCCATTGGTTTCCTTGTCTTTTTCTTCTTGTCTTTGATGATGAGAGCCTTCAGGTCCTCTTGTACTTTAGCCAAAGCCAGGAACATCTGTTGGAATTGAGCATTCTGTGCTTGGAGATCCTTCACTATTTGTTCGATATCCATCTTACTGAAATAAATAGTAGAAAGATAAGGAAACCTGTTGTGGAAAACCTGTTTATGTTATGATGCATGAACATGTGTATGCAAATGATTTCAAGGACCCAGAAGATTTAAATTTGTTTAGACAAAAGGGAACAAACATTAATTGTATTAATAAATTCAAATTGCTTACAACATGCCTCTTGGGCTTACATTGGAAGAAACAAAAATAATACAAAATAAACTTTCTAAAACAAAAAGAAAAATCATGTTTCCCACGAGCACATCCTCTTCTGTGTAATGTAGGCATTCAAACTCTGCTCTTCATGGAGTTGTCTCATGAGCTCCAGAACCTTCTTCTCGCTTACGTAGAATTGGTTCTCAAAGGTATCCTGTTCTTCCTTGATCTGGATCCAAGACTTTTGCAATTCTTCGAAGTTTGTCGGTGTATCAGGATGAAAAATGATGTGAGACTCGTCCCCTTGAACAATAGGCTCTAAAATCACTGGTAGGATAGCATCGTATGGCATCATAATACTTTGAGCATGAGCTCGCACCCATTTGAGGTATGGCTCCAAAGGGATGGAGTTCTTTCACCCTAAGGTCTTACTATCAGTCTTCTTAACCATGCCCCAAGAACGAATGAACCTCTACTGATAACCTTGCAGATCATTTGAATAGTCAAACACAATACCCTGGATGAGAATATCATGAGGACCATCCCCCTTCGGGCGTAACCAAACTGACGTAGGGCTAAAGAGGGATTGTAGGTGATGCCTCCTATAATGCCAAGAAGTGGCACATTAGGAAATTATCCTCAACAATCAATAAAAGAGATATCTTCTTGAGAGCGAGGGCACCAATAGATATCAGAGTGAGAAAGAGACATTAACCATTGGTTCCACCTTAAGCCTAACTCATTCTTCATTATTGACCGAGAAAAGTGCGAAATAAACCACCTATAGAGCAAAGGTGTACAACACATAAGATTTCCTCGTCTCTTCATAGTACAGGTGTGGACTGAATGCAGAATGTCCCCGAGCAATGTAGGTACTGGATTGTGAGCAAGGAAGATGTTGATGGCACTGATATCTATAAACTGGTCTGAATTGGGGAACATAGCCAACCCATAGATCAAGAGATATAAGATATCTTCAAAGGCATGGTAACTCATAGCGTCCAGGAATACCTGAGCTTTCTTCATTAGAAAGTTTGCAAGGAGGCCCTTAACTCCACTTCTTCTTTCCTAATTGAACTCAATGTCATATGGCTTCAAATGAAAAGCTACGACATCATTTTCAGAAGCCGGATCTTGTTCTAAACCAGTGAAAGGTACCTGCTCCAATATATGCAAACCAAGTATCTTGGAGAATTCTTCCAGCGTAGGCACCAACTGATAGTCTGAAAATGTGAAGTAGTGGTGCTTAGGATCGAAGAACTGGAATAGGACACTCATCAGACCTTCGACAAAACCGATAGTAACCAAATAGAGCAGGTGACCATGTCTCTTGTTAAATGATGAGCTCTCAGGAACTTTTAATACCATTACCTTGAGTTTGGGAGGGATCTCTACAAAATTGATTTGAATGGTGTTTCTGCGAGCTGAATCCATGACCTACTGTTGTACCCTAAAATTTGTCCTCTCATTTCTCAAAGGATCATCCTGGACCCTCAGGTTTGCTTCTGTCAAGTTTCATGTCTCGGATTACAATTTTCCAAGAAAGTTATTCACAAGGGCAAAATGGTCAAAAGCACACTGAAAAGTCAAACTTTGACTTTTGGGGCGAAATCAAGTTTCAACAATCATATTTCATCAAGACAGGAAGTTGGTTCATCAAGAGATCAGAAGTCATAAATTACTTAGAAAAAGTCAAACTTCTAAACACTTAGAAAAAATTTCTAAGTGTTAAGAGAATATGATGATTTCAGAACTTTTGGGCTAGTTTTAACACAAGTGCAATCAGAGTTTGCAAAAAAAAAAAAAGACTCAGAACATGACTCTTCAATTAAAACATATGGAAACTGTGTTTTTAGATCAGAACATGGCCCTTCGGCATATGGAGACTATGTTCTATACTTCGATCAGAACATCACCCTTCGAGTCTCATTCTGGTCTTCTTCAATAAGAACATCACAAATCCCCAAAACCTCGTTTGAACAGTCTGCTGCATTGCTATGGCATAATCCTGTATCCAGCTGCCACAACACTCCAAATTGCCGTTGATCCAGTCCACGCCTGCATTTTTCTCAAACCCCGTATTTGCACCAAATTAGCACATAGAAGCTGTATTTAAAAAGCAATGGAACAATATGCCAAAAAGGTCCAAATCTCATTTGTTTTTCCCCCAAAAAACTACAGCAAACTCATCTATAAATAAGTTGCTTCACCACACGTTCAAGGGGCTTACTTTTGGAAAGAGAGAGTGATAAAATACAAAAAAAGAGAGAAAATAAAATATTCAAACATTCTTAAAACCCAGAATTCTCAAAACAATATCTTTGTTCTCCCCTTTGAATAAAAGAACATAATATTTTCTATTCTGTTTCTTGCTGACTTCAGAACATTCAAAGGCAACAGCTCAGGTCCCAAATACACGCTTCATATTTAAGGTAAGTCATTCTGACTTTGAATTTTTCATTCAGAACATCATCAAATATGTAAATATCATAGTGTTTATACTGTCCATATCATTTCCTAAGTAGAAAAACTGTGGATCAGGACTTCTTAAAGAAAACTAGGCTCAGAATTAGGATTAGAACTTCTATAAACTGTTATGCTTTTATTTTTGTTTTACTGTTGTTAAGAACTGAATAAGTTGCAAATGCTCTGGCTAATGTAAGGAAGAAGGTGAAGTGTAACGCAGAACTTCTAGGAGTTTTTCTCATTGTTTAACACGACACATAACTTCTGATTTTTTTTCTCACTGTTTAAACACATACACAGAACTTCTAGGCTTTCTTACTGTTTTAACACACACAAAACTTCTAGGCTTTCTTATTGTTTTAACACACATAGAACTTCTAGGCTTTATTACTTCTTTAACACACACATAACTTCTAGGATTTCTTATTGTTTTAACACACACAGAACTTCTAGGCTTTCTTACTATTTTAACAATACACAGAACTTTTAGGATTTTTCTCATTGTTTTAACAACACATAGAACTTCTATAATTTTTCTCACTGTCTTGATAGCACACAGAACTTCTAGATTTTTTTCTCACTGTTGTAACACAACACACAGAACTTCTGGTTTCATCTAACATTTCTTTCAGAACTTCAGCGTGCAATAACCCATAACTTTTGGTTTCTTCTAACGTTTCTTTCAGAACTTCAGCGCGCAGCAACCCAGAACTTCTGATTTCCTCTAACGTTTCCCTCTGAACTACGGCATGCCTAACATCAAAACTTTTTATCCCTCTCATCTTGGTTTTCACCAACATGTTAATTATGTCCTCGCTATTTCTTCTTTTTCTTCCTTACTCTTATTATTTTCAGCATTAATACTACTTTCATTAATACAAAAAAGACAGAAAAATTATTTTCTTTCATTAACTAATTATTTTCCTTTTAATTTAATAAGACAAAAAATCATTTTCAAATCAAATCTTTTCCTTTTCTTGTATTGTACAATTCAATATGGTTGTAATAGATAATTAGGATTTAAAGTCTTGTAAATCCCCATTTGTAAATATGTATACCCTATCCCTGAAATGATGTAATAGTTTAGGATTTATTTTTCGCATTTTTATTTGCTTTCATATATTGTTAGTAATTAGGGTGTATGGAAAGATAAAATCAACACAAAATGCATGCAATCAAACACACTTGCACACTAGCACCTCTAGGGTAATCTCACTTTGTTGCCTTTCGGAAAATAGTCATGTCCCCCGAATATGGGCGTTTTAGCAAAGACCCTTGATAAAAGATCGTAGTCCCTCGATGACCCTCAATGTTGCCTTCGGTAAACGATCTAGTCCCAAAACGACATTGCTAAAACTTCCCATAGGTTGCCTTCTATGACTATAGAAACGTCCCATTCTTGTCCCTTCATATCCAATAAATAGGGCTTCTTATCAAATCAATGGTAAGATAACAATATCTAATGGAGGAGGAAAAGAACATTTAAGACCTTTTAAGTAGGTAGGTTGCTCCTAGTTGCTCGCTTGCTCACAACAAAAATATTTTATACACCAACGCTCTCATTTTGAAACATTTTCAAAAGACGACACTTTATACGCGTTCTTATAGAAACGAGAGCCATTACAAAGACTCCTATTCAAAATCACTTTCAAAAATACATTCCACAAACACTTCTTTGAACTATTTTCTAAACAACACTTTGTACGTGTTCTTATAGAAATGAGAACCATTACAAAGACGTTTTCAAAATACTTTCAAAATCCACACCACAAGCACATTTTCAAACAAAAGCAAGTGATCTAGCAAGCAACTAAGAGTCTGTAGAAAACTACGAATGAAAAGGGTGCTAATACCTTCCCTTTTCATAACCTATCCCCCGAACTCAAGAAAATATCTCGAAAGGTCTTTCCTGTTCTTTTAACCCTTTCCTTTTGGATAAAAGAAAAATTGGTGGTGACTATTACTATCCGTAACAATTGCGATCAAACGCAAAACACCCAAGTCAGTTATCCAACCGCATTACAGAACTGGCGAATCTGATGGGGAATTTACTTAAAAGTGGGGTTACCTTAGGGCTAGATCATATTTAATTGCTTTTCATTGTTTGATTTGTTTGCTTTAAATTATGCTTCCTTGTTTGGGTTTGTTTTGATCCTCTATCCGGATCTGGGGCACCTTTTTAGGTAAGTAGCAATAAGTTATGGAAACTGTGCGGGGTATACCGACATGGTCTAAGCAATAGCTATGCTAGTGTGACACATTTATTGGTACCGGTAGCCCTTGAGTAGTCAAGGAGAATACGGGGCCGCTGTGTGGTGTCGTGAAGCATTAACTAACTTTAGAACCTTTACTTGAACAAATTGGCCATTAGGAAGTAGTGAGGTAGCCGACTTTGGTGCAGTCCAAAGTTAGTTGATACTCGATACTACGCTCATTGAGATCGGACTTTTGGGATATTTTGGTCGCCAATAAAGAGGCTTGCGCTGAAACAATGCCCGATGAAGGAAGATAAATGATATTGAGATTCCATAGAACCCATTTACTTTCTAGGACAGGTTGAACCAACTAAACTTCAAGAGGGTACTTACCTATAAACCTCATGCAAGCCTAAACCTAAGGATTTGTTTAATTTAACTTGTGCATATGCTTGTACATAACATCATGACATCATACCATAGCATTTTAGACTAACCATTTCAAGGATTTTGGGATTCATCTTTGTTCTGTTTTGTAGGATATGACTCCTACGCGCAGGAACACAAACCAAGTCAACCTTGTACGAGTACCTTTTCAGCTCAAAGAGTTAGCATCAAGGGTCCTTGAGAATTCTCCGTTCAACAAAAGACATGGACGACTTCTCAACTTGGTTACCTCAAGCTTTGATGAAGATATGATGAAGGTGCTTTTCCAGTTCTTTGACCCTTTGCACCATTGTGTTACCTTCCCCGATTACCAGCTTGTACCAACTATGGAAGAATTTTCTCAACTCTTGGGAATTCCTATTCTCGATCAACTACCTTTTAACGGTACTGAAAGGGATCCAAGCCTTGAAGAGGTTGCCCGAGCTTTATACTTGCAACAATCTGACATCATGGCTAATTGGGAAACAAGAAGTGGTGTCAAAGGGTTCCTAGCCAAGTTCCTATTGGAAAAAGCTCAAGACTGTTGGAACACTCTGGATTTACAAGATTTCGAAGAAATTTTGGCTCTTCTCATCTATGGGTTGGTACTATTTCCAAATCCTGACCAACTTATAGATGTGAATGTTGTCAAAATCTTTTTATCTCACAATCCAGTGCCTACTTTGTTGGGAGATATCTTGCATTCTCTCCACTCTAGCACCATGAAGAGAAGAGGAGCCCTCATGTGTTGTACTCCTCTGTTGGCTAGTTGGTTTGTTTCACATCTCCCCCGATCCGTTATGAAGAATCAGCAAGGCTTGATATGGTCTAATAGGTTGATGTCACTCAGGCATTCGAATATCCACTAGTGTTCTCGATTCTTAGAGGACATTACTATCATTGACACTTGTGGGGAATTCCCTAATGTCCCCCTGCTTGGCGTTAGGGGAGGTATCACTTATAACCCTTGCTTAGCTCTGCGACAGTTTGGGTACACACAAAAAGATGGTCCACATGATGCGCTCGTCCAAGGTGTGGTGTTCGACTACGAAAGCGATGATCAAGGCTACCATCATAGGTTTATAAGAGCTTGGAGGATGGTAAACAAGGTGGATATTAGGAAATTGGGACACAAAAATTCCATTCCCCGTGAGTCTTACCTTAGGTGGGTACGAGCTCATGCTCAGAGTATCATAATGCCCTACCCCTCCATCCTCCCTGTTATAATAGATCCTGTTATTGAAGGAGATATCTCGTATACTATCCTTCATCCCAACATGGCTACCTCTCTCGAAGACTTGCAAAAGGATTGGATTCAGCTAAAGGAAGAACGAGACACTTTCGAAACCCAATTGTACGCCAGTGAGAAGAAAGTTCTAGAACTCACCAAGAAGCTTCATGAAGACTGGAGTTTGAATGCCTACATCGCGCCAAAGAGGATGCATTCAACATTTTTGTCTTAGGAGTTTTTGTATTTGATTTCTTTCATTGTAAGCCCAAAAAGGCATGATGTACTCAAACTTGGATTTATAAATGCAACGTGTGTTCCTTTTTGTATAAAGAAAATTTAAATCTCTAATCTCCTTGAAATCATTTGCATATGCATTTTCATTCATCATAACACAAACAAGTTTCTTACAACAGGTCTACTTATCTTTCTATTGTTTATTTCAGTGAGATGGATATTGAATAGACAGTAAAGGATCTCCTAGCGCAAAACGCTCAATTCCAACAAATGTTCTTGGCTCTACAAAAGGACAAGAGGATTTGAAAACTTTGTTGGCCAAAGAGAAGAAAAATAAAGTGAAGAAATCAGTCGGTGTTTTAAATCTGGGAAGAAGGTTCAAAGGACTAGCCGGGAAAACACCAGATTTCTCAACCTCTTCAGATGAAGGAGATGATCAAGAAGGGAAAAACAAGGAAGTAGATGACCACCCAGAGTCTAGAGAAGAGGAAGAAATGGAATACTCTGAAGAATAATATCCTCCAGCTGACGATAGATACAAGAAGTTGGAGGATCGCTTCAATGCTATGGAGATCCAGAGGGTACCCGGGTTGGATTTTGAAGAGTTAGGACTTGTCTCAGGGGTTGTCATCCTGCAGAAATTCAAGGTCCTAACTTTCACTAAATATGACGGTGTCTCTTGTCCAAAGCTTCATTTAAGGTCATACGTCAGGAAGATTCAACCCCATACTGCTGATAGGAACCTATGGGTGCATTTCTTCCAAGAAAGCTTGTCAGGGACGCAGTTGGATTGCTTCTATCAGTTGGAAGGGACCAATATTCGCAATTGGGAAGATTTGGCTGCCTCTTTTTACAAGCAATATCAATATAATGCTGACTTAGCTCCAACTCGAACACAATTACAAGGCATGTCTATGGGTGCTGGTGAAGGATTCAAAATTTATGCTAAAAATGGCAGGGTCTCGCAGGAAGAGTCCAACCCCCCCCCCCCCCCCCCCTATCTGACAGAGAATTGGTGGATGTGTTCTTAGGCGCGCTATCTGGTCCTTTCTTCAACCACCTCATCGGAAGCTCTTCGGCTGAATTTACTGAACTAATCATGACTTGTGAACGGGTAGAAGCTGGTATAAAAAGTGGCAAAATTCAAAGAGATGTATCCTCAAGCACAATGAAGAAACCCTTTACTGGAAAGAAGGAGGTCAGTGTTGCATATGACCATAGGAATTAAAACAGAACTGAACATCGCCCGACAATAGGGGTTGTTATGATTTCTAATCATGTACCAAATCAACAGCGAAATTATCAACGTAGGTCAGAGGCATCCATGAGATGATTCACCCGAATTAACATGACCTTGTCCCAAGTTTTTCCACATCTTTTGAAGTACAATCTGGCGACCCTAAAGGAAGCTCCCAAGAACTCCAATACTGCTTCTCCTCGCTACAACCCGAATGCTCGATGTGCCTATCATTGTGAAAGCTCAGGGCATGATACAAATAATTTCTGGGCCTTGAAGAATAAAGTACAAGACCTTATCGAGGCGAAAGAGATTGAATTTGATCCCCCATAAACACCTAATGTAATAACGGCGCCAATTCCCAAAAACGGTCAAGGTGTCAACACCGTTGATGATGATTGTTTTGTTTCCTCCGTGAATGATTTAACTACTCCTCTTTTAACTATTAAATAGAATCTATTGCAAGTCGGTCTATTTCCGGGCTGTGATGAAAATTGTTAATTATGTATGTCTTTACCAAATGGTTGTTTGTTACTGAAGATGGGCGTCCAGCGCCTGATGGCTAACAAAGAAATCATGTTTGAAAAAGTTCCTCTTATCAGAAATTCCAGCGAAGATGTTTCAATAATCACCATATCCGACAATCCTCCCAGGGTCTCCACCAAAAGACCCGTCAGGATTACATCTGTTCCAAAGTCTGCTCCCCTAATCATCACCATGTCAGGGCCAATCCCATATTATTCGGATAAATCTATTCCCTGGAACTATGGGGATGACGTCTATTATCATGGTGTCAGGCAAGATCTATTGGCTATCAAAGACAAAGTTGTGAAAGAAACTGATCCTGACATCGTCAACATAGTTAGGACCAGTAAGATAACAAGAAGTGGAAGATTCTTCTCACCTGAGATCTCTCCAAAGATCATTGTTACTCCTGTAATTATTCCCACTACCGCTCCTACCAGCATTCCCAGTAATACTCCCGTTGATAATCCTATTGTCATCCCTACTGCCAAGACAAGGGGCAAGGAGGTATTATTTGAGTCTGTCTAGAAGAAGGCACATCCATAGGTCATTCTTGAAGCTTCTAGAAAAGAGATGGAAGAGATACTAAAGATAATCAAGAAAAGTGACTACAACTTCGTGGAATAGTTGGGGCAGACCCCCTTGAAAATATCAATGTTGGCCTTACTTTTGTGTTCTGAGGCTCATGCCAAGGCCTTGGTAAAGTTTTTAAAGACCGCCCACGTACCCCGGGAGACTTCCATTGATCAATTTGAGAATTGTGTGGCCAGTCTAACTATTGATAATGGATTGGGTTTTCCTGACGTCGACTTAACTCCCAAAGGAAGGAAACATAATGATGCCTTGCATGTTTCCATTAAGTGCAGGGGAACTACATTAGCTCACGTACTAGTGGATACGGGCTCATCGCTGAATGTATTTCCCAAAATTGCTCTTGACCGACTAGATTGCGAGGGACCCACTTTAAATCCTAGAAACATTATGGTGAGGACCTTTGATGGTTCTACGAGGACAGCGCACAGAGAAGTTGACATCCCTTTAAAAGTTGGAACTCAGACTTTTGATTCAACTTTCTATATGATGGATATTTTCCCTTCCTATTCCTGTCTATTGGGTCAACCTTGGATCCATGACGCTGGTGCCGTCACTTCCACCCTACATCAGATGCTGAAGTATTCGATCAGGGGAAAGATCATCACAGTCCACGGGGAGGAGGAGTACATGGTTAGCCACCTAAACTCTTTCAGGTATGTTGAAATGGACGGTGAGTTCATTGAGACCCCATGTCATAATTTTTAGGTCCTATAAATTGTTATGGAAGCCAAGACTACTACCAAGACTCCAAAGGTTGCCAGACCGCCTTTGAAAATAGCCTCTCTGAAGGATGCTAAAGCAGTGGTTGAGGAAGGAGGGTGTACCATTTGGGTTCAACTTCCGAATATTTCCTACAAATCCAAAAAATTTGGTTTGGGTTTTACTTTGGAAGCCCAAAGAACTGTTTGAAGAGCTCACGCTGGAGGACCTCCTCTACGTATCAGCAATCAGGGAGTCAACTTAGTGGAAGACAGCGATGGCAGCTGTGACATGGACGAGTGGATTTTCCAACCATCAGCGGAGGACTCAATAATTGGGAAGCCAAAGAATTTGTCCCTATTACTTTTATTCAAGATTAATTGTCTTTTAATTTTTTTCCAGGCTTGTAATAATTAACAATTTAGACTTTAAAACCTTGTGTCTTACCCGAGGCACAATGGTCCATTGTGAGGGTTGTTATTTCATCTTCATATGTCATCAATAAATCATGGACGTTTTTGCATGCAAAATTTTATGCTCTTTGTTCTTCTTTTTCTACCTTTTTATTTTATCAAAGATAGTTATGCTCTTACACACACTCATATATCGAAATGTAGATCCTCATCCACTCAGGATCCCATGGGTAACGATTCTGCTATGGCCTATTATGACTTTGAAAATCCAATCTATCGAGCCGAAGACGAAGGTGAATAAGATTGTGAGGTACCAGGGGAGCTATCCAGGTTATTACAACAGGAAGAAAGGACCATACATCCCCACGAAGAGCCGGTTGAAACAGTTAAGTTAGGTACTGAAAAGGATAAGAAAGAAGTCAAGGTAGGTGCCAACCTGGAGCCTAGTGTCAAGAAGCGCTTAAATCAGTTACTATACGACTATGTTGAGGTCTTTGCTTGGTCATACGAAGACATGCCAGGACTCGACACTGATATCGTGGTCCATCATCTGCCGACAAAAGAAGAATTCCCTTCGGTAAAACAGAAGGTCTGTCGCATGCGGTCAAAAATGTCAGAGAAAATCAAGACTGAAATCATGAAGCAATTCAATGTTGGATTCTTAGTTGTCACCTCTTATCCACAATGGGTCGTCAATTTTGTTCCGGTGCCTAAAAAGGACGAAAAGGTACATATGTGTGTGGATTAAAGAGACTTGAATAAGGAAAGCTCCAAGAATGACTTCCTGCTTCCCCACATCAATATTCTGGTTGACAACACCGCACAACATAAAGTATTTTCCTTCATGGACGGTTTCTCTAGATACAACCAGATCAAAATGGCACCTGAGGACATTGAAAAAACGACCTTCATCACACAGTGTGGCACGTTTTGTTACAAAGTTATGCCATTTGGGCTGAAAAACGTCGGGGCAACCTATAAGCGTGCCATGGTAGCTTTGTTTCACAACATGATCCATCACGAGATAGAGATCTACGTGGATGACATGATAGCCAAATCTCAAACTGAAGAGGAACACCTTGAACATCTGTAGAAACTGTTTGAAAGACTGAAGAAATACAAACTAAGGTTGAATGCGAATAAATGCACTTTTGGAGTGAGGTCCGGCAAGCTCTTAGGCTTCGTTGTCAGTGGAAAAGGTATCGAAGTGGACCCTGCAAAGGTAAAAGCAATACATGAAATGCCCACTCCTTGCACTGAGAAGGAAGTTAGGGGATTCTTAGGACGGATAAACTACATCGCCAGGTTCATTTCCCACTTAACCGCTACTTGTGAACCAATCTTCAAATTGCTGAAGAAAGATCAAATAGTGGAATGGAACGACGACCGCTAGGCTGCTTTCGGTAGGATCAAAGAGTATCTTCAAGAGACTCTCATTTTGATGCCGCCAGTTGAGGGAAGACCCCTTATCATGTATCTAACAGTTTTAGAAAATTCAATGGGGTGTGTGCTGGGGCAGCATGACGAGTCTGGCCGAAAAGAGCATGCAATATACTAACTGAGCAAAAAGTTTATCGATTGCGAAACCAGATATTCACTGCTCGAGAAAACTTGTTATGCTCTGGCATGGACTGCTCTCCGGCTAAGATAGTAAATACTGACTCACACTATCTTATTGATATCCAAGATGGATCCAATTAAGTACATATTCGAGAAACCTGTCCTCTCTAGGAGAATAGTAAGATGGAAGATGGTCCTAACTTAATATGATATTCAATACACTACCCAGAAAGCAATAAAGGGAAGTGTGCTAGCAGATCACCTGGCTCATCAGGCTGTGAATGACTAACAATCCATGAATTTCGAATTTCCGGACAAAGACATCATGATGGTAAACAATTGTGAAGAACTTAGACCATATGACGGACCTGAACAAGGATCCCGATGGACCTTGGTTTTTGACGGAGCTTCCAACGCCCTCGGTAATGGCATAGGAGTTGTAATCATATCCCCTGAAAGCTTCCATACTCCCTTAACGGCTCGACTGTGTTTCAACTGCACCAATAATATGGCGGAATATGAAGTGTGTATTATGGGTCTCAAAGCTGCCATAGATTTGGGAATCAAGTCCTTAAGTGTAATCGAAGATTCAGCCTTAGTCATCAGTCAGGTCAAAGGAGAATGGGACACGAAGCATCCTAATCTCATCCACTACAAAGAACATGTGTTGACATTAATCCCACGTTTTGAGGAAATTACCTTTGACCATTTTCCACGAGAAGAAAATTAACTAGCGGACGCGCTAGCCACTATGTCATCCATGTTCAAAATCAAGTGGGATAATGAGGCTCCTTAGATCACCATAGAGAGGATGGACGAACTAGCTTACTGTCACGAGATTGATACTGAAGAAATAATGGACAAGCCTTGGTTCCATGAAATTAAGAGATATCTCGAGGACCAAGAGTATCCGGAGGGAGCTTCAGTCAACGTCAAGAAATTCCTGAGAAGATTCTCTCCTAAGTTCTTCCTCGGTAACAGAGTTCTCTATAAGCACAACCACAACTCCACTTTGCTTCAGTGCATACACAAGAGTGAGGCAGACAAGGTCATGGATGATCTACATGAAGGCACCTTTTGCACCCATTCTAGTGGGCATACGATGGCTAAAAAGTTCCTACGGACAGGATACTACTGGTCCACCATGAAAGCAGGTTGTCATCAGTATTCTCGAACCTGTCACAAGTGTCCGATCTATGTTGACAAGGTACACGTGCCTCCAGTGCCTCTAAATGTCCTGACTGCTCTTTGGCCATTCGCAATGTGGGGCATTGACATGATCGGAGAGATCAAACCTACATCTTTTAATGGACACTGCTTCATCTTGATCGCCATTGATTACTTCACAAAGTGGGTCGAGGCAACTTCATTCGCTTCTGTTACCAAGAACGTTGTGGCCCGCTTCATCAAACAAAATTTTATTTGTCAGTATGGTATCTCGAAGAGAATCATTACAGATAATGGTACCAATCTCAACAATACTATGATCACTGTACTATGCGCGTAATTCAAGATCCAGCATCATAACTCTTCTCCTTACCGGTCGAAGATGAATGACATTGTAGAAGCCGCTAATAAAAACATCAAGAAGATCATACAAAAGATGACAGTGACCTACAAGGACTGGAATGAGATGTTACCATTTTATCTTCACGACTACCGTACCACGGCCCGTACATTAACGGGGAAAACTCCTTTCTCTTTGGTATACGGCATGGAAGTTATCTTACCAATTGAAGTCCAAATACCTTCTCTGAGAATCATAAAGGATGCAGGGTTAAATAAAGATGAATGGATTCAAACTCGACTTGACCAATTGAACTTGATTGATGAGAATAGGCTTACAGCTCTCTGCCATGGTCAGATGTACCAAAAGCGTATGATTAAAGCTTTTGACAAGAAAGTCAGATGTCAGGTATATCAAGTTGGTGACTTGGTAATCAAGCGTATCATACTGCAACAAGGTGATCCCAGGGGAAAATAGAATCCTACATACGAAGGACCATTTGTGATAAAAAAAACGTATTTTCTTTTGGGGCAATGATCTTAGCCACTATGGACGGCGACGACCTTCCGCACCCGATAAACGCAGACAAAGTTAAAAGATATTACGCATGAACAAAGATCCGCTAGGTCGACTGGCTTAGGAAAAAATTAGGGCATCCCGGCGAACCAAAAGGGTTCGGGCAAAAATCAGGGATATACACGAAAATAAATCTGTACACCCGGCAAGATGAAAACCTGAAAAGGCGGCTTGGGCAAAAAAGGTATCCCGGTGGACTGAAAACTCGAAAGGGGGGTCTAGGAAAAAGTTAGGGATTTAAAGCATATGACTATGTCCCGTTGGATCACCTTACAGCCAATCTCCAGCATCAATTGTCAAACTCAAATGGTTCTAATAAATTCAACCAGCTTCGGATAAAGCAGCAAGTGGATGAGACGCTCAGAGACATGAAGGCTATAGCAGAATGGGAACCCCATGAGATTATTTTACATAGCTGCCTTTTCTTTGTATCAATTTTTCATTTTATGACGACATACTCTTACTAGGATGTTTGTCTCTTTGTACAAAAATACTTATTCAAGTTAATACAAAAATATTCCTTTAAAAGTGCAAAACTATATGTTTCTCTTTTACTTTTCCTTTTTTGTTTGCAAAAAACGTCTAACGTTTATTTTTGAACATATGCATTTGAATGTAATTACTGTTTATAAATGAATGCATAAAAAAGGAAAAACTAAACAGAAAGACAATTACTAATGGCTTTAAGAAACAGGACAATATCTATAGGCCATTCTATAAAATCCCCGCAGACTCTTTCTATGAACAGGGCGGAAGCAAGAACATCCTACTACAAGATCTTTGTCATATCTCCTGCATGCAGCCTAATGATGTCTTTTTCCTTCATATCCCCGACGAAGCAAAGCTTCCAGTTAATATTCTGAGGATTCCCCAGTGAAAGTCGCCCAGCTGCTCAGGAATTCCCCAGTAGGATTTCATCAAGTCCACAAGCAATGCACGACATTTCCCTTCCCCACCAGGGTTTACTTCTTTAATAATGGAAACCCATCTATCAATGCTTCAACTTCAACAAAATATGAAGACTTACACTCCTCATTCTCAGCAGCAGTCAGGGATTTATTTTCCCCAGTTCATTAACACTGCAGCAAAATAACTGTTATATGCATACATTGCATTCATATGTCATAGACATCGACAATACAAATGCATATGTCGCAATCTCATTTATTTTGAGAAACATCATTATGACACGCATTTCATACATCATGGCATTGCATATAACTAACTATTTACCTTTTCAGGAAAGGTCAATCAACAGAAAATTATTATCAAGACAGGACACCTATTTATGGACAAATCAATTACAGACCAATTCCCGAGAAAGGACTGGTTGACTATCTACATGACAAATATTTTCCCTCAGACCTCTGCTGGTTCAGTTTAAATCTCTCAACGGTTTATCCCAATTCTTTCCCCAGTAGAAACCTTCTCTGGTTCAGATAAATCATCCCAAAGATTTATTCTGATTCTTTTCCAGACCCTTGCTAGTTCAGTTTAAATCTCTCAACGGTTTATCCTGATTCTTTACCCAGTAGACACTTTCTTTGGTTAAGATAAGTCGCTCCAAGATTTATTCTGATTCTTTTCCAGACCTCTGCTGGTTCAGTTTAATTCTCTCAATGATTTATCCTGATTCTTTCCCCAGTAGACACCTTCTCTGGTTCAGATAAATCATCCCAAAGATTTATTCTAATTCTTTTCCAGACCCCTGTTGGTTCAGTTTAAATCTCTTAATGGTTTATTCTGATGCTTCCCCAGTAGACACCTTCTATGGTTCAGATAAATCACCCCAAAGATTTATTCTGATTTTTTTCTAGAACCCTGCTGGTTCAGTTTAAATCTCTCAATGGTTTATCCTGATTCTTTCCCCATTAGATAATTTCTCTGGTTCAGATAAGTCGCTCCAAGATTTATTCTGATTCTTTTCCAGACCTCTGTTGGTTCAATTTAAATCTCTCAATGGTTTATCCTGATTCTTTCCCCAGTAGACACCTTCTTTGGTTCAGATAAATCATCCCAAAGATTTATTTTGATTCTTTTCCAGACCCCTGTTGGTTCAGTTTAAATCTCTCAATGGTTTATCCTGATGCTTCCCCAGTAGACACCTTCTCTGGTACAGATAAATCACCCCAAATATTTATTCTGATTCTTTTCCAGACCCCTGTTGGTTCAGTTTAAATCTCTCAATGGTTTATCCTGATGCTTCCCCAGTAGACACTTTCTCTGGTTCAGATAAGTCGCTCCAAGATTTATTTTGATTCTTTTCCAGACCTTTGCTGATTCAGTTTAAATCTCTAAACAATTTATCCTGATTCTTTCCGTTAGACATTTGCTCTGGTTCATATAAATCGCCCCAAGATTTATTCTGATTCTTTTCCAGACCTCTGCTGGTTTAGTTTAAATCTCTCAACGGTTTATCCTGATTCTTTCCCTAGTAGACACCTTCTCTGATTCAGATAGATCGCTCAAAAGATTTATCCTGATTCTTTCCTATTAAAGATTATTCAAGACTTCTGTTAGATGCAGATTTAAATCGACCAAAGGTTTATTCTTATTCTCGCCCCTGTTGAAGTCAAGTTTAGACTTAGTCTAATTTCTATCAACAATCACCTTTGGATGGCATCTATAAGCCCATATCCGCTAACTCTCCATCATTTCTCAAAATGGTATCTTTAAGCCCATTCCTTACACCTCAACCACAATATCATCAAGTGCAAATTTCTAGGCACTCTAGTGTTCAATCATCTTCCACCTTCAAGTCACGAATGGCAGATTCACCAATCTAATTCTTCAGGTTTAAGAAGATTGAACAGGGGCAGTCATTCTACCCCAAAATATGCCCTCTCATTTTACAAAGGATCATCCTAGACCCTCATGTTTGCTTCTGTCAAGTTTCAAGTCTCGGATTACAATTTTCTAAGAAAGTTATTCACAAGGGAAAAATGGTCAAAACCACACTGAAAAGTCAAACTTTGACTTTTGGGACGAAATCAAGTTTCAACAATCATATTTCATCAGGACAGGAAATTGGTTCATCAAGAGATCAGAAGTCACAAATTACTTGGGAAAAGTAAATTTTTTAAACACTTAGAAAAAATTTCTAAGTGTTAAGAGAATATGATGATTTCAGAACTTCTGGGCCAGTTTTCACACAAGTGCACTCAGAATTTGCAAAAAAAATGACTCAAAACATATGGAAACTGTGATTTTAGATCAGAACATGGCCCTTCGGCATATGGAGACTATGTTCTATACTTTGATCAGAACATCACCCTTCGAGTCTCATTTTGGTATTCTTCGATTAGAACATCACAAAGCCCCAAAACCTCATTTGAACAGTCTGTTTCACTGCTATGGCACAGTCCTGCATCCAGCTGCCACAACACTCCAATTTGCCGTTGATCCAGTCCACGCCTGCATTTTTTTCAAACCCCGTATTTGCACCAAATTATCACATAAAAGTTGTATTTAAAAAGAAATGGAACAATATGCCAAAAGGTTCAAATCTCATTTGTTTATCCCCCCAAAACCACAACAAACTCATCTATAAATAACTTTCTCCACCACACGTTCAAGGGGCTAGCTTTTGGAAAGAGAGAGTAATCAAATATAAAAAAAAAGAGAAAATAAACTATTCAGACATTCTCAAAACCCAGAATTATCAAAACAATATCTTTGTTCTTCCCTTTGAATAAAATAACATAACATTTTATGTTTTGTTTCTTGCTGACCCCAGAACATTCAAAGGCAGTAGCTCAGGTCCCAAATACACACTTCAGATTTAAAGTAATTCATTCTGACTTTGAATTTTTCATTCAAAACATCATCAAATATGTAAATATCATAGTGTTGGTACTGTCCATATCATTGCCTAAGTAGAAAAACTATGGATCAGAACTTCTTGAAGAAAACTAGGCTCAGAAATAGGATTAGAACTTCTAGAAACTGTCATGCTTTTATTTTTCTATTTTTTTGTTGTTAAGAACTGAATAAGTTGCAGATGCTCTGGCTAATATAAGGAAGGAGGTGAAGTGTAACGCATAACTTCTAGGAGTTTTTCTCACTGTTTAAGACAACACAGAACTTCTGATTTTTTTCTCACTGTTTAAACACATACACTGAACTTCTAGGATTTCTTACTATTTTAACACACATAGAACTTCTAGGATTTCTTATTGTTTTACGACACACATAACTTCTAGGATTTCTTATTGTTTTAACACTCACAAAACTTCCAGGCTTTCTTATTGTTTTAACACACATAGAACTTCTAGGCTTTCTTACTTTTTTAACAATACACAGAACTTCTAGGATTTTTCTCACCGTTTTAACAACACACATAACTTCTAGAATTTTTATCACTATCTTGATAGCACATAAAATTTCTAGATTTTTTTCTCACTGTTGTAACACAACACACAAAACTTCTAGTTTCTTCTAACGTTTCTTTCAGAACTTCAGCGCGCAGCAACCCATAACTTTTGGTTTCTTCTA
This sequence comes from Vicia faba, assembly GCA_948472305.1. Taxonomy (NCBI): domain Eukaryota; kingdom Viridiplantae; phylum Streptophyta; class Magnoliopsida; order Fabales; family Fabaceae; genus Vicia; species Vicia faba. The sequence continues at coordinate 1,152,377,663 of OX451739.1, read as the reverse complement.
ACGTTTATTTCAGAACTTCAGTGCGCAGCAACCCAGAACTTCTGGTTTCCTCTAATGTTTCCCTCTGAACTACAGCATGCCTAACATCAGAACTTATAATCCCTCTCATCTTCGTTTTCAGCAACATGATGATTCTGTTCTCGCTGTTTCTTCTTTTTCTTCCTTACTCTTAATATTTTCAGCATTAATACTACTTTCATTAATGCAAAAAAGACATAAAAAATATTTTCTTTCATTAACTAATTATTTTCCTTTTAATTTATTAAGACAAAAAATCATTTTCAAAGCAAATCTTTTCCTTTTCTTGTATTGTACAATTTAATATGGTTGTAATAGATAATTAGGATATAAATTCTTGTAAATCCACATTTGTAAATATGTATCCCCTATCCCTGAAATGATGTAATAGTTTAGGATTTATTTTCCGCATTTTTATTTGCTTTCATATATTGTTAGTAATTATGGTGTATGGCAAGATAAAATCAACAAGTAGATGAACTTTAAATGCAAGACAAAATTCATGCAATCAAACACACTTGAACAATAGAACCTCTAGGGTAATCTCACTTTGTTTCCTTTCGAAAAATAGCCATGTCCCCCGAATATGGGCGTTTTAGCAAAGACCTTCGATAAAAGATCGTAGTCCCTCGATGACCCTCAATGTGGCCTTGTAAACGATCTAGTCCCTAAACGACATTGCTAAAATGTCCCATAGGTTGCCTTCTATGACTATATAAACGTCCCATGCTTGTCCCTTCACATCCAATAATGGGGCTTCTTATCAAATCAATGGTAAGATAGCAATATCTAAAGGAGGAGGAAAAGAATATTTAAGACCTTTTGAGTAGGGAGGTTGCTCCTAGTTGCTCGCTTGCTTACAACAAAAACATTTTATACACCAACACTCTCATTTTGAAATATTTTCAAAAGACAACACTTTGTACGCGTTCTTATAGAAACGAGAGCCATTACAAAGACACCTTTTCAAAATCACTTTCAAAAACACATTCCACAAACACTTCTTTGAACTATTTTCCAAACAACACTTTATACGCGTTCTTATAGAAACGAGAAACATTACAAAGACGTTTTCAAAATACTTTCAAAATCTACACCACAAGCACATTTTCAAATAAAAGCAAGTGATCTAGCAAGCAACTAAGAGCCCGTAGAAAACTAGGGATGAAAAGGGTGTTAATACCTTCCCTTTTCATAACCTAACCCCCGAACTCAAGAAAATATCTCGAAACGTATTTCCTGTTCTTTTCACCCTTTCCTTTTGGATAAAAGAAAAGTCGTTGGCGAATCTTGCTATCTGCAATAATTACGATCAAACGCAAAACACCCAAGTCAGTTCTCCCACCGCATTACACCTACAAAACAGAGAAGGTATAAATCCACTGGCCCTTGAAATGGTTAGCGTACATGCCATGTTATTATGTTTATGATGTTATGATTATGCTTTAAAATAACAGATATTTCAAACATAAATAAGTCACATAAATACCTTAGGTTTAAAGGCTTGCATGAGTTTTAAAGGTAAGTACCCTCTTGAAGTTTCAGTTCGCTCAACATGTCCTATTAATAGTAATCGGGTTTTAAGGAGTCTCATATGTCAGACCTTTCTTTTAGGCATTGTCTTAGCTCAAGCATCAAAGTATTGCGGCCAAAATCTCCCAAAAGTCCAATCTCAATGAGTGTAGCATTGAGTATCAACCAATCTTCGGTCAGAACAAAAGCCAACCATCTCACTACTTTCTAATGGCTTAGGATGAGTCAAGTAAAGGTTCTAAAGGTCAGTTAGAACTTAATGACACTATAAGGAAGCCTAATGTTATCCTTGACTGACTCAAGGAACATTACTACAAGCCAGAGTATCACGCTGACGTAGCTATCACTTCGTCCATATCGGTCTACACCGTACAGCCTCCATGATCTATTGCTACTTACCTAAAAAGGTGCCCCAGATCCGGGTGTAGGATCTTTTAGTAATAACCCAAACAAGCCCTCAAAAATAAAGCATACAAAACACACAATGTAAAGCAAATTTAAAATGATCTAACTCTAAGTTAACCCCACTTTTATAAGTATTTCCCTAGCAGAGTCGCCAGTTCTATAATACAATGGGAGAACTAACTCGGGTGTTTTGCGTTTTATCACAATTGTTGCGGATAGCAAGAGTCGCCACTGACTTTTCTTTTATCCAATAAAGGAAAGGGTGAAAAGAACAGGAAACACCTTTGAGATATTTTCTTGAGTTCGGGTGGTAGGTTATGAAAAGGGAAGTTGTTAGCACCCTTTTCATCCGTAGTTATCTATGCGTTCTTAGTTGCTTGCTAGATCATTTGAAAATTCTTTGTTTAAAATGTGTTTGTGGTGGGTGTAAGTTCGAAAATATTTTGAAAACGCCTTTGTTGCGGAAAACTTTGAAATGATTCTCGTCTCTATAAGAAGGTATACAAAGTGTTGGTTTTGAAAATAGTTCAAAGAGATGTTTGTTTTTTAAGATGTTTTGAAAGTGTAAGTGTGGAAATGGTTTTAGTTTGAGAGCAAGCATCTACGAGCATCCTACCTACTCAAAAGGTCTTTGTTATTCTCCTCCTCCTTTAGATGTTGCTATCTTACCATTGATTGGTAAGAATCCCCATCATTGGATGTGAAAGGACGGGCGTGGGTCAATCGTATAGTCATAGAAGGCAACTTATAAGACGTTTTAGCAATTTTCGTAAAGGACTAGATTGTTTACCGGAGGTAACATTAAGGGACATTGAGGGACTACGATCTTTTTTTTATCGAGGGTCTTTGCTAAAATGCCCATATCCGAGGGACATGAATATTTTCCGAGGCAACAAGCGAGGTTACCCTAAAGGTGCACGTGTGTGAATAGTGTGTTTGATTTCATGCATTTTTGTCTTTGAAATTAGGGTTTTCTAACGGTTGATTTTATCTTGCCATACACACACTAATTACTAACAATTTATATTAAAGCGGTAAATTTTGAAAATTAAAATCCTAAGTTATTACATCATTAGGGGATGAGGAATACAAATATACAAATGGAGGGTGAAAAGCAATAAAAGTCCTAATTATGATAACCATATTGAATAGCAATGAAAGAAAATATATAGAAAATATAAAAACAAAAATAGCGCAGGAGAGATAGAAAAAGAACAAATCTTTCGATTCATGCCGGTGTGTTCGAAGCATGCACCCTTCGATTCATAGAGAAAAAACAAATCTTTCGATTCATGCAACATGTTCAAAGCATGCACCCTTCGATTCAATACCCTTTTTTCTTCTTTTTGGGCCTGTAAAGCAGTATATGTCTAAGCATGCACCCTTCGATTCACACACTCTTTTTTCCTTCTGTTTGGGCCTGTGAAGCAGTATGGATCGAAGCCTAAAGCTTTGTATCGAATCATGCTGTAAATATTTCACTCCAAAGTTATTTTATGGTCTATACAGGTTAGTTATTAATATATGATTGACAAGAAAAGAAGACAAGCAAAAGGTTAGCTTCGAATACAATGGTTATTACATGTTATCTTTGAAGATGAATCATCAATGAAGCTTGAAACAAAGGGTCTAAAGTCAAGAAGACTTACCTTGAAGTTGGAGTGTGATTCGAACTTGAGTTTCTTCCTTGAAGGTTCTTAGATTCGAAAGAAAAGAAACATAGGGGTTGTGTTTTTTCGTTCTGGGTTAGAAACAGAGGTGTTGAGTTTTTTTTTTTGGTTCTGGATTTAAGAGTGTTCTAAGGTTTCAGCCTTAGTGTTATCTTCTCTCTCTTTTTTCTTCTTCTCCTTTTTTCTTGTCCAAAAGTCTCCTTTGTTGTTGTGAAACAAACTATTTATAGAAGAGTCTTGATGGGGTTTTGGGGGGAAAAACAAATAAAATTTGAACAGTTTGGATATGTTCTTTTCATAGCTTTCGAGGTGCAACTCTTATATTCTAGTTTGGTGCAATTATGGGACTTAGATAATGCAGGCTTAGACTGGTTTGCAGTAGTTTTGGAGTGTTGTGGCAGCTTGGTGCAGGGCTGTTTCATAGCAGTACAACAGACTATTTTTTACATGGTTTTAAGATGTTATGTGGATAGTACAACAAGCTTGGGCTTGGTAGTATATTGGACTTTGTTCAACAAGCATCTTGAATACTTCACCCTTTTGCTTTGATCACATAGATCCACAACCTTCGACCAAGCTCATCAATAGACGAAACAATATTTGTTTCCAACAAATGTGTGTACTTCGAATGGAACACACAACCTTCGACCAGACTCAACAACAGACAATACAATATTTGTTTCCAACAAATGTGTGTCCTTCGAATGGACCACACAACCCTAGACCATACTCAACAATAGACGAAAAAATATTTGTTTCTAACAAATGTGTTTCCATCGAATGGACCACACAACCTTCGACCATACTCAACAACAGATGAAACAATATTTGTTTCCACCAAATGTGTTTCTACCGAATGGACCACACAACCTTCGACCAGACTCAACAACAGACGAAACAATATTTGTTTCCACCAAATGTGTGTCCTTCGAATGGACCACACAACCTTCGACCAGACTCAACAACAGACGAAACAATATTTGTTTCCACCAAATGTGTGTCCTTCGAACGGACCACATTCATCTCAATGTACCACTTTGAGCATGAAAGATAATCTCATTAGCATAGTCAAAACGAAAGAATTTCTGGATTGCTTTCCTACCAGTAACCATCAGTTGATTATGTGGTCTAAAGTTCAAATGTCCAAACCTCAAATTGTAATTCATAATGTAGAAACTATGTGTGTCGAAGGGTTTAGAAGTTGAATCTAAGCAAGCATGAAGGAAGCCATTTCCTTGTGGATCGAAGCAAGCATGAAGGAAGCCATTTCCTAGTGGATCGAAGAAAGCACGAAGGAACCCATTGCCTTGTGGATCGAAGCAAGCACGAAGGAAGCCATTGCCTTGTGGATCAAAGCAAGCACGAAGGAAGCCATTGCCTAGTCGAAACTTGGGAAATTGAAGTAAGCTTGCTCTTCTTCGACTTGTCAAAATCTGCTAACCACTCCTTTCGATCAGTCATATGGTTCGAACAGCCTGAACCATATTTTGAATTCGATGCACCTTTTTTATATGCTTTTCCCGTTCGACAGTTTCCTCTTCCTCCTTTCGAAGATTCATAAATTCCATCTTTTGACCTGATGCTTTAGAGTCCAATTGTACTTGTGTAAACTTGAGCATTTGAAAATATTTGTGAGAAATGTCTTCATAAAAGAGAGGGCAAATTTTGGGGTAGAACATATACCAACTCCGAACATGTATGGTTGATATCTTTGTTAGAGTCCTATTCTAATCTCTTTCTTATATATGTTTGCTACTGACTCCGAACATGTATTCTTGATATCTTTGATGGAGTCCTTTCTTTTGGTCTCTATCTTGTATGTGTTTGCTACCGACTCCGAACATGTATTCTTGATATCTTTGACGGAGTCCTTTCTTCTGGTCTCTGTCTTATATGTGTTTGCTACCAACTCTAAACATGTATACTTGATATCTTTGATGGGGTCCTTTCTTCAGGTCTCTTTCTTGTATATTTTTTCTACCAAATCCAGACATATATTCTTGATATCTTTGTTAAGAGTCCTTTCTTCTGGTCTTTTTCTTGTATATGTTTGCTACTGACTCCGAACATATATTTTTGATATCTTCATAAGAGTCCTCCTCCGACTCTTTCTTGTATATGTTTGCTAATGACTATGAACATATATTCTCGACATCTTTGGTTGGACAGGTGTGTCCTTCCCCGTTAGAGTCCTCTTCTAGTCTCTTTCTTGTATATGTTTGCTACTGACCCCAAACATATATTCTCAGCATATTTGGTTGGATAGGTGCGTCCTTCCTCGTTAGAGTCCTCTTTCGGTCTCTTTCTTGTATATGTTAGCTACTGACTCCGAACATATATTATGTATATCTTTGGTTGGAGAGGTGTGTCCTTCCTTGTTAGAGTCCTCCTCCGGACTCTTTCTTGTATATGTTTGCTACTGAATCTGAACATATATTCTTGATATATATGGTTGGACATATGTGACATTCCTTGTTAGAGTCCTTTCTTCCAGTCTCTTTCTTGTATATATTCTCTATATCTTGTTAGAGACTTCTTTAGTCGATCTCAATTCGTTAGAAATGTAAGCAATGAGATTTAGAGAATTAGGTATGCATCAAAATCATCATTAGGCTTTCTCCCCCTTTTTGTCATAATCAAAAAGAATGTTTCATTGATACATAAGGTAGAGAGTGAAGGAAAAAAACAAGATAAGATAGAAACAACTAAACAAAGGTTTTCTATAGGTTCCTATGTATTGGAAGAGGACGAAAGTTTCTGAAGAATCTTCTTGACCATATCCGAAACGCTTAAGTTAAAAGCTTCCTAATTATCAAATTTTTCATTGGCTTGCAATTGTTCCTTTTCAATTCTTCCAGAGTTTGTAGAACAATGGAAGTTTTAAGAGTCTTGGAACTATCTACAATAGCTTTCTCAGTAGCTTCTTTTTTGGCAGCTTCTTATTTAGCTTGTTTCTTAGCCATTTCCTCTTCAACATTTCTCTGAGCAGCTTCTTCTTCTAACCTTTTCTAAGCAGCCTCTTCTTCTACCTTTTTCTTAACTTCTTCGACTCTTTTCTTAGCAGCTTCCTCTTCTACCTTTCTCTTTGCTTATAAAGCCATATATCTCTTTTTTGCCTCTTTGACAAAATTTTATTGTAACTGTCCAGTAAGATTTCTGATTGTGTGAAACTCATTAGACATCCATTCTTTAAAGTGATCCCAGATGGAGTTCAAGTGTGAAGAATCGGTGCGTGAATTAGATTCCTCTTTGAGCTAGTTGATTCTCCTTATTGCCTCTTCCTTGAAGTTAGCAATTACTTCTTCCAAATTCAGCTTTAGAGGAGGAAGATCAGAGGATTGGGAAATGTTTTCCTTTTTAAAACCAGTTTCATCAGAAATTGTGACATCAGAGTCATCTGAGTCATGAGTTTTATCAAGAATGTTGTTGTTATTTGGATCAGAAGGAGTTGGTGATGGTGGAATATTTGTGGTGTTTATGATTTCTGATGGTGATATGGTAAAAGAGAAATCTGAATAGGAGGTGGTAATGGTGATTTATGGATTGATTGTTGTTTGTTGTGGTGGTGGAGTGATCAATTTGGATTTTTTAGTGGAAGCCGGAATAGACAAAGATGGAAGTGGAATGGCTGAGATAGTAATTGTGGTAGAAGTTTATGGAAGTGGCATACACATAGATTAAGTAACATAAGCAAGTTCAAGACTAAATACATCAACTTCAGGAGACTAACTATCTTGAGACGCAAAGACATTAATGTTAGCATAATCTCCTTTCTCCTGAGTTTCATGCTTCTTAGTATTTGTCTTTTTTTTCTTCTTCTTTTGGGTTGAATCAGACTTCCTTTTGAGAGTTGTTGATTTCTTATCGTTAAAATTAATTTCAGAGCTATCAGTGCACTCTGCTTCAACCCCCTTGATATAGGCTTCTAGGGATTCGGGTGAGTCAAACTCTGTAAATGAAGGATATCCGACAACTAGAATCCTAAGAGTCTTGATATTCTGTAGATTCTCAAGAGTGCTTGGTTTAATCACTTCCCATGACTTTTCAACAACACTCATGAAGATGTGAAAAACACAAGAAGGGGGGGGGGGGGGGGGTTGAATTGAAAAACTTAAATCAAAACAGCTTAATGACACAGTATTTTTATCCTTGTTCGTTTGATCTCAAACTACTCCAATCCACCCGTCAAGGTGATTTCGCCTCTCTCCAACGAGGTCCTAATCCACTAATCTCAACAAATTACAACAACTACTTTAACAACTGTTAAAGTCTTCTTAAGGACAACCACAAACCGGTTAATCTCAAGGAAATCTTTTACAAATAATTGAACAAGAGTGTGTTGTTGTTTTCTAACAAAACAGTTTATCACAACTGTGATAATTACACAGGTTAAGATTAGAATAGTATAAATTTACTAGAGCTTGAATATGTGTGGTTTGGAATTCTCTGCAAATTGATGTGTGCGTACGTACGTGCTTATTTCACAAGCAGACTTGTTTATATAGTAATGGAAAAGAACATTGTCCATAAAGCAAGGTTAATGCTAATAACACACTTTCCTTTTGTAGAAGATCTTGTCTAAAGAAAGCCGTTAGCATTTAATTTTTTCTTGAATAACCAGTAATGCTTCAGAGTCTTCTTTGCTTTAGCCGCTGATGACGCTTCAGAGTGTTGATGACTTGGTTGATATGTATTTGTTCAGAGTCAGAGTGTACTTGTTTAGAGCGCAGATTATGGTCATCAAACTTCAGCGTAAAACTTGTTTTGCTTCAGCGTGTAATACTTCAGCTTATCTTCTGATGCTGATCCCATCAGAACTTCTACATATACAAGATATAATTTTAAGTAGCATATTTTTTCTTTGTATATATCTTTGTATTTATTTATTCTTTGTATTTTGTTATCATCAAAACTCTAATCAAGGGTTGTATAATCAAACTATGTTCTAACAATCTCCCCCTTTTTGATGATGACAAAAACCAGATTTTTCAATTAAAAATAAAGAATAAAAAATATAGAATTAAGAAGAAAAACTCCCCCTGAGTTGATTACTTCCCTTAAATTCTTTGAGTCCTCGAGCATCATAATTTGACTGTGTCTTTCATCAGAGTTTTGTACCTGTTCAAGCTTTTCAGAAGAAAGAAATTAATTAGTCAGAATGTTTAAGACTTATGACTCAGTAATCCGTTATTGAAAATATCTTATTCTTTCTCCCCATTTTTGTCAGTTATAAAAAAGAACATATAATCAGAGCTAAAAAGGATTTATATTAAAATTAGGAAGCAATGATAAGAAGTTCAGAACAGCAGCAATGTAGATAAAATATTACAGATAAACAGATTTTAAAAACAAAGGAAAATCTAAGATAGAGGAGGAAGGCGCGTGAACAAAGCTTCCAACAAGCCCTTGATCTGGGTGTTGGTTTCCTCTTGTTTGGTTAACATGCTCTTGATTTCCTGAATTGTATCATCATGTTTATCCATCCTTTCCTGAATCACAATATCCGCTCTCTTCAATTCTTCCAAAGTTTGCCTTTCATAGGAGGAACCTGGAGAATCTTCAGTAACTGGATGCTTCTCAGAGCATTCTGCAACGTGATCTTGTTGAACCAAATCCTCTGCAGGAATCATCTCATCTGAAGCAGCAGTTAGAGTGAGATCTTCTGACACTGGTTGAACTTTGTCTGATGGACGATGTTCTGACCAGGGAGCATTGTCCAGAGGGAGAATTTCTTCCTTGAGCAGTTGGCTCAGAACTTGGTCTTCAATTACCTTGAGCAGATTACTGAAATTCTGTTGAACATGTCCATAGCTCTGTTCTTGCATCTTATGAGTTTCAGAGCTTATCCATTTTTTGAAACTTGTCCAAAGATAATCTGAAGCAGCAGGATTAATCATCTCAATACTAGCTTGCTTCAGGGAGGTTATCCATTTCTGCGTTTCTGTTTCAAACATCAATAAACTAGTACCAACATCTGGTGAGGGTTCAGATGGTTTTGGTTTTGGAATTTCCGTTTTGTAAGTTATGGCAGCAAGGCGTTCAAAAATAGTTAGATCAATGACAAGTTTAGCGTTGTCATCTGGATTGCTTTTTGGTGAGGGAGTGGGAGAGTCTGGTATAATTATTGGACTAGTTGGGGAATTTGGTGGAGTTGATTCTAGTGATGAGGGAATTTAGGGAATATCCATAATGGTGAGGGGCATATGGATGGCCAGAGGTTCAGTAATACCTGGAATAGGAATTGTATCAGAATCTGAAGTGGGTTCTTCAGATTGGTTGGATAGAACGTTATGAGGTTCTGGTTCACAGGTTTCATCTGGACGGTTCTTAGAAGTTTGAACTTCTGGTTGTGGTTGTTTAGGTTGTGGAGATGGTGGATGAATTCCTGGTTGAGGAGATGGAGGTAGTGGTATTTCTGGTTGTGGAGAGAGGGGAATATCTGGTTGTGGAGTTTCTGAAGTGGTTTCGGAGTTTGGATTTTCTTGTGTGGGAGCAGAAATATTATGGTCAAAAGTTTCAATATCTGACAGAACTTTTGCAAGTTCTGGTTGATTTGATTCAATATTTGGATTGATAGGTATGGAGTGAGTTTCTCTAAGAGTTAGAGTTTCTGAGGGGTCAAACCCTATGTCAAAATCATCAAACGTTTGAGGGGTAGGAATTTCTGATTGGGTAGGTATTGGTTCAGATGTTGATAAAGTAATTGATTCTAAAATAGTTACAGAAGAAGAATTACCTTTCCTTTTAGCAGCTTTTGGAGTCCGCTGGGATGATCCTTCTGCTACTGCTTTTCTTTTCTTGTTCTTCTTCAGCAGAACTTCTGGAGCCTTCTGTTGCAAGTCCTGAATATTTAAATCTGGTGCAGTGCCATCTGCCTTGCATGCATCCAAATATCTGACGATAATCTCAGGCTTTGAATCAATTTTTGAGAACATAGGAAAATCATCCAGAGGGATTCTTCTGGAGGTGATGGTTGCAAAAGAAGTAACACTGGGTTCCTTCTTGATGTTCTCAATAATCTTCATCTTTTTCAGATTCTTTGCATTTAAAGGCTTCTCAGCTGTTGCCTCTAGAGAGTTGATTTCCTGTGCTTCTGTTAGATGCTCTATCAGCCTATTCTCTGTCAGAATATCTGATATGAGTCTTCCAAGGGGTATCCAATCCCTTTTGGTACGCTCATCTTCTCTAGTCTCTTTAACACTGGTCCTCGAATGATTGAATAGTAAGTGAGTCAGATTCACCTTAGTCTTCTGGGAGATAAAGTAGATCAGAAACTGTTGATCAATGTTTATGTAGTCAAGAGAGTTGGTTGGCTTCTTGTGGTTTATGCATCCCAGAATTATCTTAGCCCATATTCTGTGATGATCCTTCATATCCCTTATCTTGCTGGAGGGAAGACCCAAAGTGAAAATTTCCCTTGCAATTGAAGCAACATCAGCACATCTTTCAGCCATGTCTATACACCTTACGCCACCACCACCGTAACCTATAAGTCTTGAAATAAGGTATTCAGTTATGACTATCTTCTTCCCCATTACATACGAAGTGACTTGATGGTTGGAGGATGATGCATGAATCCAAAATTCCTTTACAAGGATTGGAAACGTTGGACCTAGAAGACGGTCAAAATACTTGTTCCATCCTTGAGCCTTTACTTCTTCTAAAAGATTGAAACCATTTTCTTGAAGACTGTCAAAATCTACAATCAGTTCTGAAAGCACTTCTAGGTTATCAATGGGCGTGAGGAGAGTTCTGAACGATTCTTCATATTGTTCCATGGATTCTGTTCTCTGAGTACTAGTATTTGGGATGCTTGAGGAAGCCATGTTCACACAGAAAATTTTAGAGATGAAAGGGTTTTTGAAAATGCAAACTGAAAACAATTAGATTGTAAAGAGAGTGAAAGTGAAAGAGTGTGAAGAGAGAAAATTGCGTTTAAATAGATTTTGAAAACATAAACTGCAAGAGAGATAAATAATTTGTAGTGATTATAAGCATTAATGACAGCTGATTTTAGGGGATTCAGAAATATATTGGAACGGTTACCCATGACATGTGTCTCAATGCACCCAATCAGTGCTTTTGACCTTTTAGAAAAGTGAATGTGTGTTCAGCCTCAGAAGGTAGCTGATGAATGGATGACAACTGTTTGCTTACGTGAACAACACACTTCTATCCTTGAAATGAAACGCTCAGATCTTCATGGATAGATTCTGATACAATTTGTACTTCTAAAAGTCTGAAGGCAGGTTGATCAGAAGTTCACAGAAAATAACCAAAATTATGAAGGTTAAGATATATAAATAACACAGTTTATTCTGGGCAAAGCTTCATGCTGAGATGTTTCCAAATGAAGTTAAACCTATCTTCAGAAAGAGGTTTTGTAAAGTCATCAGCCCATTGATGGTCTGTGTCAATGAATTTTAAATTGAGAATCCCTTTCTAAATATAGTCCCTAATAAAATGATGTTTTATTTCTATATGCTTAACCCTAGAATGCAAAATAGGATTTTTACTGAGACAAATAGCAAAAGTATTGTCACAGGGGATAGGGATGTTACTCTCAAATATATTGAAGTCCTCAAGTTAACTTTTCATCCAGAGCATTTGCGTGCTGCATCCAGCTGCTGCTATGTATTCAGCTTCTGCTGTTGATAGAGCTATTGTGGATTGTCTTTTGCTGGACCATGAGATCAGATTTTCTCCCAGAAACTAGCAGCTTCCAAAAGTGCTTTTACGTTCTACTCTGTCTCCAGCAAAATCAGCATCACAGTATCCTACTAGGCTGTAATCATTTGATTTTCTATAAAACAAACCCAGATTAGCAGTACCTTTCAGATACTTGAAAATTCGCTTAACTATTGTTAAGTGAGATTCTCTATGATCTGATTGGAATCTAGCACAAATGCAAACACTGAATAGAATGTCAGGCCTTGAAGTTGTCAAATAGAGAAGAGAACCAATCATACCTCTGTAGACCTTTTGTTATACCTTTTTACTTACCTCTTCTTTTTCCAGAATGCACGTGGGATGCATTGGAATCCCTGATGGCTTACATTCTGAGAGGTCAAATTTCTTCAAAAGTTCTCTGATGAATGTAAGTTCCTTCTGGAGTTTGATTAATCTGAATGCCCGGAAAGAACTTTAGTTCCCCCATGAGGCTCATCTCAAATTCTGCCTGCATACACTTAGCAAACTCTCTTCCCAAAGAGGGTTTAGTGGATCCAAATATGATGTCATCAACATAAATCTGACATACTAAAATGTCATTCTTAACTGTCTTACAGAACAAGGTTGTGTCCACTTTCCCTCTGGTGAATTCCTTTTCCAACAGGAAGTTACTTAGTCTTTCATACCAAGCTCTGGGAGTTTGTTTCAGACCATAGAGTGACTTCTTTAGTTTGAAAACATATTCTGGATTTTTGGAACTTTCAAAACCAGGGGGTTGGTGGACATATACCTCTTGTTCTATATAGCCATTTAAGAATGCACTCTTAACATCCAAAGATATTAAAAGTCTGATAGATTCTAACCTGGCGACTGGAGAAAAGGTTTCTTTATAGTCTATCCCCTCTTACTGACTATAACCTTATGCTACCAGTCGTGCTTTGTTTCTGATGACTTCACCTTGTTCGTTCAGTTTGTTTCTGAACACCCATTTTGTACCAATGATGTTGAATCCTTTTGGTTTAGGAACCAGATCCCATACGTCATTTCTGGTGAATTGATTTAGCTCCTCTTGCATTTCCAGAATCCAGTCATTGTCCAGAAGTGCTTCATCAATTGTTGTTGCTTCAATCAGAGAAACCAGTCCCATGAGAGATTCTTCAGAATTTCTAAAAGTGGATCTTGTTCTGATTGGATCTTCCTTCCTAAAATTGTTTCTTCTGGGTGATCAATGCTGCTTCTGGATGGTCTTTTCTGGAGTTGATCAACAAAAGGTGTTGGATTGCTTGCAGTGACTCTTTATGATGTTGAGGGAGTGTCTCTGTTGAGAGCCTCTGATGAGTTATCTTCAGTACCTGTGAGTTCAACTTCCATACCTGCAAGGAATTCATTCTTCTTTGACTTTTGAGAGTCAAGCTTATCATCAAACCGAACACTGATTGATTCTTCAACAATCTGTGTTTCTGTATTGTATACTATGTAACCTCTTGAGCGTTCAGAGTATCCTAACATAATACACTTTTGTGCTTTAGAGTCAAACTTGTTCAAATAATTTTTTGTATTCAAGATAAAACATGTACATCCAAATGGATGGAAATAAGAAATGTTGGGCTTTCTGTTCTTCCACAATTCATATGGAGTCTTTTCCAGAATAGGTCTTATGGAGATTCTATTCTGAATGTAACACGCTGTGTTTATTGCCTCTGCCCAGAAGATCTTAGCAACGTTAGTCTCGTTGATCATGGTTCTGGCCATTTCTTGCAATGTTCTATTCTTTCGTTCTACAACTCCATTTTGCTGGGGAGTTCTAGGACAAGAGAAATCGTGCAGAATGCCTTTTTCATTAAAGAATAATTCAAAATCTTTATTTTCAAATTCTCCACCATGATCACTTCTGACTTTGACGATTCTAAGATCCTTTTCATTCTGAACTTGGTTGAAGAAGGTAACAAATACAGAGTGTGACTCGTCCTTGTGCCTTAATAACTTTACCCATGTCCATCTGCTATAGACATCTACGATTACTAACCCATACTTCTTGCCACTAACTGAAGCAGTTTTTACTGGGCCAAATAAGTCAATGTGCAGAAGTTCTAATGGCTTAGAGGTGGAAACAACATTTTTGGATTTGAAAGCAGGTTTTGCAAACTTGCCTTTCTGACATGCTTCACACAGAGCATCTGAATTGAACTTCAAGTTAGGAAGTCCTATGACCAGATTGAGTTTATTAATCTGAGATATTCTTCTTATACTAACATGTCCCTATCTTCTGTGTCAGATCCATTGCTCGTTGTTAACATACAGAAGACATTTTACATTCTGACTTTTCAGTTCAGAAAGTTTGATTTTATAAATGTTGTTTTTCCTCTTTCCATTAAATAGGATAGTCCCATCTTTCTGACTAACAACTTTGCATGAATTTTGATTGAAGATTATATCATAACCGTTATCACTTAATTGACTTATGGATAACAGGTTATGCATTAATCCATCAACTAATAACACATTACTTATAGAGGGAAGATTTCCATTACCTACTGTTCCAGAGCCAATGATCTTTCCTCTCTGATTGCCTCCAAAGCCTACGTGGCCTCCAGGCTAAAGTTCCAGGCTTTGGAACATATGCCTTCTTCATGTCATGTGTCGTGAGCAGCTAGAGTCCAGGTACCATGATTGGTGTCTTTGTTTTGCTACTAAAGATATCTTCCACATGTATTATTTTATCCTTAGGTACCCACATTTTCTTGGGTCCTGATTTGTTAGTTTTACCAAAACTCTGGTTGAATTTTGGTTTGACAGAGTAATCACTACTTGTGTATTTTATGCCATGTGTGTGCCCATATATAAAGTGTGAATCAAGTGGAGTGTGTTTTATAACTAAGTCCACGACATTTTTTGGTGTAGGTACCTTACCTTGATATCCTATCCCTTTTCTGCCATTTCTGCTAACTCCATAGATCATTGAAGCCATCTTGCTTCTGTCTATGTTTTTAGCAAGAAACTTCTGAAAGTTGTGATCATACTCTTTGATGATCTCATCAGCATTGCTGGGAGTTTCAAGGATTGTTTCCTTCTGAGAGTTTTGCAACTGGTTTTATAATTTTGAAATTTTTTCTTTTAACTCAGAATTCTCCAATCTGAGACTCTCAGTCTTATCAGAGTCAGAAGCAAGATTCCTTTTCAGGTTTCTGAATTTGACTCTGATCTACTGATACCTTTTTAGAATTTCATTAAGGCTTTCAACTAGTTCAGCCTTAGTAAAGTTTATAGTAAAGTCAGGGAATACCTCTTTTGTATCCGATCCAGAGTCTGAATCATAAGCTTCACTGTCTTCAGATATGTTTGCCATGAGAGCTATGTTTTCTCTTTCGTCATCAGATTCTGAGTCAGCATCAAATGTTTCAGAATCATCCCATGTAGCCATGAGAGTTTTCTTCTTTTCCTTGCAAAACTTATTTTTGGGCTTCTCCTTCTGAAGCTTTGGGCAATCACTTTTGTAGTGCCCTTGCTCGTTACATTCATAGCAGATGATGTCTTTGTTGTTTGGCTTTTTGTATCCTGAAGAACCTTCGGATCTTCTGTGTCCAGAGGAGGATTCTGACCTTCTGTATCTAGAGGAAGATTCATTCTGATTTTCTGATCTTCTAGGATTCCTGAACTTCCTTTGCCTCTGCTTCCACAATTGGTTCACCCTTTTGGAGAGGAGAGACAGTTCATCTTCTTCTGATGAGGATCCATTAGAGGTTTCTTCCAAAGCCTGCAAAACTTTGGAGTCATATTTTCTATTATATTTTAAAGCTAATGGCTTACCTTGCTTTTGAGGTTCATCTGCTTCTAGCTCTATCTCGTGACTTCTGAGGGAGCTGACAAGTTCCTCCAGAGAGATTTTGTTGAGATCCTTGGCTAGCTTAAGCGCTGTGACCATTGGCCTTCACTGTTTTGGCAAGCTTCTGATGATCTTCTTAACGTGATCAGCAGTGGAATACCCTTTGTCAAGAACTTTTAGACCAGCAACAAGAATTTGGAATCTTGAAAACATAGTGTGATGTGGTGGGAGAACTGACTTGAGGTTTTGCGTTTATGTTCGCAAATGTTTCGGTTTAGCATGAGTCGCCACCGACTTTTTATTTATCCAAAGGAAAGGTCAAAAAGCACAGGAAAGACCTTTGAGATGTTTTTTTGGGTTCGGGGGGTAGATTATGAAAAGGTAAGGTGCTAGAATCCTTTTCATCCGTGGTTTTCCATGGGCTCTTAGTTACTTGTTTTAGATCACTTGCTTTTGTTTGAATGTGCTTGTGGTGTGTGGTTTTTTGAAAGTATTTTGAAAATGTAACTTTGTAATGATTCTCGTTTCTATAAGAACGCATACAAAGTGATATTTTGAAAAGAGTTCAAAGATGTGTTTGTGAGATGAGTTTTCGAAAGTGATTTTGAAAATGGAACTTCTTAATGATTCTCGTTTCTATAAGAACGCATACAAAGTGTTTGTTTCAAAAATAGTTCAAAGATGAGAGTGTGGGTAAAAAATGTTTTTTGTTGTGATAAAGCGAGTAACTAAAAGTGAATCTACCTACTTGAAAGGTCTTAAATGTGCTTTTCCTCCTCCTTTAGATGTGGCTATCTTACCATTGATTTGGTAAGAAGCCCCATCATTGGATATGAAGGGAAAAATGTTGGGACGTTTGGATAGTCATAGAAGGCAACCCATGGGACATTTTAGCAATGTCGTTTTAGGGACTAGATCTTTTACCGAAGGCAATATCGAGGGTCTTTGCTAAAACACCCATGTTCGAGGGACATGACTATTTTTCCGATAGGCAACAAAGTGAGATTACCCTAAGGGTGCATGTGTGTAAGTGTATTTGATTGCATGCATTTGTCTTTGATTTTTAATGGTCTACTTGTTGATTTTATCTCTTGCCATACACGCCTAATTACTATACAGTATAAGGAAAAGAGTAAATTGCGAAAAATAAAAGTCTACGCTATTACAATATTTAGGGGATGGGGGTACATAGGTACGAATGGGGATTGCAAGTAAAAACAAGTCCTAAGTTATTATTACAACCATATTGAAATGTATAATATAAGAAATAAAATGGACTTGTTTAGAAAATGTTTTTGTCTTAAGGAAATAAATTAAAAAGAAAATATTTTTATGTTTTTTTTATGTTAATAAAAGAAAAGAGTTGAAAAGGAAAATAAATGCAAAATAGAAAAAATGTGCTGCTGCAAGAAGAACAACTAGGATCAGAAGTTTTGATGTCAAGAGCACTGTGACTCAGCAAGATACGTCAGTGGGCATCAGAAGTTCTGAATTGGTAAATTTTAAAGTCCTGCAAGAAATGTTAGAGGACAAACACAAAAGTTCTGTATTGCTATGTGCTAAACTTATGAATGTTAGAACAGTGAGAAAACCTCAGCAGGTCTGTGCGTGTCAAAACAGTAAGAAGAACTAAGAAGTTATGTATGGTGCTAAGGAAGTACACAAACAATCAGCAGTTCAGCACGTTATCAGCGCATGAAATCAGAAATTCAGTGTATTTGACATGTAAGGAGAACTTAGAAGTTATGTGTTATGTTAACAGGATGTAAGCATCAGAAGTTCAGTGTATTGTGTTGAGCCAGTAAGTGAACATTAACAGTTCAGTGCGTTATCAATATGTGAGAATCAGAAGTTCAGTGTGTGTCAATAGTGAAAAAAATCATAAAAGTTCCGTGTGTTATCAGCATGTGAAAACCAGAAGTTCTGTATTACATTTCAACTCTTTTCTCATATTAATCAGCACGTCAACAACTTATTCATTTTTGACAAAACAGCAAATCAGAAGAATAACAGCACAACAGTTCATAGAAGTTCTAATCCTAAGTTTGAGTCTAGCATTATTCTAGAAGTACTGATCCATAGTTTTTTCAGTTCATGCAATGATATGTACAACATTAATACTATGATATTTACATGTTAATGATGTTCATAATGAAAAACAAGTAAAGTCAGAAATACTTACCTGGAGCGTGCTCGGAGCTTTGAGTGGCTGTCTTTGGATGTTCTAATTCAACGAGAGAGACGGGAGAGTGGTCGTGTTCTTTGGTTCAAAGGGAAGAATAAAGGTTTGTTTTTGTATATGAGAAAATCTGGATTTTTTTATGAAGGTTTCACAACTTCCTTTTCTCTCTTTTGATGGTTCTTTCTTTCCAAAAGCCAACCTCTCCTTGAAATTCCAGCCCCCTTGAACGTATGA
The DNA here is from genome assembly GCA_948472305.1 of Vicia faba. NCBI lineage: Eukaryota > Viridiplantae > Streptophyta > Magnoliopsida > Fabales > Fabaceae > Vicia > Vicia faba. The sequence continues at coordinate 1,152,359,128 of OX451739.1, read as the reverse complement.
TGGAGCCAAGTATTTATATATGAATTTGTTGTGATTTTTTGGGGGAAAAACAAATAGGATTTGAACCCGTTTTGGCATCCTCTTCCCTTGCTTTTTCATCACAGTTTTTGTATACTAGTTTGGTGTAATCATGGAATGTAGGCGTAGGCTGAGCTAGCTGTTGGTTATAGGTCTGCAGCAAGTTGCATGGATAAGGTTTTGGGATTTAGTCGTGTTCTGACCAAAGCGTTGAATATAGCCTTCCCGTGCTGAAGTGCTTCCTTGTCTTTGAAGCAAGCATGGTGGCTGTCAGCAGGAATTAAGGAAAAGTAAAAGTAGAGTTGCTCTCCCAAGACAGTAGAGGTACACGTGGTGAAGATCCTTTGGATAAAGACTCAAAAGGTGGTTGTGAGCATTAAATGAGCATTAAATGATTATAAGACTTATCACAACTAGAAATTCTGCAACGTGATACTCTATACCAAGGCTTTGTTCTGGATCAGAAGTTCTGCTTCAGCGTAGCATCCATCCTATGATCTTTGTATCTTCTGGCTCCATCATGTTCTGAAGGAGCTTTCAGACTTTCTAGAAATCTTGCAGCACGCTCCTTAACCTTCTTTGCATTACCTTAGCAAACTCTTACTGAACTTGCATGGATACTGAAGAGCCATGTTCTGACTGGAGACTATGTGTTGAACCATGTTTACATCTTCTGACTGCTCCTGCTTGGAGGCTGGCTCAGAAGTTCTGAAGTGTCATTTTTTCTTAAATACTTAGAAAAAATTTCAAGTATTTAGAAATTTGGCTTTTCCATAGTAAATTCGACTTTTGAACCTCTTGATGAAACAAACTTCATATTCCAACATGTTTTGATGAAATATGATTCTTGAAACTTGGTTTTAGTCCAAAAGTTAAAGTTAGACTTCTCAGCATGCAAATGACCATTTTGCCCTTGTGAATGGTTTACTTGGAAAAAATGATAATTCAAGGCTTGGAATTGTATGGAAGCAAACTTGAGGATCCAAGGCGATTCCTTGAGAAATGAGAGGGAAAATTTTGGGGTACAACAGCTGTCCCTGTTCAAACTTCTTACACCTGAAGAGTTAGATTGGTAATTCTACCATTCGTGACTTGAAGGTGGAAGATGATTGAACACTAGAGTGCCCAGAAAATTTGCACTCGAAGATGTGTTAGTTGATTATGTAGGTAATGGGCTTAAAGATGCCATTTGGAGAGATGATGGATAGTTGTTAGAGATGGGCTTAAAGATGCCATCCAGAAGTTATTACTGGACTGTATCTATAAGCTGGAACTAGATGATTGCCAAAATGGCGTCCGTGTCTGGAGCGCATTTGAACCGTATCGGAAGGTTGGATTGTTTGATGATGAGTCCGTGTAAAAATTCATCTTTGAAGGAGAAGGAATCGATGTAGGATTGCTTCATGATGAGTCAGTGTAAAACTACATCTTGGAAAGAGAGGGAACCGGTGTAGGGTTGCCTGATTGTGAGTCCGTGTAAAACTTCATCTTGAATTGAGAAGGAACCTGTGTAGGGTTTCATGATGATGAGTCAGTGTAAAACTTCATCTTGGAAAGAGAAGGAATCGGTGTAGGATTGCTTCATGATGAGTCAGTGTAAAACTACATCTTGGAAAGAGAGGGAACCGGTGTAGGGTTGCCTGATGATGCGTCCGTGTAAAAATTCATCTTGAATTGAGAAGGAACCTGTGTAAGGTTTCCTGACGATGAGTCCGTGTAAAACTTCATATTAGAAAGAGAGGGAACCGATGTAGGGTTGCCTGATGATGAGTCTGTGTAAAACTGCATCTGAAATTTCCTGAGAAGGAACCTGTGTAGGGTTGCTTCATGATGAGTCTGTGTAAAACTACATCTTGGAAAGAGAGGGAACCGGTGTAGGGTTGCCTGATGATGGTCAAGTAGATAGTTGTCCTGTCTAGTTTCCGGTATTTAATCTCTGACCTAAGAAAGAAAGATAGTTTTCCTGGCTTGTTACAGGTGTTAATCTTCAATCTCTTCATGTAGATAGTTTTCCTGGCTTGTTAGAGGTATTAATCTACAATCAGTCATCCACAAATAGTTTTCCTGGCTTGTTACAGGTATTAATATGGAACTTGAAAAGGTTGGTCGATGAGATAGTTGTCCTGTCTGGTTTCAGGTATTAATCTCTGACCTGAGAAAGAAAGATAGTTTTCCTGGCTTGTTATAGGTATTAATCTTTAATCTCTTCATGTAGATAGTTTTCATGGCTTGTTACAGGTAATAATCTACAATCAGTCATCCACAGATAGTTTTCCTGGCTTGTTACATGTATTAATCTGGAACTTGAAAAGGTTAATGGTGACAATCTGTTGATTGACCTTTCCTGAAAAAGGTAAAATGTTAGTTGTATGCAATGTCATGATGTATGAAATGCATGATGTCATGATGTTCTCAAAATAAATGAGATTGTCTCGTATGCACTTATCATGTATGTAAATAGGAGGTATGAAATGTGATATGTTTATGAATGTATTTTTGTCTGGGAAAATAAATCCTTGACAAATGCTGGGGAGTCGTTAAATCCTGGACTGCTGTTGAAGAGTATGTGTGTCTTCAAACTTTGCTTAGAATGTTTCCACCGGGGATTCCTGTTTTGTTTTTTGAGGAGAAAATCCGCTGGGGAATATTGAAAACTCTGTGGGGAGTATGTTTATTCCCGCTTGGGGAAAGAGTTCAGGAGTCTCGATTGTCTGTTGCTCTTACTGGGGAATCGAAGTTGAACTGATATTTGGCCGGGTCCAGGTTTTACAGTAACTTGCTGGGGATTGTAGGGTAGTCTACTGGGGAAGAGGAGTTATGGTCCTTTGATTTTTAGCAGTCGGAGAGGCCACCTCAAGCTGGGGAATCTGTAATTTGTTGGGGAAATAAACCCTGTTGTTGGTCCGCTAGAGAGGTGACGACTTCGTTGGGGAAGGTTCTCGAGGACTCTTGAAGTTGTCTCAGCTGGGGAAAGGTTCTCAGAGATTAAACTTTGGCTGTGGAATCATCCTGTGAGAAAGATTTTGGGGAGATCTGTCACTGCCCCTAGTAGCGAGTGTTTGTGGTACTGCCAAAAATGTTGGATTGTATGTAACTCTCTGCTGAGATTGACATTCAATGCCCCAAGTGATGGAAGTGGACACTTGCCCCTGGTTACTCCGCAATTCTTGAGAGATTTCTTGAAATCTTGACTGGACTGCCCCAAGTGTGCTGGACAGTGACATGTCATGCCCCCTTATTAATAGGAGATTTGTCAATGGAATTGTCATCCTTCTTGAATTGATTTTGTTCACTGAGAGAGATTTTGTTCATCAGATGTTCGTTGTGTGAATTTCTCCGCTGTCAAACAAATAGCCACATGCAAACAGTGATATTCAAGTAATGTAAAGTTTATGTCTGTCTTGAAATTTTGAAAATGCGTTTTAGCGAGTAAAGAAATTTTGTAAGAAAAATTCAAACTCGAGATTTAGAGTAAAGCCTTATAGGAGTCAGGATACATTTTTGTAACAGTATGCTTTCGAACTAACCCATGCTTCAATTAGGACTTTTGAAGGGTTTTAACGTGGCTTGGTTCACGATTTAAGAAACAAAGGATAAAGGCTCAAAGTGTATTTGTACCCACCCGTTCTTCGTGATGTTCTTCAATCCTAAGCTCAGTTAATTGCGCGTTTAAACTCTAATTGAGTTTGGAATGACGTTTTGGTGATGGTTCAAACAAGTTAAGTTTGTCGGAAGGCAGTCATTTTTGCAACATTTTTTGTTGAGGATTTGTAGTAACCTCTTTTAATTTAATTGTTACCCCTAATTTTTCCTGACTGTTCCTGTTTTGAGATTACAGTCAGCGGGATGCCCCAGTTTTCTTAAGTCTCCTTTGTAGGTTTTGACTTAGTGGGCTTTTCGTTTTGAGAGATAATGATTGCCTATGTGATTAGGGACCATCACTGTCTTTTGATTCCAGAGGAATGTTTTTGATTCCATTCGTTGTATTACGAGATGAGAGTTTGTGGCTAAGCACGCGTTTGAATTAACTGAGAGACTACCCTGCCTCAGGTTAAAGGTTTCAATTTGTGTAAAAAAGAAAAATTCTACTTCTTTGGCTCGAAGGGGTTGACTAGGGATTATCTTCCTTATAACTCCAGTGTTTAGGATTTGAAAGAAACGCCTGTACATCGTCAGCAAGGTCCGTTTAAAAGCATATTGTATGAGATTATGGCATTGTTTTCGTCATCCTCCCTCTAAAGGCTTGTAACTTTTAGCAAGAGTTAAATGTCATAAGAAGAATAAAAAGCATAGTTTAAATATAGTGAAAATGAAAGGATGAATTCAAGACAAACATATGCAATGCATTAATGAAACAGAGTTTGACATTAATAGATAATTGTTTGAATAACAAAAGAAATTACAATTGAAAATTCAAAATGAACAAGATGCTCTCAATGTTTTGGCAAAGGAGTAGTGATCACGTTTGGAGTCTTCGGAGGGTCGAAATCGATCTCCCTGGCGTCAATAAAATTCTGAATCTTATACTTCAATGCCCAGCAATCGTTGGTGTCATGCCCGGGAATGTCAGAATGATAAGCACATGTTGCATTAGGATTGTAGTTGGGAGAAGAAGTTTTGGGGTTTGGATGAGGTCCTATCAATGTAATCAGATTCATCATCAACAAGTGTTGCAGCGCTTGAGACAGCGGCATGTTAATGTTGGTGAGCTGTCTTTTGGGCTCGTCTGGCCTTCATTGATTTCCCTTTTGCTGTCGTCAATGTGAAGCAGAACCAGAGATTAGGAATTCCCCTACGTGTTGGTCACGACGACTCTTTTGACTATACACAACATTGGACTCTTTCTTCCTAATGTAGGGCTTTTTCTGAGCATCAGCAGGTGTAACTTCTTGAATCTTTCCACTTTTGATGCCAGCTTCGACCCTTTCGCCGGTTAGTATTAGCTTGGTGAACCCGGCTGAAGAGCTTCCGATCAAGTGCTTGAAGAAAGGCCCTATCAAAGTTCCCATGAAGATGTCAATCAGCTCCTTGTCAGTTAAAGGGGGTTGTACCCTACCAGCCAGATCTCTCCATTTTTGGGTGTATCCTTTGAAGCTCTCATTGGAACCCATGGTCATGTTCTGCAATTGCACACGAGTTGGTGCAAGATCAGCATTGTACTGATACTGTTTATAAAAAGCAGCCGCTAAATCCTCCCAGGTGTGGATGCGAGAACTCTCCAAATGATAGAACCATTCGAGTTGAGTCCCTATTAGGCTTTCTTGGAAGAAATGGATCCAAAGCTTTGGACCAGTTGTGTATGGTTGAATCTTGCGGACATAAGACTTTAAGTGCATCTTAGGGCAAGAGACTCCATCGTACAGGGCAAAGGTAGGGACTTTGAACTTTGGCGGGATGACCACTCCAGAAACCAAACCCATGTCTCCTAAATCTAAGCCAGGTATCTGTTGAATCTCCATAGCACTGAGGTGATCCTCCAACCGTTTGTACTTGTCATCAGCGGGAGGATGTTGTTCCTCGGAGTAGTCAGCTTCAACTTCATCAATCTCCAAATTGTGGTCTTATTCAAGACTATCCCCTGTGTTGGATGGAGTTGAAAGATCTAGGGCTTTAGGTCTCCTTCTCAAGTTCAAGACGCCTACTGACTTCTTGGACTTTTTCTTCTTTTCTTTGAGAAGGAGAGCTTTCAGGTCTTCTTGCCCCTTACCCATAGCCAGAAGCATTTGTTGGAATTGAGGGTATTGAGCTTGGAGATCCTTCACCCTTTGTTCCATATCCATCTTACTGAAATAAACATTAGGAAGATAAGGAGACATGTATGGGAGAAACCTGTCATGACATGATGCATGATATGTGGAAGCATGTTTTCAAGGATCTCGCGAAGTAAACACAAGAAAGAGTTAGAAATTGAACTTTGATCAACATCTTTGATTGGAGAACTTTATATCGGTGGATGTCTTCCCATGAGAATCAAGCTCAGCATGTCAAGTGGGTCATAGCCCTTGACTCAAGTTGTTGTACTTGATCTTTGACGGCGTTTGTTTAGAGGAAAATGAATCCTCTCGCCCTTTGGAAGACGTCTGGTTCAATGTGACTCTGCATCAAAGACCCTCGAGATCCTTGAAATGGTTATTGGAAATGCTATGGTATAATGTTATGATGTTATGTACAAATATGCGAGGTAAGCAAGTGTATATACAAATAATCATATTCACACAAAGCAGACAAGTCCTTAGGTTTAGGCTTGCATGAAGCTTGTAGGTAAATGCCCTCTTGAAGTTTTGTTGGCTCAACCTGTCCTAGAAATAGTAACCAGGTTCTAAGGAGCTCAATATCACTGGATTGTTTCCTTGTTCATTGTTTCAATTTAGCCTCTTACCGGCAACCCAAATATTCCAAGGAAACAAACCTCAATGAGTGTAGTATCGAGTATCAACCAATTTTCAGCTCTACACCGAAACCGGTCATCTCACTACGTCGTAATGGCCAAGTTGGTCAAGTAAGGTTCTAAGTTCAGTTGATTCTTCACGACACCACGCGGCGGCCCCGTACTCTCCTTTATTCGACTCAAGGGTTACCGGTACCAACCAAAGTGCCACATCAACGTAGCTACTGCTTCAACCATGTAGGTATACCACGCACAATACCCTCACAGTCTATTGCTACTTACCTAACAAGTGTCCCCAAATACGGGTGTAGGATTTAAAACAAACCCAAACAAGGAACCAAAATGTAAAGCATACAAATCAAACAATGAAAGCAAGTAAAGGTGATCTAACCCTAAGTTAACCCCACTTTTATTTTTTTGTTCTCCCCAGCAGAGTCGCCAGTTCTGTGATGCGGTGGGAGAACTGACTTCAGGTTTTGCTTTTGTGTTCGCAAATGTTTCGGTTTAGCAAGAGTCACCACCGACTTTTTATTTATCCAAAGGAAAGGTCAAAAAGCACAGGAAAGACCTTTGAGATGTTTTCTTGGGTTCGGGGGGTAGATTATGAAAAGGGAAGGTGCTAGCACCCTTTTCATCGATGGTTTTCCATGGGCTCTTAGTTACTTGTTTTAGATCACTTGCTTTTGTTTGAATGTGCTTGTGGTGTGTGGTTTTTTGAAAGTATTTTGAAAATGTAACTTTGTAATGATTCTCGTTTCTATAAGAATGCATACAAAGTGTTGTTTCGAAAATAGTTCAAAGATGTGTTTGTGAGATGTGTTTTTGAAAGTGATTTTGAAAATGGAACTTTGTAATGATTCTCGTTTCTATAAGAACGCATACAAAGTGTTTATTTCGAAAATAGTTCAAAGATGAGAGTGTGGGTAAAAAATGTTTTTTGTTGTGAGCAAGCGAGTAACTAAGAGCGAATCTACCTACTCGAAAGGTCTTAAATGTGCTTTTCCTCCTCCTTTAGATGTGGCTATCTTACAATTGATTTGGGAAGAAGCCCCATCGTTGAATATGAAGGGACGGATGTTGGGACGTTTGGATAGTCATAGAAGGCAACCCATGGGACGTTTTAGCAATGTCGTTTTAGGGACTAGATCGTTTACCGAAGGAAACATTGAGGGTCATCGAGGGACTACGATCTTTTACCAAGGGTCTTTGCTAAAACACCCATGTTCGAGGGACATGACTATTTTTCCGATAGGTAAAAAAGTGAGATTACCCTAAGGGTGCATGTGTGCAAGTGTATTTGATTTCATGCATTTGTCTTTTATTTTTAATGGTCTACTTGTTGATTTTATCTCTTGCCATACACGCCTAATTATTATACAGTATAAGGAAAACAGTAAATTGTGAAAAATAAAATTCTACGCTATTACAATATTTAGGGGATGGGGGTACATAGGTACGAATGGGGATTGCAAGTAAAAACAAGTCCTAAGTTATTATTACAACCATATTGAAATGTATAATATAAGAAATAAAATGGACTTGTTTAGAAAAAAAATTTGTCTTAAGGAAATAAATTAAAAAGAAAATATTTTTATGTTTTTTTATGTTAATAAAAGAAAAGAGTTGAAAAGGAAAATAAATGCAAAAGAGAAAAAATGTGTTACTGCAAGAAGAACAACTAGGATCAGAAGTTCTAATGTCAAGAGCGTTGTGACTCAGCAAGAGACGTCAGTGGGCATCAGAAGTTCTGAATTGGTAAACTCTGAAGTCCTGCAATAAATGTTAGAGGACAAACACAAAAGTTATGTATTTCTATGTGCTGAACTTCTGAATGTTAGAACAGTGAGAAAACCTCAGGAGCTCTGTGCGTGTCAAAACAGTAAGAAGAACTCAGAAGTTCTGTATGGTGCTAAGGCAGTAAAAAAACAATCAGCAGTTTAGCACGTTATCAGCGCATGAAAATCCGAAATTTAGTGTATTTGACATGTAAGGAGAACTTAGAAGTTTTGTGTTGTGTTAACAGCATGTAAGCATCAGAAGTTCAGTGTATTGTGCTGAGCCAGTAAGTGAACATTAGCAGTTCAGTGCGTTACCAATATGTGAGAATCAGAAGTTCAGTGTGTGTCAATAGTGAAAAAAGAATCATAAAAGTTTTATGTGTTATCAGCATGTGAAAACCAGAAGTTATGTATTACATTTCAACTCTTTTCTCATATTAATCAGCACGTCAGCAACTCATTCATTTTTGACAAAACAGCAAATAAGAAGAATAACAGCACAACAATTCATAGAAGTTATAATCCTAAGTCTGAGTCTAGCATTATTCTAGAAGTTCTGATCCATAATTTTTTCAGTTCATGCAATGATATGTACAACATTAATACTATGATATTTACATGTTAATGATGTTCAGAATGAAAAACAAGTAAAGTCAGAAAGACTTACCTGGAGCGGCTTGGAGCTTTGAGTGGATGTCTTTGGATGTTCTGAATCAGCGAGAGAGACGGAAGAGCGGTCGTGTTCTTTGGTTCAAAGGGAAGAATAAAGGTTTGTTTTTGTATATGAGAAAATCTGGATTTTTTATGAAGGTTTCACAACTTCCTTTTCTCTCTTTTGATGGTTCTTTCTTTCCAAAAGCCAGCCTCTCCTTGAAATTCCAGCCCCCTTGAACGTATGATGGAGCCAAGTATTTATAGATGAATTTGTTGTGATTTTTAGGGTGGAAAACAAATAGGATTTGAACCCGTTTTGGCATCCTCTTCCTTTGCTTTTTCATCACAGTTTTTGTATGCTAGTTTGGTGTAATCATGGAATACAGGCGTAGGCTGAGCTAGTTGTTGGTTATAGGTCTGCAGCAAGTTGCATGGACAAGGTTTTGTGATTTAGTCATGTTCTGACCAAAGCGTTGAATATAGCCTTCACGTGCTGAAGCGTTGCCTTGTCTTTGAAGCAAGCATGGTGGCTGTCAGCAGGAATTAAGGAAAAGTAAAAGCAGAGTTGCTCTCCCAAGACAGTAAAGGTACACGTGGTGAAGATCCTTTGGATAAAGACTTAGAAGGTGGTTGTGAGCATTAAATGAGCATTAAATGATGATGAGACTTATCACAACCAGAAATCCTGCAACGTGATACTCTATACCAAGGCTTTGTTCTGGATCAGAAGTTCTGCATCAGCGTAGCATCCATCCTCTGATCTTTGTATCTTCTAGCTCCATCATGTTCTGAAGGAGCTTTCAGACTTTCTAGAAAGCTTGCAGCACGCTCCTTAACCTTCTTTGCATTACCTTAGCAAACTCTTACTGAACTTGCATGGATACTGAAGAGCCATGTTCTGACTGGAGACTATGTGTTGAACCATGTTTACATCTTCTGACTGCTCCTGCTTGGAGGTTAGCTCAGAAGTTCTGAAGTGTCATTTTTTTTCAAATACTTAGAAAAAATTTCAAGTATTTAGAAATTTGGCTTTTCCATAGTAAATTTGACTTTTGAACCTCTTGATGAAAAAAACTTCATATTCCAACATGTTTTGTTGAAATATGATTCTTGAAACTTGGTTTTGGTCCAAAAGTCAAAGTTAGACTTCTTAGCACGCAAATGGCCATTTTGCCCTTGTGAATGGTTTGCTTGGAAAAATTGATAATTCAAGGCTTGGAATTGTATGTAAGCAAACTTGAGGATCCAAGGCGATTCCTTGAGAAATGAGAGGGCAAATTTTGGGGTACAACACATAGTTTCTATTAATTCATTATCTTCCATCTTGAAAGCCTCATAATTCTGAATGAGCGCAAGGGCTTTGGTTTCTTTGACTTGAATGTTACCTTCATGCGTCATTCTCAAAGAATCTAACATATTCTTGGCAGTTTCTCTGTTTGATATTTTCTCATATTTTGAATATGAGATGGCGCTGAGAAGAATTGTTCTGGCCTTGTGATGATTTCTGAATTCATGCTTTTGCTGATCAGACATCATTTTCCTGTCAATATTCTGACCACGTCTATCCACTGGGTGCGTGTATCCATCAGTCACCATGTACCACAGATCAGCATCATGGGCCAGAAAGAAACTCTCAATTCTGTCTTTCCAGTAGTCAAAATTCTCTTCATCAAAGACTGGAGGTTTGCCACTAAATTTGTCCCTTTCTTCATTATTGTCATTGCTGATGTTTTGAATTGGTCCTGCCATTGTGTTTTTCTGACGCTGGATCTTGTACTGACACGGTTAAGTGTTTAAGCTCAGAACCAGACGCTCTGATGCCAATTGAAGATGTGAAAAACACAAGAAGGGGGGTGTTGAATTGAAAAACTTAAATCAAAACAGCTTAATGACACAGTATTTTTATCCTGGTTCGTTTGATCTCAAACTACTCCAGTCCACCCGTCAAGGTGATTTCGCCTCTCTCCAGCAAGGTCTTAATCCACTAATATCAACAGATTACAACAGCTACTTTAACAACTAATAAAGTCTTCTTGAGTACAACCACAAACCGGTTAATATCAAGGAAATCTTTTACAAATAATTGAACAAGGGTGTGTTGTTGTTTTCTAACAAAATAGTTTATCACAACTGTGATAATTACACAAGTTAAGCTTAGAATAGTATAAATTTTCTAGAGCTTGAATATGCGTGGTTTGGAATTCTCTGCAAATTGATGTGTGCGTACGTAAAGCAAGGTTTGCTAGAGCTTGTTTATATAGGAAAGGAAAATAACGTTGTCCATAAATCAAGGTTAATTTTAATAACACACTTTCCTTTTGTAGAAGATCTTGTCTGAAGAAAGCCGTTAGCATTTAATTCTGTCTTGAATAACCAGTAACGCTTCAGAGTCTTCTTTGCTTTAGTTGCTGATGACGCTTCAGAGTGTTGATGACTTGGTTGATATGTCTTTGTTCAGAGTCAGAGTGTACTTGTTTAGAGTGCAGATTCTGGTCATCAAACTTCATCGTAAAACCTGTTTTGCTTCAACGTGTAATACTTCAGCTTATCTTCTGATGTTGATCCCATCAGAACTTCTGCATATACAAGATATAATTTTACATAGCATATTTGTTCTTTGTATATATCTTTGTATTTATTTATTCTTTGTATTTTGTTATCATCAAAACTCTAATCAAGGGTTGTAGAATCAAACTATGTTCTAACAACTCAATGTTTTGATATTATTACCATTGGAGGGTTTACTTGTATCTGCCTTAATACCTTCCATTTTATTCTGACTAGTGAGATGTTCTATGAGGCCATTTTCAATCAGAATATTTGAAATCAGTCTCCCCATAGGAATGTAACTCTTCTTGTAATTCCCATATTTGATTTCTCTAGTTGTTATAACAAAGTCTATCAGATGATCAAAGAGAAGACATGGAAGATGCACCTTGAATCCTTTCATCAGATAATACAGTATGCATTTCTGATCGGTATTGACATGATCGGCTGAGCTAGTTGTTTTTCTATGATGAATAAAGCTCATATTTTTCTTAAACCATACTTTAAGATTCATGTGAAGATCACAATATTTAAACTTTGATTTCCCTTTAGAGTTTCCTGATTTGCCTTCAATGGAAATTGCAGGTGTGACTGTTTCACACACAAAGGTTGATTTAGAGTCAGCTCGATAAATCCTTTTTCCTCTTTCCTTTTCCATTCCAAGCAAGGTTGTTATTTTTATTTCTATAATAACCACTTTTGAACCAAACACATGAGACAAGATATATATTTCTTCAACTTCAGCATGTATCTAGAATTCCCTTACAAGTTTGGTGTAGATAGAATCATAGAGTCGATTGAAGCTGATTTTCCATCCTTGATCACTGAGTTCTTTGGTAATATCCAACCCATTTAACTTAAGCTTTTCAAAATATACAAGAGGTTCAAAGAGAACATCCAGTTCATCAGGACATGTAGAGAGATGAAAAGCATCAGGGCGATGAAAGATATGGAGTTCTTGAATTTGTTAATCAGATAAAGATCATGGATTAAGAGACTCTGTACCCATTTGTTGTGAAAGATTTTCTTGTTGTTGAGCAGATAGATGATGAGGAGAGAATAATGAATTCAGATTTGAAAGGGTTTTAGGTTAAAGGAAGGGAAGTGTGGAAGTGAGATAGCATAGTGTGTGAGTGTGAGAAGCGTGTGTATTTATAGAAAATTCTAAATGACTAAGAACCATTGGAAATTTACAAAACAGTGGAGTAATGATGATTTCAAAAACCTTATCTCAAGACATCACATCACTCAAGATATCAATCAAACGACTCCATTGACAGATGTAAGCTAATATCCTAGCCACACGTTGAAAAGACACATGTTAATGTTCTCAGATTCAGGAAACCCAAGGGGTTTATGACTTGAGGTGTTTTTTATCAAGACATCTTCTAACTTGTAGAAGTGTCTAGACAAAACAAATAAAATAACCATATCATAAAAATAGTAGGTTCTAACCTGATATAAAAGGATTATGACAGTTCCTTCTGAATTAATTTTATTTCTGATCACTTGCTTCTTTAGTTTATATTTTACTTTCAATCTCCAAGAAGAATTTCTTCCTGATTTCTTTTGATATTCACACACAATACCATACTTAGATTCCAGGATTTAGAACATAAGCTTCCTCTCCATCATGTAACACATGTATCCAGAGTTCGGGTATTGGTTCATCTTTTTTGTCTAGAACATCTGCATTATACACAATCTAATCTCTTGGTATTTATAATCTTTTGGGTCATTTAAAATTAGTGTTCCTAAAGTTCTTGATAACTTTGGGTTCCTGTGCATTAATACATTTTTGTGTTTGTGCAGAAGGATATAAATGTGAAAATGGAGAGAATGGTTTATTTTCTTGAATATCTTCATTAGATTCATAACCAGTTCCTCTTTTCCCATTATGACTGACAGCATATATCATATAAGCCATCATACTTCTACATATACTATCATTTAGGAACTTCTGAAAAGCTTTATCATGTTTGTACAAGACAATTTCAAAAGGTGGAGAAGCTTTAGAAAGAACTTCTTCAAGTTTTGATCATTTTTTATTTACAAATACATTTTCATTTTTTAAAATCAAATGATCATCTTTTTGTTCAAGATCTTATTTCTCTAGCTTATCGTATTCTTCAATTCCATATTCATGAACCTTTAGAAGACTCTTAAACTTTCGTTGAAGCTTTCAATGCTTGTTTAGAGTTTTTGATAAACATAATTCTAATTCAGCTCGAGAGAATTCAGAAAATACCTCTTCAGAATCAGACTTTGTTTCTGACGTGTCTTCTTCTTAACTGATACCCATGAGTGCTACATTTACATGCTCTTCTTCTGATTTCGATCCTTCATAGCCAGAATCATCCCATGTTGCCAAGAGACCTTTCTTCTTTCCTTTTAAAGTTCTTTTCTTGAAGGTTTCTTTTCTGGTGCTCTCCTTCTTGAGAATTGTATATTCATTTATGTAGGGTCCAGGCTTATTTCACTCAAAACATATTACTCCATCATCATTTCTTCCTCTATTAGATGCTTCTAGACAATCTCCTTTGTTTCTGAATCTTCGACCATTGTTTTGCCTTTTCTTCCAGAGTTGCTTAACTCTTATGGATAGAAGTGACAATTCGTCTTTGTCATCAGAATATTCATCATCAGATTCTTCAATTTCTTCAGCCTGGAAAGCTTTGATCTTTTCTGATTTGGATCTTTCTGCTCTAGACCCTAGAGCAATAGATTTTCCTCTTTTCTGAGGCTCATCCTCTTCTATCTCTATCTCATGACTTCTAACTGAACTGACCAACTCTTCAAGAGTTATGTTGTTCAGATCCTTAGAGAGCTTTAAAGTAGTAACTATAGGTCTCTATCTTTTGGGAAGACTTTTGGTGATTTTCTTGACATGATCAGCATTGGAGTTCCTTTGTCCATAACCTTAAGTCCTTCCACCAAGGTTTGAAACCTTGAGAACATAGTTTCAATTGTTTCTTCATCATTCATTATGAAGGATTCATATTCCTGAATTAAGGCCAAGGCCTTAGTTTCTTTGACTTGTGCATTACCTTCGTGTGTCATTCTCAGTGAATCAAGAATATCCTTTGTTGTTTATCTATTTGTAATCTTTTCATACTCATTGTACAAGATTATGCTGAGAAGGATAGTTCTAGCTTTTTGATGATTCTTAAAGTTGCGCTTCTGATCTTCATCCATCTTGTTTATGGGAATAGGAATACCAATTACACTTACAGGTTCTTTATAACCATGTGTAACCATTTCCCATAGATCAATATCATAGCATAAAAAGAAACTTTCTATTCTATATCTCCAATTGTCAAATTTATCTCCAGCAAAAATAAGAGGTTTAGCATTGTATCTATCATTATCGTTAGTGTTAGCAGCAGACAATTAGAAGGTTTTTCTCACATTAGATCTCTTTACACGGTTAAGTGTTTGATTAGAAAATCAATAACAGATTCAGAGATTTGATACCAATTGAAGGTTGATAAAAACACAATGGAGAGTTTGAATTGGGTTTTTAAAAACTTTTTCATTTAGAAGTGCTTCACACAAATAATCAGAATTAGAATCAATGTTATAGAGATAAATAATGACACTTTCAATTTATACAAGTTCACCTTAGAAAAGGTTAATCCTGTCAACCCGCCAAGGTGATATCGCCTTATAAAAGGACTTCATCCATTATAACGAAACTGGTTACAATTGCACGGGCTACCCGTCGGTGACTAACAAATGCACAGGCTACCCGTCGGTGACTGTTGTACCCCAAAATTTACCCTCATTATTTTCAACCTTAATTGGCTTATATTTCATCATCATATATGTGCATGCATGTCATTGGGTCTATACTCATGGAATCAAGGCATTTTCTTTGTGAAAAGAATTGTGAAAACTGATTGTTCCGTTAAGCGGCATTGCGAAGCAGAACTCAGGTTTTTCCGCATTTAACGGAACTACGCACATGTTCCAAGCTATTCAATCAATAACCAATCAATTCATCATCATATCAAGCTCTCATGTGTCTTAACATGCTCTGAATTATGCAGAAAGTTGAGCGTTTCATTTGATTTAAGATAATGCATACAGAAATTCATTATTGTGTGTTCCAAGCTCAGAAATTCATAACTTGAGGTCAGAAGGTGTTTTTGGAATGATTCTTCAATCGTTGAAACCGTCTTGAGCTCTTCTTCATGTCATTTTCTCATTTCGAAGTCTAATTTTATGAGGAAGATTTTCTAAAACGCCAAATACCTGAATTATGTTATACAATGGAATTATTGTTTCACTGGTTTCCGGATGATTAAAAATTCGTAAATTCTGACTGGAGGATCATATTTGAGTGGTTCTTGAAGCATGTGAATTTTCTTGTTATTTCCTCCAATCTTCACATTCAGCTCAGAAGCCAATTTATTGAGAAAAATCTCCGAATGTGCGAGTATTCAGAAGTTATATAGTGCAAAAACAGTGAAAATAATGTGTTTAATCGTTGTTTTTAAGATGTTCAAAAATTCATAACTCCCGCCCGGTTCAACTTTTTTGGCTGGTTCTTTGGGAGAAAATTTGTCTTGATTTTATCTTTGATTCGTATGTTCGTGTCAGGAGTTAATTCTTTGCGGAAGATTTTCGAAAGTGTGAATTACCATAGAAAATTGCACTCTGAATTGTTTTTCTACCGGCCTGTTTCTCGATATTGTAAAAATCGTAGCTCTCTCGATTTTTATTGTATTGGGACGACTATTAAAGTGTGAGATCACAAATTTTATCAGCTACAACTTTTATTCTGATCCCAAGTTCAGATTGTGCTACGGAGGTTTCGGTTTGTGGCTCGCATCTAAAAGAGCGCACAGAAATAAGCTGAAATTTTCAATACGGTGAAATAAGTCCACTATTTCTCGCCATTCAAAAAATCATAACTTATTCGATTTCTATCGTATTTGGGTGATTCTTTCGGCACAGTGTCACAAATTTTGTCACCGATATTTTTGCTTTAGGGTTCGCATCGAGATTCTACATCGAACATCATGAGCTTGTGGTTTGTTCGTGCATCGTACATAAAATAAGCTGTAAAATTCTACAGAGTGAATGTTTACACTATGTTTCTCGTTGTTACAAGCAACATAACTTTCTCAATTTTTATCTTTTCAAGACGATTCATTCGGTGCCGCGTCATAAATTTTGTCATCGACATCTTTGTTTCAAGTCACGCGTCAAGATTTTGCATCGATTTTTATGAGCTTGTTGTTCGATATTGCACTATGCACAAAATAAGTTGAAAATTCAAGTATGGAGACAATACTATATATTTCAAATTTCAATTTTTTAAACACAATTCCACTCACAATTTCAAATCTCACCAAATCAAAAACTATTTTCTCTGACTTTTCTCTTAACTTCCCCAAGAAGCTTCAACAACAAAACACAAGAACTTTATCAATCTTCATCAATTTCACTCGAAATTTCTGCAAGCAATCTCTGATCTCTCTCCCTCTGTCGTATGCACCACCAGCCACCAATTTCCCTCTGCCATTCCTCTTCTCCATGGGGAATAGCCATGGTATTCACCCCCTCATTCACGATTTGGCCGTGATTACTCCCTTCGACATTGCGTGGTAGTCGTGATCTCTCCCTCTGTTAGATCACGTTTTCTCGGTAATTTATCTCCTCTGATTACTAGCTTCTTCCGCGGACATCATCATCCTCCTCATCTCTTCTAATTCAAATCTTCAATTTCGATAAATTCTTGAATCTACTTGCATTTAATCGCTTATTTGTGATAGTTAATTTTGTGAATTATTGATTTGAATTGAATTGATATAAACATGAACTGAATCGAATATTTGATTTATGAATTAAACTTGATTCTTGAAAATTGCTTGAGATAGTGGATTCTTGAATTTGTGATAATGTTGAGATGTGGAATTGGTTAAATAATGATATAATCGATATGGATCTTGATTTTATTCGGTAAAATTGTTGATAATTTTTGGATACTGAATTTTAGATCTACATATCGATTATGGAATTTTGTTAAGGTTTAATTGTATTTTCATCAGTTAATGCAGTGTCCGATTGAATTTGTGGATAAACTCCATTTTTTGACATAAAGGGTTTCAAAATCCAGAAATTGCATCAAATCTTGAATTTTGTTAATTGTGGTTTGAAATCACTATTTGAATGTGAATTTGATCATTACAAGGTGTTTGTAATTTCCAAGCGGCGATACTTGAACCGATAAGTATTTTTATGCATTTGTGTGCGATTATTGGAATCGATTTTTATCGATATTAGTTCAAGTGTGCATCGCTTCTCGGAAACTATAAATACCTTGCAAATTGTGTTCCAAAAGTTTTTGACGCATGTTCATGCATAATTGTGTGTTTGTTAATTATTGTGGTTGAGTTTCACCGTTTTCGATACAGTTTTCTAAGCAATTATTTTTTATGGCGCAATGCTGCCCGGTTATGGTAAGTTGAGCATAAGGCGACATTTCTTTGATGATGAATGCTCAAGGTACTTTGTCTTGGTATTTGGACGGCTTTTATGCCAAGTTTTGTCGGTTTCAGAT
This sequence comes from Vicia faba, assembly GCA_948472305.1. Classification (NCBI taxonomy): domain Eukaryota; kingdom Viridiplantae; phylum Streptophyta; class Magnoliopsida; order Fabales; family Fabaceae; genus Vicia; species Vicia faba. The sequence goes on along the minus strand of OX451739.1, from coordinate 1,152,341,175 downwards.
TGAATTTTCGTGCGTTTCGTGTGTTGCTGCCCGACAATGGTAAGTAGTGCTTACGAGGTGATTTAATTCATGGTTATGGTTTATTTGAGCTTGTTGATAAGTTTGGGGATAACCAGTACCATTTTCAGTCATTTTTATTCCGATTTTTCTTGCACTTACATATATGACAAGTTGCTACCCGGAGTTTATGTTTGTGTTTCTAATGCACATTTTAATGTTATTTCTTCATGATTTGATCCCAAATTGAGTTGTGATGATAATGTATAATTCCGATTTTGTTTCCTTGTTATTTATAACATGTTTGTTGACTTGTACAAGGTACTTTGGGAGCTTTCGTTCGTTTAATTAATGTGTTGATTATTCGATCAAAAATCATGGTATGCCACTTTGTTTATGGATTGATTATGCTTCTGACATGTTTGTTTATTAATTCTCATGTTATGAGATATATACACTATTTTTATTTTTTTTGTCTGGATGTGTATCTTGTGCAGGTGTTCTGATTGTTGTGTATATGTGTCTGACACATATTCTCTTTTCTTTATTGATGCTTCGACGCATGTTCTAACTATTGTCTTGTTGATGCTAGCTTGCGCGAAGTTTTTCAGAGTTATTTTGCTTTTTGCTTGCTTGCTACAAACTCTTGTTCGTTTGGTATTATACTGATTTTGATTTATTTTTCTACATCATTTACCTCTTTCCTTTCCATGAGAAGTAGGAATAGAGATGCATGACTGGGAGTCCCTACTTTAGGTGGGAAAATCTATTTTAAAGACCTTTAGAAGGCATTCTTGTTTGTACGTTCAAAGTCCTCAAAATGAGGCAATATTTGTGTTTGTTTCTGTGCAAAAGAACTTAAAACAGGAAAATCCCACTCGCCTCCCATTTCACTTTTATTTGGTGCTTACTATCAAGTTAATAAGTGGAACAGAGGATCCGCAATCGACCCCCACACATTCTAGTTTGTGTCATTCCTAGCTCGTGTTGTTGATGCTCGGAGTCGTATTTACTCTTGTTATTGAGTCAAATAAGTGGAAGACAGGGGTCCGTAAACAACCCCCCATGATTTGTCATTCCTTTAGAGGATGTTAGCTTGCGCAACTCGACGTTGATGCTTCGAGTTTTTACTCGATGTCGGTGCTCGAGCAAATCAAGTGGAAAGAGTTCCTTACTCCCACTTTGAGATCCATTGGACTCTTTGGTTGTTGATAGCTCACACTCGATTTTGTTTTGGCTTTGACTTGACTTTGTTTGATTGCACTTGTGTTGCACTTGTGTATACGATGAAACATAAGCCATAAAAAGGTATAATGAAGAGAGAAAATTTTGGGGTGCAACAACCCTAACAAGTACACCTTCGGGTGAGATCAGGGAAGTTATTGGGCATCATTGTAAGTGAAAAAGGAATTGAGGTTGATCCTGCAAAAATAAAAGCGATACAAATAATGCTTGAGCCAAGAATAGAAAAATAGGTTTGTGGTTTTCTCGGGAGGTTGAACTACATTGCTAGGTTCACCTCTTATCTTACAGCCACATGCGAACTGATATTCAAGCTATTAAAAAAAGATCAAGTGGCCAGGTGGAATGACAATTGCCAAGGGACATTTGATAAAATAAAAGAGTATTTGCAGGAACCTCCAATTCTTTTTCCTCCAGTGGAAGGCAGGCCCTTGATAATGTATATGACCGTGTTGGAAAATTCTATGGCCTGCATTCTCGGTTAACATGACGAGACGGGTATAAAAGAACATGCTATTTTCTATCTGAGCAAGAAATTTACTAATTGCGAGTCGGGGTACTCATTGTTGGAAAAGACTTGTTGTGTACTCGTGTGGGCAGCAAAGCGTCTCAGACAGTACATGTTGACTCACACTACTCTCTTGATTTCCAAGATGGACCCAATAAAGTACATATTTGAAAATACAACTCTCAAGGGAAGAGTAACCCGTTGGCAGATGATTTTAACTGAATATGATATCCAGTATACTACCCAAACAGCCATCAAGGGTAGTGTATTGGAGGATTATCTTGCTCACCAGCCCATGGAAGACGACTATCAGCCAATGAAGTTTGATTTTCAAGATGAGGACATTATGTACATATGGCATTATAACATCCCCGGTCCAGAGGAAGGACCCGAATGCGATTGGCGATGGTTTTCGATGGTGCCTCTAATGCATTGGGTTATGGTGTTGGTGTTACAATTACTTCTCCTTAAGGTTTCCATACTCCTTTCACTGCCAGAATTTACTTTGATTGCACCAATAATATGGCCGAGTATGAAGCTTGCATCTTTGGGTTAGAAGCTTCTATTGATTTTCGAATCTAGATCTTGGAAGTATATGGGGATTCTTCTCTTGTGATCATTTAGATCAATCGATATTTTGAGACTCGTCACCCGAATTTGATTCTGTATCATGAGCAAGTTATAAAGTTGATCCTTTATTTTAATGAGATTACTTTCGAACATATTCCAAGAGAAGATAACAATTTGGCAGACGCTTTGGCTACTCTGTCATACATGTTTAAAGTCATATGGGCAAATGAATCCCGCTCTATCACCATCATGAGGTTGGATGAGCCAGTGTTCTATTACTAAATAGAATAAGAGGTTGCTGATGAGAAACCTTGGTTTTATGATATCAAAAGATATCTTGAAACACAAGAATACCCAGAGGGTGCATCTATCACAGATAAGAAGACTTTGTGGAAGTACTCGGCTAAGTTTTTCCTCAATGAAGGTGTTTTGTACAAGAGAAACTATGACTCTGTTTTGCTCAGATGCATGGATAGACACGAAGCAAACAAGATCATAGAAGAGATTCATGAAGGTTCCTTCAGAACGCATTCCAATGGGAATACCATGGCTAAGAAAATCTTGAGAGAAGGTTATTATTGGTCTACCATGGAAAACGATTCTTACAATCATTCCAAAATCTGTTACAAGTGTCAGATTTACACTGACAAAATACATGTGTCACCCAATTCGCTGAATGTTTTGACTTCTCCTTGGCCTTTCTCAATGTGGGGCATTGATATGATGGGACGGATTGAACTAACTTCTTCCAACGAGCATCACATTATTCTGGTTGCCATTGATTACTTTACCAAATGGGTTGAAGTTGCATCTTATGCCAATGTCACCAAGCAAGTGGTCTCTCGTTTCATCAAGAAAAATATCATTTGTCGTTATGGGATTCCCGAAAAGATCATTACTGACAACAAATTGAATCTCAACATTAAGATGATGAAAGAGTTGTGTGACAGTTTCAAAATAAAGCATCACAGTTCTTCTCCATATCGTCCAAAGATGAATGGTGTTGTTAAGGCAGTAAATAAGAATATTAAGAAGATTATGCAGAAGATGGTTATCAACTATAAAGATTTGCATGAGATGTTTCCATTTGCTTTGCATGGTTATTGCACTTTGGTGCATAATTTGACCGGGGAAACCCCATTCTCTCTGGTATATGGCATGGAAGTAGTCCTGCCAATAGAAGCAGAGATTCCTTCTTTAAGGATAATGACAAATGTATAACTGGATGAAGCCGAATGGGTTCAGAACAGAATTGATTAGTTGAATCTCTTCAACGAGAAGAGGTTGACAGCTATTTGACATGGGAAGTTATACCATAAGAGGATGAAGAAATATTTTGATAAGAAGGTGCGTCCTTGGAATTTCCAAGCTGGTGACCTCGTGCTGATGAGAATCTGCCTCCCAACAATACAGATGCTCGAGGCAAATGGGCTCCTAATTTTGAAGGACCATATGTTGTAAAGAAAGTCTTCTCTAGAGGTTCTATGATGCTCACAACTATGGATGGAGAGGACTTCCCTCACCCCGTCAAAACAGATGTAGTTAAAAAATACTTCACATAAATAGACCTGTTGAGTGGACGGCTCAGGTAAAAAGGGGCGTCTTGGCAAACCAAAAAAATGAATAAAAGGTTCAGGAAAAAATTATGGACAAAAAAAGAAGTTAAAAGAATGAAAAAGAATTGTGCACACCCGCTATGTTGAAAACCTGAAAAAGGTGACTCAGACAAAAATGGGTATCCCGATGGATTGGAAACCTGAAAAGGGCGATCTAGGCAAAATTTAGGGATTTAAAGCAAATGAGTATGGTATGTGTTGCATCTATATCATCATTATATATTGTTGTTGGTTATCTTGGAAGGATAAGGAATCAGTCTAATCAACTTGTTCATAAAGCAAGATACTAAGGAGCTTTGAGGTTATAAGAGTCATAGCAGAGTCGGTACCCGATAAATATGAACTCATAATGCCATCTATGTATTCTCCTTTGTATGCTTTGTACGCAATTACCTATTTTTAGATATTGCTTCTTAGTGTAGAAGCCTATTTATAGGCTAATCAATCAATAAAATTCTTTTTATCCAAATTGTGCCTCTTTGTTTTTATTTTTGTTGTTTTGTTTGCAAAAAGACGTCCATCATTTTTTATAAAACTTTGCATTTAAAAACATTGAAGCTTTACAGCACATGATATAAATATCTAAAATTGTTTAGAATTTTAGGTGTCTAGGATTATGGCTAAGGTGGCCATTCCATACTCGGGGCATGTTGTTGTAATTTCCCTTATTGTATGTACTGTTGGTCTTTTATGACAAGGAGCGTGGCAGCAAATGAGCAGAGAAAGATCTGATTGTGACCAGCATGGGATTCTTAATGACAGGGTTGTTTTTTCTCAAAACGGAACCCAATATCCTCAGTGAAGGTGCCCCCTTGCTCGAACAGAATCCCTTATCGCCAGTGAAAGTGCGCTGCTGCTTAATCCCCATTGAAGTCTGCACTCCTACTAGGAGTTTGTTTAAAATTTTGTTCCCTTCAAAGGACTTATCTCTAGAGAAATGAATTTTAGAAGGATTATTGATATATCCGTGGGAAGTTGACAGTTGCTTCCCCAGTGAGGTTGGCACTCGTCTTCCCCAAGAAGTGTGCATTTTCCTCCCCAACAAAGTTTGCACTTTTCTTCTTAGTGTGTTATGCAACTGTCAGGTTTCATGAAGATATTTCTGTTTACTTTCAAGAGATTCTGGTTTGTATCACCATGAAGTCGACTGGTATTCCCAATGGAGCAATTTCTTCTCCCCAGTACAAGTCCTGTGTTGGCACGGATTCTGCAAAGATAGCGCCCCCAATGTAGCTGGTACTGGAGATATTGCTATTAAGAGCTTTTTGGTTCCTCAGTAGAATATGTAGCTTCTCTTTCCTGTTGGATCTAAGTTTTGAGGGTTTTCTTAATTAGTCTCCCTCTTCTCCCCAGTGGCGCAAGTATTCTTTTCCCCAGTAAAGTCGGGTGGTGATGAAGCTCGTATAAAATCATATACCCAAGTGTGATGTACATATGGGAGTGCTGGTGTGAACCTTTCTTATCCCCAGCGATAAAATATTATCGAGATATTCACCGGTGGAGTTTTGTATCCTCGAGTTCTATTTCAAATAATCCTGTCTCTTCCCCAAGTGAAGATTTGTATCCCATCGGTAATATCCCTAGTGTGGCCTGATAGTAGATTCTTTTTATTCAAGAATTTCTATGATTCGCAATCGAATTTACCCTAATTAGGGACTCTCCAGAAGAGGATCTCAATTCTTAGTGAAGTTCTCCTCGTCTGCGGTCGGAGATAGTGGATCTATTCCCTAGAAAGTCAAGAGTTTGTACGGAATCAGAAGTAGTTCTCTTCTGAACTGCAATTTGTTTTTGCAGCTTTCTTCTCAAAAACTCACTTCCCCTATGATATTTTTCTTCGGAAGCTGATAATTCAGAATCTCAATTCTCCACTGAAGTACAGGTTGTTATATGGAGGATTAGATGTGCAAGGATGATTGTTCAGTTGTTCCTTATCTTCTTGGAAGTCGATTATTACCATTCTTTTCCCCAGTGAAGCGTTTAAATATGGATCATTAAACATGCATCATTAGATTGCATCCTCAAAATGTGTATCATGTCCATTCTATGGAGCATTACGCTATAAAAACGATTCAAACATGCATTAAAGTATAAGCAAGTTATGTGGAGTGCCCGAAATAACCATAGTTGTTATGTGCTCATGTTTGAACTACCGCAGTTTGTCTCCAGCGGATCTTACTCTTTTCCCTAATAGAGTTTGTCATATTGATATCCCTAGTAAGTCCATCTTGCAATGGTCTTCCTTCTTTTAGAGTCAATCTTTGGTTAGTCTCCCTTTCGTTGTTGAGTTCGCTTTTGGTCAGTGCTCTCTGTAGGTTATGCTTAGTCGGATCCTTATCTCTGGTTGAGATCTCTTTGTTAGATCTCTTCCATCTGCGATATCTTCGGTTGAGTATGCTTTGTTAGGTCTCTTCCATCTTTTATATATTTGGTTGAAATCGTTGTGTTAGATTTCTTCCTTCCTTGATATCTCTGGTCGAGATCACTTTGTTAGACATCTTCCATCTGCGATATCTTCGGTTGAGTCTGCTCTGTTAGGTCTCTTCCATCTTTGATATCTTTGGTTGAAATTGGTGTTTTAGATTTATTCCTTCCTCGATATCTCTGGTCGAGATCGCTTTGTTAGATCTCTTCCATATGTGATATCTTTGGTTAAGTCTGCTTTGTTAGGTCACTTCCATCTTTGATATCTTTTGTAGAAATTGTTGTGTTGGATTTATTCCTTCCTCAATATCTCTGGTCGAGATTTCTTTGTTAGATCTCTTCCATCTATGATATCTCTGGTTGAGTCTACTTTGTTAGGTCTCTTCCATCTTTGATATCTTTAGTTGAAATCGCTATGTTTGATTTCTTCCTTCCTCGATATCTCTGGTCGAGGTCACTTTGTTAGATCTCTTCCATCTACGATATCTTCGGTTGAGTCTACTTTGTTAGGTCTCTTCCATCTTTTATATATTTGGTTGAAATCATTGTGTTATATTTCTTCCTTCCTCGATATCTCTGGTCAAGATCACTTTGTTAGATCTCTTACATCTGTGATATCTTCAGTGGAGTCCGCTTTGTTAGGTCTCTTCCATCTTTGATATCTTTGGTTGAAATTGTGGTGTTATATTTCTTCCTTCTCTGATACCCCGGGTTGAAATAGCTTTGTTAGATCTCTTTCATCTTCGATGTTTCCGTTAGAGTCCGCTTTGTTAGATCTCTTTCTTGTTTAATATCTGTGTTAGAGTTTGTTGTAGTTGGTATCTTCCTTGAGTATCTGATCGCTTTCTTGTATGTCTAACCTTGACCTGGCTTCCAAGAGATTATATTTACAGAAAGCCAAAAAATAATAATAATACTCGATTGTCTTTAGAGTGTAAATTTTATGGTTCTATTAAGTATTCAATCCTCTTTTACCTTGATTATTTAAAAAGTGTATGCCAATCTCACCCTCTGGTTAAAGAAGATTGAATAGGGGCAGCTGTTGTACCCCCAAAATTTTCCCTCTTTATTTTCAACCATAATTTCTTTATACTTCATCACCATATGCATACATGCATGTCATTGCATCTATACTTATGGATTCGAGGCATTTTCTTTGTGAAAAGAATTGTGAAAATTGACAGTTCCGTTAAGCGGCATTGCGAAGCAAAACTCAAGGTTTTCCGCATTTAAAGGCACTCCGCACATGTTCCAAACTATGCAATCAACATCCTATAAAGTCACCATTATATAAAGCTCTCATGTGTCTCAACATGCTCTGAATTATGCAAAAAGTTGAGCTTTCGTTTGATTTGAGACAGTGCACGCACAAATTCAGTATTGTACGTTTCAAGCTCAGAAGTTCATAACTTGAGGTCAGAAGGTGGTTTAGGAATGATTATTTAGATGTTAGAACCGTCTTGAGGTCTTCTTCATTTCATTTGTTCATGTCGAAAGCTAATTTTGTGAGGAAGAATTTCTAAAGCGCCAAATACTTGAATTATGTTATACACTGGATTTACCGTTTCACTGGTTTCTGGATGATTAAAAATTCGTAACTTCTGACTGGAGGATCATCTTTTAGTGGTTCTTGAATCATGTGAACCATCTTGTTATTTACTTCAATCTTCACGTTCGTCTAAGAATCCAATTCATTGAAAAAAATCTCTGAATGTGCGAGTATTCTCAAGTTATACGGTGCAAAAACAGTGAAAATAATATGCTGAATCATTGTTTTTCAGATGTTCAAAATTTTATAACTTTCGCTCGGTTCAACGTGTTTGGCTGGTTCTTTGGGTGAAAAATTTGTCTTGATTTTATCTTCGATTCGTATGTTCGGGTCGGGCATTAATCCTTTGCGGAAGATTTCCGAAAGTGTGAATTACAAGAGAAAATTGCACTCTGAATTGTTTTTCTACCAGACTGTTTCTCGATATTGTAAAAATCGTAACTCTCTCGATTTTTATTGTATTCGGGAAATTATTGAAGTGTGTGATCACAAATTTTATCAGCTATAACTTTAGTTCAGGGCCAGAGTTCAGATTGTGCTCCGAAGATTCCGGTTTGTGGCTCGCATCCGAAAGAGCGCACAAAAATAAGCTAAAAGTTTCAATACGGTGAAATAAGTCCACTGTTTCTCCCCATTCGAAAAATCATAACTTGTTCGATTTTTATTGTATCAGGGCGATTCTTTTGGCAGGGCATCACAAATTTCATCGCCAACATTTTTTCTTCAGGGTTCAAATAGAGATTCTGCATCGAACATCATGAGCTTGTGGTTTGTTCGCGCATCGTACATAAAATAAGCTGTAAAATTCTGCACTGTGAATTTTTACACTGCAATTCTCATCGTTCACGGCAACATAACTTGCTCAATTTTTATCTTATTAATACGATTCTTTCAGCACCGCGTCACAAATTTCGTCATCGATATCTTTGTCTCAAGTCGCGCATCAAGATTTCCCATCGATTTTTATGAGCTTGTTGTTCGATATTTCACTGTGCACAAAATAAGTTGAAAATTCAAGTTTGGAGCCATTACTATATATTTCAAATTTCAAATTTTCAAACACAATTCCACTCATAATTTCAAATCTCGCCAAATCAAAAACTATTTTCTCTCACTTTAGTCTCCACTTCCTCAAGAAGCTTCAACAACAAAACACAAGAGCTTCATCAATCTTCACCAGCCGCCGATTTACCTCGGCCATTCCTCTTCTCTTTCTTGAACAGCTGCAATATTCACCCCCCACCCCCGATCGTGATTTGACCGTGATTACTCCCTCCTTCATCGCGCGGTAGTCGTGATCTCTCCCTCTGTTAGCTCTTGTTTTTTCGGCAATTTATCTCCTTTGATTACTAGCTTCTTCCATGAACAACATCATCCTCCTCATCTGTTCCAATTCAAATCTTCAATTTCGGTAAATTCTTGAATCTAATTGCATTTAATCGCTTATTTGTGATAGTTGATTTTGTGAATTGTTGATTTGAATTGAATTGACATCAACATGACTTGAATCGAATATTTGATTTATAAATTAAACTTGATTCTTGAAAATTGCTTGAGATAATTGATTCTTGAATTTGTGATAATGTTGAGATGTGGAATTGGTTGAATAATGACATTATCGATATGGATTTTGATTTTATTCATTAAAATTGTTGATAATTTTTGGATACTGAATTTTAGATCTACATATCGATTATGGAATTTTCTTGAGGTTTTATTGTGTTTTCATGAGTTAATGCAATATTCGATTCAATTTATGGATAAATTCTATTTTTCGACATAAAGGGTTTCAAAATCCGGAAATTGCATCAGCTCTTGAATTTTGTTATTTTTGGTTTAAAATCACTGTTTGAATGTGGATTTGATTATTACAAGGTGTTTGTAATTTCCAAGCTGCGATACTTGAATCGATTAGTATTTTTGTGCATCCGTGTGCGATTGTTGGAATCAATTTTTATGGATATTGGTTCAAGTGTGCATCGCTTCTCGGAAACTATAAATACCTTGCAAACATGTTCACCTATTAAGAAAGTCTTAGTTTTCACCTTCTTATTATATGCTCTGGAGACTCGTTCCTTTTGTCGAATGAGCACATCCAACGCATCCAACCTTCCTTCGTCCAAATCTGCTGTTCCGTCCAACATCATACTCCAGTATTGTTTTGACAAAATTTCATTATGTCGTTGTATCCTTACTGACTGTAAATGTATCTCGACTGGAAAGACATCATTGTACCTAAATACTAGATGAAAAGGCCTTGAATTTGTTACCTCCTTAAGGGATGTTCGACAAGCCTATAGTATTTGATCTAACGTTTTATGCCAATTCTTAGGTTTCTTAGAAACATGTTTCTTAATCAACCAAATTATCACTTTGTTAGCAGCCTCGACTTGACCATTGGCCTAAGCATAATAAGGTGTTGAGGTCATCAGTTTAATTCCTATTTCAGACGTAAATTCTGGCATCTTTCGACCGATAAACACTGACTATTGGTCTGTAGTTATAGTCTCAAGAATCCATAACCTATAAAATATGTGTTTCTGGATGAATTCAATCACCGTATCTTGATCCCACTAACTAAAGATATGGCTTATATCCATTTGGTAAAATAATTTATTCCCACTAGGATGAACCTCTGTTGTTTCGACGATGTTGGTCGAATTTCTCCTATAATGTCCAAAGCCCGTCTTCTAAAGGGCCATCGTTTAATAATTGAATGCAATTCACTTGTTGGCACATGTTGTATACCTGCATGCTTTTGGCACTCTTGACAACATTTGGCAAAATTAATGCAGCCTTTCAACATGCTTGGCCAATACACACCTTGTCGAAATAACAACCATTCCCTTTTATGGCCAACTTGGTGAGCGCCATAAGTTCCGCTATGGACTTCCAACACTGCCATATATGCTTCAATTTCTCCAAGGCATTTAAAAAACACAACCTTAGGAGTTTTATTAAACAACTCATTACCCATGCAAACGTAGCTTAATGCCATGTATTTTATCTTCCTGTTAGTATTTTCGAATGGATTTTCTCTAGATACCCTATAATTGGCTTTCGCCAGTCAGTATCTATCAAATTTTGAATGGCAAAAATTTCAAAAATTTTGTCCATATGCTCTACCCGCCAAGCTTTTGGCGTTGAAAACTTTTTGGGTGATATCGAGATAACTTTCTCCTTTGCTTCGACAAACTCTCTCAGCTTATCCGTTGACACTTTATACCCAGACGTAATTTAGGCTTTATCATTAGCCTCTTGATTCACTATCTTGGGTATGTGTGTAACGTTCACTACTTCAAAGTCTTCTGATAACTGATTCACAATCACAAAGTATATCATTAGATGCTCCTTGATACACTTGTACTCTCCTGCGATTTATTTGATCACCAACTCTGAATCACCTTTTACTTTGATTTTGGTTGCACCCAACTCCCACAAGACTGAGTCCAGTAATTAAGGCTTCATATTCTGCCTCATTATTGGAACATTTTCCATCAACTCGACACTTGAATTTTGTTGGCGTTCCTTCTGAGGAGATTATTAAAATTCTGACCCCGGTTCCATTTTTATGGCTCGACCCTCGAAATATAATATCCAAGGGTTCGTGTCGACCATGTTTACGGATCGCTCGACTATTTCATGATCTACAATAAAGTCTGCCATGATTTGGCCTTTCATGGCTTTCAAAGACAAATAAAACTCAGTTAATGTTAATGCCCACTTTCCAATTCGGGTATGTAATATGGGTTTCGACAACATATGCTTAATAACATCAAAATGAGACGAAACATAAACATAAACTTGCTTAACATATTTCTTTAATTTCATACATGAGAAGTACAAACATAAGCATGAATTTTCAATTAAACTATACCTAGTTTCTAAATCTATTAATACTCGACTAAGGTAATAAATAGGTCTTTCAACACCATTATCATCCTCTTGAGCTAACATGCTTCCTATTGTCAAGTCAGACGCAGTTATATACAATCTCATGTTTTTGTTTCGACTAGGTGGCAGTAACACAGGAGGATTTGTGAGATATTAATTGATTACGTTGATAGCCTCTTGCTTCTTTTTATCCCAAAGGAATTCGTCTTCTCTTTTGATATTGAGTAGTGTCCAAAACACCTTTGTTTTGCCACTTATATTTGATATGAATCTCCTCAAGAAATTGATCTTCTGCAACAAAGATTGTAATTGTTTCTTTGTCGAAGGAGGCTTGAGATCCAAAATTGCTTTTTTTTTGTTTGATCTCGATGCCTTTTTTGTGTACCACGAAGCCTAGGAAGTCTCCTGCATGTACACTGAAAGAACATTTTAGTGGATTCATTTTCAATCCATATTCTCTCATCCTTTTGAATGACCGTCGAAGATGGTCTATATGACCATTCTTAGACGAAGATTTAATCATAATATCATCAATATAAATCTACATAAAATGCTCTATGAAATCATGAAATATGGCATCCATGGCCCTTTGATAAGTTGATCCAGCCTTTTTTAAACTGAATGGCATTACAACCCATCCATAAGTCCCTAAGGCTCTTGGACATCGAAACGTCGTTTTACACGTCCTTGTCTGCTATAAAAATTTGGTTATATCCAGAATAACCATCTAGCATGCTAAAATATTAAAGCATGCAGACGAATTGACTAACATTTCTGCCACAGGCATCGAATATTTTTCCTTTGGAGTCGCTTTATTTAGATCCTTAAAATCTATTCAAACTCTAAGAGTTCCATTTTTCTTAATAATAAGAACAATATTTGTTAATCATTCGACGTACCTTACAATTCTGATAAACTTGCGCTTGAGTTGTCTTTCGATCTCTTGTTTGATCTTCAATGTGATTTCTAGGGAAAATCTCCTAGGACGTTTCTTTACCGGCTTTTTACCTTGCTGGATAGGCAACCGATGCTCTACTATGCTTCGACTCAATCCGAGCATTTCACCATAGTCCCAAGCAAAGCAATATTTATATTATTTTAATAAATTAACCAATTGAACCTTCATCTTCAACTCAACATTCGTACTGATATAAGTTGGTCTCTTCGTCATGCCATCGCCTAGATCTACTTCTTCTAAAGGATCTTGGGCCTACTTTTTCTGCATCAAATTCAATGGGTCTTTTTCAAACCCCAAAGGCTTATTGTTGTAGACACAATCTAGCCTCCGTATTTTTGAAGCTGATGTTTGGCCATATGGGCCTTCTCAATTTTTTGTATTAGATTTAACATCAAAATCTCACAACCTTTCGGATTCTAAATCCGATCTTACTTTGTTTTCAGCCACATAGGCCGAAATCCGAGCCAGTGTTTATGACTCACTAGTCATTTCCTTTGACCATATTCCACCCCGTAGGTGTATTCGATTCCTTGACTACCATTTCCTCTTCAATGTCCCATATGAATCCATGATTTGGATCCAAATTTAGAAATCGATTGTTGTTTTCTTTAGGAATGTAAATTTTAGTATCACAGGGCACCACATTTTCTAGATGTTGGTCAAAAGATTTCTTTCCAACTTTTCTCTCACCAATTTTATAGTAACTCTGAATCAACTTCAATATTCTCGAGGACACTATATTTCTTCCTAATGGATATCCTTTGGTGTAGGTTTGATGGCACTGCCTACATCTCGTGAATCCATTCGCGTTCCAATGACAAATTAAAATTTTCTTTGGAATTATTGACCATGAATAGCGTCGACCTGGTGGTTGTGCCGACTACCAATTTGACCTGAAACAATCCTAGTATGTTGTTGGTTTTCCCTTCGTAGTTAGATAAAACCATGTTATGTGGTTGAAGATTAGTTCCGCATTTTCCCATTTTCTTAAACAAAGTATAGGGCATCAAATTCACAGCTCCCCCCCCCCCCCCCCAATTAACAAATACTTTATTGATTGGCATTCCATTCACTTTCGCCTTTATAAACAAGGGTTTGAGGTGACACGGCATGCCTGGACTTAGTTTTTCAAACACAGCATTTTGCTCCTCCACCACACCAATATGCATAACATAATAGCATAATGGCTTTCCGTCGGAGGTGTCATCGGGAACATAATCATCTTCATTTTTCGACACTTCTGGTACCTTGTCGAACTCAGCATGCAAAACAGGCACAATGCCCCAGTTAATGATAAAAGCTTCACCATATTCATCGTCGACCATATAATCTTCAAAAGGGTCATAATCATCACCTTCATCTTCTGGGAGAGGTTCATTCTCTTCTTCATTTTCATCTTTAACAATAGGAGTGTATTATACACTTTATGTTGCTACTTGTAATACGGTGGGAGAACTGACTTGGGATGTTTTGCGTTTGATCGCAATTGTTGTAGTTAGCAAGAGTCACCACCGACTTTTCTTTTATCTAAAAGGAAAGATGGAAAAGAACAGGAAAGACCTTTGAGATTATTTCTTGAGTTCGGGGGGTATATTATGAAAAGGGAAAGTGTTAGCACCCTTTTCATCCATAGTTATCTATGGGCTCTTACTTTCTTGCTAGATCACTTGCTTTGTTTGAAAATGTGTTTAGTTTAAAAATGTGCTTTTTTTAAAATGTGCTTTGTGGTGGTTTTTGAAAGTATTTTTGAAAAGGCACCTTCGTTTAGGCAAACTTTATAATGATTCTCGTTTTCGGCGAGAATGTATATAAAGTGTTGGACTTTTGAAAATATTTCATGTTTTGAAAGTGTTTGGTGTTTGTTTTGAAAGTGTTTGGTGTTTGTTTTACAAGGATGTTTGTTTTGAAAGTGAGCAAGCAACTAAGAACGTTTCTACCTACTCAAAAGTCTTTTGTTTATTTCTCCTTTCCTTTGATATTGCTATCTTACCATTGATTGCTAAGAAGCCTTATCTTTGGATGTAAAGGGACGGGCGTGGGTCATCGTATAGTCATGATAGCAATGTTGTAAGATGTCTTAGCATTTCTCTTTGAGGGACTAAGATCATTTGAAAGGCAACATTTGTAGCGTCATCGAGGGACTATGATCTTATATTTTTGATTGTTGTGCTAAGGCATCTCACATGCATAACATGACCATTTTTGTAAGGCAACAAGTGGAATTACCCTAAGGGTGCATGTGTGAATAGTGTTTATTTTTCATGCATTGTTTTTCTTCAATTAGGGTTATCTAGGCATTGATTTTATCTTTCCATACAAACCCTAATTACTAGCATTTATATGAAAGCGATAAACTGCGAAAAGTAAATATTCTACGCTATTACAATCATTAGGGGAATGGGGTATACAAATTTACAATGGGGATTGCAAGAAATTAAACCTAATTATTTATTACAACCATATTGAAATAATGTACAAGAATTGAAAGGAATATAATGTACAAGGATATAAATGGAAAAGAAATGGATTTTGTTTTATTTTTTAGGAAAGGGTTTGGTTTTGACCTAATTAACTAAAGGAAAATAATAAATTAAAATTAAGAAAGTTAAACCTAAATTAATTAAGAAAAGAAATTAAATTAGAAAGCATTTTTAGGGTTTTTTGGAAAAGGTTTTAAGTTTAATCAAAATAGTATGGAAATTAATTAATTAAAAGAAACATAAATTCTAAGTTAATTTTAAATAAAAATAAAATAACTAAACCAAAATCTAATTATTAATTTATTAGGAAAAAGAATTAAATTTGTTTGAGAAAACATTTTTGTCTTTTTTAATTTAAAAAAGGAAATAAAAATAAGAAAATATAAGTATATTAGATATATATAAATAAATAAACTATTTTTTTGGATTTTTATTAATAAAATAATAATAATAATAATAATAATAATAATAATAATAATAAAATAATAAAGAAAAATAAAATAAAATAAAAATGTAAAAATAAAGAGTCAGGGGGTGAAAATGACATTTAGGGTGCATGTTAGGAAAAAAAACAATTTTGTTTTGTTAGGCCCAATGGCCTGTTTTTGTAATCAGAAAAATAAACAAAACAAAAAAAAGAAAGTTGGGCCTGTGTTGTAAATGGAAACAGGGGGGTTAAGAGAAGCAAAAATGAAAAGGCCCAGTGTACTAAGCCCAGTGCGCTTGTTAGCTTGCAAAAAAGAAAGAAAATGTTGGGAAAATGAAAAAGTGTTAGCGTTGGGGCTTGAACCCACGCCCTCTGCAATAAACGCGTGTTGCCTTACCACTGGAGCAAGAATTTCTGTTGGTACCAAATCTAACCTAATATTTTCATAAACTTCAACTTCAAAATTCTCCCTACTCAATTAATATAAATGAAAACTATGGAAATGGGCAGTTTCAGGGTAATGATATCTACATTTTATCTTTGAAAATTCAAGCTTAACAATGCCTAAATGAAGATATGGAAGTTCAGAAAAATACCTCAAAAACTGGAAATCGTGAAATGAGTTTGAGCTGCTTTCAAGGAGTTCTGATGATCAGGTTAGCTTCCTCAAGTTCCTAGGAAGCTAATGCAATGATTAGTTTGTGCTAAGGATGGTTGGAATGGTCTAGAGAAGTCAAGATGCAATACCCTGTTTTTGAAAATGGAGTTTGGTGAAGATGAAGTCACAGTTGGATAACAGGTGTTGGGATTGTTTATGTATGATGTTTAGAAGCTTTAGGAACCAAAAGGCCAAGAAACGTACGAGTGGATTTTGATTTTGGGATTTCTGGCCAGAATATGCAACAATGGAGGTTTGTTATGCAATTTTGACTTTTGGGGTGTTTGAGGGCTTGTGAATTCGTGTCTTATCTTGCAAATAGTATATGTATTTATAGCCAAGAGGTTTTGTGTGCTACAACAAGTCAGAATTTGAATTTACATGTTGTAAAACCTTTACTTGTTTTTGAAGAAAACATGACAAACATCTTCCCAAAGCTTGTACCATGCTATTGTAGAGTGGTTAAACTTTAAATAGGCTTGCTTCTGACTTGTAGATGTTGTGTGTGCATAAGGATCCATTGAGAGGCTCAAGAAGGGTTGACATTTGCAAAAGCATACTTTTCCAAAAGTGATGTCTTGCCTTTCTTCCAAAAATGATAGGTTAATATAGAAAAAGCTTGGATTTAATGGATAATAGCCATAAAGTTTATGTAATCTTTTTATTAAGGATAGATACACAAGTTAGAGGGCCTGAAGCATGGGATTATGCAGCATGGCTATGGATTTGGTTCATGTTCATCATAAAATATGTCTTGCAAAACAAGTTTGAAACCCTAACTTCTTGCCTTCGATTCTCTTGGCTCAAGTATGGCATTGATGAGTTCTTGGACATTTTTGAAAGCTTCTAACATCCTCTATAACCTCTATGTTATACATTTTTGAAGATTCAACATGGAACTAGGTGAAAAGTTACCATGAAGTTAGGTCAAAATTCTGACTAGCTAGGGCAAAATTTCACTATGTATTTTTAGTTTCATGGACATGTCTTCATAAATTCATAACTTGAAATCCAAGAATTTCTAGAAAAAGTTATGCCCTACAATGTTTTAGATCTCATGGAGATCTACAACTTTCATGTTGGAAGTTTCCCTTGAATCATGATGGAAATTTGGTACAAAAATGTGGAAAAAAAGTTAATTTTCCAACACTTAGAAAATTTTCTAAGTCTTAGAATTTTGACTTTTCAAAGATAACTTTGACTTTTCAATTTCTTGATGAACAAGTTTCATATTTGGACATTTCTTGATGAAATATGATTTTTGAAACTTGATTTTGATCAAAAAGTCAAAGTTTGACTTTTCAGTGTACGATAGACTTTTCATCAGTTGACTGAAATTCATCTGTCAATCCAATGATCTTGAGAGATGATTTGAACCATGAAATTAGGTCAAGATGGTGCATTTGAATCCTTGATATCATGTCTTGAACCAATAAGTCATTTTCTTGGTCAAAAGTCAAGAACTGAGCCTTCTCAATCAAAACCCTATTTTGACCATTTTGCCCTTTTGGTGTTCTGATCAAATTCTTTGAGGAATTCTGATCCAAACTTGATAAATTGACATATATGAATTCATAATGTTTATATGGATCAAAAATTGTGAAGTTTGACTGTAAATTGACCACAGTTGACTTTTTCCCCAATACAGCTGATTTTAGGTCAACTGATCAATTGACTGAGCAAAAATGTGATCCAAGACTTGAAACTTGACATGAGCAACCTTGAGGGTTCCTAATGATTAATTAAATAAATTTAAGGCCTTGAAATTCCAATTGTCCTTGTGAAAACTCAAACCCTAATTTTGAGTTTTCAGTGTTGAGGAAGTGTCTTCAGCTGATCAAACCTTATGTAGTCTTGAATCAATGGAGATCTTATGAGAGATTTCTTGAGAAATGAGAGGGAAAATTTTGGGGTACAACAGCTGCCCCTGTTCAATCTTCTTAAACTTGGAGAGTTAGATTGGGGGATCCGCAATTCGTGACTTGAAGGTGAAAGATGATTGAACACTAAAGTGCCCAGAAATTTGCACTCGAAGATGTATTGGGAATGGGCTTAAAGATTCCATTTGGAGGAATAATAGTAAATAATGGAAGAAGTATCAGCATAAATATTTGGTCGATTTATACTAAAACTTGATGTTTTACCTGTGGAAAAAAGGGTTAGTTAAATGCAGATGTAAGAATGGTGTTCTCAAGATGAATGAGATTGTGCTAAATGCATTTCGTATGCCTATGCTATGATATATGAATGTGAGATGCATATTTGTCCAGGAAAATAAATCCATGACTACTGCTGAGGAGTTCTGGGAAGCTAAATCCCGAATTGCTGTTGTGGATGAAGAATATACATATCTTCAAATTTTGTTAAAAGAATGCTTTCGTCGGGGATTATCTCTTGAATGTTAGTTGTTATCTGGTCAGATCTAGGCTTCACAACAACTTGTTGAGGATGAGGAAGTTAACTGTTATCTGGTTGGATTCCAGGTTTCACAGTAACTTACTGGGGAAGAATAAATTAACTATTATCTGGTCGGATCCAAGCTTCATAGAAAATTGCTTGAAACTGAACTGTTATCTGGTCAGATTCCAGGCTTCGCAGATTTTTGAGATTGATGAAGTTAATTGCTATATGGTCGGATCCAGGCTTCACAATAACTTACTTGAAAATATGAATTTGAAACTGATATCTGGTCGAATTCAAGCTTCACAGTAACTTTCTTGAAACTAGTTACTATTTGGTCAGATTATAGGCTTCACAACAAACTTCTTAGAGGAATTGCTATCTGGTCAGATTCTAGGCTTCACAATAACTCGTCTGAAAAGATAAAGTTGAACTGATATTTGGTCGGGTCTAGGATTCACAGTAACTTGTTGGGGTAGAGGTAAACTCTACTAGGGATAAGAAATTAAACTCGTGCCTGGTTGAGTCCAGGTTCTTCAATATCTCGAAGATTTAAACTATTATATGGTCGGGTCCAGGCTTCATAGTGTTTTGAGAATTTAACTATTATCTGGTCGGGTCCAGGCATCATAGTAACTGAAATTTATACTACTATCTGGTCAGGGCAAGGCTTCATAGTATTTGAAAAGTTACACTATTATCTGGTCGGGTTCAGGCTTCATAGTATTGAAAGTTATACTATTATCTGGTCGGATCCAGGCTTCATAGTATTTGAAAAGTTACACTATTATCTGGTCGGGTCCAGGCTTCATAGTGACTGAAAGTTGTACGATTATCTAGTTGGATCCAGGCTTCATAGTATTTTGAGCGAATGAAGTTGACTATTATCTGGTCGGATCCAGGCTTCACAATAACTTACTGAAGTTAAAACTGTTATCTGGTCGGATTCCAGGCTTTACAGTAACTTTTGGAGATAGCAAAGACTTTATTGGCAACTTCACTGGGGATTAGGGGTTGTGGCCCTCTGATTTGTAATAGTCTGAAAGGAAAACTCAAGCTAGAGAGGATAGACTATGCCGGGGAATTTTGTAGTTCGTGGTTTTTTGTATGTTATTTGTTGGGGAAATAAACCCTGTTGGGGAAATAAATCTTGTTGATGAATACTTGATGAAATGCTGACGAGGTGAGTTCTTTTAGGAAGACATCCACAAGGCTTCTCTTTTAGGATCAACTTATTTGGGGAGGGAACTGTCAAGAGATTAAGACTCTGGTTAGGTATTAACCTATGCAAAGAGACTTTGTGGGTAACTCTATTGAAGGAAAGGTTTATTGTAGCCGTCTTTGTGGGGATAATGCTAATGAAATAACTCTGTGGGGATATCTTATATACATTAAAGAGATGCTTGTTGCTGCTTAGCAGGACACATGTGCCAAATATTTTTAATCATGCTCACATGCATATGTTCGTTCAATTTTAACCATTGGACATTTTTGTATTCAAAAACAAAAAACAGAAAATTTTCACTTAAAAGTATATTTGTATTGACATTTTTCCCATGAATATGCGTTTTTGTACAAAGAGACGGAGATCCTAGTAAGAGGAAATCGTCGAAAGGAAAACAAAAATTGAAAACAAAAAAAATAGCCATGTGGAAATGATCTCATTGTATTCCAACTCTACTATTGCCCCCAATGTCTTCGAGTGCCCCTTGTTGTTAACAGAAGTTGATTAGATTGATCTTGGACCTTTTGAGCTCGAACCTTGGTAATAAATTTGACGGTGGTGATCCCGCGGGACATAGTCATATGCTTTTAATCCTTAATTTTTGCCTGGACCGCCCTTTCGGGTTTTCAACCCACTAGGATACCCATTTTTTCCCAAGTCGCCCTTTCGGGTTTTCAACTTGTCGGGTGTACAATCTTTTGCATATATCCCTAATTTTTGCCCAAACCTTTTGGTTTGCCGGGATGCCCTTATTTTTCCTAGGTGTGTCAACCTAGCGGGTCTCTTATGCGTAGTATTTTTTAACTATGTTCGTGTTCACAGGATATGGGAAGTCTTCACCGTCCATGGTAGTCAGCATCATGGCACCCCCAGAGAACACTCTCTTGACAACAAATGGCCCTTCGTAGGTGGGAGTCCATTTTCCCCTGGGGTCGCCTTGTGACAGAATGATGCGCTTTATTACCAAGTCACCAGCTTGATATACTCGAGGCTTGATCTTTTTGTTGAAAGGCTTGATCATGTGTTTTTGGTACATTTGACCATGACAAACAATAACCAATCATTTTTCATCGATCAAGTTCAACTGATCCAATCTTGTTTGAATCCTTTCGTCTTCGCCTAGGCTTACTTCATTCATAATCCTTAGTGAGGGAATCTGAACTTCCATTGGAAAAATAGCTTCCATGCCATAGACCAAAGAAAAGGGAGTTGCACCAGTTGATGTCTGAGCTGAAGTATGATAGCCATGAAGAGAAAACGGTAACATCTCATGCCAGTCCTTGTAGGTTACTACCATCTTCTGCAGAATCTTCTTAATGTTTTTGTTAGCCGCTTCCACTGTGCCATTCATTTTAGGTCTATAAGGAGAAGAATTGTGATGCTTGATCTTGAATTGAGTGTAAAGTTCTGTAATCATAGTATTGTTAAGGTCATTCCCATTGTCGGTGATGATCCTTTCGGGGATACCATAGCGGAAGATGAGGTTGTGTTTGATGAATCTGGCTACCATGTTCTTGATGGATGAGGCAAATGAGGTGGCTTCGACCCACTTGGTGAAATAATCAATAGCGACCAGATGAAGCGATGTCCATTGGAAGCAGTGGGTTTGATCTCTCCAATCATGTCAATTCCCCATATTGCAAATAGCCACGGAGCGGTCATGACGTTCAGAGGGATAGGAGGCACATGGACCTTGTCAGCATAGATTTGGCATTTGTTGCAAGTTTTTGAGTGGTGATGGCAATCAGTCTCCATTGTTGACCAATAGTAACCAGCTCTCAGGATTTTCTTGGCCATAGTATGTCCACTAGAGTGAGTACCAAAGATAGCATCATGCATGTCTTCCATAATTTCCGCTGCCTCCTTCTTGTCCACACATCAGAGTAGAGTAGAGTCATGGTTGTGTTTGTATAAGATTCCATTACTTAGGAAGAATTTGGCTAAGAATCTTCGTAAGAACTTTCTGTCATTGATGGAAGCTCCTTCGGGATACTCTTGTGCTTCAAGGTATCTCTTTACCTCATGTACCATGGCTTTTCTGTGTTAGTGTCGAGCTCATATCAGTGCACAGGTTCGTCGAATTTCTCAATTGTAATCATAGGAGCTTCGTTGTTCCATTTGACCTTGAACATTGAGGATATTATGGCCAAAGCATCGGCCAACTAATTTTCTTCCCTAGGTAAGTGTTCAAATGTGACCTCTCGAAGTAAGAAATCGGAGATAGCACAAGCTCTTTGTAAGGGATGAGATTAGGGTTCTTAGTGTCCCAATCTCATTTTACTTGGCTAATCACTAGAGCAGAGTCCTCAAACACATTCAAATTCTTGATCCTCAAATCAATGGCAGCCTTCAGACCCAAAATGCATGCTTTGTACTCAACCATGTTATTCGTACAATCGAAGCATAGTCTGGCAGTGAAAGGAGTGTGGCAACCTTCAGGGGATATGATCAGAACACTAATTTTGTTACCCAGAGTGTTGGAAGCCCCGTCGAAGACCATAGTCCATCGGGATCCTTGTTCAAGTCCGTCATACGGTCCAGGTTTCGCACAGTCGGTCACTAGCATGTTCTCATCTGCGAAGTCAAAGTTCATAGACTGATAATCATCAACAGCTTGATGGGTCAAATGATCTGCTAATACACTTCCTTTGATAGCCTTTTGCATTGTGTATTAAATATCGTATTCAGTCAAGATCATTTGCCATCTGGCTATCAATCTGAAAAGAGCAGGTTTCTCGAAGATGTACTTGATAGGGTCCATCTTAGAAATCAGTAAAGTGGTATGACTCAACATATATTGTCTTAGCCGGCGAGCAGCCCATGCCAGAGCGCAGAAAGTTTTCTCGAGCAGTGAATATCTGGTTTCACAGCCGGTAAACTTTTTGCTTAGGTAGTAAATAGCATGCTCTTTTCGGCCAGACTCATCATGTTGGCCCAAAACACACCCCATATAATTCTCTAGCATTGTCAAGTACATGATCAAGGGTCTTCCTTCAACTGGAGGCATGAGAATAGGAGGTTCTTCCAGATATTCTTTGATTTTTTCGAAGGCAGCTTGACATTCATCATTCCATCTGACTACTTGATCTTTCTTCAAGAGTTTGAAGATTGGCTCACAAGTAGTAATCAAGTGAGATATGAAATGGGCGATGTAGTTAAGACGACCCAAGAATCCTTTAACTTCCTTTTCAGGGTGGGGACTGGCATTTCTTGGATGGCCTTTACCTTGGCAGGATCAACTTTGATGCCTTTACCACTGACAACAAAACCTAGAAGCTTTCCAGATTGTACTCCGAATATGCACTTATTGGGGTTCAACCTCAACTTGTACTTTTTCAGCCTCTCTAATAGTTTGTATAGGTGATCGAAATGCTCCTTCAGTTTGTGATCTTGCAATCATATCATCCACATATACCTCTATTTCATGATGAATCATATCATGAAACAAAGCTACTGTAGCCCTTTGATATATTTCCCCTGCATTCTTTAATCCGAACGGCATGACCTTGTAGCAAAAGGTGCCCCATTGCGTAACAAAAGTGGTCTTCTCCATGTCTTTGGGAGCCATCATAATTTGATTATAGCCGGAGAAACCATCAATGAAAGAGAAGAATTTATGATGAGAAGTGTTATCGACCAAGACATCAATATGAGGTAGAGGGAAATCATCATTAGGACTTGCCCTATTCAGATCCCTATAATCAACGTGCATACGAACTTTTTCGTCTTTCTTCGGCACTGGAACTACGTTTACAAACCATTGCGGATAAGATGTCATAGCTAGGAATCCTGCATTAAATTGTTTCATCACTTCCACTTTGATCTTTTCAGACATGTCAGGCCTCATGCGACAAACTTTTTGTTTAACAGGAGGACAATCTTCTTTTGTCGGCAGACGATGAACTACAATGTCGGTATCCAACCCTGGAATATCTTCATATGACCAAGAAAACACTTTCACATAGTCATGCAACATCTAAACCAATATTCTTTTAACACTGCTTTCCAAGTTAGCGCAAATCTTTACCTCTTTCTAGTCTGTCTCGGTACCTAGATTGATAACTTCAACTGACTCTTCGTGCGGCTGAATAGATTTTTCCTCTTGTAATAGAAGTCTGGCTAGTTCTCCTGGTATTTCACAATCTTCCTCGCCTTCATCTTAGGCTTGGTTAATTGGACGTTCGAAGTCATAGTCGGCAATAGTAGAGTCATTGGCAATGAAATCCAGAGTGGACAAGGACCTGCAAGAGCGTGTGTGTGTGTGTGTGTGTGTGTGTGTGTGTGTGTGTGCATATAAGATACATGGCTATTTTGAAAAATGTATTTGAAGAAAAAGAAAGACAATGAGCATAAATATTTAAATGCAAAAGTCCAATGATTTGTATTGAATGATCATATGATAAGATGAACATAAGTAAAACCCTTGACAAATGGACCATAGTGCCCCGGGCCAAGCACATGGATTAAAAGTCATTGTTTAATATTACAGACAAAATGTTCTTGAATTAATAGAAAGCAATAAACAAGTAATTACTCCTCAATGAAGGAGACGGAAACGAAGTCCTTTGCGTGCCAATTGTTGAGCTCTGTTGTAGTAGGGTATACCCATTCTTCAAATGCACATTCATCATCAGAATCATCCACAACGTTAGCTTTATAATTTCCAATACAGAGAGGGGGCTTCCGTGCACGAGTGCACCTCACTTCCTTCTGAGCCTTGATAGTGAAACCCAAACCACATTTGTCTGCTTTGAATGGGATCTCGGGGAGTTTCCCCTAAGTATCACAGTTTCCTTCTTTGACTGCGGCACGAGCATCTTTGAATGAATTCATCTTCCGCACGACCTTATCATCTTTGGACACATCAGAGGAACATTTGGCAGTAGAAACCATTGGCGGCACAACTTCAAAAGCCTGACACTGGGTCTCTACATATTCGCCATCCATCTCCATATATTTGAAAGAGTTGAGATGGCTTACCATGAAATCCTCCTCACCACAGACAGTGACAATTCTTCCTTTGACCGGATACTTGAGCTTTTGATGAAGAGTTGACGTTACTGCCCCTGCTCCGTGGATCCAAGGGCGACCCAACAAACAGGAGTAAGCAGGACGGATATCCATGACGTAGAAAGTAGAGTTGAAAATCTGTGAGCCCACCTTGATCGGGAGGTCCACCTCTCCATGAATTGTCCTTTTGGACCCATCGAAAGCCCTCACAATAATATCACTTGGTTTCAAAAGTAGTCCTTCACAGTCTAAACGGTCCAAAGCCCCCTTGGGTATTACATTTAAGGAAGAGCCAATGTCAACTAGCACATGTTCTAGGGTAGTCCCCTTGCATTCAACAGAAACACGCAGAGCTTTATTATGATTATTTCCCAGTGGTGTCAGATCAGCATCCGAGAACCCCAAACCATTATCGGCCATCAGGCTTGCCACACAATTTTCAAACTGTCAGTTGTGGTCTCATGAGGGACATGAGCCTAATTCAAAATTTTGATTAATTCCCGAGCATGAGCGTCGGAACAAAGTAGAAAAGATAACATGGAAATCTTGGAAGGGGTTTGCCCCAACTGCTCCACAATCTTGAAATCACTCCTTTTTATAATTTTCAAGATCTCATCCATTTCTTTAGTGGAAGGCTCCTCAGCAGCAATGTCTTTTGTAGGTATTTCTGTCTCAACAGGCTCAACTACTTTCTCCTTTCCCCTTGTGTCAACACTAGGCTTAGCAGTGGTTATGCAGACATGTGCCTTTGTAACAGTTGGTGGTGAGATGTTGGGTGAAAAGATTCTCCTAGTTTTGGTTACCTTACTAGAGCCAGTAATGTTACCAATGTCATCAGGTTTGCTTTCTTCAATCTAAGCGTCTTGCTTTATTCCATGGTAAAACACCTCAGCACCATAGTTCCATGGCACTGCATTGTTGGAAGAGTACGGAATTGGCCAGGGAGCGGTAATTATCAGAGGAGCAACAATTGGTTCATTTGAAATCCTGATAGGACCCTTGGAGGAGATCCGAAGAGGCTTGTTTGAGATCATTATGATGGAAAGGTCTTCAATCTTATTGGTCAAACTTTTCGCGAACGGAGTCTTCTCAAATAGGATCACGTGGCTATTCATCGGGCGTTAAATGCCTTCCTTCAGCCCTTTGCATATATTGAGTTGTTTGGCACAACAATCACAGTCCTTCAAACAGCCAGGGAAAATCCCGGCCTTCAGCAGATTCTTTTTTATAATGGTTAATGGAGTAGTTAAGTCTTCGACGGAGGAAACAAAAATGGTGTCTTCAACAGCATTGACACCTTTACCATGGTTTGGCATTGGCGCGGTGATTACATTTGGAGTTAGGAGAGGATCAAATTAAATGGTCTTGTTGTCTATTAAGTCTTGAATTTTATTCTTCAGTGCCCAGCATTGGTCAGTCTCATGCCCGGGACTATTCGGGTGATATGCACACTTGGTATTTTGATTGTATTTAGGTGAAGTTGTATCTGCATAAGCTGGAGGATCACGCAGTGTCACCAAATTATCCTTTAATAGGTGTTGTAAGGCTTGGGATAACGACATGCCTATCCTTGTGAATTATCTTCGTGGAGTCTCAAATCATTGATGATTGGTAGATTGTCTTTGAACAGGTGGTGGGTTGGAAATCCAAACAGCATTAACGGACAGATGGTCATCCTTCTTGGTACGGGCCCTTGCCCCATACACAGCATGGGTTTCTTTCTTCCCGACAAAAGGTTTCTTTACAGGATTGGAGGTGGAAGTTGATGCTATGGGAATCTTCCTGCTTTTGATGCAGCTTTTAACTCTTTCACCGGTTAAGATCTATTCAGTGAAATCGGATGAAGAATAACCAACCAGCAAGTTGAAAAATGGACCATATTAAGTTCCCATAAACATATCAATGTGCTCCCTGTCAGTTAACGGAGGTTGGACCCTACTGGCAAGATCCCTCCACTTTTGGGCATACTCTTTGAACCCTTCATTCTTACCCATTATCATGTCTTGCAGTTGAACTCTTGTCGGCGACAGGTCGGGATTATACTGGTATTTGTGGTAGAAAGGGGTGGCTAACTCTTCCCGTGTATGGATACGGGAACCATCCAATTGGTAAAACCACTCTAGTTGCGTCCCAGCCAAGCTTTCTTGAAAGAAGTGAACCCAAAGTTTCTTATCGGCGGAGTGCGGTTGAATCTTGTGCACATAAGACTTTAGGTGAAGTTTTGGACAGGAAACCCCATTGTATTTTGCAAAGACTGGTATCTTGAATTTGTGGGGAATGACAACCCAAGATATTAAACCAAAATCATCAAAATCGAAACCGGGGACAGCTTGAATCTCAACGGCCTTCAGTTTGTCTTCTAGCTTCTTGTACTTAACATTGGCAGGAGGATATAGCTCGTCAAAATAATCTTCATCATCAGACGCTTGATCATTGGTACACCCAGCCTGGATACTCCTAGCTTCTCCAATCTGATTCTCATCTTCCTCAGACGAGTCTTCCACTACCGTTATCTGACAGACCGACTCTCTGAATCTTCTACCCATGTTGACTAAAGCTTTCCTCTTTGGTTTCTTTCTGGCTGCTAGAAACGCCATCAAATCTTGTTGCCCCTTGGCCAAGGTCATCAGAGTCTCTTGAAACTGGGAGTTTTGTGCTTGTAGGTCCTTCACTGTTTTCTCTATATCTATCTTACTGAAATAAACAGCAGAGAGATAAGGAAACTTGTCGTGGAAAAATTGTTATGTTATGATGCATGGAAGATATGTATGCAAATGATTTCAAGGATTTATGAAATTTAAATTTGAATAGACAAAGAATGAACAAACGTCAATTTTCATTAATTAGTTCAAAATGATTACAACACGCCTCTTGGCCTTACAAAATAAATCTCTAAGATAAAAAGGTTGAACGCATCCTCTTCGGCGCGAGGTAGGCGTTCAAGCTTTGCTCTTCATGTAGTTGCTTTGTAAGCTCCAAAACCCTTTTCTCACTTGCATAACACTGAGCTTCGAAAGTGTCTCGTTCTTCCTTTAGCTGAATCCAACCTTTTTGCAAGTCTTCAAGAGAAGTAGGCATGTTGCGATAGAGGACAGTATACGGTACTTCTTCTTCAGTAACAGGCTCCATGATAATTGGTAGGATGAAGGGGTAAGACATCATGAGTTGCTGAGCATGAGCTCGCACCCACCTAAGATAACGTTCAAAGGGAATAGAATTCTTGCGTCCCAGTGTCCCAATATCTGCTTTATTTACCATCATCCAAGCTCTCGCAAACCTCTGACGGTAGCCTTGATTGTCGCTCTCGTAGTCAAATACCACTCCTTGGATGAGCATGTCATGAGGACCATCTCTTAGGGCGTAACCAAATTGTCGCAAGGCTAATCAAGGGTTGTAAATGATACCTCCCCTAATTCCAAGCAGAGGGACATTAGGGAATTCCCTACAATGTTCAATGATAGAAGTATCTGCCAAGGATCTCGAACACCAATAGATATCAGAGTGGGTGAGGGACATCATCCTTTGAGACCATGTCAATCTTTTCTCGTTCTTCAATGTTGATCAAGGTAAGTGTGAAGTAAACCACTTGGCAAGTAGGGGAATATAACACAAGAGAGTACCTCTTTTCTTCATGGTTCGGGTGTGGAAACAATGTAAGATCTCTCCCAACAAGGTAGGTATAGGATTACGAGAGAGAAAGACTATGATGGCATTCACATCTATGAATTGGTCCGAGTTGGAAAATAAAACCAAACCATAGATGAGAAGGGCCAGGATATCCTCAAAGGCTTGAAAATCCAAATCTTCCCAAAATGAATGAGCCCTCTTCAATAAGAACTTGGCTAGGAACCCTTGAACTCTGCTTCTTGTCTTCCAATTTGCTACAATGTCGGCTCTCTTCAGATACAGGGCTTCGAAAATGAGTTCAGGTTTTGGAATGCCTTCTAAACCGGTGAATGGTGCTTGATCAAGCACGGGCACTCCTAATAGCAAAGAGAATTCTTCTAGTGTTGGCACTAACTGATAGTCGGGGAAAGTGAAGCAATGATGCATGGGATCAAAGAATTGGAAGAGCACGCACATCATCTCTTCTTGGAAATTGGAGGTAGCCAAACTGAGGAGTCGACCATATTTATTGGGAAAGGAGAGTCTTCAGGTACCCTTGACGCTAACTCTTGGATTTGAGGGTGTGCTTTCACAAATTTAATTCTAATGGTATTTCTTCGGACAGAGCTCATGGCCTACAAAATAAAAACAAAGATAAATTCCTAAATCCTTGAAATGGTTAGTGAGAATGTGTATGATGCTATGATGTTTATGATTTTATGTACAAGTAAGCATATACGCACAAGGAAAACAAGTCCTTAGGTTTAAGCTTGCATGGAGTTTGTAGGTAAGTACCCTCTTGAAGTTTTAGTTGGCTCAAACCTCTCCTAGTAATAGTAACCGGGTTCTAAAGGATCTCAATATCACTGAACTTTCTTTTAGGCATTGTCTCAGAAAAATATATCTTTTCTTACGGCCGAGATATCCCAAAAGTCCAATCTCAATGAGTGTAGTATCGAGTATCAACCAATTTTCAGCTTTCCACTGAAACCGGTTATCTCACTATGCCCTAATGGCCAAGTTGTTCAATTAAGGTTCTAAGGTCAGTTAGTGCTTCATGACGCCACTCAGCAGCCCTGTATTCTCCTCGATTCAACACAAGGGATATCGGTACCCACAAATACTTCACACTAACGTAGCTATTGTTTCAACCATATCGGTCTACGTCGTACAGTTTCCACAATCTATTGCTACTTATCTAAAAAGGTGTCCCAGATCCGGGTAGAGGATCAAAGCAAGCCCAAACAAGGAACCAAAATGTAAAGCAAACAAGTCAAACAATGAAAGCAAGTAAAGGTGATCTAACCCTAAGGTAACCCCACTTTTAATGTTCCCCAGCAGAGTCGCCAGTTCTGTAATACGGTGGGAGAACTGACTTGGGATGTTTTGAGTTTGACCGCAATTGTTGCGGTTAGCAAGAGTCGCCACCGACTTTTCTTTTATCCAAAAGGAAAGGTGGAAAAGAACAGGAAATACCTTTGAGATTATTTCTTGAGTTCGGGGGGTAGATTATGAAAAAGGAAGGTGTTAGCACCCTTTTCATCCATAGTTATCTATGGGCTCTTAGTTGCTTGCTAGATCACTTGCTTTGTTTAAAAATGTTCTTTGTTTGAAAATGTGCTTTGTGGTGGTTTTTTAAAGTATTTTTGAAAAGTTGCCTTCGTTTAGGAAAACTTTGTAATGATTCTCGTTTCGGAGAGAATGTATACAAAGTGTTGGACTTTTGGAAATATTTCATGTTTTGAAAGTGTTTGGTGTTTGTTTTGAAAGTGTTTGGTATTTGTTTTGCAAGGATGTTTGTTTTGAAAGTGGGCAAGCAACTAAGAACTTTTCTACCTACTCAAAAGTCTTTTGTTCATTTCTCTTTTCCATTGATATTGTTATCTGACCATTGATTGGTAAGAAGCCTTATCTTTGGATGTAAAGGGATAGGCGTGGGTCATCGTATAGTCATGATATCAATGTTGTAAGATGTCTTAGCATTTCTCTTTGAGGGACTGAGATCATTTGAAAGGCAATATTTGTAGCGTCATCGAGGGACTATGATCTTGTATTTTTTACTATTTTGCTAAGGCATCTCACATGCATAACATGACCATTTTTGTAAGGCAACAAGTGGAATTACCCTAAGGGTGCATGTGTGAATAATGTTTATTTTTCATGCATTGTTTGTCTTGAATTATGGTTATCTAGGCATTGATTTTATCTTTCCATACAAACCATAATTACTAGCATTTATATGAAAGCGATAAACTACATAAAGTAAATATTCTACGTTATTACAATCATTAGGGGGGTGGGGTATACAAATTTACAAATGGGGATTGCAAGAAATTAAACCTAATTATCTATTACAACCATATTGAAATAATGTACAAGAATTGAAAGGAATATAATGTACAAGGATATAAATGGAAAAGAAATAGATTTTGTTTGGTTTTTGAGGAAAGGATTTGGTTTTGACCTAATTAACTAAAGGAAAATAATAAATTAAAATTAAGAAAGTTAAACCTAAATTAATTAAGAAAAGAAATTAAATTAGAAAGCATTTTTAGGGTTTTTTAGAAAAGGTTTTAAGTTTAATCAAAATAGTATGGAAATTAATTAATTAAAAGAAACCTAAATTCTAAGTTAATTTTAAATAAAAAGTAAATAACTAAACTTAAATCTAATTATTAATTTATTAGGAAAAAGAATTAAATTTGTTTGAGAAAATATTTTTGTCTTTTTTAATTTAAAAAAGGAAATAAAAATAAGAAAATATAAGTATATTAAATATATAAATAAATAAACTATTTTTTTGGATTTTTATTATTAAAAATAATAATAATAATAATAATAAAGAAAAATAAAATAAAATAAAATAAAAATGTAAAAATAAAGAGTCAGGGGTGAAAATGGCATTTAAGGTGTATGTTAGGAAAAAAAACAGTTTTGTTTTGTTAGGCCCAATGGCCTGTTTTTGTAATCAGAAAAAATAAAAAAAATAAAAAGTTGGGCCTGTGTTGTAAATGGAAACAGGGGGATTAGGAGAAGCAAAAATGCAAAGGCCTGGTGTACTAAGCCCAACCCGCTTGTTTGCTTGCAAAAAAGAAAGAAAATGTTGGAAAAGAGAAAAAGTGACAGCGCTGGGGCTTGAACCCACGCCCTCTGCAATAAACGTGTGCTGCCTTACCACTGGGGTGGCTATACATCCGTTATCTTAAACCAAACATAAATACATAGCACAAATCAAGTTCTAGGCCTGAACTTCATCTTCTTTCTCGCACCAGTTTACAGAGCAAATATTTGAAATTTGTAACTCTGACATTTCTCAATCATTTTCAAAACTTCAAACACCAAACTTGTTAGAAATTTCACCATAATTCTAAATATGTAAATAACATAAACTAATTCTCAAACCTGAGCTAGAATTTATGTTGGTACCAAATCTAACCTAATATTTTCAGAAACTTCAACTTCAAAATTCTCCCTACTCAATCAATATAAATGAAAACTATGGACATGGGCAATTTCATGGCAAGGATATCTACATTTTGTCTTTGAAAATGCAAGCTTAACAATGCCTAAATAAAGAGATGGAAGTTCAGAAAAACACCTCAAAAACTGGAAATCGTGAAATGAGTTTGAGCTGCTTTCAAGGAGTTGTGATGATTAGGTTAGCTTCCTCAAGTTCCCAGGAAGCTAATGCAATGATTAGTTTGTGCTGAGGATGGTTGGAATGGTCTGGAGAAGTCAAGATGCAATGCCCTGTTTTTTGAAAATGGAGGTTGGTGAAGATGGAGTCACAGTTGGATAACAGGTTTTGGGATTGTTTATGTATGACGTTTAGAAGCTTTAGGAACCAAAAGGCCAAGAAACGCACGAGTGGATTTTGATTTTGGGATTTCTGGCCAGAATATGTAACAATGGAGGTTTGTTATACAATTCTGACTTTGGGAGTGTTTGAGGGCTTTTGCATTCGTGTCTTATCTTGCAAATAGTGTATGTATTTATAGGCAAGAGGTTTTGTGTGCTACAACAATTCAGAATTTGAATTTACATGTTGTAAAACTTTTACTTGTTTTTGAAGCAAACATGACAAACATCTTCCCAAAGCTTGTACCATGCTATTGTAGAGTGGTTGAACTTTAAACAGGCTTGCTTCTGACTTGTAGATGTTGTGTGTGCAGAAGGATCCATTAAGAGGCTCAAGAAGGGTTGACATTTGCAAAAGCATACTTTTCTAAAATGGAAGTCTTGCCTTTCTTCAAAAAATGGCAGGTTAATTTAGACAAAGCTTGGATTTAATGGATAATACCCATAAAGTTTTTGTAATCTTTTGATTAAGGATCGATACACAAGTTAGAGGGCATGAAAATTGGGATTATGCAGCATGGCTATGGATTTGGTTCATGTTCATCAAAAAATATTTCTTGCAAAACAAGTTTGAAACCCTAACTTATTTCCTTCGATTATCTTAGCACAAGTATGGTCTTGATGAGTTCTTGGAAATTTTGGAAAGCTTGTAACATCCTCTATAACCTCTATGGTAGACATTTTTAAAGATTCAACTTGGAACTAGGTGAAAAGTTGCCATGAAGTTAGGTCAAAATCCTGACTAGCTAGGGCAAAGTTTCACTGTCTTTTTAGTTTCATGGACATGTCTTCATAAATTCATAACTTGAAATCCAAGCATTTCTAGAAAAAGTTCTGCCCTACAATGCTTTAGATCTCATTGAGATCTACAACTTTCATGTTGGAAGTTTCCCTTGAATCATCTTACATCATGATGGAAATTTGGTACAAAGTTGTGAAAAAAAGTTAACTTTGACTTTTCAATTTCTTGATGAACAAGTTTCATATTTTGACATGTCTTGATGAAATATTATTTTTGAAACTTGATTTTGATCAAAAAGTCAAAGATTGACTTTTGAGTGTACAGTTGACTTTTCATCAGTTGACTGAAACTCATCTGTCAATCCAATGATCTTGAGAGATGATTTGAACCATGCAATTAGGTCAAGATGGTGTATTTGAATCCTTGAGATCATGTCTTGAACCAATAAGTCATTTTCTTGGTCAAAAGTCAAGAACTGAGCCTTCTCAATCAAAACCCTAATTTTGACCATTTTTCCCTTTTGGTGTTCTGATCAAATTCTTTGAGGAATTATGATCCAATCTTGATCAATTGACATATATGAATTCATAATGTTGATATGGATAAAAAATTGTGAAGTTTGACTGTAAATTGACCACAATTAACTTTTTCCCCAATACAGTTGATTTTAGGTCAACTGATCAACTGACTGAGCAAAAATGTGATCCAAGACTTGAAACTTGACATGAGCAACCTTGAGGGTTCCTAATGATCAATTAAATACATTTAAGGCCTTGAAAGTCCAATTTTCCTTGTGAAAACTCAAACCCTAATTTTGAGTTGTCAGTGTTGAGGAAGTGTCTTGAGCTGATCAAACCTTGTGTAGTCTTGAATCAATGGAGATCTTATGAGAGATTTCTTAAGAAATGAGAGGGAAAATTTTGGGGTACAACACTACCACTTACTTATTTTATAGAGGTGATATTCTCATCGCCAATCTCTAATTTTTGGTAATCTTTTCTTTTTCGCTCAGCCTATGTTTTGGATAACTACTTTTCTGGGTTGGCACTTTGACAACTTTGTTAGATCCCACTTGCTTTATATTTTCGACAGGCTTAAGCATTTCCCCGTCTTTCAGAGTTTCGATAGGCCTCATATGTGATATCGAGGCTTCTTTTTCAATTTTCTTGTTTCTCTGATAACGCCTCCATTATGTTCTAGTCATTGGATTCTTCCCTTTATAGTTAGGGGACACTTGATATTCCTTGGTTTCTGATTTCTTCTTCTGAGCTTCAGCCTCTTGAACAACTACTCTCTACTTTGTCCTTTTCCCTCCTTTCTTATTTACTAGCTCCATCCATTTTTCCTGTGGAATACGTGGCGGAGGAAGAAAGGTCTTCTGTCGAGGTTGTTGAAATTGCCTCCTATATTCTTCGTTGTGTCGAGGAATCCCTTCTTTATTGAACACAAACCTTGGTTCTGGAAGCTTCTTTATTTGAAAGCCTCTTTTGTTGCAGCTTCGTATCTTCCAGCCGTTATTTCGTCATACACAACATTACACTTTGGGCATAATCTAGCTTCTGGCCCATTTAATTTGCATTGTTCATGAAAATTAGCCAAACTTTCCTCACGCTGAGGATAAACTACTGGAAATTCATTTTCCTTTTTCATGTTAAAGCTTTCAGTAGCTTCGACCATCATGGCTTCACCGTTGAAACCTTCAGTAGCTCTGACCATCATGCACTCGTAAGGTTCTGC
This sequence comes from Vicia faba, assembly GCA_948472305.1. Classification (NCBI taxonomy): domain Eukaryota; kingdom Viridiplantae; phylum Streptophyta; class Magnoliopsida; order Fabales; family Fabaceae; genus Vicia; species Vicia faba. The sequence continues at coordinate 1,152,306,277 of OX451739.1, read as the reverse complement.
ATACAGAGCCTCTTCAACTTTCAACAGATCAATATCCACATGCATCTTTGGATTCTCGCCAAATTGAAGCATGCCTTCCTTTAGAGATTTCTGCACCAAATCCCTGAAAAGAACACATTGAGATGTTTTATGACTAAGAAAATTATGAAACTTGCATAACCCCATTTTCTTCTTTTGTTCTAGTGGAGGATTTTTTAGACCCTAAGGCACAATAATTTGACCATCAAATACTAACAAGTCGAATATTTCATCACATTTAGTTATATCAAAAGTATATTTTTTTGTAACGGCTTTGTCATTTGTCTCGGTCTCGACAGGATTCTTCTCGTTCGATGGCCTTAATGGCTTGTAAGCATACGGAGGCTCAGGCTGGATTTCAGCCATGTTAACCTCAGTTTCTTCGACTGACTCGTTGTAGTCTGAAGAATAATCACCAGTGGTTACATATGCAACTTTCCATTTCTTTTGATACTTTCTAACATTGGCTTTCTCTTGATACTTGTTAACTTTGGCTTTCTCAGCTTTCAAGCGTTCATTGTGTCAAACCCTTATAACCAACTGTGCCATATCTGTCAAGTATTAAACATCCAACTTTTTCCTGATCGAATAGTCCAGGCCATTCGCATCCATCTCGACTATTTGTGTTCAGGGACTTATGTAAAGCATCTTACTTTCAAAAGTGTGAACCTATTCATATACTAGTCGATTAAATCAGCATCCTTTCATTTAACACCATCAAGTTCCATTAGGCTTATTTTTTATTGCCCCATGTAACACTGTTCATGGAACAATTTCTCTAGTTGATTCCATGTGTGAATCGACTGGGGAGGTAGCATCGTGAACCAAGTAAACACATTTTTCAACAGGGAGCTTAAGAAATACTTTAATTTTAGATCCTCATTATTGGCTATATCACTAGCTTTGGTGTGCTACCTGGCGACATGCTCTCAATAGTGGACTCCTCTTTATCCCCTGTGAACTTAGTGAATTTGGGGACTTTCCAACCCCTAGGTAATTCTGTTTGTAAAACAAAATCTGGTAATGGAGAAGAATATGTAGATCTCTGAGAACCAGTATTCATCCCATTTTGGATCATAATTTGTTCGACGATGGCCTTTAGGCTTTAATTTCCAGCCACTGCATCTCGTCGAACATGCCTGATAACTTGATCAATGTTTTGGTTTTGATTCAATATCACCACTGGGGGTTGTTCAATCACCCTGGGTATAGAATCCACATGATGTGGAATTGGTTATTCTTGTTCGATTGTCTCGTCAACCTCGTCGACCACCTCTTCATACTACACTAGTTCTTCGCGTGGAGGCAGCATAACATGTCAAACTGGCACTCTCGAGGATCTAAGAAAGTCATTGGAGCGAGTAATTTGAGTTACCAAAGTTTGGTAACTCTGCATCGAATTCTCGATTAACAGTCACAACATGACACTCATTTGTTGAGTAATCATATTGACCATTTCATGATTACTTTCATCCATATGTTGCCTCATGATTGCAATGGTACTCGGGGGGAAAGTAGGCATTACTTGATGGGAAAAACCCAATTTAGTCGAATGACCAAATTGACTTCCCATAGGCTTTGAGGCATGATAAGGGGAAAATGTTGACGCGGAATTTTCACCAAACATTGAACTGCTATTATGAAGCCTTCCATCGTCGTTGTTGGCATTCCATACACACGTTCCCTATTGTGTGTAGGTATTGCAAAACTAGGCACATATTTCCCATAAGTATTGACTGCACTTGGTCTTGCAGTTACTGGTTGAGTCATGGTAATTGTTATGTTCGGGGTCATCAAAGACACAACCATAGAACTTAAGCCCACACTCGTCGCTACACTGGTATTTCCTCCTAGGGTCTGATCCCTTTCTGAAGTTCTAGGATCTACCATTTTTCTTCCACTTCTGAATCTCATGCACAGATTGAGACGAACTTAAGATAAAACAGGTCCCACCAGGTGTGCCAATTTGTTCGCAGGAGTTTCTCGTGAACAATCTCCAGCCTCTTAATTAAAGTTTACTTGCAGGACCGGCTACAAGAGTCATAGACTTTAGTGTTAAATTTGATAGTGTTTTGGTGTTTGAAATGATTAAAGTACTAAAAGTATAATAAGAAAGAAAAGGTAAAATACAATGACAGATAAATGATAGATAAATTACAAGGCTGAAATGATAAACAAGACTTAAAATAAAACTGCTTTGAATTTAAAAGTGGATGCTATCGTACATTTCTCAGAACTGACTCATTTCTCTAGGCGATGGTACTTTGAGTGCTCTCTTACAATATTACAAAACATGACCTCGAAAATGAATGCAACAATTTTCTTAAATAGACGCTAAAATGTAACTGTCGACGATTACTTGAACCACTCACATTGAGAATTCGTGTAGTTGGCAACTGCTTTTTCCGCCATTTGCTCTTTCTTTCGAATTTCCTAGCCTTCATCGACCTAGCTTGCACTTCTAATACTATCTGCACCCATCTTTAGGGATTTCCTCTTACAACTTGTCGACGGCCCCTGTTTATCTCTTGTAGAATAATTGACACTCCCTTTTAACAAAGGATACCATCTAACTTGTGGCCTAATCCTTGAGTCAAAATTTTCTTGTCAACACCTACTCACTCCCTTGAAGTATATTAAAATATGCCTTAGAAAAGGAATTTATCAACTCACAGTTAAATAATTTGTTTAGAGAATTGCTTCTTACAAGCGTATTACACACATGTTTAAGTATAGATTGTTTAACACAAATATGAGTAACAACTCTTGTGCTCAAACAATTTACAATAATAACACAATAATGAGCAACAACTCTTGTGCTCTATCAAATAGTGATATAACAACAATAATAAGCAACAACTCTTGTGTTCTAGCAAATAGTAATATCAACACAAATATGAGGAACAACTCTTGTGTTTTGATTCTTTTCTTTTCTTGATATGATTTTGATTTTGACAGCGTTACTGTTCTTGTGTTCAAGTCTTGCTATATTTTCTTTTCGTTTTCAAATTAACAGTTGATCCTTTATATAAGTGTTGAGGAAGTAGACCATTATAGTAGTACACAGGTCACTTTCATCTTGCCATCTGCCAACAGTAAGAAAATGATTGTGAGAGATAAATAGTACATTTTACATCCATTTGAGTGGAACATGTAAGTGTACCTTTGTACTAACTCTTCTAGTTCATGTTTCTGATAATACTGTATTCTGATGAATATTACTTATGATGAGTAGGTTAGCTTGAGAAGATATCATCTTTTGATCTTGTCTTGTGATGGACTATACGATGTAAAATGATGAGTCTAGAAGATATAACTTGCCTTTGATCTTTCTTCTGATGGACTTTATGATATAGAGAAATTATGAGTCCAAAAGATCAAACTTTCCTTGATATGTCTTCTGATGAAATACTTGTGATGTAAAGTATTATGCATATATTTCGTGAAGTAACTGAGTCTTCAGAATCTTGACTTTGTCTTCAGAATTAGAAGCAACAGCTTTTCTGATGAACAAATATTGACTTCTGATTCGGAAGTAGACGCTTTCCTTTGATGTGTTCAGAACCTTGACATTGTCTTCAGAGTTAGAAGCAACAGCTCTTCTGGCGAACATATCTTGAACTCTGATCTTTGACGTGAAAGCTTTTTTCTGGTGCAATCTTGTTTTCTGATCTTGGAGCAGCAGCACTAATAGACATTCTTTCTTCTTGAATACTTGTGACTTCTAAAGTAGTAACTTATTGATAAGTACACGTTGAGATCCTTTTTTGGCAAACATTCAACATTCTTTAGAACTACTGATGTTAGTTTAGAAGCGGATGATATAGTCTTTCTGATGCGTGCTTGGTGTATTTCTGATGATTATTCAAACAACAGTCCTGAATCAATTAGACTTTCTAATCTGCACACTCAAGAAACTATTAGAAAACAAAATTGTTTACATATAAAATATATATATTGTTATCTTCAAAATCCACAGATTAATTGTAGAGTCCAAATCTTATTCTAACACCCAGCCGGTGGGCCAGAGTCCGGATACCCCTTCGACTTCATCCTCTTCTCCCATAATCTCTCTATCCCACTAGAAACCATGGGTTGGATGTAGGTTGAGGAAGTAAAAGGCTTTATCTGATGGAAAATAAGAATGATTCACAGGACTACGAGATGCGATTTTTGCCAGATTTCTGTCCAAGATGTGCTTGTCAACATGGTTAACTTCAGCCATATAATATCTTTGGTCAGCCTCGATATTCTCTATTATGCCATCCTCGTTCCATATTGAGATCCTATGATGAAGCAAAGATGGAACTACTCCAATGCCATGAATTCACTCACGTCCCTATAGAAGATTATAGTTGGCTCTTGATGCAATAACCATAAACATAGTGAGCCTAGTGATGGACCCCATTGTTTGGTCAACTTGTATAACTCCCAAAGTATGGGCAACTTTTCCTTCGTAGTTAGACAAGACCATGTTATGTAGTCTAAGGTATGTGTCTAACTTCCCAATTTGTTTTAGCATGAACTACAACATTAAGTTAATTGTCGCTCCTCCATCTACTAAAATCTTATTGACCCCAGTATTATCCACCTTTCCCCTAATGAATAGAGGTTTTAAGTGGTTCTTCATTCCTTCGTCGGGTCTTTCAAAGAATTCATTCTGCTATTTGACAGGACTATTATTCATTACATAATGATAGATTGGTCTGGTTTTAGCCATTTCTACTTCGTCCTCCTCTTCGGTCTCTTCGACCTTTGTTACCTAATCATATTCCAAGGGTATCACATAGACCACATTTCAATTAATACCCAAATATGGTATTGAACCTGAGTCGAAGTCATCATTGAACATATCATCATCCTCTAGTGGTTGTTCTGGCATCGCTCCCTTGGGTTTCTCCCCTTTAGCACAAAAAAGCTTTCTCCCAACTGGATTTTTGCCTTCGACCTCATTAGTAGATTAGGGTTGTTTAGTGCTAGACTCTACCATTATTCTTTCAGTTGTTTATCTTTTGGCCTTCTTCCTCTTTTATTGCCTCATCCACTAGGATCTTGACATTGGGTTATTTCCTTTGTATTTCTCTAACCCCTATACCTACCGCTTCATCACTTAAAACTCTTTTTGATAGGCTATAGAGGATCCTTGACCTACCTCAAAGCTTTTCCATTTCTCCTAGCCTTGGTCCCGATTCTCAGTGGGCCTCACCCATTTGTCCCTAGGGGCATCTGCAGTGGGTTTGAACGAAGCTTGCCTTTTTGCACGGAGACTTAGGCCTCCCTGATATTGACTTCGAGGGATTCCCCTTTTTTTAAGGACGTACTGGTTCCCAATATATTTCCAAATTCCCTTTTGATGGGCAATTTGAACTCTCTTGGTGTTCTTTATAGCTTTCTTGTCGAAGACAAAACTCCACCTTGGGCACAAGATTACTTCAGTATTTTTTGGCAACAGTGTGAAGAAATTCGACTAAGTTCTCATACTTCTTAGGATAAGAAACCATGACTTGATCTTCATTTCGTCGGGCAGTTTCTTCTTCTTCCCCCATGTCAACATCTTTGCTCAGTTCAACCATGTTGACTTTGACATTAGAACCATCTGCAATCCCAATCTTCTGTAACTTGACTCTGAGGCCTTTAGTAGCCTCACTCATTTCTACACCTTGGTTAAAAGCTTCATACTTCCAATCATAGTACTACTGACATGGATGCCATCAGTAGCCTTGATCATATTGGCATCTGTTGGCACGGTATAATGGGCATCTTCCACTTGCAAGGGGTCTGAATCGATCTTCATCTGGGCCTTGATCTTCTCACTAAACCTCAGCATTTCGTCCTTGATGTCATTTTGCACAATATCCTTGAAAATAAAACACTGAGGTTTTATGGCCTAAAAAATTATGATATTTGTAGAAACCTCTTTTCTTCCGTTGGTCTAATGGTGGTATTTTAGCACCAGGCAGTACTATCATTTGGCCATCTTTGACTAACAAATTAAATATCTCATCACACTTCATCAAGTCGAATTTGTATGTTCTCTTATGGAATTTATCATTCTTTTCTGGTTCGACAAGATTCTTCCCGTTCAAAGGTGCAAGAACTTTGCAGGAATAAGGTGGCCCTTATTTCAATTAGGCCAGATCCACTTCACTTTCATCAAAACTTATAGGGTCACTGTAAACTTCTTGCTCATCCTCATCCATTTCGACATACGTTACCCTTTCTCTTATATGATTCTTACTTGCCCTAGCCTTTTTAACCTTTAAACATTCTACTTGTCGAACTCTATAAGCTAACTGGGCCATATCTCTTAAGTATTAGGTATCTAGTTTCTTCCTAATAGAGAAATCTAGACCACCTGCAACCATTTCGACTAGTTTATGTTCAAAGACTTATGTAAAACACCTTGGCTTTAACAAACAGAACATATTGAGATGATAATCTATTGGATCCCTAAACTTGCACTTTATACTAGCCAATTATCAAACTTATCTTCGACTTCCCCATGTAAAACTATTCATGCAACAATCTCCAAACATGTCTAATCATGTATGGAATTCGCTGGGAGAGTAGTAAACCAAGTGAACTAGGGAAATATCTTATTATCAAGTTTTCATTGTTCGCAATGTCGCTAGCCTCGGTTAAATAATTTACTATATGCTCGACAGTGGATTCGTTGGTATCACTAGAGAACTTAGTAAACTTTTGAAATTTCATCCCTTGGGTAATTCAGTTTGTAAAACATACTAAGATAAAGGGGAAGTATAATTTGGCCTTCAAAAGCCTATGTTTACCCCATTTCGAGCCTTAATCATTTCAACCATGGCTGCTAGATTATTATCTCCTACAACTTCATCCTGTCAAACCTATGGATAACTTTGTCTATGTCTTAGTTTTTAATAACCATCACCACTCTTGGGGCTTCCCTCTTCCCTCAAAACCACTCCTTGATTTTCTCTCATCCATTCTCGAAGGGCTTGTTGAATTGGTGCTTGAGGGGCGCCAAAGAAATTTACAATTCATGTCATTGTGCTGCCAATTGCTGATTCATCTGAGAAATTTGTTGATTAATCTGGGTAGCATTTTGGATCAAAATGTTTAATATTGTACCCATTTGCTGGGAAAGAAAACCAACCATTTCATGGCTACTATGGACCATTTGCTGCCTTAATACTGTCATAGAATTCATTGTAAAAGCATGCAATTGGGCAAAGAATCCTGCCCCTGGGGGTTAGGTGTTCGACCCAAGTTATTAATGGCCGAACTCGATCCTTGCAATGGAGAAAACGTAGACACCATTGGATCACAAAATATTGACGCACTATTATGAAAACTTTCCATCATAAAAATTGGCATGTTATAAGGTTGTTCGCAGCCATTCATTTGCATTGTGAATCCATGCATATAGTTTCAGACGTTACTAGTCCCTGGTGTCCTTGGGGTCAATGACTTACCCAAGGTTTTCACTGGGGAAGAAAGTATTGGTCCACTTTGAGTGTTTGGCTCGTCGTACTCATCATAGTGGGTATTAGTTCGGTCACATACATTGTGGCCGCATTTACCTTTGTCGATTGAGGGGGTTGTTCTCCATTGTTGCTTGGTGGATTGACCATTCTTCTAACGTATTTTATTTTTGGTATTATGATCGATAAATTAGCAAGTGTATTAATTCGCCAATGTAATAATAATGGGAAATCCCAAAGTATCGATCTCAAAGACTGCGTATCAGTGTCGAGTTCAATTTGTGGTTCAATTAAACAAAAACTCAACTTGGGGTTTAGTTTGGAAATTGTCACTTAATGATAAGGAAAGATAAGCAGAAATATAAATTGGCTTTTTCATAGATATGAGGAGCATGCTAGAGTTAGTGTATGATTTTCCTTGTAATAACCTTGAATCTTAATTTCTTCAACAAGTTCATAACATTCAATTACCAGCTCTTTAGGTTATTTTCCCCTAAGTCCTTAGTGGGAAAACCTTTGAACATTCATCCTAAATCCTAAGTCCTTAGAGAATTATGATGAAATCAAACCTTTGTTTTATCAAGAGTTAACAAGTAACTATAGGGTGTCCCTAGTTCTAGGTGATATCTATTATAGTTTAATCGTACAAAAATGTTAACAACGGTGGTCCAACTAATTGTTAACCGTAGAACAATCCTTATTTTTCCGATAAAGAAAGCATAAAAACCTTGTACAGTTAAGTTGAATATAAAAAAGAATAAATTGTTGGAAATTAGGAATTCTAAGTCATTGCAAAATCAAATCAGGGACACCCCATAGGAATTCTACTCATATTGTTCAAAAGAATTAAAAGATAAAAAACTAGACATTGCAGGTATTTATATAACTTCGATCTTCAATTACTTCCGGTTATGAGAATCTTTTGCTCTTCAATGACCTTGATCTCTCAAATCTTTAATCGTGTAACAATTCTTCATTGGAAAAAATTCCCCTAACCATCGCGAAAACTCATCTAAATAGTCAAAAGTCACTTAGGTCGGTTGAAAATATCCAAAACACCCTAGCAGGCCACACATAGTGAAAAATCAAGAAAACAAGGAAAATCACAATCACTGGCCAACATGGCTCATGACAGGTGACACGGACGCCCGTGTTGGCCCTCTGGTATTTTCTTTTCTTTTCTCAAGTCCCAGGCATGCTTACACGGCTTGTGTCAGGTGACACGGACGCCCATGTAATCCCCCTGACTTCCCATGTTTGCACGTATTTCATCCTGACATGGCCCGTGTCAGGTGACACGGCCCGTGTCAGGTGACACGGGTGGCTGTGTCAGGCCTCCTGTAACAGCATTTTTTCATTCCCTCTAAAACTCTGAGTTTTGCACTTTTTGCATTGATTTGTCCAGATTTATTCCTCTGAGCCTATAAACAGAAAAACATACAACCAACCCATAAAATGAAGAAGAAAGACGATAAACGCTTGATAATATAATGAAAAGATAACTAAAATCAACGGTAAATACATGTGTAAAAACCATTAATCAAACTCCCCCAAACATAAACTATTGCTTAAACTCAAGTGACAATTACAAGAGTTCATGAAATTCACAGCATACAGGTACTCTTATGTGAGACTTATGTTCACATTGTTCAAGAGGTAGTTTGTCCAGTGTTCACATAAAGCGAAGAGTTTTTGTAAGAACCTTTTAATCTGGAGCTTTCTACTTAAGTCTCTTTCTGATTTTCCTACTTTTTCATCCGGACAATAAAATTAAGGCAATCAGAATTATGATGATCATCACATGTACAAGACTAATAAAAAATTTATTTAGGCACCAAATAAGCAGCTTTTGCCACTTTTAATTACAAATGAAATTTTCAAAACTTTGCAGTTTATATATTATTCTTATTTGGACGATGTTTGGGGATCAACCCCTTTTGGGCTGAATAACCGGGTGAGGGCTACCCAAATTCGCAGGTCAGTTATCTTTTAACGCCTTTCCATCATTTGGTGCCAAAATTCTTTATTTGTCAACCAACATATGTGCATGTGAATCTAGACTATGTTAGACTATCGAAATAAACTACTCAAGGAGTACTTCTCAGGATTCAAGTATTATGGTACAAATCTACACGTTAGACTCGTATCACTGTCACATTATTATGAACTTTCTACCCTTAGACAACCATCCCTTTATCTCTATATAATATTCCTGATCTCTTTGAAATCTAAGCTATTGCGCAAAACAAACATTTTCGGTCAAAATTTGGCAAAAACTTAACATGTGGTTTTAACAAAGCAAATAGCATAAAACAAACAAATAAACCGCAAAAAAAAACAGTAAATCCCCCCAAACTTAAACTAAACATTAGCCCTAATGTTTCAGAACAAGATCGAGAAGGACGACTCACAGAGGGTAGTGCAACATCAACTGCTGCCTCCTAGCTTTCACTATAAGGCCCCCTTTTTATTACCTGAAAACAAAACAAAACAAACAACAAAAAGGAAAACTAAGTTATTAGGAGCGTGGGTTGCCTCCCACAAAGCACTTCGTTTAACGTCACATGGCTTAATGATTCATCCCCTTTATTATAGGGGTACTTCCTCTTTCACACCTTGTTGCTTGTCCTTTCTACAGCCCAGAACTCATCCAGGTCAAAAGTATGAACCACTTTGTGCCTCAAGTCACTTCCAACTTCCATCTTCTCACCTAAGTGTTCCTTCTTCTTTCTCTTATTGACTTTTTTACTGAACTTCTGAATTTTTATTGATGCCACCTGAGAGATTATGCCTGAGATTTCTTCTGGGAGTGATTTTGAAATCTTGCTTTCTCCTTCTAGTTTGATCATACCGACTAAATATTTATTATTTCCACCTACACCTTACTTCTTAATTTCCAACACCTTCAAATTTATCTCCTTATCAAATTATTTTAACTTTAGATTACCTGTATAGATATCAAAATTGTATTGACTAGTAAGCAAAAATGGTCGACCAAGAATGATAGGAGTCTCTTCATCTTCGGGAATTTCCGTGATATGGTAATCAACTAGAAAGACAAAATTATCAATTTCCACCAATACATCTTTAGCTATCCTATATGAATGCTTGATGGTGTGATCAAAAAATTTTAATTTCGTTCCACTCTCACTTATCTTTTTTAATATTAATCTTTTTGAAAATAGATAATGGCATTAAGCTCACACGAGAACCAGAATCAATTAGAATCCTCTTGAACATTCTGTCTTTTATAGTGCACTGTATTTTAACTGATCCAGGGTCCTTCTTCTTGGGTGGGATTCTCCTTTCTGGTGAGATTACATATAATTTCTCATCAACGGGTACCAGTCCATCCCCTATTAGTTTCTTTTTAGCTAGTACATCCCTCATGATTTTTTGGTACATGTGCATTTTATCTAGAGCTTCAAATAAAGTCATGTCGATCTCTAACTTCTTGAAAAATGTGACAAATTTCTCAAATTCTTTCTCTTTTGGATCCTTCTTTGTTACTCGGGAGGGATATGACATCTTAATCATTGGTTTAGCCTCCTTTTTAATTTTTTCTTTAGTTGGCTTCACGAGTGGTATAACTTCTTCCAACTTTTTTCTTGTTTTTTGTCACTTCCAGATTTACCTCTATGACATAGTCATCATCTTCTGCCTTCTCTTCTTCACATTCTGACCCCTTATGACTTCTTGTTGTGACAACATTAACATTCTCATGATTTTGTTTTATTTCCTTGTGCTTGTAGAGAAAATTGTTATGAAACCTATCCCATTTGAACTTCCAAATTTTTTTATTGCAGTTGTGGTATTCCTGTTATTGCTCCTTATCTCTTTTTATAATTGAGAGATGTGGGCAGCCATCTTTTGAATAGCTACCTCTCATTCTGCCTTTTGTGGAGTTTGTGGCTGATTTTCTTTCCAAGAGAAGTTGGGATGATTCTTCCACCCCAAATTATAGGTGTTAGAATACGGATTATTCTTATTTAAGAATTTTATCTCCTTAATTTATTGTGGAGTTGCAAGACATTGCACAGTAATGTGTGGTCCACTACAAATTTCACAAACAACGTTTGATGCCTGTTGAACCTAAGCTACCTGTTGAGCACCTATTTTCATTGCCTTCAACCTTTTCTCCAATTATGTTGCAACTGTTTCTTTAATTCTTAGTTGTTTGTTGGCTTCTAACTTCAAAACAATCACTCCCTCTGGTTTTCTTGTAACCCTGTCATACTATTCTAGGTGTTCATTTGCAGCAATGGCTTCAATGATCTTCTTAATACCAGTGGTTGTTGTAAAGTTGGATGAGCCACTTACAGTTATGTTAATAAGTATCTTTGTCTTTATTCTGAAGCCATTTACAAACATATGCATTTGCTCAGTTTAATCCATATTGTGAGTGGGACAAGCTACCAATAACCTCTTGAACCTATTATACGTATCATCTAGTGACTCTCCTTCTTTTTGCTTAAAATTCACAATTTCATATCTTTTGTGAATGTAAACAGAAGCAGGAAAGTATTCGTCAAGAAAAGTTTTCTGCATCTCTTCCCAAGTGGTAATACTCCTAGAAGGCAATGAGTAAAACCACTCTTCAGCATCTTCAGAAAGCATGAATGAAAACATTATTAATTTCTTTTCTTCTTCAGAGTGCCCCTCAATCTTCAAAGTAATGTTCATAGTAAGAAACCTTTGAAAATGCTTATTTGCATCTTAATTTATCTTCACGATGAAAGATATGTTCTCAAGTTGTCAGATTATTGAAGGGTGTAGCTGAAAATTTGCAACAATTATCAGTTGATTCATAATAGTCAACTGACCTGCTGGAGCATTTACTCCTCCATAGTCCCTAAGAAGTCTCTCAGCTACCGGTGGATTTTCACCCATAGTTTCATTTTCCTTTTCGGACTCTGAACTTGAATAATGTTCTCACTCTGACTCTGTATGAACTGAATGTTCTTTGTCGGAGGTCAGTCTGCCTAATCGAGCTTGTCTATGCCTTGCGTGAAAAGTTCTTTCAATTTTTGTGTCAAAAGGAAATTCAGCTGAGGACTTTCCTCGCATATAAATATTAGACACAAATCAGTAATAACAAACATATAAAAATAACAGAAAACGAAATTTTTGTTGCAGAGCAACAAAATTCTAATTGAACTCAAATTAAACTATATATTTTGGCAGTCCCCGGCAACGGCGCCAAAAACTTAATCAGTAAATTAGCAAGTGTACTAATTCGCCAATGTAGTAATAATGGAAAATCCCAAAGTATCATTATTAAGGACTACATATCAATATCGAGTTCAATTTGTGGTTCAATTAAACAAAAATTCAATTTGGGGTTTAGTTTCGAATTGTCAGTTAATGATAAGTAAAAATAAGCAGAAATATAAATTGGCTTTTTCACATATATGAGAAGCATGCTAGGGCCTATGTATGATTTTCCCTGTAATAACCTTTAATCCAAATTTCTTCAACAAGTTCATAACATTCAATTACAAGCTCTTTAGGTTATTTTCCCCTAAGTCCTTAGTGGGAAAACCTTTGAACATTCATCCTAAATCCTAAGTCCTTAGAGAATTATGATAAAATCAAGCCTTTGTTTTATCAAGAGTTAACCGGTAACTATAGGGTATCCCTAGTCCTAGGTGATATCTACGATAGTTTAATCGTACAAAAATCTTAACAACTATGGTCCGTCTAATTGTTAACCTTAGAACAATCCTTATTTGTCTGATAAAGAAAGCATAAAAAACCTTGTACAATTAAATTGACTATGAAAAACCAATAAATTATTGAAATTAGGAATTCAGAGTCATTGTAAAATCAAATCAAGGACACCCCCTAGCATTGGCGGGTTTAGCTACTCATATTGTTCAAAAGAATTATAAGATAAAAAATATAGGCCTCACATGTATTTGGATAACTTTGATCTTCAATTGCTTCCGCTTATGAGAATCTTCTACTCTCCAATGACCTTGATCTCTCCAATCTTCAATCGTGTAACAATTCTTCGCTGGCAAAAAGAGTCCCCTAATCCATCGTGAAAACTCATCTAAATAGTGAAAATCCACTTAGGTCGGTTGGAAATACCCAAAACACCCTCGCAGGCCACACATAGTCAAAAATTAGGAAAGCAAGGAAAATCAGCATCACTGGCCAAGACGGCCCGTGTCAGGTGACACAGTCGCCCGTGTAGGCCCTCTAGTATTTTATTTTATTTTATCAAGTCCCAAGCATGCTGACACGGCCCTGTGATACAATGGGAGAACTGACTTGAGGTTTTGCGTTTGTGTTCGCAAATGTTTCGGTTTAGCAAGAGTCGCCACCGACTTTTTATTTTATCAAGGAAAGGTCAAAAAGCACAGGAAATACCTTTGAGATGTTTTCTTGGGTTCGGGGAGTAGATTATGAAAAGGGAAGGTTTAAGCACCCTTTTCATCCATGGTTATCCATGGGCTCTTAGTTACTTGTTTAGATCACTAGCTTTTGCTTTTCAATTGTTTGAAATGGTGCTTTGTGTGTGGCTTTGAAAATATTTTAAAAACAGGTCATCATTGTGGCAACCTTTGTAATGATTCTTGTTTGAATGTATACAAAGATGTATTGTCTTTTGAAGAGATGTTCAATGTTTGAAAGTTTGATTTGGGAAATGTTTTGAAATTGTGTTGTGTTTGTACGTTTGAAAATAGCAAGGATGTTTTGCAAGTTTTGATCAAGTAAGTAAGAGTTATCTACCCTAAAGATCTTTCCTATATGTTTTTAACCCTTTTGACAGTGTTGTTTTACCATTGCATTTGGTAAACAACCTTGTATTAGGATATTAACGGGACAGGCGCAGGTCATCATATAGACCATGGTAGCAATGGTGTCACGTATTTTTGGCAATTTTCCTTAAGGGACTTGATCATTTTGTTTAGGCAACTCAGCTAGCGTCATCGAGGGACTATGATCTTTTGTTTTGTTTTTGTTTTTCCAAAGTACTCAACATGCAACCATGGCCCATTTTTGAAGGCAACAAGTGGATTGTAACCCTAGGGATTCAAGTGTGCATTGTGTTTGTTTTTCATGCATATTTATCTTGGATTAGGTCAAACTAATTGTTGATTTTATTTGCATACAAACCCTAGGTCTAAGCATGGCATAATTGAAAGCTTTGAAATGTGGGAGAATTTAAATGCTATACTATTACAACATGATATAGGGAGGGGGATACAAATTTGAATTGGGAGTATTTGACAAGAAATTAAACCTAGATTACTTATTACAACCAAATTGAATGTACAAGATACAATATTTAAATGTACAATAATTAAATAAAATACAACAAATAAATATTAAATAAAACATGTTATACAAAAAGATCTTTATGTAGGTAAAAAAGTATATTTTTTAATGTGAAATATAAATAAATAAAAAAAGTCAATTTTTATTATATTTCTATTTAGGGCAAGAAACCCTAATTCTTAATGAATAATATTATTTATTAATTATATACAATAATATATTAATTTATGCATAAAAATAAAAGTATATTATAAAAATGATATTTTTTAGTACAACATATTAATAAAATGAAAATGTGATATTTTTTGTATTTTTTTAACCTAATTATTTAATAACAAGTATATAAGTGTATATATATATATATTTATTAAACATATTAAATATACAAAGATAAAAATTAATTATTTACAAAAAATGGGTATTTTCAAGAAAATGTTTTCAAATGTAAATAAAAATAGTAAATGAAAATAAGTATATTTTTTATATTATTTTTGAGTTTTATTAAAAAAAGAAAATAGTTTATTTACATATGTATACTTAGTAAAATAAAATAAATATCAAATAAATATGAAAAAATATAGAAAATTATTTTTGGCATTTTTCATATTTAGACAAAAAATAATAAAGTCAGAATAAAAAATAAAAATGTCAAAATGATAAATATTTAAATAAATGGGCCACGGGGTGTAAACTGAACAAAAGGGGTGTCAAAAGCAAAAGGTCTCAGGCCCAGCCCAGAATCACTTCTTCTTCTTCCTTGGAACAAAACCTGCGTGTGTGCTATGTAAAACTGTAACTCCTAATTCTTTGATCTTTTGACAAAACTCATAACATGAACGTTGAAGAGAATTAAACAACGAATTCAACCATATAAAAAACTTGGATTAACTCTCAAAGACCAGAGAGAATTTCTCTGGCCCTAATTCCTAACATAGTTTTTTCAGAAAGTTCATGAGTGAAATTCTCTTAGCACGATTAATGTAAATGAAAACTATGCATATGTCTGGCTTCAGGGCTATGAGTACAACATATTTCATTCATAAACCTAAGCCTAACCATTCCTAAATAGGGAGATAGAAGTTCATGAAATACCTGTTTCAGTTGACTTCGAGCTGGACAATGCAGCAACCTTCAATGGTGTTTGAGCTTCTTTTAAGCATGCCTGAGGTCCAAGGAAGCTTCTCCAATGCTTGGCTTGTTTTGTAACAGCTTGAATCGTGTTGTAGAACTTAATCTGCAGAGCTTTGAAACAAAAATGGCAAAGTGTGTTAGAGGTGTTACAGCTTGCAATGGGGGCCTAGGATAGTTCAGGTGAGTTGATTGGAAGGTGTTTGAACTATCTTTGGACAAAACGCACTATGGAATTTGGTTATGGCTTGCAAAATGCAGAACTTGCCCTGTTTTGCAGAAAAACAGTGATTTTGTGTACAAGGGAGTTTGAGAGGCAAAGGGGACGTGTTTCAGGCTTGTTGGGAGGTATGGAACTTGTCTACAAGGTTTGTCTAAGCTTGTGTTAACAGATATGAGAAATTGCTTATGTTTGGCAACTTTTCTTCTTTTTCAAACAAGCATGTGGAAGTGATGTTATAGCTTGGTAAAGGCCTTCCTATCATGCTGCATCTTTTGCTCTTGGTTCTTGGAATTGATAGCTTCAATCTTGCTTCAGAGATATGGCCCCATACCTCAAGGATTTTGGTTTGACATAAAGTGTACTTTTACAAAAATGGCATTTTACCTTTTTCCAAATAAGGGTTAATCTTGTATGTAATATCCAAATGGCTAAGATAACACCTTAATTCAATGGTTATGCATTAAATTATGAAGTGCAAGTTGGCTTTGAGGCCTGCAAGCTAGCACCAAACATGCTGATTTGAAAATGCAAGTTTGTATGAACATGTATTGGTCATGGACAAAAGTGAGTTTTTGCCAACTTCAAGCATTCGATTCTCTCTAACCACAAGGGTGTTTGAGGAGTTCTTGGACAATTTGGAAAGCTTGGAATATGTACTATAATCCATATTTGAAATTCAATTTGAAACTCCAAGTGGAACTAGGTGAAAAATGGCCAGGAAGATGGGTCAAAATCCTGCCTAAACTAGGGCAAAATTTCCCTAAGTTAAAGGTTTTAGGTACCCTTGTTCCAAAAATCATAACTTGAGATACAAGCTTCTTTTGAGAAAACTTTGTGAATAAGAGTTGTATACTTTGTGATGGAATACAACTTTCATGTTTCAAGTTTTGTTTGAATCCATTTTCATCTTGGTGAAAAAGTGGGACAAAGTTAGGAAAAAATAAGAAAATTTCATAACTTAGAAAAATTTCTAAGTTATGAAATTTTTCCATTTTAAACCCTAATTTGCATTTTTGGGTTTCTTGATGGACAAGTTTCATAATTTGACATGTCTTGATGAAAAATAACTCTTGGCACTTGATTTTGACCAAAAAGTCAAAGTTTGACTTTTCAGTGTACAGTCAAATTTTGATTAGTTGATTGAAAAATTCATCTGTCAACCCTGTACAATTGAGATATTCTGAACTTGTTGAGTGGGTCAAGACAATGTCATTGAGTCCTTGTGTCCATGGTTGAGCTTGATTTGCCATTGGTTAGGTCAAACAGTCAAAAATTGCCTTTGTATAGTCAAAACCCTAAAAATGACCATTTTACCCTTTTGGTGATCTGATCAAATTTCTTGTAGAATTGTGATCCAAACTTGATCAAATGGTTCATATGACTTCATAATGTTGATGTGGGTCAAATTTCATGAGGTTTGACTATCAATTGGCCACAGTTGACTTTTTTCCCAATACAGTTGATTTTAGGTCAACTGTCCAATTGACTGGGAAAAAATTTGAATCAAGGCTTGAAACTTGGTAGGGATAACCTTGTGATTCTAACATGAAGTATAAAAGTCCATTTGGGCATTGTGGGTCAAAACATCCTTGTGAAAACTCAAACCCTAATTTAGGTCAACAGTGCAAGTAAGTGTCTTAAGCAGAGCAAACCCTAGCTTGATCTTCAGTTCCAAGAGTCTTGTGATGAGAAAATGTTGATGAAATGGGAGGGAAAATTTTTTGGTACAACAGTTGCCCCTGTTCAATCTTCTTGAACCTGAGGAGTTAGATTGGCAAGTTTGCCTTTCGTGACTCGAGGGTAAAAGAGGATTGGACACTAGAGTGCCCGTAAATTTGCACTCGTCAAAACATGGCTGAAGAAATGGGCTTAAAGATGCCATTTGGAGATGGTAGAATCTTGCTGGAGATGGGCTTAAAGATGTCATCCAAGAATGTTTGTTGAATTGCAGTGCCATAGGTTAGAAGAATGAGCATCAAAATGGTATATGTGTCTGGGATGCCATTGAACTGTATCTGGAGACTGAGTCTGTATGAGCAAAAGAATGGAGGCCGTGTATGGTGTGTATCTGAGTTGTAACTGTATTTGAATGAATATCATAATGACTGCTGTGTCTGGAGTGTATCTGTATTGTATCTGGGTAACAGGAAAACATCTGTGTATGGAGCAACTGTGTGCTGGGGTTAAACTCTGAGTGACAGAATGGCAACCGTGTCTGGAGCGTATCTGGACTATGTTTGAAGTTGAGACTTGTATGAGTAGTAGAATGACCACTGTGTATGGGGTGTATCCGTACTGTAACTGGGATCTGAATAAGTGACAGAACAATTTCTGTGGCGACTGCATTGGGGAGAGTCAAACTGCTGATGTAAGAGCCAGAATGGCATCCGTGTCTGGAGCGTATCTGAACCTGTAGTTGATAGTTGAATCTGAATGAGAAATAGAATGGCTGCCGTGTCTGGAGCGTATCTAGTCTGTATTTGATTACTGAAGTATGAATGAGTAATAGAATGACCGTCGTGTCTAGGGTGTATCCATATTGTATCTGAATAATTGCTAACAATAGCCTTTTAATCTTATCCTGAAAAGGGTAAAATGTTAGCTAAAACACGAAGTTATATTGCATGATATGTATGATGCAATGAATTGTAATCCATGTTTATGATATATGGATGTAATGGTTATGCATGTAAGTTGAGTAGTTGTCTTACTAAGGAAGATAAATCCTGGATAGCTGGAGATAATGACATCTTTGACTGCTACCGAGGAAGATAAATCTTCGACCGAAGCTGGTGTTTCCAAAAACTTTGATTGTTGAAGATGAGAAATCCTTGTTGACTTTCCTGGGATATTGGGGAAACTCTGAAAATCTCTTTTGGGGAATTGAAGCCTTGGAGAAACGGGATCAAGAATCTTCGATCTTGCTGGGAGATAAATCTGTGGGGGAGATACTCACCAT
The DNA here is from genome assembly GCA_948472305.1 of Vicia faba. Lineage (NCBI taxonomy): Eukaryota > Viridiplantae > Streptophyta > Magnoliopsida > Fabales > Fabaceae > Vicia > Vicia faba. The sequence goes on along the minus strand of OX451739.1, from coordinate 1,152,287,202 downwards.
TCTGGCTCCACTGGGGAATAAGGTTTAGATTAAACTGGCTTCACTGGGGATCTTGAAGTTTAACTTCGCTGGGGAAATACTCCAAGGTTTCAGTTTTGTTGAGGATCTGAATGATGTATCGTAGGGGATTCCTTCCAGAATGGCACAAAGATATCTTCCTACATCTTCAACCTATCAGTAATTACCCTTTTTCAATTTCGTTTTCTTTGCAAGTAACGATTATATTCAAATGCATATGCCTATTTAACAAAACATTGGATGTTTTCAAATAAAACATAAGTGTAAAAAAGGAAAATGAAAGGCAAACAAATTTATGCACTTTGAAGTATATTTGTATTGATTTTGTAAGTATTTTTGTACAAGGGAGACAGTCATCCTAGTAAGAGAATGTTGCCGTAAAATTGAGAAAAAATTTATACAAAAGGAAAGATGGCTATGTGTAATAATTCCATGGGGTTCCCATTCTGCTATAACCTTCATAACCCTGAGTATTTGTTCATTCGTTGCTTCTCCCATAGATGATTGGATTGATCAGAAGCTTGGATCTTGTTGGTGAAGAGATTGTTCTTAAAGTGATCTGAAGAGACATAGTCATACGCTTTAATTCCCTAACTTTTGCCTAGACCGCCATTTCGGGTTTTCAGTCCACCGGGAAACCCTTTTTTGCCCAAGTCGCCCTTTCGGGTTTTCAACTTGCCAGGTGTATAAATTTTTTTGTTTTATCCCTAATTTTTGCCTGAACCGCCCTTTCGGGTTTTCGGTTCACCGGGATGCCCATTTTTGCCCAAGTCGCCCTTTCGGGTTTTCAACTTGTCGGGTCATTTTATGCGTAGTATCTTTTGACTATATTTGCGTTCGAAGGGTGCGGCAAGTCATCACCGTCCATGGTGGTCAGAATCATTGCCCCACCAGAAAAGATGCTCTTGATTACAAATGGTCCTTCGTAAGTAGGAGTCCACTTTCCCTTGGGATCACTTTGCGGTAAGATGATCCGCTTGATTACAAGATCTCCGGCTTGATATACCTGACGCCTAACCTTTTTGTTGAAAGCCTTGATCATCTGTTTTTGATACGTCTGACCATGACAAACTGCAGTAAGTCGTTTCTCGTTGATCAAGTTAAGTTGATCAAGTCGGGTCTGAATCCAATCGTTTTCACTCAAACCGGCATCCTTCATAATCCTTAAAGAAGGAATCTGAACTTCCATAGGCAGAACAGCTTCCATGCCATATACTAAAGAAAATGGAGTTGCCCTTGTTGAAGTACGTGTCGTGGTACGATATCCATGCAGAGAAAATGGTAACATCTCATGCCAGTCTTTGTAGGTGACTGTCATCTTTTGAATGATCTTCTTAATATTTTTGTTCGCGGCTTCAATAGCACCGTTCATCTTCGGCCGGTAGGGAGATGAATTGTGATGATAAATCTTGAATTGCTCGCATAGAGCGGTGATCATAGTATTGTTCAAATTTGTACCGTTGTCTGTGATGATCCTGTCGGGGATACCATATCGGCATATGAGGTTCTGCTTGATGAAGCGGGCAACCACATTCTTTGTAACTAAGGCATAAGAAGCTGCCTCGACCCATTTAGTGAAGTAATCAATAGCCACCAAGATGAAGCGATGTCCATTGGATTTCGTGGGCTTGATCTCTCCAATCATGTCAATGCCCCACATTGCAAATGGCCAAGTAGTTGTCAGAATGTTGAGAGGAACAAGAGGAATATGTACCTTGTCAGTGTAGACTTGGCATTTGTGGCAGGTGCAAGAATGTTGATGACAATCAGCTTCCATGGTAGACCAGTAGTAGCCTGCCCTTAGAATCTTCTTTGCCATTGTATGTCCGCTCAAGTGAGTTCCAAATGTGCTGCTATGTTAATCGGTCATGATCAACTCTGCTTCAACCTTGTCCATACAACGAAGTAGAACACAATCATGACTGCGCTTATAAAGGATGACATTGCTTAGGAAGAACTTGGCAGCAAATCTCCTTAAGAACTTTTTGTCATTGACGGAAGCTCCTTCAAGATATTCTCTGGTCTGGAGATACCTTTTGATTTCATGAAACCAGGGTTGTTCCACTACTTCTTCGGTATTAATCTCATGACAGTGTGCAGGTTCGTCCCTTCGCTCGATGGTAATTTCGGGAGCCTCGTTATCCCAGTTGAGTTTAAACATGGAAGACATTGTAGCCAGAGCATCTGCTAACTGATTTTCTTCTCGCGGGAAATGCTCGAAAGTAATCTGCTCGAAATGAGGCAACAACGTCAAGACATGTTCTTTGTATGGGATAAGATTAGGATGTTTGGTGTCCCACTCTCCTTTGACTTGACTGATAACCAAAGCCGAGTCCCCAAATACGTCCAAAGATTTGATTCCCAAGTCTATAGCAGCCTTGAGACCAAAGATGCAAGCTTCATATTCAGCCATGTTGTTGGTACAGCTGAAGCAGAGTCAGGCAGTGAAGGGTGTATGACAAACCTCTGGAGAAATGAGTACTGCACCGATATTGTTTCCCAGTGCATTTGAAGCACCATCAAAGTATAGGGTTCATCGGGATCCTTGTTCAGGTCCGTCATACAGACTGTTTCCTTCAATGTTGTCCAAGGTCATGATGTCCTCGTCAGGGAAGTCGAATCTCATAGACTGATAATCTTCGACGGCTTCATGAGCTAGATGGTCAACTAGTACACTCCCCTTTATAGCCTTTTGGGTAGTATACTGGATGTTATACTCAGTCAGGATCATTTTCCATCTAGAAATTCTTCCAGATAAAGTCGGCTTCTCGAAGATATACTTGATCGGATCCATCTTAGAAATCAGCAAAGTGGTATGAGTCAACATATACTGCCTTAGCCGGCGAGCAGCCCATACCAAAGCGCAGCAAGTTTTCTCGAGCAGTGAGTAGCGGGTCTCACAGTCGGTAAACTTTTTGCTAAGGTAATAAATGGCATGCTCTTTTCGGCCAGACTCGTCATGTTGGCCCAATACACACCCCATTGAGTTGTCCAAAACAGTCAGATACATGATCAACGGCCTTCCTTAGACGGGTGGCATCAGAATAGGAGGTTCTAGTAAGTACTCCTTGATCTTATAAAAAGCAACTTGACAATCATCGTTCCATTCAACTACCTGATCTTTCTTCAGCAGTTTGAAAATAGGCTCACAGGTAGATGTCAGGTGAGAGATGAACCTCGCAATATAGTTCAAGCATCCCAAGAATCCTCTGACCTCCTTTTCAGTACGGGGGGGAGGCATTTCTTGTATAGCCATTACTTTAGTTGGATTGACCTCAATGCCCTTGTTACTGATAATAAATCCAAGAAGTTTACCAGACCTAACTCCAAAAGTGCACTTGCTTGGATTCAGTCTGAGTTTATACTCCTTCAACCTGGCAAACAGCTTTTGCAAATGATTAAGGTGTTCTTCTTCTGTCTGTGACCGAGCTATCATGTCGTCTACGTAAACTTCGATCTCATGATGGATCATATCATGAAATAAAGCTACCATGGCTCGTTGATAGGTTGCCCCTGCGTTCTTCAGTCCGAATGGCATCACTTTGTAGCAGAAGGTACCCCATTGCGTGACGAAAGTAGTTTTTTCCATGTCCTCGAGGGCCATTTTGATCTGGTTATATCCCGAGAATCCATCCATGAAGGAAAATACATTGTGATGAGCTGTGTTGTCAACTAAGATGTCGATATGCGGCAGTGGAAAATCGTCTTTAGGGCTAGCCCTGTTCAAATCCCGATAGTCCACACACATTCTGACCTTGCCGTCCTTTTTAGGCACGGGCACAATGTTAGCAACCCATTGTGGATAGGTTGTAATAGCCAGAAATCCAGCGTTGAATTGCTTCATTACTTCAGCTTTAATCTTCTCAGACATGTCAGGCCTCATTCGGCAGACCTTTTGCTTGACCGGTGGACAGTCCTCTCTTGTAGGGAGACGGTGAACCACGATATTTGTGTCTAGCCCTGGCATGTCTTCATAATACCAGGCGAAGATTTCAACGTATTCGTTTAACAACTGCACTAAGCGCTCCTTGACACCTGGTTCCAGGTTGGCACCCACTTTTACTTCTTTCATGTCCTCCTCTGTCCCCAAGTTGATGGTTTCTAGCAACTCCTCATGAGGCAGAATGGCCCGCTCTTCTTGTTGCAGAAGTCTGGCTAACTCTCCTGGCACTTCACAATCTTCGTCAACTTCGTACTCAGCGTGATTGACCAAATCTTCAGAGTTATCGAAGGCTGAAACAGAATAGTGACCCATGGAATCCGGAATGGATGGGTACCTGCATTTGTGAGTGTGGGTGTGTGTAAGGGATAGCCATCCTTAAACAAATAAAAATGAAAAGAGGAAAGGAAAATGAACACAGCAGTTTATAGATGAAAAACGTCCAATGATTCATTAAAACATGGCATATGATAATGAAGAAAATCAAGCCCTTACAAATGGACCTGCATGCCCCGGGCAAGGCATGAGGTGAAAATAGTGCGAATTGTTTTAGTTATTACAGACCATAAAAATGGGAAATTGTTCACAGATAAAATTACTGGTTGATAAAGGTGATGGGAACAAAATCCTTTTCTTCCCAGTTGCTTAGACCCCCTTCGACGGTCGGAAAGATCCAATCTTCGAAGTCGTTCTCTTCATCTTCATCTTCTACAGCATTGATTCCATGGTGAGAGATCTTGACGGGTGGTCTTCCAATCTTAGAGCGACGCATAGCCTTTTGTCCTGCAGCAGTAAACCCCAACCCAAACTTGTCTGTCTTATAGGGAAAGTCGGGCAACTGCCCCCATACTTTGCTCTTCCCCTCCTTAATCACAGCCTCTTCGTCCTTGAGAGATGCCATCCTAGATGCATGCTTGGGAACGATAGGCACCTCAACCATTGTCTTCGCAACTGCTACCTCGGGAGAAACTTCCTCAAAATGTTGAAAAGGCGTTTCGATGAACTCGCCATCTAACTCCACATATCGAAAAGAATTGAGATGACTGATCATGTACTCTTCCTCACCGTGCACAGTTATAATTTTACTCTTAACAGGATATTCCAGCATCTGGTGCAAAGAGGAGGTAACTGCCCCGGCATAATGGATCCACGGTCTTCCTAGGAAACATGAGTATGACGTACGGATGTCCATCACGTAGAAGGTGGAATTGAACACTTCGGTTCCTACCTTGATAGGAATATCAACCTCTCCATGAACCATTCTTTTGGAACCATCGAAAGCCCTAACGACGATGTTACTAGGTTTGAGGGTCAAACCTTCGCAATCTAAACGGTCTAAGGCCTTCTTTGGCAACACATTTAGGGAAGAACCAGTATCAACCAAGACATGGGCGAGAGTGGTTCCCCGGAATTCAACTGAGATGTGTAGCGCGTCATTGTGCTTCCTTCCTTTGGAGGTTAAGTCAGCGTCGAAAAAGCTCAGACCATTGTCAGCAGTAAGACTGGCCACACAATCCTGAAACTGGTCAGCCGAGGTCTCTTGGGGTACATGTGCCGCTTTCAAGAATTTGATTAGGGCCTTAGCGTGGGCCTCTGAACAGAGCAGAAGAGCCAACATTGAAATTTTAGAAGGGGTCTGCCCTAGTTGTTCTACAACGTCGTAGTCACTTTTTCTGATTATTTTCAGGATTTTATCCATTTCTTTCTGAGTGGTTTCGGGGATAACCACAGCATGAGCCTTCGTCCTGACAGGCCCTTCCAGTATCCCATTACCCTTGTCAGTAATATCAGCAGATAGTCTAACTTCAGGAGTATCCAATTCTTCAACCAATGGGCCTTGCACAGACGGTCCAATAGATGCAGAAGCTTTCAAGGGTCCGAAAATTGCTCGAGGGGGAGCAATCTCCGGAGAAAAGATTCGGCCATTGCGGGTTATCTTGCTTGTACCCGCGATGTTCCCTATATCAGGGTCTTCTTCAGAAATCTCTTTGACTGTTTCGATTTGTTTGATGTCGTGGTAGAAGATTTCTCCCCCATAGTTCCACGGTATCATTTTGCTTGATTGGTACGTGACAGGTCCCGGCATGGTGATCTTTAAAGGTACACATTCAGAGTTGGGTGTAATCCTGACAGACCTTTTGCAAGCCTTGGGAGGATTGTCAGAAATGGTTATGATAGCAATATCGTTGGTTGAAGTATCACAAGTATCAGGAGTAATCGGATTGAAAGTGTTAACAGGGGTTTTCTGGAAAAGTATCTCTTGAGTATCCATCAGGCGTTGGACACCCGACTTCAACATTGGACAATCACCTTGAATGTTCAAACAAAAATAACAGTCTTTACCACAACCAGGAAAGATCCCGGCCCTCAACAAATTTTCTTTAATCATAAGCAATGGAGTCAACAGATTGGCAACATCAGTAATATGGAGGCTTTCCAAAATGGCATGCACATTGTGGTCGTGCTTGGGCATCAGAGCAGATATAACATTGGGCTTCTCAGGAGCATCAAATTCAACCTCTTTGGCGTCAATTAAGTCCTGAATTTTGTTCTTGAGTGCCCAGCAATTATTTGTATCGTGCCCAGCACTGTCAGAATGGTAAGCACACTTGGCGTTGGAGTGATAGTATGGAGAGGAGGTGTTAGGGTTTTTTGGCACCTCTTTCAAACCGGTCAGATTCAGCTTCAACAAATGGGGAAGGACCTGAGCGGGCGTCATGTTGATGCGGGTGAACTTCCGTTGTGGCCGTTCTACCCGTTGTTGATTAGGTCTGGACTGATTGCTACGAGGTTGATCATTTGACGAATTTTGAATCATCACGGCCCCTACAGTCGGCCGGCGCTCAGTTCTTCCCAATCCCTTCTGAGAATACACAGCAGATGCTTCCTTCTTGGCGGGAAAAGGTTTCTTAACAACTGTGGATGCGGAAGCATCCTTTTGAATCTTTCCACTTTTAATACCAGCCTCCACCCTTTCGCCTGTCAAAATTAGTTCAGTAAATCCCGCGGAGGAAGTCCCAATTAGATGATTGAAGAAAGGGCCAGATAGGGTCCCCAGAAACATTTCAACTAATTCTCTGTCTGATAGCGGTGATTGCACCCTTTCCGCCAGATCACGCCACTTCTGCGCGTACTCTTTAAACCCTTCATTGGAAGCCATCCCCATACTTTGTAACTGAGTACGAGTGGGCGCCAAATCAGCATTGTATTGATACTGACGATAAAAAGCAGCTGCCAAGTCTTCCCAATTGTGAACCTACATTCTTTCGAGCTGATAAAACCAGTCTAACTGCGTGCCAGACAAGCTGTCTTGGAAAAAGTGTACCCAGAGGTCTTTATCGGATGAATGAGGTTGGATCTTCCTGACATACGACCTCAAGTGCATCTTAGGGTAAGACAGACCATCGTACTTGGCGAATGTTGGCACTTTGAACTTGGGAGGGATAACAATCCCAGCCACCAGCCCTAGTTCTTCAAAGTCCAGTCTGGGCACCCTCTGCAACTCCATAGCTGCCAGTCTATCTTCAAGGTTCTTATATTTGTCATCCTCCGGTGGATCCTATTGTTCAGATTAGTCTTCGTCTTCTTCCTCTTCCTCCTCTTCAACCTCAGATTCGGAAGGTACAGCAGCCCCTTTCCATTTTCCGGCCCCTTCGTCAGACGTTGAGGGGAACTCAAGAACTCTTCTGGCCTGATGTTCAAATCTTCTTCCCAAAGTGGCTACTCTGGGTCTCTTTTTCTTTTTATCTTTATTCTTCTCCAACAAAACTTTGAGGTCCTCCTGACCCTTTGCCAAGGTCATGAGGAGTTGCTGAAATTGTGAATTTTGTGCCTGTAGATCCTTTACTGTTTGCTCCAAATCCATCTTGCTGAAATAAACAACAGAAAGATAAGGAAACCTGGCTTGAAGACCTGTTTATGCATATGATGAATGGTATGTTATTCATGTAATGCATTCAAGGGTTCAAAATTTCAAATTTGTTACAAACAAAAAGAACGCACGTCATATTAAGAAGAAATTTGTTAGTACATAAAGGCCCTATGGGAGAAATATTACAAAATTCTTAATGTAAAAAGACATTGCGCATCCTCTTTGGTGCGATGTAGGTGTTGAGAGTTTCCTCCTCGTGAAGTCGGCGGGTGAGCTCCAAAACCTTCTTCTCACTGGCATAGAAGTTGGCTTCAAAAGTATCTCGTTCTTACTTGAGTTTGATCCAACTCTTTTGAATTTCTTCCCATGATGTTGGCATGTCAGGATGTAGGATGGTTTATGGAACCTCTCCTTCCATAACAGGCTCTTTGATCAAGGGGAGAATGTGAGGATATGGCATCATAAGATTCTGGGAGCGGGTTCGTACCCACTTGAGGTAAGGCTCAAGGGGGATGGAATTCTTGTGCCCCAGTGTCTTGCTATCCACCTTGTTAGGCATCCTCCAAACTCTGATGAACCTTTGTTGAAGTCCTTGCGCATCGTTGTCGAAGTCAAAAACTAGGTCAGGAATCAGCATGTCATGAGGGCCATCCCTCCGAGCATATCCAAATTGTCTAAAAGCCAGACAGGGGTTATAGGTAATGCCTCCCTTAATGCCAAGTAATGGTACATTAGGGAATTCACCATAACGATCAATGATGATGACATTTTCTCTGGACCGAGAACACCAATGTACATCAGAATGTGTGAGGGTCATCAACCGTTGTGACCACCTTAAACCCTGCTCATTCTTCAAAACTGATTGTGGAAGGTGAGAAATAAACCACCTTGCTAGGAGAGGAGTACAACACATGATAACACCTCTTTTCCTCATTGTTCGTGTGTAAAATGAGTGTAGGATGTCCCCAAGAAATGTAGGTATAGGATTCCTGGATATGAAAATCTTGACAGCATTCACATCTATTAGCTGATCAGGGTTTGGGAACAAGACCAACCCATAGATGAGGAGTGCCACAATCTCTTTATAGGCTTGTAGATCAAGAGAATTCCAGCAGTCTTGTGCCCTCTCAAATAGAAACTTTGCCAAGAAACCCTTGACACCACTTCTGGTTTCCCAATGCCCCTTGATATCAGATGGTTGCCAGTGTAATGCTTGAGCAACATCTTCAGGCTTTGGTTCTTTTTCCGTACCGTTGTAGGTTAGTTGATGAAGAATGGGAATTCTAAGGAGTTGAGAAAATTCCTCCAAAGTAGGCACCAACTGATAATCAGGGAACGTGAAACAGTGGTGTAGGGGGTCAAAGAACTGGAACAGTACTTTCACCATGTCTTCTTCAATGCTGGTGTTGACTAAGTTGAGAAGTCTACCATGTCTTTCACTGAAGATAGAATTCTCTGGAATCTTGGAAGTAAGCTCCTTGAGTTGAGGAGGGATCCTCACAAGGTTGACTTGAATTGTTTTCCTGCGAAGAGATTCCATGACCTACAAAACAAGAACAAAGATGAAGATCCAAACCCTTGAAATGGTTAGTGGATGCATATGATGCTTTATGATGTTCATGATGTATGCCCAAGCACATGTACAAACAAGTCACACAAAACCCTAGTTTCAGGCTTGCATGAGGTTTCATAGGTAAGTACCCTCTTGAGTTTAGTTGGCTCAAAACCTGTCCTATAAATAGTAACCGGGTTCTAAGGAGCTCAATATCACTGGATTGTTTTCTATGTTCATTGTCTTGGTTTAGCCACTTAACTAGCGACCAAAATATTCCAAGAAAACAACCCTCAATGAGTGCAGTATCGAGTATCTACCAACTTCAGACTGCACCAAAGCCGGTCATCTCACTACCCCTAATAAAAGGCCAAGATGGTCAAGTAAGGTTCTAGTTCATTAGTGCTTCATGACATCACTCAGCGGCCCCATATTCTCTTTGATTGACTCAAAGGCTACCGGTACTCACAAATATGTCACACTAATATAGCTATTGCTTCAACCATGTCGGTATACCCCACACAGTTTCCACAACGTATTGCTATTTACCTATGAATATTTCCCAAATCCGGGTAGAGGATTTCAAGCCCAAACAAGAGAACCAAATGTAAAGCAAACAAAGCAAACAATAATCATGCAAAGGGTGATCTAAGCCCTAAGGTTACTCCACTTTTAAAGATGTCCCCAGCAGAGTGGCCAGTTCTGTGATACGATGGGAGAACTGACTTGAGGTTTTGTGTTTGTGTTCGCAAATGTTTCGGTTTAGAAACAGTCGCCACCGACTTTTTATTTTATCCTAAGGAAAGGTCAAAAAGCACAGGAAAGACCTTTGAGATGTTTTCTTGGGTTCGGGGAGTAGATTATGAAAAGGGAAGGTTCAAGCACCCTTTTCATCCATGGTTATCCATGGGCTCTTAGTTACTTGTTTAGATCACTTGCTTTTGCTTTTCAATTGTTTGAAATGGTGCTTTGTGTGTGGTTTTGAAAATATTTTAAAAAGAGGTCATCGTTGTGGCAACATTTGTAATGATTCTTGTTTGAATGTATACAAAGATGTATTGTCTTTTGAAGAGATGTTCAATGTTTGAAAGTTTGATTTGGGAAATGTTTTGAAATTGTGTTGTGTTTGTGTATTTGAAAATAGCAAGGATGTTTTGCAAGTTTTGATCAAGTAACTAAGAGTTATCTACCCTAAAGATCTTTCCTATATTTTTTTACCCCTTTTGACAGTGTTGTTTTACCATTGCATTTGGTAAACAACCTTGTATTAGGATAATAACGGGACAGGCGTGGGTCATCGTATAGACCATGGTAGCAATGGTGTCAAGTATTTTTGGCAATTTTCCGTAAGGGACTTGATCATTTTGTTTAGGCAACTCAGATAGTGTCATCGAGGGACTATGATCTTTTGTTTTGTTTTTGTTTTACCAAAGTACTCAACATGCAACCATGGCCCATTTTTGAAGGCAACAAGTTGATTGTAACCTTAGGGGTGCAAGTGTGCATTGTGTTTGTTTTTCATGCATATTTATCTTGGATTAGGTCAAACTAATTGTTAATTTTATTTGCATACAAACCCTAGGTCTAAGCATGGCATAATTGAAAGCTTTTAAATGTGCGAGAATTTAAATGCTATACTATTACAACATGATATAGGGAGGGGGTACAAATTTGAATTGGGAGTATTTGACAAGAAATTAAACCCTAGATTACTTATTACAACCAAATTGAATGTACAAGATACAATATTTAAATGTACAATAATTAAATAAAATACAACAAATAAATATTAAATTAAACATGTTATACAAAAAGATCTTTATGTAGGTAAAAAAGTATATTTTTTAATGTGAAATATAAATAAATAAATAAAGTCAATTTTTATTATTTTTCTATTTAGGACAGGAAACATTAATTCTTAATGAATAATATTATTTATTAATTATATACAATAATATATTAATTTATGCATAAAAATAAAAGTATATTATAAAAATGATATTTTTTTAGTACAACATATTAATAAAATGAAAATGTGATATTTTTTGTATTTTTTAACTTAATTATTTAATAACAAGTATATAAGTGTATATATATATTTATTAAACATATTAAATATACAAAGATAAAAATTAATTATTTACAAAAAATGGGTATTTTCAAGAAAATGTTTTCAAATGTAAATAAAAATAGTAAATGAAAATAAGTATATTTTTTATATTATTTTTGAGTTTTATTAAAAAAATAAAATAGTTTATTTACATATGTATACTTAGTAAAATAAAATAAATATCAAATAAATATGATAAAATATAGAAAATTATTTTTGGCATTTTTCATATTTAGACAAAAAATAATAAAGTCAGAATAAAAAATAAAAAATGTCAAAATGATAAATATTTAAATAAATGGGCCAGGGGGTGTAAACTGAACAAAAGGGGTGTCAAAAGCAAAAGGTCCCAGGCCCAGCCCAGAATCACTTCTTCTTCTTCCTTGGAACAAAACCTGTGCGTGTGCTATGTAAAACTGTAACTCCTGATTCTTTGATCTTTTGACAAAACTCATAACATGAATGTTGAAGAGAATTAAACAACGAATTCAACCATATAAAAAACTTGGATTAACTCTCAAAGACCAGAGAGAATTTTTCTGGCCCTAATTTCTAACCTAGTTTTTTCAGAAAGTTCATGAGTGAAATTCTCTTAGCACGATTAATGTAAATGAAAACTAAGCATATGTATGGCTTCAGGGTTATGAGTACAACATATTTCATTCACAAACCTAAGCCTAAACATTCCTAAATAGGGAGATAGAAGTTCATGAAATACCTATTTCAGTTGACTTTGAGCTGGACAATGCAGCAACCTTCAATGGTGTTTGAGCTTCTTTTGAGCTTGCCTGAGGTCCAAGGAAGCTTCTCCAATGCTTGGCTTGTTTTGAAACAGCTTGAATCGTGCTATAGAACTCAACCTGCAGAGCTTTGAAACAAAAATATCAAAGTGTGTTAGAGGTGTTACAGCTTGCAATGGGGGCCTAGGATAGGTCAGGTGAGTTGATTAGAAGGTGTTTGAACTATCTCTGGACAAAACGCACGATGGAAGTTGGTTATGGCTTGCAAAATGTAGAACTTGCCCTGTTTTGCAGAAAAATAGTGATTCTGTGTACTAGGGAGTTTGAGAGGTAAAGGGGTCGTGTTTCAGGCTTGTTGGGAGGTATGGAACTTGTCTACAAGGTTTGTCTAAGCTTGTGTTAACAGATATGAGAGATTGCTTATGTTTGGCAACTTTTCTTCTTTTTCAAGCAAGCATGTGGAAGTGATGTTATAGCTTGGTACAGGCCTTCCTATGATGCTGCATCTTTTTCTCTTGGTTCTTGGAATTGATAGCTTCAATCTTGCTTCAGAGATATGGCCCCACACCTCAAGGATTTTGGTTTGACATAAAGTGTACTTTTACAAAAATGGCATTTTACCTTTTTCCAAATAAGGGTTAATCTTGTATGTAATATCCAAATGGCTAAGATAACACCTTAATTCAATGGTTATGCATTAAATTATCAGGTTCAAGTTGGTTTTGAGGCCTGCAAGCTAGCACCAAACATGCTGATTTGAAAATGCAAGTTTGTATGAACATGTATTGGTCATGGACAAAAGTGAGTTTTTGCCAACTTCAAGCATTCGATTCTCTCTAACCACAAGGGTGTTTGAAGAGTTCTTGGACAATTTGGAAAACTTGGAATACGTACTATAATCCATCTTTGAAATGCAATTCGAAACTCCAAGTGGAACTATGTGAAAAATGGCCAAGAAGATGGGTCAAAATCCTGCCTAAACTAGGGCAAAATTTCCCTAAGTTAAAGGTTTTAGGTACCCTTGTTCCAAAAATCATAACTTGAGATACAAGCTTATTTTGAGAAAACTTTGTGAATAAAAGTTGTAGACTTTGTGATGGACTACAACTTTAATGTTTCAAGTTTTGTTTGAATCCATTTGCATCTTGGTGAAAAAGTGGGACAAAGTTAGTAAAAAATAAGAAAATTTCATAACTTAGAAAAGTTTCTAAGTTATGAAATTTTTCCATTTTAAACCCTAATTTGCATTTTTGGGTTTCTTGATGGAAAAGTTTCATAATTTGACATGTCTTGATGAAAAATAACTCTTGGCACTTGATTTTGACCAAAAAGTCAAAGTTCGACTTTTCAGTGTATAGTCAAATTTTGATCAGTTGACTGAAAAATTCATCTGTCAACCCTATGCAATTGAGATCTTCTGAACTTGTTGAGTGGGTTAAGACAATTTCATTGAGTCCTTGCGTCCATGGTTGAGCTTGATTTTCCATTGGTTAGGTCAAACAGTCAAAAATTGCCTTTGTACAGTCAAAACCCTAAAAATGACCATTTTACCCTTTTGGTGATCTGATCAAATTTCTTGTAGAATTGTGATCCAAACTTGATCAAATGGTTCATATGAGTTCATAATGTTGATGTGGGTCAAATTTCATGAGGTTTGACTATTAATTGGCCATAGTTGACTTTTTCCCCAATACAGCTGATTTTAGGTCAACTGTCCAATTGACTGGGCAAAAATTTGAATCAAGGCTTGAAACTTGGTAGGGATAACCTTGTGAGTCCAACATGAAGTATGAAAGTCCATTTGAGCATTGTGGGTCAAAACATCCTTGTGCAAACTCAAACCCTAATTTAGGTCAACAATGCAAGTAAGTGTCTTGAGCAGAGCAAACCCTAACTTGATCTTCAGTTCCAAGAGTCTTGTGATGAGAAAATGTTGATGAAATGGGAGGGAAAATTTTGGGTTAAAATAGGCCCGTGTCAGGTGACACAGTCACCCGTGTCAGCCCATGACTTCCCACTTTTGCATATATTTCATCCAGACACGACCAGTGTTAGGTGACACGGGTGGCCTTGTCAAGCCTCCTGTAACAACATTTTTTCTCTCCCTCTGAAACTCCGAGTTTTTCACTTTTCGCACTGATTTGTCTCGATTTATTCCTTTGAACCTATAAACAGAAAAACACACAACCAACGCATAAAATTAAGAAGAATGACGATAAACGCTTGGCAATATAAAGAAAAGATAACTAAAATCAACGGTAAATAACTGCGTAAAAACCACTGATCATATTGCTCCGCTTTTTTTGGCTACTCTACCACTTCTTAATCTTATGCAACAATGTTTGAGAAAAATGTGCATGAAGAAAAATGTAGAAAAACTTTACAATACACACAAACTAGACACAATGGTCCCACAGGGTGTGTCAATTTGTTTACCTTGGTTTTTGGTAAACAACCGCTATTCTTCCAAAATAAAATGTTTTTGGTTACTTATAGGATCAGCTAGATTAATCCTAGGACAAATGTGTATAGTTTTTTGTTTTAGTTTTCTTAATGCTAATTTCTTCGATGGTAATTGTGAATTTGAAAGGGGTGTAGAAACGATTTATGAAAATAACAGGAAGATAAAGAAGTTTCGACAGGAATTTAAAGGGAATGTAAATGATTTTAATCAAAATAAATTGACATTGAAAGTAAAGATGGTGTTTCATACGTACATTTCTCAGAAAACTCTTTTCTGAATAACACTTAGATACTTTAAATGGATATGAGTTTGGTACAATATTGAACATACATAATCCTAATGCTAAGACTCTTATTTATACTATTTAGACAGTAACGATAACGAAAAGTCTTTTCTCTTGAAAATGGCATGTTCTCGCTTGCATGTGCTTTACCCTTCGCAAGCTTCGATGTTTCCTATTTCAAAGAACGAATAAGACCAAATTTAAGTTATTTAGCCTTGTTTCAAATTATTCTTGTCGAATTCATTTTGAATCATTTCCAAAAAACTCTAAGTCTCAATCGTTGTATCATTTCGCCACTTCAAAGCTTCTTTTCCATGCTTCGGTTGAAATGTTATCTGACTTCTTCGTCAAAGGCAGCTCATCTACTTCAAATATCTCCTCAAAAATCCTCTTGACATTTCTTATTCCTCTTTAGCATCGAATTTACAGCTAACAAAGTGTCTCCCAACACCATTTTCCTAACTCCAGCATTCATGTATGTTTTGAATATAACACAATCATAACAGACATGACAAGAGGCGCCATTGTCTATCCACCAACCATCATGTCCACCAACCATTTTTATTTTAGTGATCATAGTAATGAACTTCTCATCAATCAGGTTAACTTATGCATTAAAGCCAGCATCAAGTTTAGGGCTGCTCTTACATCTCTTAGCCACATGACCCAATTTCTACAATTAAAGCAAGTGAAAATTGGAGCGTCATTTCTTTGAGGTGGTGGGTTCTGCCTAAAAATTGGAGCATTCGGCTCATACCATTGTGGTTCATATTCTTAAGTGATTTGTCGTCTGACTAAAAAATCGCACCAAATTTCTTTTTATTGTTAGAAACAACCAAGACTTTGTCTTTCTGATATTGTCTCCGAGATTCTTATTCAATTTAGAGGTGAGTAACCAAACTCTCAATTTAAAATTCTTTTGTTTTATGATAGAGCAATTTTTTAAACCTTTCCAACCAGGGGGCAGTTTGTCAATGATAATAGCAATCTGAAATTATTCATCTAGGGGCATACCTCCAGTAATGATTTCTTGAGAAATATTTTGAAGTTCCTGGCATTAAGCTTGCGCGTGCCTTTCATCTACCATTTGATACTTTAGGTAGCGGCTAACAACTTGCTTCTTTGTTCCAACTTCTTCAGTATCATATTCCTTTTTTACAGCTTTCCAAACCTGTTTTGTGGGCTTACAATTATAGTAATAATCATAAAGATCACAAACAAGACCGTTTAGAATGTGATTTTGTAGATATAATCATTCTCTTGCCATAAAACGTTTTCTTTCTTGTGTTGTAAATCACTCGGAGCAGATTCAAATTCCGCAATTTTAGCATTTTCATCTGAATCCACAGATTTCGTTATGTTAGTTTGTTCACTTGATTTAGATGGAGTAACAAGAATGTCCTTAGTCAAAAAGCTTACAAACTTTTTCAATATTAAGAAAAGGTGCATCTTTTGTTGCTGGCGTTTGAAGTGACTACTCTCAAACTTGAGTGGTTTGTCAAAGACATCAGTCATAGAATTACAAATAATTTAGTCGGTAGCAATGGTAGTTTTAGAAACGTATAAATTTGTTGTTTCACGATTTTGAAAATTAGCCACAGAAGAAATTATCGGGTCGAGTCACAAACTAGGTTGTTCTCATTAAGAGGTTTAGCGACACTGTCCAATATTATGCAAAGAAGTCAAACTATTGCGTCGCCTCTAGAATAAAATAACCTAGTTTTATTGTATAACTACAACTTGTAGGAAATGTAATATTTTTAGAGATACACCCTCATATGATACAAAGACGGGTCTATGATGGTGTTAAAACCACTCGTAGTTTCTAGCAAAAAAACAATTGTTGATGGCGCAAACTAGCCACTCAAAAACAGAAAAGAAAATTTAAGAAGAAGTAGAGACGAGAGAGAGAGAGAGAGAGAGAGAGAGAGAGAGAGAGAGAGAGAGAGAGAGAGAGAGAGAGAGAGAGAGAATAACGGAGATCTGGTCAACAAGAAATAGCGGAGACTTGGTAGGCAAGACAAAATATGGTCAAGATTTAGGGTTAGGTTAATATTTACATTAATAATTAATAATTAATTAATTCTAGTACTTAAATAATTAATTAATTTACACAACATGTGTTAATTAAATAAATAAATTAATATTAAATAAATTAATATTAAATAAATTAATATTAAATAATAATAATAATAATAATATTAAATAAGTTTTCATCATTTTAGGTACTAAAAAATACCAAGTCGAGCGGGCCGGACGGACGTGTGCAATATTCCATGGTAGTGAGTTTTAGTCCAACCACAAAATTGAGTGTCCCTAGAGGTCTAACCCAATTAACAAATTTGGAAGAAAAAAAACACACACAAACACACATATATAAACACCAATAAATTGTGCTCTCTCTTTTATGTGAGACTTTAATGAATTTTTTCAAATTCACGTTCAAACACACCAACTCATACTTACGCTTAATTATCACCAACTTAATACCAATAAATTCTTCCAAGTTCCCACTCCAAGTTTTCAATCATCCCAAGAATTCCAACATATTTTATCTCACTTTTAAATTTTATTATTGAGACTAAAGATACTTTACTAATGGTGTAAAATAGTTTTACGTTGTCATCCAATAATGTATCATGTTATCAACATAATTTTAAAATATAAGTGTGATTTGATGAGATACACGTTATTAATTGGTTGACATTGTAAAATTATTTTACACTTTAGATGTATATTTTTTTTCTCTTTTATTTTTTTGTGATTAGCGAGGCCTAAGCTCAAATAAAAAAACTTGAAAGAAACAAATCTCCTAACTGAATTTTCTCTCAAGTTCTTTAGATATGTATGATACATAAATTGAGGACATTCTTCATATAGAAGCACGTCGACACACTTGTTCGCTTCCTGATAAATATAGACGATAGAAATGTCTTCATTAGTGCTTGTAAATTCCTGGATTTTAGGAATCAGATTTAAACCTAGACCTTTCTCGACTAAGCTCATTATTGTGAGAGCTTCAAAAACTTGGTTGATGTCTACTTGCACCATCAGTCTTCTCTATGCCCTTGTGCGAGTTAAATCCATGCCTTCTGTGATACGGTGGGAGAACTGACTTGAGGTTTGCGTTTGTATTCGCAAATGTTGCGGTTAGCAAGAGTCGCCACCGACTTTTTATTTTATCCTAAGGAAAGGTTAAAAAGCACAGCAAAAACCTTTTGAGATGTTTTCTTGGGTTCGGGGAGTAGATTATAGAAAGGGAAGGTATTAGCACCCTTTCTATCCATGGTTATCCATGGGCTCTTAGTTACTTGCTTAGATCACTTGCCTTTTGTTTTCAATTGTTTGAAATGGTGCTTGAGTGTGTGGGTTTTTGAAAATGTTTTTGAAAAGAGGCCAATGTGGTGGCAACCTTTGTAATGATCCATGTGGGGATGTATACAAAGATGTATGTCTTTTGAAAAAGTTTTCATTTGTTTTTTTGAAAGTTTTGTTTTGAAAGTGTTGTGATGTGTGATTTTGAAATTAGGCAAGTGTTTTGTTTTGCAAGTTGATTCAAGTAACTAAGAGGTTCTCTACTCCTAAATTTCTCAAAAGATTATTGCTATACTTTAACCCTTTTAACAAGTTTGCACCACCATTGTATTTGGTGGGCAACCTTGTGTTAGGATGTGAAAGGGACAGGCGCGGGTCATCGTTTAGACCATAATTGTAACGACGTTAAATGTCTTTGGGCAATTTCTTTAAGGGACTTGATCATTTGTTTTGTTTGTTTTGAAAAGTTTTATCGAGGGACTATGATCATTCAAACTGTTTGCTTTGCCCAAAGATGTTCAACATACAATATGGCCCATTTATTTGAAGGCAACAAGTGGAATACCCTAGGGGGTGCAAGTGTGATTTGTGTGTCCATTTTCATGCTTGTTTATCTTGTATTAGGTCAAACTATTTTTTTATCGTTTTTCGCATACAAACCCTAATTCTAGCATGTTATTATTAGAAAGCAATAAAGTGCGAAATTAAAATTACTAAGCTATTACACAACCAAATATGGGAAGGGGGGTACAAATGTTCAAATGGGGATATTGACAAGAATTTAAATCTAAATTATTACAACAATTGGATATTTTGCAATGCGTAATTAAATGTAAATTAAATAAATATGTGAAATGTAAAAAGAAAGTTTCTATGTGTATGAGAAAATATTATTTATGTAAAAGGAAAAAGAAAATAAAAAATGTATTTATTTTTTAGTATTTTGAACTTAGGGTGAAAAACCCTAATTTTTAAATAAAAGGTATTATTATCTAATTTAATTCTACTATTTATTTATTATTCATAAAAAATAAAATAAAATGAAGTGTATTGTGAAAAAGGTATTTTTGTATCAAATATTAAATACAAATGAAAAAAATCAAATATTTTTATATTTTTGTCTTAAATATATTAATAATCATATATATATATATATTTTATTAAACCCTAGATATGTATTATACAAAAATAAATATTTATTTAATATTTTAATAAAATAAATAAAAGAGTATTTTTTGTGTGAAATATTTTCAGAAAGTAAATAAAAATAAAAAGTGTATTTACATTATTTTTACATTTATTCTAATAATCAAATATATATATTTATGTACAAACTAAACAAATAAACAAATAAATATGCAATAAATGCAAAAAATGATGGAAAAAATATTTTTAATTTTTAAATGACATGAGAAAAAATAAATGAAGTCAGCAAAAAAGGAAAATGTCAAAAATGTCAAAAAATGAGTAAATGGGCTCAGGGGGGTGTAAGCCAAAAAGGATGGTATGAAAAGAAAGAACAACAACAGCCCAGCCCAATGACACACTGTCTTCAACCTCCAGCTTCAAACTTTGAAAAAAACGCGCGCCTCTTGCTTCAATGTCTAACTCCTGATTCCTTGATTTTTTGAACAAACTTCCAACACAAAAGATGTTAAGCATGAAGAGACGGTTCTAACCATATAAAGAACTTGACCTATCTCTCTAAGATGAGGGAGAATTTCTCTCCCCCTCTTTTCTGACCTAATTTTTCTACCATTTTCAGAGCTCAAATTCTCTCTACTCAGATAAAAGAAATGAAAAGTAAAGCTATGTACATGTTCAGGGCTATGAGTAGGACCTTGTTTCTTCACAAACTTAAGACTAAAGATGCCTAATAAGAGAGATACGAATTCAAACTTTTACCTGTGCAGTTGAACTTCTATGTGGAGAATGAGAGACTTTCAGTGCAATGTAATGATTGGAAAAGCTTCCTTGAGGTCCAGGGATGCTTTTTCAATGCTTACTTTGTCTTGAACCTTCTTGTATCAAGCTATAGAACTTCACCTGCAAGTCAAAGATGTGAAAATGGTGGAAGTGGTTAGAGAAACTACAGATCGTGCCTTAGCTTCTGGATAGCTTGCATATCTTGTAAGGAAGGTAGAGGAACAGGTTTGGACAGAAATGCTTGAAGGGATTGAGAGATTGCACTCAAACTGCAGGGGCACCCCTGTTTGTGCAGTTTGAGGATGATTCTGAGATGGAGAGGGTTTGAAAGGGAAATGGCTCGTGCAAAAGCTTGAATGTGGTCTATGGAATGTGTTTGATATCTTTTGTGCTGTGTTTTCTTGCTGATATGAGAGATAGCATATGATATGGACCTTTCTTCACACTTAAGCTACCAAAAGCAAATTGGTGTTCTAGGTCAGTATAGGACCCCCTAATGTGCTGCATCAACTCCTCTTGATCAGTGTGTTATGCCCATAATCTTGTGCTAAGCAGATCTTCTATGTACTTGTTTGATTTACCAATTGACATAAAGCAAACTTTTGTAAAAATGGAAAGTTCACTTTATCCAAAAATGGATCAATCTTGTGTATAATGCTTGAATTCATGGAACAACACTTAGACACAAAGAACAAGCATTAAATTAAGGAGTGTAATGTGGTTTAAGGACCTGCAAAGTAGCATAAACTATGCTGAGTTCAAATTTGCCAAGTTTATGAACATGTCTTGATGAAGAACAAAAGTGAATTTTTGCCAACTTGTGAAATTCGAATCTCTCAAGTTATGAGGTTGTTTGATGAGTTCTTGGACATTCTGGAAAGCTTGGAATGTGTACTACAATCCATATTTGAAATGCAAATCAAAATTCCAAGTGGAAGGGTATGAAAAGTGGCCTTGAAGTAGGGTAGAAAACCTTGTCAAAATAGGTCAAATTTCACTAAGTTAAAAGATGGTTTAGTGCCCTTATTCAAAAACTCATAACTTGAGATACAAGCTTCAAATGAGAAAACTTTGTGAATCAAAGTCGTAGATTATGCAACAAGCTACAACTTTCATGTTTTGACTTTTGTTTGAATCCAAATGGATCATGGTGAAAAGATGGGGCAAAGTTGGGAAAAAATTAGGGTTTTTCATAACTTAGAAAAATTCTAAGTTATGAAAAATTCCATTTTCAAACCCTAATTTGCATTTTGTGATTTCTTGGTGAACAAGTTTCATGATTTGGCATGTTTTGATGAAAAATGAATCTTGACTCTTGATTTTGACCAAAAAGTCAAAGTTTGACTTTTCAGTATACAGTCAAAATTGATCAATTGACTGGGAAATTCAACTGTCAATCTTGTGTACTTGGGATCTTTTGAGCTTGATGAACATGTCAAGATAATTCCATGGGGTCCTTGAGTCCATATGTGAGCTTGGTTTGCCATTGGCTAGGTCAAACAGTCAAAAATTGCCTTTGTGCAGTCAAAACCCTAAAAATGACCATTTTGCCCTTTTGGTGATCTGATCAAATTTCTTGTGGAATTGTGATTCAAACTTGATCAAATGGTCCATATGAATTCAAAATGTTGATGTGGATCAAATTTCATGAGGTTTGACTGTCAATTGGCCACAGTTGACTTTTTCCCCAATACAGCTGATTTCTAGGTCAACTGTCCAATTGACTGGGTAAAACTTGGAATCAAGACCTGAAACTTGGTATGGGTAAACTTGGGAGTCCAATATGAAGCATGAAAGTCATCTTAGGCATTTTAGGTCAAAACATCTTTAGGCAAACACAAACCCTAATTTGAGTCCACAGTACAAGGAGAAGTCTTGAGCAGAGGAAACCCTAACTGGATCTTGATCCTCAAAGGTCTTGTGATGAGAAAATGTTGAGGAAATGGGAGGGCAAATTTTGGGGTACAACAGTTGCCCCTGTTCAATCTTCTTGGACCTGAAGAGTTAGATTGGCAAGTTTGCCTTTCGTGACTCGAGGGTAAAAGGAGATTGGACACTAGAGTGCCCGGAAATTTGCACTCGCATGTTGAAGTATCAACAATGTGGTGTCGGGAATGGGCTTATAGATGCCATTTGGAAGTGTGGTTGATAGGGAGATGGGCTTATAGATGCCATCTGGAGACGTGACAGAACTTTGTCGGGAATGGGCTTATAGATGCCATTTGGAAGTGTTGATCGCATAAGAGGTTCCTTAGCGAGAACTTGTGTATCTAAGAAAGACAGATGTTTTCCTGGCTTGTTACAGGTGTTTGATCTTCAGTCTCCTTATGCAGATATGCCCTGGCTAGATACAGGTATCGAATCTACTATCGGTTGCTCACAGATGTGCCCTGGCTGGATACAGGAGTCGAATCTGGAAATAGTCGTCAATAGATATGCCCTGGCTGGATACAGGAATCGAATCTTCGAACTCTTCAGACGTGCCCTGGCTAGATACAGGAGTCGAGTCTGGAAATGTGGTCAACAGCTATGCCCTGGCTGGATACAGGAATCGAATCTGGAAATGTTGTAGTTGATAGATGTGCCCTGGCTGGATACAGGAATCGAATCTTCGAACTCTTCAGACGTGCCCTGGCTAGATACAGGAGTCGAGTCTGGAAACTGGTCACTCTCAGATGTGCCCTGGCTAGATACAGGTATCGAATCTGGAATTGTGACAGTTGAAGGTAGTCGTTTTTGAGATTGTCTTTTTTCCTGAAAAGGCAAAGACGTAAGTTGTATGCAATGTCATGATGTATGATATGCATGATGTCATGATGTTCAACATTTGATGTTGTATGTGTTTCATCATGTATGTAAGCAAGATGTATGAAAATGTGAAATGTTTATGAGTGTAATTTCATCTTAGGAAAATAAATCCTTGACGAATGGCCGGGAAGCTGCTTTGCGGAAGAGATACTTGGCCGAAGCTCTGATGAGAGGCCTGCTGAGGACTTTAACGATGGATTCCGCTGAGGATAATGATGATAAACTCCGCTGGGGAATACCAAAGATAGACTTCGCTGGGGGATAAGGAACTTTTGCCGAGAACGGTCTTCCGTGGCTTTTAGCTGAGGATAACCCAGTTATAAGTCCTTGTGAGGAAATAACTCTAAATAAAACTCGGGAGAGACGTTCGTACTTCGCCGGGGATAAGCTCGCAGAATCTACTGGGGATGAGCTTTTAAGACCTGCCGGGGAATGTTGTGCCTTTTTCAGGATCGACGGGGAATCGACTCCTGCTTGGGGAAAGTGCTGCTGAACCTTGTTTTACTCCGCGGGGAGTTAAGATGATTTGGCCACATTTTCAGTTGAACCTACCTTGGTGCCTTGGTGGACAAAACAACTAGACCGCATTAGACAACTCCACGTTGCCCCTGTCTTTGATGTCACTTGTAATTAGTCTCTTTTTTCATATGCAAACATTTATGAATCAGCAATTTAATGTCAAATGCATATATCAAAAATGAACATTGGACGTTCTTCGCAAGACAAAACAGAAAAAGAAAAACAATGGCAATTTGTATGGACAAGTGAATTTGTATTGATTTAAACTTTGCCTGTGAATAGGCGTTTTTTTTGTACAAGAGGCTGATATCCTAGTAAGAGGACATCGCCAAAAAGTATAGAGTTTACAATTTGAAAAAGAAAACAAAACAGCTATGTGAACAATCCCACTGGGTTCCAACTCTGCTATTGCCTTTATGTCTCTGAGCGTCTCATCGCTTTGCTGCTTAGTTGAAGATGAAGCCGATTGATCAATGCCGAAATCTGGAGCCAGATAGTTGATGCCGAATTCCGGATGCGAGGTGATCCAATGAGACATAGTGTTACGCTTTTATCCCTAACTTTTGCCTGGACCGCCCTTTCGGGTTTTCGGTCCACCGGGATACCCATTTTTGCCCAAGCCGCCCTTTCAGGTTTTCGACTTGCCGGGTGTACAGATTTTTTCATTTCATCCCTTATTTTGCCCGAACCCTTTTGGTTCGCCGGGAAGCCCTTATTTTTGCCTAGGTATGTCAACCTAGCGGGTCTTTTATTTATGCGTAGTATTTTTTCACTATGTCTGCATTGGCGGGGTGAGGAAGGTCGTCACCATCCATGGTGGTTAGGATCATGGCTCCTCCTGAGAACACACGCTTAACCACAAATGGCCCTTCGTATGTAGGGGTCCATTTGCCCCGGGGATCACTTTGAGGAAGGATGATGCGTTTGATTACCAGGTCCCCAACTTGATACTCTTGCGGTCTGACTTTCTTGTTAAATGCCCTGATCATCCGTTTCTGATACGTTTGACCGTGACAGATAGCAGTGAGCCTCTTTTCGTCAATCAGATTTAGTTGATCAAGTCGAGTCTGGATCCAATCATCTTCATTCAAGTCTGCATCCTTCATTATCCGGAGAGAGGGTATCTGGATTTCGATCGGCAAGACTGCCTCCATGCCATAGACTAAGGAGAAGGGAGTTGCCCCGGTTGACGTCCTTGCTGAGGTGCGGTACCCATGAAGAGCGAACGGTAACATCTCGTGCCAATCTTTATAGGTCACTGTCATCTTCTGCACAATTTTCTTGATATTTTTATTGGCTGCCTCTACAGCCCCATTCATCTTCGGCTGATAGGGGGAAGAATTGTGGTGCTGTATCTTGAATTGTTCACAGAGTTCAGCGATCATTTTGTTATTGAGATTGGTACCGTTGTCCGTAATGATTCTTTCCGGGACTCCGTACCGACAGATCAGATTATGCCGGATGAAACGCGCCACGACGCTCTTGGTTACCGTGGCATATGAAGCTGCCTCAACCCATTTCGTGAAGTAATCGATCGCCACCAAGATGAAACGATGCCCATTGGATGCCGTTGGTCGGATCTCACCGATCATATCGATGCCCCACATTGCGAAGGGCCAAGGTGCCGTTAGGACATTCAAAGGAACTGGAGGGATATGCACCTTGTCAGCATAGATCTGGCACTTATGACAAGTTCGGGAGTGTTGGTAACAATCGGCTTCCATCGTGGACCAGAAATATCCTGCCCGAAGGATTTTCTTAGCCATGGTGTGTCCACTGGAAAGGGTCCCAAATGTACCTTCGTGCAGTTCCATCATAATTTTCTCAGCTTCAGCCTTATCCACACAACGCAGCAGAGTCGAATCATGATTCCGTTTGTAGAGAATGCCGTTGCTGAGGAAGAATTTTGCAGCAAACCTTCTCATGAACTTCTTGTCGTTGACAGATGCACCTTCAGGGTATTCTTGAGCTTCCAAGTACCTCTTTACCTCGTGATACCAGGGTTTTTCAGTCACCTTCTCGGCCTCGAGCTCGCAGCAGTATGCTGGTTCATCCAACTTCCAGATTATGATTCGGGGAGCCTCATTGTCCCATTTAACTTTGAACATTGAAGACATCGTGGCTAGTGCGTCCGCTAGCTGATTCTCCTCTCTGGGGAAATGCTCAAAAGTTATCTCTTCAAAGTGGGGAAGCAAGGTTGACACATACTCCTTGTAAGGAATGAGATTCGGGTGTTTCGTATCCCACTCGCCTTTGACCTGATTGATCACGAGAGCGGAATCTCCGAAGACACTTAGAAACTTGATCCTCAAATCGATCGCAGCTTGTAAACCCATGATACATGCCTCATATTCTGCCATGTTGTTGGTTCAGCTGAAACATAATCGGGCGGTGAGTGGAGTATGAGTCCCCTTGGGAGATATGATTACAGCGCCGACGCCGTTACCCAAAGCATTGGAGGCTCCGTCAAAATGCATAGACCATCGGGATCCTTCCTCAGGTCCTTCATCCGGTCCAGGTACTTCACAGTCAGTTACCACCATGATGTCTTCGTCCGGAAAATCAAAGTTCAATGATTGATAATCGTCCACAGGTTGGTGTGCCAAATGATCAGCCAGTACACTTCCCTTAATTGCTTTCTGAGTTGTATACTGGATATCATATTCTGTTAAGATCATTTGCCATCTCGCTATTCTCCCAGACAAAGCGGGCTTTTCAAATATGTATTTGATGGGATCCATCTTCGAAATCAATAAAGTAGTGTGAGTCAACATATACTGTCTCAACCGGCGAGCAGCCCATACAAGAGCGCAGCAAGTTTTCTCAAGCAGTGAGTAACGAGACTCACAGTCGGTAAACTTTTTGCTCAAGTAATAAATAGCGTGCTCTTTTCGGCCAGACTCGTCATGTTGCCCCAGCACACACCCCATTGAATTATCAAGCACTGTCAAGTAAAGTATCAGAGGTCTTCCTTCCACCGGTGGCATAAGAATGGGTGGCTCTTGGAGATATTCCTTTATTCTTTCAAAGGCGGCCTGACATTCATCATTCCAGCGTACCACTTGATCTTTCTTCAATAATTTGAAGATTGGCTCACAAGTAGCAGTCAGATGTGAGATGAATCGGGCAATGTAATTCAGTCGTCCTAGGAACCCTCTGACTTCTTTCTCTGTTTTTGGGGTCGGCATCTCTTGAATAGCTTTAACCTTGGCAGGGTCCACCTGGATACCTTTATCACTTACGATGAAACCTAGCAATTTTCCGGACCTCACCCCGAAGGTGCATTTGTTGGGATTCAATCTCAGCTTGTACAACTTGAGTCGGTCAAACAACTTCCTCAGATGATCAAGGTGTTCCTCCTCAGTTTGAGACCTTGCAATCATGTCATCAACGTATACTTCAATCTCATGATGGATCATATCATGAAATAAAGCAACCATGGCACGCTGATAGGTTGCCCCAGCATTTTTCAATCCGAATGGCATGACCTTATAACAGAAGGTCCCCCACTGAGTTACAAATGTAGTCTTCTCCATATCTTCAGGAGCCATCTTGATCTGATTATACCCTGAGAAGCCATCCATGAAGGAGAACACCTTGTGTTGAGCTGTATTATCAACAAGGACATCGATGTGAGGTAGGGGGAAATCATCCTTGGGGCTGGCCCTGTTCAGATCCCTGTAGTCGACACACATTCTGACTTTACCGTCCTTCTTCGGCACTGGCACAACATTGGCAACCCACTGAGGGTAAGAAGTTACTGCAAGGAAACCCGCATCAAACTGTTTCATCACCTCAGCTTTAATCTTCTCAGACATCTCTGGACGCATTCGCCGAACTTTTTGTTTTACTGGAGGGCAATCTTCCTTGGTCGGCAAATGGTGAACTACAATGTCGGCATCCAAACCGGGCATATCTTCATAGGACCAAGCAAAGATCTCCATGTAGTCTTGTAGCATCTGGATCAATCGTTGCTTCACGCTGAGCTCTAGATTGGCACCAATCTTGACCTCTTTCCTATCTGTCTCAGTACCCAAGTTAATTGTCTCCACAGGCTCTTCATGTGGTTGAATAGCCCTCTCTTCCTGTAGTAGCAGTCTTGCGAGTTCACCAGGCACTTCGCAATCATCTTCACCTTCGTCTTCGGCCAAGTTGATCGGATTTTCGAAGTCATAACTGGCGGTAGCAGAGCTGTTGCCAGTGAGATCCAGAGTGGATTGAAACCTGTATAAGTGAGTGTGTGTAAATATAGCTGTTTTGCAATATGTATAACACAGAAAGAAAAAGAGCACAAGATTTGAAATGCAACAAACGTCCAATGTTTTGATTAATGATATATGAAAATGTCATACAAAAAGCCCTCACAAATGGAGCTACGATGCCCCGGGCAGGACACCGAGCCAACAGAGTTTTAACATATTGTTTGTTACAAATTTGGAAATCAAAAGAAATCAATTACTGCGTGACAAATGTGATAGGGGTAAAATCCTTTGCTGTCCAGTTGCTTGGTCCGTCGCTGGCAGTCGGGTAGATCCAATTATCAAACTCAGCTTCCTCCACATCCTCCTCGATAGCATTCACCCTTGAGCTGGAAATAAACACCGGAGCCTTTCCAATCTTCTCTTTGCGCACTGCCTTCTGAGCCTCTGCAGTAAAGCCTAGCCCAAACTTGTCGTTCTTCTGAGTGAAGTCAGGAAGCTGACCCCAGTGTGCACCATTGCCTTTCTGAACCATAGCCCGGGCATCCCTTAGGGAAACCATCTTCAAGGAATCATTCTCTTCGGCCATTGTCTCCGCAGCTGCTGAAATTGGATGTACCTCCTCGAAATGTTGGAAGGGAGTTTCAATAAATTCTCCGTCCATCTCGATGTACCTGAAGGAATTCACATGGCTCACCATATACTCCTCTTCTCCTTGCACAGTGACGATTTTCCCCCTGACAGGATACTTCAGCTTTTGGTGCAAGGTGGAGGTCACTGCCCCAGCTTTATGGATCCAAGGTCGACCCAACAAACAAGAGTATGATGGACGTATATCCATCACGTAAAAGGTAGAGTCAAACACTTGAGAGCCCACACGAATAGGGATGTTAACCTCTCCATGAACCATCCTCTTGGAACCGTCAAAGGCCCTGACGATGATATTGTTGGGTTTCAACTCCAGGCCTTCATAATCCAGACGATCTAAAGCCTTTTTCGGAAGAACATTCAAGGAAGAACCAGTGTCTACCAATACATGTGCCAGAGTAGTGCCCCTGCATTCAATAGAGACATGCAGGGCATCATTGTGGTCTCTCCCTTTTGCGGTCAGGTCAGCATCTGAAAAGCCTAAGCCGTTGTCCGCTGTCAGATTTGCTATGCAGTCAGTGAACTGAACTGCAGACGTCTCCTGCGGCACGTGGGCCGTCTTGAGAAATGAGATTAATGCCTTAGCGTGAGCCTCGGAGCATAGCAATAGGGAGAGCAGGGAGATCTTGGAGGGTGTATGCCCCAATTGTTCGACAACATTAAAATCACTTTTCTTTATTATTTTCAGAATCTCCTCCATTTCTTGTCGGGAGGCCTCAACATTTACGGGTATTGGTGCCTCCATCCGGGCAGGCTCTTCTTCAATCCCTTTGCCCCGAGCATTTGATGACTCGGCAGCAGGGGACACAATTTGATCAGCAACAGGACTTGGTAAACTTGCAGGTTTTATGAGGAGGGGTTTTCGAATAGCGGGCGGCGCAATGTCAGGCGAGAAGAGCCTGCCACTGCGGGTGACTTTAGCTGGACCGGTGATATCGCAGATACTGGCACTAGCATCAAATTCTTGCTTGATTCCATTTACATATACGTCTGCCCCATAATGCCAGGGGACAGCTTTATCAGACACGTAGGAGAGGGGTCCTGGAACAGTAATGATCACAGGCGCAACTGTCAAGATTTGAATAGGCTTCTTTGGGGGAGCCTTGGTTGGATTTTTGAAGATGGTAATCACGGAAACTTCTTTTATCGGAACCAAATGAACAGCAGTCTTTTTGAATAGAATCTCCTTGCTATCCATTAGGCCTTGGATGCCTAACCTTAGCAAGGGACAATCAGATAGGGAAATAGCACAGAATGGGCAACCTTCGCCGCAACCCGGAAATAAACCGGCCCGCAGTAGGTTCTTCTTAACAGTCTTCAAAGGGGTAACAACTTCATCTATCGAAACAGCATACACTTCTTCCTCAATGGCATTTACCCTATGCTGGGGCATAGGAGCCGTTACAACATTCGGTCTTTCCGGCGCTTCAAACTGAATTTCTTTTGCGTCAATTAGATCTTGCACTTTGTTTCTCAAGGCCCAGCAATCATCAGTAGTGTGCCCGGGACTATCAAAATGATAAGCACACCGGGCATTCGGGTTGTATTTAGGGGACGCAGTGTTGACGACCTTAGGAGCTTCTTTGAGGGTCACCAGGTTGGTGGATAACAGTTGGGGTAAAATTTGAGATAATGTCATACTCAATCGGGTATACTGCCTCTTGGGCCTTTCACTTCTTTGTTGATTGTACTGCTGAGGAGCAGCAACAGGTTTGGAGATGACCAAAGCATTAACGGCTTGGCGACTTTCGGGCTTGACTTGCCTTCTAGGGCCATAAACGGCGCTGGCTTCTTTCTTAAATGGCCTCTTCTCAGCACTTGTAGAGGCAGCCTTCTGTATCTTGCCTGACCTGATGCCAGCTTCAATTCTCTCTCCCGTTAATATCAAATCTGTGAACCCAGCGGAGGAGTTACCAACCAAATGATTGAAAAACGGACCAGACAACGTTCCCAGAAACATATCAACCAGCTCTCGATCAGTTAATGGAGGCTGCACCCTGCCAGCCAAATCTCTCCATTTTTGAGCGTACTCTTTGAACCCTTCACCCGTCCCTAGAGACATACCCTGAAGTTGGGTACGCGTAGGAGCGAGATCAGAATTGTATTGGTATTGTCTGTAAAATGCAGTTGCCAAATCTTCCCAGTGTCGGATGCTAGCTCCGTCCAATTGGTAGAACCATTCAAGTTGTGACCCCGAGAGGCTGTCTTGGAAGAAGTGAATCCAGAGGTTTTTATCCGCCGTGTAAGGTTGGATTTTCCTTACATACGACCTCAGATGCAGCTTTGGGCAGGAGACCCCATCATACTTGGCGAAGGCAGGCGCCTTAAACTTGTGTGGAATTACTACTCCGGAAGATAATCCCAAATCTCCGAAATCCAGTCCCGGCACGTTCTGAATTTCCATAGCGCTCAAGCGGTCCTCCAATTGTTTGTATCTGTCAGCAGCAGGTGGGTATTGTTCATCATTATAGTCCGTCTCGTTGTCGGAGACTGCGGGACTAGGAGCTCCTCCCCCTTGGGGACTGTTTTTCTCAGCAGAAGAAGTGGTTGGATCAGCTTCATTGTGGAGTGTGTTCCCAAATCTGCGTCCGGTGTTGAACATCGCCGTCCTCTTTTTCTTCTTCTTCTTCATGAGTAGAGTCTTCAACTCTTGCTGACCTTGGGCTAGGCTTAGGACCATCTCTTGAAACTGTGCACTTTGGGCCTGAAGGGCCTTGATTGCTTGCTCACTAGATGATTCCGGATTCATGATGACTGTGCACATAAACAGCGAAGAAAATTAAGCAACCTGTGAAATAGGGTACCTGCTATGCATATGGTGCAATGGGATGCGTATGTATGCAATGCATTCAAGGATTTAGAACGTTCAAACTTTGTTGTAGACAAAAAGGGACGCACATCATATTAATAAGGAGAAATTCGTTAGTACATAAATGCCTCATGGGCCAAATATTACAAAATAACCCCTTAAGGTAAAAAGACATTGCGCATCCTTTTTGGCGCGATGTAGGTGTTGAGATTCCTTTCCTCGTGCAGCAGGCGGGTGAGATCCAGGACCTTCTTTTCACTAGCATGTAGACTGGTCTCAAGAGAATTCCGTTCTTCCTTAAGTTGGATCCAGCTCTTCTGCATCTCTTCCCAGGAGGTGGGCATGTCGGGATGTTGAATGGTGTAGGATGCTTCTCCTTCCAAGACTGGCTCTTTGATTACAGGTAACATGTGAGGGTAAGGCATTACTAACTTCTGAGAGCGGGCTCGTACCCACTTGAGGTAAGGCTCCAACGGGATGGAGTTCCGGTGCCCCAGTGTCTTGCTGTCTATCCTACTTGGCATCCTCCAAGCTCTGATAAATCTCTGACGAAGTCCTTGAGTATCGTTGTCGAAGTCGAAGACTATGTCAGGAATTAACATGTCATGAGGGCCATCCTTCCGAGCATAACCAAACTGTCTCCAAGCCAGGCATGGGTTGTAGGTTATACCTCCTTTGATTCCAAATAAAGGAACATTAGGGTACTCCCCACAACGATCAATGATAGTGACGTCTTCCCTGGACCTAGGACACCAATGTATATCTGCATGCGTGAGAGTCATTAACCGTTGTGACCATCTCAAACCCCGCTCGTTCTTCAAAACTGATTGTGGAAGATGCGAAATAAACCACCTTCCCAAGAGAGGAGTGCAACACATAAGGACACCCCTTCTCCTCATGGTTCGAGTGTAACATGAGTGAAGGATGTCCCCCAACAGTGTAGGTATAGGATTCCTGGTCATAAAGATCTGGACAGCACTGATATCAATAAGCTGATCTGGGTTAGGGAACAACACCAAACCATAGACAAGGAGGGCCATGACTTCTTCAAAAGCTCGTAGGTCAAGAGAGTTCCAACATTCCTGAGCCTTTTCAAATAGAAATCTAGCTAAGAAACCTTTGATACCACTTCTAACTTCCCAATGTCCCTTGAGGTCAGATGTCTGTAGGTGCAAGGCTTTAGCAATCTCTTCAAGCTTGGGTTCCTCTTCCATACCGTTGTAGGGTAGTTGATCAAGGATAGGGACCTTCAGAAGTCGGGATAATTCTTCCAATGTAGGCACCAACTGATAATCCGGGAAGGTGAAACAGTGATGCAGAGGGTCAAAGAATTGGAACAGGACCTTTATCAAGTCCTCCTCAATGTTGGTGTTAACCAAGTTGATGAGTCTCCCATGTCTCTCACTGAATGAAGAACCCTCGGGAATCCTGGACAGAAGCTCCTTAAGCTGAGGAGGGATCTTTACAAGGCTAATCTGAATTGTCTTTCTGCGAGCAGTTTCCATGTCCTATAAAGCAAGAACAAAGATGAAGATTCGAAACCCTTGAAATGGTTAGTCAATGCTCATGATGTTTGTATGATGTAATGATGTGATGATTAAATGCATTATAAACATTCACAAAGGCAAACATGGTAAGGCACACAAGTCACACAAACCCTTAGAGTTTAGGCCTGCATGAAGTCTGGGTGTTACCCTCTTGAAGTTTTGTGGGCTCAACCTGTCCTATCAAAAGTAACCGGGTTCTAAAGGTCCCAATATCACTGGATTGCTTTCATTGTTCATCGTTTCGATTTAGCCACTGAACTGGCGACCGAAATATTCCAGGAAAGCAACCCTCAATTGAGTGTAGTATCGAGTATCAACCAACCTCGGACTGCACCAAAGTCAGTTATCTCACTACCCTAAAAAAGGCCAAGATGGTTCAATTAAGGTTCCTAAGGTCAGTTGATGCTTCATGACACCACGCGGCGGCCCCGTACTCTCCTTGACTGAACTCAAGGGTTACCGGTACACACCAAAGTGCCACATCAACGTAGCAGACTGCTTCAACCATGTCGGTATACCCCGCACAGTTCCCTCACAGCCTTGTTGCTACCTAAAAGGGTTTCCCCAGATCCGGGTTAGGATCTATAAAACTCCGATACAAAGCCCACAATATGTAAAAGCAAACAAAGCAAGCAATTGAAAACAAAGGTGATCTAAACCCTAAGGTTACTCCACTTTAAAAGTTTTCCCCAGCAGAGTCGCCAGTTCTGTGATACGGTGGGAGAACTGACTTGAGGTTTGCGTTTGTATTCGCAAATGTTGCGGTTAGCAAGAGTCGCCACCGACTTTTTATTTTATCCTAAGGAAAGGTTAAAAAGCACAGCAAAAACCTTTTGAGATGTTTTCTTGGGTTCGGGGAGTAGATTATAGAAAGGGAAGGTATTAGCACCCTTTCTATCCATGGTTATCCATGGGCTCTTAGTTACTTGCTTAGATCACTTGCCTTTTGTTTTCAATTGTTTGAAATGGTGCTTGAGTGTGTGGGTTTTTGAAAATGTTTTTGAAAAGAGGCCAATGTGGTGGCAACCTTTGTAATGATCCATGTGGGGATGTATACAAAGATGTATGTCTTTTGAAAAAGTTTTCATTTGTTTTTTTGAAAGTTTTGTTTTGAAAGTGTTGTGATGTGTGATTTTGAAATTAGGCAAGTGTTTTGTTTTGCAAGTTGATTCAAGTAACTAAGAGGTTCTCTACTCCTAAATTTCTCAAAAGATTATTGCTATACTTTAACACTTTTAACAAGTTTGCACCACCATTGTATTTGGTGGGCAACCTTGTGTTAGGATGTGAAAGGGACAGGCGCGGGTCATCGTTTAGACCATAATTGTAACGACGTTAAATGTCTTTGGGCAATTTCTTTAAGGGACTTGATCATTTGTTTTGTTTGTTTTGAAAAGTTTTATCGAGGGACTATGATCATTCAAACTGTTTGCTTTGCCCAAAGATGTTCAACATACAATATGGCCCATTTATTTGAAGGCAACAAGTGGAATACCCTAGGGGGTGCAAGTGTGATTTGTGTGTCCATTTTCATGCTTGTTTATCTTGTATTAGGTCAAACTATTTTTTTATCGTTTTTCGCATACAAACCCTAATTCTAGCATGTTATTATTAGAAAGCAATAAAGTGCGAAATTAAAATTACTAAGCTATTACACAACCAAATATGGGAAGGGGGGTACAAATGTTCAAATGGGGATATTGACAAGAATTTAAATCTAAATTATTACAACAATTGGATATTTTGCAATGCGTAATTAAATGTAAATTAAATAAATATGTGAAATGTAAAAAGAAAGTTTCTATGTGTATGAGAAAATATTATTTATGTAAAAGGAAAAAGAAAATAAAAAATGTATTTATTTTTTAGTATTTTGAACTTAGGGTGAAAAACCCTAATTTTTAAATAAAAGGTATTATTATCTAATTTAATTCTACTATTTATTTATTATTCATAAAAAATAAAATAAAATGAAGTGTATTGTGAAAAAGGTATTTTTGTATCAAATATTAAATACAAATGAAAAAAATCAAATATTTTTATATTTTTGTCTTAAATATATTAATAATCATATATATATATATTTTATTAAACCCTAGATATGTATTATACAAAAATAAATATTTATTTAATATTTTAATAAAATAAATAAAAGAGTATTTTTTGTGTGAAATATTTTCAGAAAGTAAATAAAAATAAAAAGTGTATTTACATTATTTTTACATTTATTCTAATAATCAAATATATATATTTATGTACAAACTAAACAAATAAACAAATAAATATGCAATAAATGCAAAAAATGATGGAAAAAATATTTTTAATTTTTAAATGACATGAGAAAAAATAAATGAAGTCAGCAAAAAAGGAAAAAGTCAAAAATGTCAAAAAATGAGTAAATGGGCTCAGGGGGGTGTAAGCCAAAAAGGATGGTATGAAAAGAAAGAACAACAACAGCCCAGCCCAATGACACACTGTCTTCAACCTCCAGCTTCAAACTTTGAAAAAAACGCGCGCCTCTTGCTTCAATGTCTAACTCCTGATTCCTTGATTTTTTGAACAAACTTCCAACACAAAAGATGTTAAGCATGAAGAGACAGTTCTAACCATATAAAGAACTTGACCTATCTCTCTAAGATGAGGGAGAATTTCTCTCCCCCTCTTTTCTGACCTAATTTTTCTACCATTTTCAGAGCTCAAATTCTCTCTACTCAGATAAAAGAAATGAAAAGTAAAGCTATGTACATGTTCAGGGCTATGAGTAGGACCTTGTTTCTTCACAAACTTAAGACTAAAGATGCCTAATAAGAGAGATACGAATTCAAACTTTTACCTGTGCAGTTGAACTTCTATGTGGAGAATGAGAGACTTTCAGTGCAATGTAATGATTGGAAAAGCTTCCTTGAGGTCCAGGGATGCTTTTTCAATGCTTACTTTGTCTTGAACCTTCTTGTATCAAGCTATAGAACTTCACCTGCAAGTCAAAGATGTGAAAATGGTGGAAGTGGTTAGAGCAACTACAGATCGTGCCTTAGCTTCTGGATAGCTTGCATATCTTGTAAGGAAGGTAGAGGAACAGGTTTGGACAGAAATGCTTGAAGGGATTGAGAGATTGCACTCAAACTGCAGGGGCACCCCTGTTTGTGCAGTTTGAGGATGATTCTGAGATGGAGAGGGTTTGAAAGGGAAATGGCTCGTGCAAAAGCTTGAATGTGGTCTATGGAATGTGTTTGATATCTTTTGTGCTGTGTTTTCTTGCTGATATGAGAGATAGCATATGATATGGACCTTTCTTCACACTTAAGCTACCAAAAGCAAATTGGTGTTCTAGGTCAGTATAGGACCCCCTAATGTGCTGCATCAACTCCTCTTGATCAGTGTGTTATGCCCATAATCTTGTGCTAAGCAGATCTTCTATGTACTTGTTTGATTTACCAATTGACATAAAGCAAACTTTTGTAAAAATGGAAAGTTCACTTTATCCAAAAATGGATCAATCTTGTGTATAATGCTTGAATTCATGGAACAACACTTAGACACAAAGAACAAGCATTAAATTAAGGAGTGTAATGTGGTTTAAGGACCTGCAAAGTAGCACAAACTATGCTGAGTTCAAATTTGCCAAGTTTATGAACATGTCTTGATGAAGAACAAAAGTGAATTTTTGCCAACTTGTGAAATTCGAATCTCTCAAGTTATGAGGTTGTTTGATGAGTTCTTGGACATTCTGGAAATCTTGGAATGTGTACTACAATCCATCTTTGAAATGCAAATCAAAATTCCAAGTGGAAGGGTATGAAAAGTGGCCTTGAAGTAGGGTAGAAAACCTTGTCAAAATAGGTCAAATTTCACTAAGTTAAAAGATGGTTTAGTGCCCTTATTCAAAAAATCATAACTTGAGATACAAGCTTCAAATGAGAAAACTTTGTGAATCAAAGTTGTAGATTATGCAACAAGCTACAACTTTCATGTTTTGACTTTTGTTTGAATCCAAATGGATCATGGTGAAAAGATGGGGCAAAGTTGGGAAAAAATTAGGGTTTTTCATAACTTAGAAAAATTCTAAGTTATGAAAAATTCCATTTTCAAACCCTAATTTGCATTTTGTGATTTCTTGGTGAACAAGTTTCATGATTTGGCATGTTTTGATGAAAAATGAATCTTGACTCTTGATTTTGACCAAAAAGTCAAAGTTTGACTTTTCAGTATACAGTCAAAATTGATCAATTGACTGGGAAATTCAACTGTCAATCTTGTGTACTTGGGATCTTTTGAGCTTGATGAACATGTCAAGATAATTCCATGGGGTCCTTGAGTCCATATGTGAGCTTGGTTTGCCATTGGCTAGGTCAAACAGTCAAAAATTGCCTTTGTGCAGTCAAAACCCTAAAAATGACCATTTTGCCCTTTTGGTGATCTGATCAAATTTCTTGTGGAATTGTGATTCAAACTTGATCAAATGGTCCATATGAATT
Source organism: Vicia faba (assembly GCA_948472305.1). Taxonomy (NCBI): domain Eukaryota; kingdom Viridiplantae; phylum Streptophyta; class Magnoliopsida; order Fabales; family Fabaceae; genus Vicia; species Vicia faba. The sequence continues at coordinate 1,152,249,978 of OX451739.1, read as the reverse complement.
CAAAATGTTGATGTGGATCAAATTTCATGAGGTTTGACTGTCAATTGGCCACAGTTGACTTTTTCCCCAATACAGCTGATTTCTAGGTCAACTGTCCAATTGACTGGGTAAAACTTGGAATCAAGACCTGAAACTTGGTATGGGTAAACTTGGGAGTCCAATATGAAGCATGAAAGTCATCTTAGGCATTTTAGGTCAAAACATCTTTAGGCAAACACAAACCCTAATTTGAGTCCACAGTACAAGGAGAAGTCTTGAGCAGAGGAAACCCTAACTGGATCTTGATCCTCAAAGGTCTTGTGATGAGAAAATGTTGAGGAAATGGGAGGGCAAATTTTGGGGTACAACACCTTCCATTACTCACCAAAGCTCATCTACAACACTACTACATTTTCCATCACAGTAGTCACACAAATTATCTGGAAGATTCAAGTGGTTTAGATATTGGTTGGTTTTGATTCCATTATGATATATCATCCGCACAAAAACCCTTATTCTTTTATTAACACTTAGATTCCAAATGGCTTTCCAATGATCCTCTATATCCTTGTGCTTGGTGGAGGTATTGCAAGCATTATATCCAAAAACTTCCGACTGAACATGTTCCTTAAATGGCTTCAATTCCAGTTTCCATCATCATTAATTAAGTCTGCAATTGTTGTATTCACATTATCTCCAATAGTCTAATTGATGAGATCTTGGAGTCTGATTCCAGGCCCAATCTAAGAATCTTCCCAAGCCCTGATATCTCCCATTATAAGATCACACAACTTGCTTTGAATGCCAACCTCAACTAGGACCTTATCCATAAAAATCTAACTAAATCTACTTTGATGGCAAAAAAGCTCTTCTTGCTTTAAGCTTGTGCATACTATGGAAAATCTCTTGAGTCACCATTATGTTATCATGAATATTCCTCCTAGGAATATAACCTGTTTGATTCAGATAAACAAATCTATCCATACAACTGTTCAATATGTTTATAATGATTTTGCTAAAAACATTATATATAGAGTTACAAAGGGATATTGGCCTGAAGTGATGAACATATTGAGGGTTATCTACTTTAGGTATTAGGAAAAGATCTGAGCTATTTACCTCTGATATGTTAGCTGACTTGGTCCATAACTCCTTGATGAAGGTACACACGCTACCACCTACCAAATTCCAAGAGTTTTGATAAAAGCCTGCACGGTATCCATCTGGACTTGGAGATTTCCAAGGAGCCATGTCATAAACATCATTCTTTATTTTCTCTTCTTTCAACTCTTCATTCAACTGATCTAATATGCTTTCTTCCATGCTTGGAAAGCCACACTTGGTGTGTATCCAACCTGTAGTATCCACATCAGTTGTGTATAAGTTGAGGTAATTGTCCTTAAACATCTTCTTAATAGTGTCCACATCTTCAATCCTATTACCATTAACATCTTTTATCATTTGAACTATCTTCCTTCTCCTTCTTTGAACTGCTTTAGTGTGGTAGAAACAGGTGTTTCTATCCCCATCCACAAGCCATTTGGTGTTTGCTATTTGATAGCACACTAATTCCTCATGATAAAGGATTTTAGCTAGTTAATGTTGTAACTCCTTCGCAATATTCCTCAGCCCCAAATGACATCTTCCTTCTTGGACGAATTTTTGAATTCCTCTTATTCTTCCCATATAGCGCTGCTTTTTCTTCTGAATGTTTCTGTCGCGCCGCGAAAAAAACACAGAATCGCCATCAAACTCTATTTATCCCTAAGGAAGGGAAGATATCGAGAGAACCCCAAAAAATGGATAAGATGGTCTTGCGACCAGGATAAAAAGTACGAAAGTCGATTATGCGAGAGGAACGTATTAGCACCCCACGCATCTGTGGTACTCCACAGGATCCACTTAAGTTTGCTCTAATCTAAGAGTGTGTAAAAATATATGTCTAAAGCTTAATGCTAAGAGGGAATACATGCGAAAGAAAATACGGAGAAAAGAATGAATATTTACAAAGTTTTGCTCGCCTAGGTCCCGCGACCTAATGCCTACGTATCCCTTTCGAGGAATCACAGTGTCATAGTTCGGCTCACATGTTTTGGTTTGTTGTATGTTTTTTACCTTGAAAAAGAGTTTTAAAAGAAAAGCCAAACGACAAAATTGAGTTTGAATTGTTTGGTGTTTTTTACCTTGAAAAAAGGTTTTTGTAGTATTAGAGTGTTTTGAAGTTAGAAAGAAAAAGAAGAAGTTTTAGTTTTAATGCAAATGCAAAAGAGAAATAAAAAGGTATAAGGGAGACTAGCAAAGTAAGCCTAAAGTTGTCATGCAAAGTTGATCCTATAGTTGAGGATAAAAGGTAAATCTACCTATGTTAGCATGCATGGTTTGCAACCTAAATTCTATCTCAATTTGCTTCCTAAGATTTAATCGAGAAATCCTACGGGAGCATGTAATCATGCCATAAAAGTAAACACATAAAGTTCGAGGAGTATCCACTCACTCAAGTAGCATGCGCCTAACCGAGGTACCGTGTTACCAAGGAAGGATAGGGAGAGGGATCACGCATAACCACGATATCGTGTCATCGAGGTAGGACAAGGGAGAAGGGGCACCTAACCATGATATCGGGTAATCAAGGTAGGATAAAGGGAGGCTTAACCAAGATATCGAATCATCGAGGCAAGCAAGAATGGTGAAATAAGTGGTTCTTAACCATGATAGCACGTCATCGTGGCAAGAAGAATAAGGAGCGTCGACTCTTAACCAAGATATCACGCTATCTAGGCAAGAGAAGAACGAGAGTGAGTCGTCCTAAGGGACTAAACACCTAACGAAGATATCATGTTATCGAGGTAGGAGATAGAAGACTATAATGAGATCACACTGGAGCATCAACATGCACGGCACGCGAGCTAATGATAAAGCGTAGGGGTTGATTGTGAACCCTTATCCACTTGATTGACTTGATACAAGAATAGCACGATTCATAGCATCGGCGTGTGACGCGAGCCACAAATGACATGTGGACTAGAAATTATGGGGTTCGATAGCGGATCCTTTTCCACTTGCCTTCTTTGAGGACTTATCAATGGAGAATGGGAATGGGACGTCTTCATCGAGGTCTTTTGCATAAATATAAACATACATAATGGTAAACAAACAGGCACAAGTAGGAATTTCCTTCTAAAGGTCTTTTAAAATAGTATTGTCCACCTAAAGTAGGGACTCTCAGTCATACATCTCTAGTCCTACTTCTCATGACAAAGAAAGCGGTAAACGATGCAAGAAATTAAAAGAAACAAGAGAGAATACCAATCGAACGCAAGTTCGTCAATTATCTGACGAAAGCAAAGAGACCCGAAAACTTCATGCAAGATTCACCAAGCAACAGAGAAATAGTCAGAAATAAGATCCAATATCTGAAACCATGTCATAAATGCGAAAATAAATCACCGGCAGAAAGTCTGTCACGTCGGATAAAATTCTTTGCACAAGAGAAGTCTATATAATAAGACAATAATCCAAGTGTCGCATGTCGCACGATAAAGCCTTTGAAAACTTGTACAATTTATTAACGAGTTAGAAAATAACAAAGCAACATCGAGTATTGAATTATAACTCAAAAGTAACGACGAAATGCAAAGAAATAAAGTACAAATAAGCAACGGAAGGTGAAAACTAAAACCCGGGCAGCAACGCGCTCATTCAAGGAATGTCACAAAATCTCAAGTTGAAACCACAACAACTCATCATCAATGGATTGCAAATACTCGAATGCAATTATGAATGCATCAATCAATAATCGAAACATGAATGTATATGCATTTACAAACCCCGGACAGCATTGTTTCACAATTTGACGTGTGAAAAAGTCGATTTAAAATCACTTGGAATCATCAGAAATATCATACATAAACCAAAGCAAGTGTAATGATGCGCTAACCAACAATAAAATCAAGTCTTAAGGCTCATTTGCAAATCCGGGCAGCGTGTATATCATCTCATCAATCGTACAAAATTTCGGTTTAAAAACATCAAAACCCAATGCATATGGCCAAGATATACTAATACAAATGCAATAATGCATGAACCAACAATTAAATGCATCTCAAGTGCAACTTAGAAAAACCGGGCAGCAACACATGCAAACTTGGAATTAACCAGTAAAATGCATCGGAAGCGAGAAAACTCATCATTAATGCTCATGAAATGATCAATTATATGCAAGCAAGTGCTAAATGACAATTAAAATGGTATGTACGTGGTAAAAGAAATTCCGGACAGCATGTTTCTATTTATAAAATGCACAAAAAATTACTTCTGAAATCAACCAAAATGATATTGATACTCATCAATTACCAAGACAAGCTTCCATGAGTATTGATCAACAATTAAATTGTGTGTTTCACATCCATTACCAACACAGGACAGTCTTGCAACATATCATGAGATCGACTCGAAAAATATTCTGAAAATGGTAAAATTCAACATAATATATCCATGCGACGTGCAAATAAATCAATCAAACCTCAAACGTTATTTAAAATGTGATTTGCAACTTATTCACAATTCGGGACAGCAATATACACTTGAACCAAGTCAATCGAAATTGATTTCAACCATTATAAACGGACGTATAAATACACTTTTCGGTTCAATTATTACTGCTTAAAAATTGTAAACGAACTACAAACGAAAGAATCAAATCAAATGCCTCAATTCTAAGCAACAAATATCATTCATGTGTTAATGCGAATTTATCGAATCAAAACATCTTTAACATCGAAAAATTGAATTTATCAACAAAATGATGTAAAATTTCATTAACTCATGAATCGAGCTTAATTATCATCACCAATCCACAAATCAATACAATCAACATAAATCGACATAATTCGACATCAAAATTCTCAATCGAAATTTGCACCAAAATACCGATTAATATTCAAGAATTATACCGAATTAAACATCATTCAACCAACACCATACTTTAACATCATTATCACAATTCAATTTCAAGAAATTAACAATTTCAATTATCTCAAACAAAGTTCAACTCATGACTTCAATAAAGCAATTTGTTCACAAAATTAATCAACTAGTAAGCACTGAAATCAATTGAACTAAGAAGAAAATTACTTACCAAAATCGAAGAGGGAGAAGAGCAATGGTTTTCGGATCGGAGAATGCAAGCAACCGATGGGAGGAGGCCGCGGAAAGTCATGGAATCAAAGGGAGAAGAGACGCGGATGCGTGGCGAAAGCGAAGGCGAAGCTTGCCAAAAACACGATGGCGGGAGGAGCTGGCCAGAGCAGGGTGCGGCTGGCGGCGGTTGTGCGGTGGTTGAAGGAGGACCGGTGGTGGTTCGGTTTTGGAGGGATAAGAGATTTGAATTTTGGCTCTTTTTTGTTCTTGGAGTTTGAGAGAGAGTTGAGAGAGTTTGAGTGAATTTGGAGAGTGAAATTTAGAAAATGAATGACGTGTTGTGAAAATATTGAGGCAAAATCAATATATAGTCTTGACAATTGGGCCTTGGTTTGGGTCAAGATAAAGCCCAATAAATTTCTTCACAAAGGTGAATTTTCAATGTCAGCAATCATGGTCAAATAGAAAATCCACAAACTCAATGATAATCGGTGTGAAATCTCAATACGGGACCAACAAAATCGTGGATGATGAAATTTGTGATGTCATACCGAAAGACTGGACACGATACAATAAAAATCGAGCAAGTTGTGAATTTTCGAGTGGCGAGAACCCGAACAAGAAAAATCTGCAGCACAACTTATTTTACCAGTTGATCGGAGAAACAAAAAATAATCGAAGCCTTTGAAGTACCATTCGAACTCGAGCTCTGAAGCAAACTTGTAGCCAACACCATTTGTGAAATTATGCCACAAGAATCATCTCAATACAATAATAATCGAATAAGTTATAATTTTTACAGTATCAAGAAATGATGAAATAAAAATCTGATTCAGCACAATATTTTCTCTGGTAATTCGAATTTCTGGGGACCTTCTTCAAAGAATCAAACCTGGACCCGAACATATGAAATAAACATGACATCAAGACAAATTTTTCTCCCAAATAATCGCTCAAAAACGTCGGATCGGACGGAAGTTATGAATTTTTGAAAGTCTGAAAAATAATAGTACAGCACACTGTTTTCACCGTATTTTCACTGTATCTTTTCAAAGTATTCATACCTTCGGAGATCTTCCTTATCGAATCAGCTTCCGAGCCAAACATATGAACTGAAGACGATATTAAGACAGTTTTAATTCCCTAAGAACCGCTCCAAAACGGTATTCCAGTCAGAATTTATGAATTTTTTATTACCCGCGAAACGGCAGACCAACAATTAAATTCAGTGCTCTGTCTTCAAAGAATTAAAATTCTCGGAGATCTTCTTCACAAAATTAGCCTTCGATCTGAACACGAGAAATGATAAGAAAATCAAGATGGTCTTAATGCTAGAAGAATCAACCAAAAACACTGAATCGGATGAAAGTTACGAATTTCTAAATACCTGAGAAACAGATAACCAGTCATTAAATTCAAATATCGTTTCAGGGAAATCAAATTCTTTATAGACTTTCTTCGTAGAATTGGCTTTCGGTCTGAACAGATGAAATGAAGAAAATATCGTGACGGTTCCAATGCCTGAGTAACCATTTCAAAACAGTATCCTGATTGCAAGATGCGAATTTCTAAGCTCAAACCAGCAAAAATGTTGTTTTTGATTTGCACCGTCTCAAATTCACTGAAACACTTGATTCCTCCGCAATCCAGAGTGTGTTGACATACATGAGAGCTTGACATGATGATGACTTGATTGATTATTGATTTTATAGCTTATGAAACATGCAGAACACATCTAAACCTTGAAAAAAGAGAGTTTTGTCTTACTACTGCCCGTCATAACAATCTTTTTTTATGTATAGCTTCCAAAAAGAAATACCTTGATCCCATGACCACTTACTGATTAATGATGCACGAATGCTAAATGACCTAGTGATAAGTATGTACTTGAAGGATGCGAGATGCATAAGCCAGATGATCTTTATAAAGGGGTAGGACAAATTTGGGGTATGACAGTTGCCCCTATTTAATCGTCTTAAACCTGAAAATGTGATTGGCGTGAGCCTTTCAAACGTTCGAGGTAGAAGATGATTAAATATCAATTCCAAAAATTTATTCTGAAAGGACGATGTGGGCGGGTTATTTATTTTTCGGATATTTGCTAGGGGAAGAATATTTATGTTTTTCTATTGAAAAGGTTTATGGATGAATTTTGAGTAGTGATCGCTCGTAACGTGGTAATGGTGCCAATACAATATTCTCAAAATGGATGTTTGATATGCGACATGATGATTGATAGGATAGGTATTAAAAGACAATGGATACGATCTATGGATGACCTGTGATCCTAAGGAGAAAGAGACCTACGTGTGATTTTCTTGGGGAACGAAGCCTACGGATGACCTACAAGGAAAACTATATCTACGGGAGACCTACAATCATAAGAGGTGAGACCTACAGGCGATCTACAGGAGAGAAAGATCCACAGACAATCTATAATCCTAAATAAGTGAGACCTACAGGCGATCTTCTATGAGAGCTAGGCCTACGAACGACCTAAAAGGAAAGCCAGATCTACGGGAGATCTACGATCCTAAGAGAGAGACCTATGAGCGATCTATAGAAGAACAAGATCTACGGATGATCTGTAATCCTAAAGAAGCGAGACCTACGGGAGATCTGCTAGGAGAGCTAGGCCTATGGATGACCTAAAAGGAAAACCAGATCTACGGGCAATCTAAGATCCTAAGAGAGAGACCTTCGGGCGATCTATAGGAGAGTAAGATCTACGGATAATCTGCAATCCTAAAGAAGTAAGACCTATGGGCGATGTGATAGGAGAGTTAGGCCTATGGATGACCTAAAAGGGAATCCAGATCTACGGGCGATCTATGATCCTAAGAGAAAGACCTACGGGATATCTACAGGAGAGCAAGATCTATGGACGATCTATAATCCTAAAGAAGCGAAACCAATGGACGATCTGCTAGGAGAGCTAGGCCTACAGACGACTTAAAAGGAAAGCTAGATCTATGGGCAATCTAAAATCCTAAGAAAGAGACCTACGGGTGATCTACAAGAGAGCAAGATCTACGGATGATCTACAATCCTAAAGAAGCGAGACCTAAGGGCGATGTGCTATGAGAGCTAGGCCTACGGACGACCAAAAAGGAAAGCTAGATCCACGAGCGATCTATGATCCTAAGAGAAAGACCTATGGGCGATCTACAGGAGAGCAAGATCTACGAACGATGTATAATCCTAAAGAAACGAGACCTACGAGTGACCTTCTAGGAGAGCTAGGCCTACAGACGACCTAAATGGAAAGCTAGATCTACGGGAAATCTACGATCCTAAGAGAGAGACCTACGGGAAATCTATAAACTTAAATCTAGATCTACGGGCGATCTAAAATCTTGAGGTAAGACCTACGGGAGATATTCTAGGAGAGTTAGTCCTATGGACGACCTAAAAGGAAAGCTAGATCTACGGGCGATCTACGGTCCTAAGAGAGAGGCCTATGGGCAATCTATAGGAGATCAAGATCTACGGACGATCTATAATCCTAAAGAAGCGAGATCTACGGGCGATCTTCTAGGAGAGCTAGGCCTACGGACGACCTAAAATTCTAAGAAGGTAAGAATATTTATTACGACATGATGAATGAAGAGGCAAGAATGACCGAGTGTACTAATTTTACCGGGATTTGAGGTATAGATAGACACAATCGAGTGTTTGAAAAGCTTACACAGACAATTGTTTGGTAAAACTGACACATACAAGTTTTTGGAAAACTGACACGGACAAGTGTTTGGAAAATTGACATGGACGAGTGTTTGGAAAACTGACACAGACAAGTGTTTGTAAAACTGACACATATGAGTGTTTGGGAGGATGAGGCACTAGCACCGTTAGTTGGGTATCATGATGTAATGAAGGACGTCAGCTTGGGATTTTTGAGTGATATTCTTTGTGGATATGTATTGTCGTTTTGAATGATTTAGGTCTTTCGTGCAAGGTACCCGACATGGCTTATGCTTCGTATGCATGTTTGGATGTTGTATGGTGAATGATCCATTTTAATAGATATGCCACACATTTTAAGAATGCGATGTGATGCAATTTTGATTACTAGATGCAAGATGCAGCGGAATAAACTCTGTGGGGATGAGAATAGGCTCATTGGGAACCGTTGCACGTTGTCTGGAGATATGAATACAGATTGGTGTTGAAGGCTAGTGATAACAAAGATTATTGGCACCTTACTGGGGATTGAATTATAACTTTCTAGAGAGGAAGCGATCTGATCTGACTTCTCTACATCTTGGATTTCTTGGGGGATAGTAAGATGGATACAGACATGCTGGGAAGTTGTATAATGAACATCACTTGGATCTCTTTGAATGCCTCGGGTCTGCCTCGCGCTGGAGGAATTATATCTTTGACTACTTGGGGATCAGAAGATGGACATGGACGTCTTTGAGTGCCCCGGTTTACTTCTCTGCTTGAGATTAGAGGACGATTTTATGGGGATTACATGTTGAACTGTGTAAAACCTCTTGAATGCCCCAAGTTTACTCTACTGTGGAATTGCACATGCGTATGTTGAATCGCACAAAGAATCTAAGTGCCCTAAATTTTCACTGTTGCTGGGGAATTATGATGAATATGTGTGTCGATCCACAGAAAACCTTGGATGCTCCGGTTTAGTTTACTGTCGGGGAGTATGCTTGGAACATATGCAGAGGATGAGGACGACTTTTGCAATACTGGCTGGGTCAAGGTGAATGTCATGATTCTTTTAGCTCGATTTCTTTGGCAGTTACCTTGCAGGACAGAACTTGCTTTAGTAGCTTTACGAGTATGGATAACGAATGCCCCTATCTGTAGGATCTCTAAAAGAATTTGTGCTGAACAGAAAATCAGAATATTCGTGCCATAATACGATATTAAGTGGTCTTCCCCAATGTCTTGAGTCACGAAATAAATTGTCTCTGATTATAGATTTCTTGGAGAGACTTATCAAATCTCGACGTGATTTCCCCAGGTTGAATGAATTCTGAAATATTTCTCGACGTGATCACCCCTAATTTAGAGCTCGAAGAGATTTATCGACGTGATTGTTCCTGATTGAGCATAACTTGAAGATATTTATCGACGTGATGGCCTCTAATTTATGGCAACTATGAATGGGCGTCCCTCATATGACGGAGTCTCCTTACATTTTATCTTTTAAGGGTGCCCATTCTCTATAATGACTGGCTCTTGGAACAGATCAAGTTTCTTCAACACTTGTTACCATTTTGATCTTCCTTGATGTCAAGTGTTTACTCACAAGTAAGAGATTCTTGTTTTAAGGATTATAATCCTAATGAAATGCTTATGAGATGCTTGAGGGATAACCATTATTGTTTTTCATTTCCGACCTCTTGATGTGTGAGGGATAAGATATGGTTAATCCTCAGATGGGACACCCCTTTTTCTTTTGAAATTTGAATACACGGTCAAATTAACTGAAGACTACCATGCCTCAGGTTAAAATTGATGGTTTTTCTGTATAGAAAGAAACTCCTACTTCAAGGCTCAAAGGGGTTGATGAGGGTTTCAGTCCCTTATATCTCCGATGTTTGTGGATTTTAAACAATGCCTTATATCATCAGTAGGGTTTTATTCAAAAGCATACGACCGGTGATTTCACACATTTTGTTTTCACCATCTCCTTTTGATTTTTGCTTAAAACAAGAGTTTGATACCAATAGACAGGAAAATAAATGAGTGAACACAAACGGATTGATTTGAAATAAGCATATGAAGTGCATTATTATTATCATTAAAAACAAACGAGTTTTTACAAGCAAGTAGCATTTAACAAACAAGGAAAATTACAAATGATAATGCAGAAATGATCTAATGATTGCCAATGCTGAAGAGACTTCTTCATGCTTGACTTGTTGCTTCAATGGATGCTTTTTGCAGTCTTGACACTTGTCTGAGCAAAGGACTTTGGTTTATGTGCAGACCGTTTGGAGTGAATGTGATTGCATTTAACTCAATCATTTCTTGCACATTATTCTTCAAAGCTCGACAGTTCTCAATTGAGTCGCCAGGTGACCCCGAGTGGAATTCATATCTTAAATTTGCATCGTATCCCGAAGGGAGAGATGTTGGAGGAGGTATAAACTCTCTTATCTCAACCAATTGATAATGAAGCCGGATAGGAAGTAGCTGACTGTAAGGCATAGGAATTGCATCCAATTTCCTTTCTGGCTTACTTTGCTTATGTTGTTTCTACTGATAGTAATTTTGACGTTGATGCTGATTCGGGAAATAATCATGTCTTGGAGCTTGTTTTACCTGACCTGACTGAGGCATAGGCAATGTCTTCAGGCTGGGAGGTTCTAGAGTCCGAGGTTTTGAAGTGATATATGGTTGATAGGAAGGATCTTTGTTGTAGCACTTGGGGCAGGATTGCCTTCCTTCTTCAAAAATATTTGTAGGACCTCCGCAATCAGCCCCATTTGAGTCTTCATTTTATTGACCTCTGCCCTCAACAATTCTTGTTCACGTCAAAGTTCATCCATGCTTTCACATCCTCCATTAGAAGAAGTGGAGGGAGCAACAATGGCAAGCTTAGCAACATTCTAACAGGGCTCTTTTTAACCCTGAGTAACAACACGGAGAGTCTGAAGGAGTTGATTCATTCTGTCACCCATGATATCCATGTCCCTGTGGAGTGCAATCGAATTATGATCAAAGTGATCCATAAGTCTTTGCTAATTGTTTCTGGTATGATACAGATGTTGCGAAATTGTTGTCGTTCATTTTGAACTCTGAATTAAAAGAAGGGTCCCAATAAGCTTCTGATTTGAATAATGAAATGCATGTTATTTTCATCCTTCATTTCCAAGGAAACCCAAAGACTTGTCTATCCATAAGTATTTTGTTGGTAATAACATTCATCTTTTAAAAAGCTCGGCGAAAGAGACTCGTCTTTGGAATTCACTAGAAATAGGATGTGTATACATAATGATATGATGTTATGGTATGCAACGACATAGGATAAAGGTTCCGTAGAATCTGGGAACCACTATACAATCCTTTGAACAAATACTATACAATCTTCTGAATAAATATTGTATAATCTGAACAATCTAAATATCACAGGGTCAAAGGTCCGGAACCATTTCGAAACACAAGAGAACCAAATAGTCACCAATGGAACAGAGCCAATAGTCACCATTTGTACCTATAAAGATTATTCCCACCCCACTCACGAGTAAAGAATAAGTCAGGGTAAGGTCAAGGATAATCAGAGTCGTGAGTCTGCCCGAAAGTACTATCATCGTACAATATACATGATGATGATAGAACCCCATTTGAACCTCGTCTGACCATGGCTCTCATGATCGAACACGACAGAGCATACACCTATCAGCCTTCATGACTCTCCACTCTATTCCTATGTGTTCCTAGTGGTATACAATTATGTCCTAGGTATTAAGCCTTTTACCTTAATAGTAACCCCTACCTAACAAAGAAACAGAGCCAGCACATCAGTAGTATATGGAAAGTGGTAAAATACTATGCAAACATATGCATAAAAGCATGTAAATAAAGGCAGCAATAAATCAATAATACACAAAACACCCAAAGATAAGAAAAAACAAAATCTAGGATTGACTTGCTATTCAAATACCTAGCAGATTCGCCAGCTGTCACGCTGCAAAAAAACAGAGTCGCCACCGAACTCTATTTATCCTGAAGGTATGGAAGATATCCAGAGAACCCCAAATATATGGATAATATGGTCTTGCGATCAAGAGAAACGGTACAAAATTCGGTTACGGGAGGGGAACGTATTAGCACCCCACGTGTTTGTGGTGCTCCACATGATTCACTTAAGCTTGATCTAACCTAAGGGTGTGTAATCTATGTCTAAAGCTTAATGCTAAGAGGGAATGCATGTGAAAGAAAATATGGGGAAAATAAGGTATATTTACAAATTTTTGCTCGCCTAGTCCCTGCGACCTAATGCATATGTATCCCTTTCGAGGAATCAGAGCGTCGTAGTTCGACTCACATGTTTTGGTTTGTTGTATGATTTTTACCTTGAAAGGGGATTTTAAAAGAAAACCCAAGCGGAAAAATGAAGTTTGAATTGGTTGGTGTTTCTTACCTTGAAAAATGGTTTTTGTATTATTAGAATGTTTTGAAGTTTGAAAGAAAAAGAAGAAGTTTTAGTTTTAATGCAAATGCAAAAGAGAAAGAGAAAGGTCTAATGGGGACTAGCAAAGTAATCCTAAAGTTATCATGCAAAGTTGATCATATTGTTGAGGATAAAGGAGAAATATACCTATGTTAGCATTCATGGTTTGCAACCTAATATCTATCTCAATTTGCTTGCTAAGATTGAATCGAGAAATCCTACAGGAGCATGTAATCGTACCATAAAAGTAAACACATGAACCTTAAGGAGTATCCACTCACTCAAGTAGCACACGCCTAACCGAGGTACCATGTTACCAAGGAAGGATAGGGAGAGGGATCACGCCTAACCATGATATCGTGTCATCGAGGTAGGACAAGGGATAAGGGGAACCTAGCCATGATATCGGGTAATCAAGGTAGGATAAAGGAAGGCTTAACCAAGATATTGAATCATCGAGGCAAGCAAGAATGGGGGAATAAGTGGTTCTTAACCATGATAGCACGTCATCATGGCAAGAAGAATAAGTGGCATCGACTCTTAACCAAGATATCATGTTATATAGGCAAGATAAGAACGAGAGTGAATCTTCATAAGTGACTAAACACCTAACCAAGATATCACGTTATCGAGGTAGGAGATATAAGACAATAATGAGATCACATCGGAGCATCAACGTGCACGGTACGCGAGCTAATGACAAAGCGTGGGGGTTGATTGTGAATCCTTCTTCACTTGAATGACTCGATACAAGAATAGCATGATTCATAGCATTGACGTACCACGCGAGCCACGAAAGACCTGTGGAATAGAAATTGTGGGGGTCGATTGTAGACCCTTTTCCACTTGCCTTCTTTGACATCTTATAAATGGGGAATAGAAATGGGTCGCCTTCATCGAGTTCTTTGCCACAAATGTAAACACACATAATGGTAAACAAACAAGCACAAGTAGGAATTACCTTCTAAAGTCTTTTAAAACAGCATTCCCACCTAAAGTAGGGACTCCCAGTCATGCATCTATAGTCTTACTTCTCATGAAAAATAAAGCGGTAAACAATGCAAGACATAAAAAGAAACAGAAGAGAATACCAATTAAACCCAAGTTCGTTAATTAACAGAAGAAAGCAAAGAAACCTGAAAACTTCATGCAAGCTTCACCAAGCAACAGAGAAATAGTCAGAAATAAGATCCAATATCTGAAACAATGTCGCAAATGCGAAAATAAGTCGCATGCGGAAATTTTGTCGCATTGAATCAAAGTCTCTACACAAGATAAGTCTATACAACAAGACAATAATCCAAGTGTTGTGTGTCGCACGATAAAACCTTCGGAAACTTGCACAAGTCACAAATGAGTTAGAAAATAACAATGCAACATCGAGAGTCGAATTATAACTCAAAAGTAACGATGAAATTCAAAGAAACAAAGTACAAATAAGAAACAGAAAGTGAAAACCAAAACCCGGGCAGCAACGCGGTCATTCAAGGAATGGCATAAAATCTCAAGATGAAACCACAACAACTCATCATCAATGGCTTGCAAATGCTCGAATGCAATTATGAATGCATCAATCAATAATTGAAACATGAATGTACATGCATTTAGAAACCCTGGACAACATTGTTTCATGATTTGAAGTGCGAAAAAGTCAGTTTAAAATCACTTGGAATCATCATAAATATCATACATGAACCAAATCAAGTGTAATGATGCGCTAACCAACAAGAAACTCAATTCTTAATGCTCATTTGCAAATCCGGGCAGCATGTATATCATCTCATGAATCATGCAAATCCGGGAAGCATGTATATACTAATACAAGTACAATAATGCATGAACCAACAATTAAATACATCTCAAGGGCAACTTAGAAAAACCGGGAAGCAACACATGCAAACTTGAAATTAACCGGTAAAACGCATCAGAAGCAAGAAAACTCATCATTGACGCTCATGAAATGATCAATTATGTGTAAGAAAGTGATAAAAGACAATTAAAACAGTATGTACTAGAAATTTCGGACAACATATTTCTATTTACAAAACGCACAAAAAATTACTTCTGAAATCAAGCAAAATGATACTGATACTCATCAATTACAAAGACAAGATTCCATGAGTATTGATCAACAATTAAATTGTGCGTTTCGCATAACTTACTGTTGTACCCCAAAATTTTCCCTCCCATATTCTTCAAGATTTATCAAGAATCATCTTCAACTGGTTCAAGATTTCTCAAAGGGTGCACAGTACAAATGCCTCCTAAGCCAGTCAAAATTAGGGTTTTGTTTCTTTCAAGGAATTTGGGGTTTTCAATGGCTCAATCAAGTCCTATAGGCCTATATACATTGTCAAGCATCTACATGCCAAGTTTCAAGACTCACAGGGTCAAATTGCACAGTCAAAAGTCCCATTTGCTTCACAGTCAACTGTAGGGGTAAAATGGTCATTTTGCAGTCAAAAGTCAGAATTTTTGGTCAACATCTTATTTTGAGTCCACAATCATCATTTTATCAAGTCTTGATCATGATTCCACAAGAATGGCTCAAAAATCATCAAGGTGTAAAAAGTTACTATTTTTGGACAGTAGAAAAGTCAACTGTATCTTGACCAAGGCATAACTTTTTCATGGTTCATAAGAAAAATCCCATACAATTCTCATTTTGAAGGGGATGACATTTCCTAAAACTCATCTTCATATTCCAAGTCCAAGAAATTCTCTCACAAAAAGTTATCAATTTCTACATTATAGGTCCTTTTCAAAAGTCAACAAAAATGCACTTTAAGTCAAAGACCATAACTTGCGATTGGTAAATCCAAATGACATGGGACCAAAGGCATTGGCTAGAGGACTTCAAGACCTTTCCAAAATGTCCAAGAACATGTTCATAGGATCAAAATTGAGCAAGACATGCATTGGAGAAGTTGGGAAATTTTTGTGAATTTGCAAAAGTCAACTTTGCTCAAAACACCTTGTTTTTGCTAATGGGCCTCAAATTTCTTCTTGAAACTTTATCCAAGGCTTATGCACGACCCATTGAGATTAAATTGAATTATTTTCTTATTTTTATTAATTAATTGGATTTTTAATTGATTTTTAATTCATTTAATTAATTTAAAATGTAGGAAATTCAAAGATATGATTTCTCAATCTTTTGGTGAAGCAAAGATGACCAATATATGCTGGAGATTTCGTGTGCCAATCAAGGATATCAGAAACTCCAAATTTAGCAACTTTCTTCAATCAAAAAGGATTGAAAAATATTTTATTTTCAATCAAATATTGAATCATCAATTTCATGGATTTCCTTGCAAGATTGTAACCTAATTCTATTCTACTATATATGCACAAGCTAAACCTAAAGCATGGAACGTGATTTTGCTGTATACAAAGCCATAACAAAATTGAAAAAAATCAAGAAAAAATCCAAAACTGTTTTCCAGGTTCCAGGCCCTTTCAAAGCAATTTGAGGATTCAAACACGTTGCTAGAACTCCCAGAAACGTTTTGGAATTAAAACCCAATGCTGAGGCCTAAGAAATCGCTCCACACGAACTCACAGTTTGCTTATTTTTTCCATAATTGAACCTCATGATTTGTGCATCATTAACATGATTTCTTGTATGTTTTGTGTTGCTTGAATCCACAGGAAGCTTTTGGCATAGGTTAATTAGACTGAAACGCCCTGAATCACAAATCACCATGAATGAATTCTAGGGTTTCCAAGCTTTCAAATTAGGGCTTTATTACCTAGGCAAAATTGGAACCTCTAATGCACATGGTTGAGACCGTCAGGACGAGACAAATTTAACCCAACCATCACGCCATATTTATATAGCCTAGGGAGCTAATCGTTATTATTCGTGCTTGCAGGTTGTGGGAGTTAAAAACCTCCGCTATCTAATTTGTTTTGTTGCAGGCATAAGGAAGACAATACGTGTTAGCATGTGATTTGCCCATTCAAATGGCGCGCGTATTTTTGTTGGGTCCAGCATAATTATTATTCTTGATATATTATATTCACTTCTTATTAATATAACAAAAGCAAGCAAGTGGTCTGGTGGTTGGTGCGCTGGACGTTGATCATTGGGACCTGGGTTCGATTCCCAGGTCCCCCAAAAGCTCTATATTATTTTTTCTAACATGATTTCATGCAGGCTTCACAAAGTGGTTTACCATGAACCTCACGCCTCAGCCTGCCATGGGTCTTCACATTCCAATCCAGTGGCCAAAAGATGCTGGACACCATGCTCCCCAGTCAAAGCAAGCGTGGGCAATTACCAAAGTCAAACAGACTTGTGTGCTTATTGGGCCAGATTGCTAACAAACCTCCATATTTGGGCCATCACCCCCCCTGGTTTACTATTTCTTTTTATTTTCTTTTTCCTTTTAATTTCTTTTACTAATTATTATTATTATTATTATTAATGAACAAATTATTTTTATAATAAATTCTGAAAACTAATATTATTATTATTATTATTTATTAAATTCACTATTAATTATTATTTTGTAAATAAATACTAACATAAATATATTTAGTTTAATTAGGTTAAATTTGACTTTTTTTCTCAATAACTTAAAATAAATTAGAATTAGGTTTTACTAACTTTTGACTTTGTTTTATTTTAGTTTTATTTTTATTTTCATTAAAACATAAAAAACACAAATATACTTTTTCTTTTAATTAATTAATTAATTAGTAAATTAGGTTTAATATTTAATTAAATGCAAAAAAGGACAAATTCCATTCTTTTCTCAAAAAGGGTCAAAACCCTAAGGACGTCCTGATTCAATTTCTTTGCGCGCACTTTGTTATTTTTGATCATATTTATGTATCTGCTCCGAGAATGTAATAGATAATTAGGACTTTTATCGCTTTATTTATTTTCTCACATTTATTTTCAAGGGTTATGTTTTTGGCGATGTAAATACCCGACGCCTTGTAATAGCGTAGATTCACTTTCCGCAATTTATTTTCCGCACACTTATTAACTGTTAAATATGCATGACAAGACTTATATGAAAAATAAAACCAACTCGTAGCTCACCACAATAACATGTACAAGATAACATAAACTGAAACTGGACACACGTGCACATGCCACTCCTAGGGTACGCCTCACTTGGTTGCCTCGACGTGGTCATTAAGTATAGGGTGTTTTAGAGGTCACCCTCCTGTCTAAAGATCCAGTTGCCTCGAAACGGTTGCCTCGGATAAAAAGGATCTAGGACATTAGGGTTACCTCTAAGGCGTCCTACTATTGCTTTGGTGACCACACATGTCCCTATAATCGAATTGACCCGAAAAACTCCAACGACGGTGCTACCTACTTCTCAATAGTGGGATAGTACTGTATAAAGGACATTTACACAGCTTAATTCCTTAGAGTAGGTAGATTTCTCCTGGGTACTTGCTCTTTCAAAAACAAAATAACTTTTTGCACCTACACTTTCAAAAAAATTTCAAACAAATACTTCATACACTCTTGAGGACTGATACAAGAGTTACCTAGAAGTTTTCGAACTAAACTTTTCAAAACCCACAAACACAAGAAAAGCAAACAATTTTGAAAACATAGTGAGCAAGTACCTAAGAGCCCGTGGATAACCACGGATAGAAAGGGTGCTAACACCTTCCCTTTCTATAATCTACCTCCCGAACCGAGAAACATCTCGAAAAGGAATTTTGTTGTGCTTTTGTCCTTTCCTTGTTGGAGAAAATAAAAGACGGTGGCGACTCTTGCTTACCACGACATTTCGCGAACCAGCTTTAAAACAGTCAGTTCTATTTCCACCGATCACACTTACCAACACCGGACAGCCTTGCAACATATCATGAGATCGACTTGAAAAATATGCCGAAAACGGTAAAATTTAACATAATCTATCCATGCGACGCACAAGTAACTCAAGTGAACCTCAAATGGTATTTAAAATGCGATTTGCAACTTATTCACAATTTTGGACAACAATATACACTTGAACCAAAGTTACTCGAAATTGATTTCAACCATTATAAACGGATCCGAAAATACACTTTTCGGTTCAAGTATTACCGCTTAAAAATTGTAAATGAGCTACAAACGAAAGAATCAAATCAAATGCCTCAATTCTAAGCAACAAACATCACTCATGTGTTAATGCAAATTTATCGAATGAAAACATCTTTAACGTCGAAAAATTGAATTTATCAACAAAACGATGTAAAATTATATTAACTCATGAAATCGAACTTAATTCTCATCATCAATCCATAAATCAATACAATCAACATAAACCGACATAATTCGACATCAAAATTCGCACCAAAATACCAATTAATATTCAAGAATTATATTGAATTAAACATCATTCAACCAACACCACACTTCAGCATCATTATCACAGTTCAATTTCAAGAAATCAATAGTTTCAATTATCTCAAACAAAGCTCAACTCATGACTACAATTAAGTTGTTTGTTCAAAAAATTAATTAACTAGTAAGTACTTAAATCAATTGAATCAAGAAGAAAATTACTTACCGAAATCAAAGAGGAATAAGAGGAATGGTTGCCGGATCGAAGAACACAAGCAACCTGAGGAAGGAGGCTGCATAAAGTCATTAAATCAAAGGGAGAAGAGTCGCGGATGCATGGCGAAAGCGGGGGCGGAGCTCGCCTGAAACACGAAGGCAGAAGGAGCTGGCCGGAGCAGGGTGCGGCTGGCAGCGGTTTTACGGTGGTTGAAGGAGGACCGGTGGTGGTTCGGTTTTGGAGGGAGACGAGATTTGAATTTCGGCTCTTTTTTGTCCTTGGAGTTTGAGATAGAGTAGAGAGAGTTTGAGTTAATTTTGAGAGTGAAATTTAGCAAATGAATGAAGTGTTATGAAAATAGTGAGGCAAAATCAATACATAGTCTTGACAATTGAGCCTTGGTTTGGGTCAAGAGAAAGCCCAATCAATTTCTCTGAATTTTCAATGTCAACAAACATGGTCAAACGAAAAATCCACAAACTCAATGATTATCGGTGTGAAATCTCGACGCGAGACCAACAACAAAATCGTGGATGACGAAATTTAGGATGCCATGCAGAAAGAATGGATACGATATGATAAAAATCGAGCAAGTTATGAATTTTTGAGTGGCGAGAACCTGAACAAGAAAAATCTGTAACACAACTTATTTTACCGGTCGATCGGAGAAACGAAAATAACTGAAGCCTTCAAAGTACTATTCAAACTCGAGCTCTGAGACAAACTTGTAGCCAACTTCATTTGTGAAATCATGCTGCAAGAATCATCTCGATATGATAAAAATCGAAGAAGTTATGATTTTTACAGTATCAAGAAACAATAAAATAAAAATCTTATTCAACATAATATTTTCTCTCGTAATTCGCATTTTTGTTGGACCTTCCACAAAGAATCAATCCTCGAACCGAACATACGAAATTAAGATGACATCAAGACGGATTTGTTGCCCTAAGAATCGCTAAAAAAATTTGAACCGGGCGGAAGTTATGAATTTTTGAACGTCTAAAAATAACAGTTCTAGCATACTGTTTTCACTGTATTTTTACTATATATTTTCAAAGTATTCGTACCTTCTGAGATCTTCCTTACTGAATCAGCTTTTGAGCCGAACATACGAAATGAATAAGATATTAAGATGATTTTAACGCCCCAAGAACCGCTCCAAAACAGTATTCCAATCAGAAGTTATGAATTTTTTATTACCCGCGAAACGGCGAACCAACAATTAAATTCAGTGCTCTATCTTCAAAGAATTAAAATTCTCGGAGATCTTCTTCACAAAGTTTTCCTTTGATCCGAACACGAGAAATGATAAGAAAATCAATACGATCTTAATGCTCGAAGAATCAATCGAAAACACTGAATCAGATAAAAGTTACGAATTTTTGAGCACCCGAGAAACAGATAACCAATCATTAAATTCAAATATCGTTTCAAGGAAATCAAATTCTTTGGAGACTTTTTTCACATAATTGGCTTCTGGTCTGAACAGATGAAATGAAGAAAATACTGAGACGATTCCAATACCTGGGGAACCATTTCAAAACAGTATCTCGATTGCGAGTTGCGAATTTCTAAGCTCAAACCAGCAAAAATGTTGTTTCTGATTCACATCGTCTCAAATTCACTAAAACACCTGATTCCTCCATAATTTCATAGTGTGTTGACATACATGAGAGCTTGACATGATGATGACTTGATTGATTATTGGTTTGATAGCTTGAAAAACGTGTGAAACATATTTAAACCTTGAAAAACCAGAGTTTTGTCTTATTACTGCCCGACAGAACAATCTTTTTTTATGTGTAACTTCTGAAAAGAAATACCTTGATCCCATGACCACTTATTGATTAATGATGCATGCAATGCTAAATGACTTAATGAGAAGTATGTGCACGAAAGATGCAAGATGCATAAGTCAGATGATCTTTTTAAAGGAGTAAAACAAATTTAGGATATGACAGCTTCTTACATTATGCAGATTCATATGAGTTGCTTGTATTCAAATATTTTCTAAGATTCATATGAGTTGCTTGTATTCAAATATTTTCTAAGTTTATGTCTAAACTGTTGTTACCTTCATTCCAATTCCCTTTTATCATATCTTCATAAGGGTCCTATAGAACTTAAGCACATTTGAATTTGAAAGGTTTGGGCATCCTCCTATTATCTTTATCAGTTAAAGACACAAGAATTGAGTGGTGATTCGAGAAATCGAGTCTTGTGAGAACCTTGACTTGAGCTTCTAGGAATCGAACTCTTTATATTTCATTACTCAACGCATGATATACACTCCTAGAACCCCATAAATAATTGGTCCTCGCCATGTGTACATATGTTAAACCAATATCCTTGAGATTGCATGAGTTAACCATTTCCAAAAAAAGATTACACCTCCTGATTGATGTTATAGCTCCCTCTCTCTTCTCCTCCACTTTCATGATTTCATTGAAGTCCACCAAGAAGCCATCCTCATTCAATTGTAGTAGTTATCTCCTTGAGTATACACCGCTGTTAGAAGCCACTCACTTCCATCACTTGTGTTGATTTACGAGTGAATTAATTAAAAATGATTCTTGATGATTGTTATTTTAACCTTCTCCATTTTCCACACCATAGAAATTCCTCCAACAAAACATTTTACTTTAGAGAATTCATACCCAGTAAAACTCAAACACTTGAAAGCCTTGTTGAGTTTTCCTAGATCAATTCTTGTCTCCATTATAATGAAAGTATCGGGCTTCCTATAATAGAGTTGTTGCAAACTGTAAAGAAAACTTTATTTCCCGCTCCTCTATAATTCTAGAACATTATTCTTAACTGTTCAATTTCCCGCCCCTTTCCTTTGACTCGACGTTTCTTCCACAAGCTCCATGTCTGAATCATTGCCTGCTTCATCTTTATCTTCAACTGTTTGAGCTAAACCATTGTTGTCATTTTGGGGTTCTCACTTTTATGTTTACTCCGAGACTGAGTTAAAACATCTTTCAAAGATTTCATTCTTAATGGAACCTTGGACCCTAAACTCCTTTAGGCACAATTGATCAAAGTTATTTCATTTTGAGTGATGCGCTCCATAGTTTTCATCGCTCATTTACATACTCTAGCTGACCTCAGCCCTTCAGATAGATTAAGCCTACTAATAAGCTCTCCCACTTCTCTATCTTCCATCAATTTTCCCAGATTTTGCTTGGTTTTTCCACGTGTCATCCCTTTGTTTTTTTCTTTTATAATGCCACATGATGTTAGAGAAAAAGAACAAATTTTTATAAATTGTTGTTTTAATACAATACAATCTTGGCCTTTATATAGATCCAAATATTTCTATTATTCTAAGAAAATAACTGTTATTAGTAAATATTATTATAACTCGCTATCTCTTGACCTTCCACTTATATTTTATTTTTAACCTTTCCACTACATTATTAATAAAAAAAAACACTACTAATAACATTTAAAGTTTATTCAACAAAACTCCTCTGTAAATTTAAATGTTTCTTCTATCCATCATGTCTATCAATTTTTTGCCTTTGTCAAAAATTTCTTTCGATAATGGTTTTGTGAAAATATTTGCTGCTTGATCCTTGCTTGCTACATGCTTCAATTCGACACTTTCTTCCTTCACATGTTCTCGAATGAAGTGGAATCGAACGTCAATGTGTTTGCTTCTTTCATGGTTTACTAGATTCTTTGCCAACTCGATTGTTGATTTGTTGTCCACTTGTATTACTGTTGCACCTTCCTGCTTTAGCTTCATTTTGCTCATCAATCTTCTAAGTCATACTGCATGACAAACACACCAAGATGGTGCCACATATTCAGCTCTACATGTAGAAAGTGTTATTATCAGTTGCTTTTTCGAAAGCCAAGTAAATCCAGTGTTTCCCATGAAGAACACATATCCAGAAGTGCTTTTTCGATCGTCTATATCTCTGCACCAATCACTATCAGAGTAACCAACTAACTTGTAGTGTTCTGTTCTTGAATAGAACATTCCAAATAACATTGTTCCTTGGATGTACCTTAGGATTCGTTTCAATGCCTTCCAGTGTGAATGTATTGGCTCCTCCATGAATCAACTTACAATGCCGACACTTAATGAAATGTCCGACCTTATGCATGTGAGATAGCGAAGACTACCTACCAAGCTTCAATATTTGCTTACTTCGACACATTCTCCTCCATCAAATTTGGACTATTTTGCGCCTGGTTCCATTAGCGTCGAAGTTGGATTACAACTTTTCATCTTATATTTTTCCAAGATTTCTTTTGCATATTTTTCTTGTGAAATAAAGATTCCAGTTTCTTCTTGTCGAACCTCCAGACCAAGAAAGAATCTCATCATACCTAAGTCTGTCATTTCGAATTCGCGTGTCACGGTGCTCTTGAATTTTTCTATCATCTGAAAATCACTGCCTAGAAAAATAAGGTCATCAACATAGAGAGCAACAAGTAATACATTACTTACATTTTTCTTCACATAGAGGGCATGTTCATACAGACATTGTTCGAACTCATTCCTCTTGAAATATGTGTCTATGCGTGTGTTCCATGCCTGTGGTGCCTGCTTCAGCCCATATAGCGCTTTCTTCAATTTCAACACCTTCTTCTCTTCTCCAATCCTCATATACCCGAGTGATTGTTTGACATAGATTTCTTCTTCGAGCACACCATTCAAAAATATTGTCTTGACATCCATTTGAAATATTAGCCACTTGAATTGAGCAGCTTGAGAAATGAACAATCGAATTGTCTCCACTCTTGCAACAGGTGCAAACACTTCGTCATAGTCAATTCCTGCTTTCTGTTTGTATCCCTTTGCAATAAGTCACGCTTTGTATCGCTCTAGTTCTCCTTGAGCGTTCATCTTTTTCTTGAATACCCACTTTACACCAATGGGTTGACTACCTTTTGGCAATTTGACTAGCTCCCGGGTGTTGTTGCGGTCTATTACTCTAATCTCTTCGTCCATGACACTTTTCCACTTCTTGTCTCGTAACGCTTCTTCGAAACTGATGTTTTTAGCATCTGCCAGAAGGCATACAAGATGTACCTCATTTGTCGAATCATATAAATCTTACAGACTTCACATTCTGGGTTGTAGAGGATCATTTTTATTTTCAGTATCTTCATGTTCTATTGAAATGCTTATTGGTACAGCGACAGATAATTCTTCAATTGCGTCTATAACTTCTGTTGAATTGTTCCAGTCCCACTTGCTCACTTTGTCTATTTGAACGTCTCTACTCACGATGACTTTCTTGCTTATGGGGTCGTATAGCTTGTACCCTTTTGTCTTCTCCTCATAACAAATGAATATATATTTTTGACTTTTGTCTTTAAGTTTCATTCTTCGTTGATCTGGTACATGTGCATAAGATACACTACCAAATAATTTGAGATGAGAAATTGTTGTCTTCTGTCCGCTCCATGCTTCTCGTGGTGCTCGATCTTCTAACTTCAAATGTGGACATCGATTCTAAACATAAACTACACATTGTACAACTTCTTCCCAGAATTCTTTCGACATGTTCTTGCTCTTAAGCATTGACCGAATCATGTCAATAATAGTTTGATTCTTTCTTTCAACCACACCAATTTGCTGAGGTAAATATGGTGCAGTTAGGAATATCCTTATGCCATGCTCTTCACAGTACTTCATAAAGTCCGTCGAAGTGTACTCACCACCTCTGTCAGATCGAACTGCTTTGATATGTCTGTCGGTTTCCTTCTCCACCATTACTTTGAACAGTTTTAACACCTCTAATGCTTCATACTTTTCTTTCAAGAAATAAACCCATGTCTTTCATGAGAAATCATCGATAAAATAAATGAAGTACCTTTTTCCACTGAAGGATTCTGGAGTGATTGGCCCACATATGTCAGTATGAATCAATTCGAGAATTTGTTTAGCTTGATATTCTGCCTTCTTTTGAAATGAGGTTCTTGTTTGTTTGCTAAGCACACATTATTCACAAAACTTTCCTTCATAATCCATGTCTGGTAGTCCGTGCACCACGTTCCTTTTTGCCAACCTTCTCAAACAAGCATGATGTAGATGACCAAAGCGCATATACCATAGTGACGCTTTGTCTTGCGTTTAGACTTGTAGACATTTCTCTCGAATGTTCCTCAGATTCAGTTTATACATTCGATTTCTTTCCATTTTGATACAGGCGATCAAATGTCCTATTTTGTCCTTTAAATGCAGTATTTGATATTTTATAAGTATCGAAACACCTTTTTCAAGTAAGTTGTCCCGAACTCAAGATGTCGGTCTTGATATATGGTACATAGTAAACATCTTTGTTTGATCCAACCAAGCCATCCTTCTGTAAGTAACTGATTGTACCCTTTCCTTCGACATTCACTTTCGATGCATCTCCAAAAGACACATTACCATCTTCGATTTTTTTTTTCATTTCTTTAAACAGGTGTTTGTAACCACACATGTGATTACTTGCTCCTGAGTCAAGATACCAAACATTGTCATTATTGGTGTTGATTTCGTTTTGAGCCATCGGGAGAAAACCTTCATTCACTTCAGTTTCCAAGACTAGATTGGTTGTTTCTTCTACCTTCTTTTCAATTCGATAATCCTTTGCAAGATGTCCCACTTTATCACTGTTATAACATTTGTAGGGATTGCAATCCTTCGCGTAATGACCATACTTCCCATACTTGTAGCATTCGATGTTGGAGTGGTTCGATCGACCACCTCTTTGACCACGTCCTCTACCACGCCAACTTTGTTGGTTCGAATGTCCTCTCTTGAAGTTGTTGCCTCGACCACTTCGACCACTGTCACGACCTCCACGACTATATCCTCTTCCTTGAGAGTTTTGAGAAAAGTGTACATTTTCGTCTTTGATCGAATCCTTGGTTTGATTTGCTTCTTCTACTGCTTCTTCCTTCTTTTTCATCTTACATTGTTCATGTACTTTGAGAGAACCAGCGAGCTCTTCGACTGAGAGCGTTGAAAGGTCTTTCAATTCTTCTATTGCACATACAATATTATCAAATTTATCTGTTAAAGATCTCAAGATCTTTTCAATAACTCGTGCATCAGTTACTGTTTCGCCATTTCTGGTGAGTTGGTTCACCACCTTTTGTATGCGTGTGATGTAGTCAGATACAATTTTTGTCTGCTTCATCTGCATTCTCTCTAATTTGCCACGAAGAGTTTGGAGTCGAACTTGCTTCACTCGGTCTTCTCCTTTGAACACTTTCTTTAACGTGTCCCATGCTTCTTTCGACGTAGTCGAACCATCAATCTTTTTGAAGCATGATTCGTCAACAACCCTGAACAGCATGTATAATGTCGTTTTATCCTTCGGTCGCATCTCTTTCAATGCCTTAGTTTGAGCTATCGTATGTCATACAACCTCCGTTGGTTCTTCAAACCCATCTCTGGTCACCTCCCACGCGTCTAGAGATCCAAGAATAGCTTTCATTTGGATACTTCAGTTTTTGTAATTTGACTTTGTTAGTCGTGGCAACGGAATTTGATTCATCATGTTTGCCATAGGCTCTGATACCAATTTGTTAGAGAAAAAGAGCAAACTTTTATAACTTGTTGTTTTAATAAAATACAACCTTGGTCTTTATATAGACCCAAAGACTTCTACTATTCTAAGAAAGTAACTACTATTAGTAAATACTATTATAACCCAATATCTCTTGACCTTCCAATTACATTTGATTTTTAACCTTCCCATTATCTTATTAATAAAAAAACCCACTACTAATAACATTTAAAGTTTATTCAACACATGAGGCTATGAAAAGGCTAGTTAAAATGTTATTCGCTTTTCTCTTTCTTTTAATCACTTTATATTCTTTATCCATGTATTGCATTTCCACTGATTTCTTTAATTTCTTCCTGTTTTCCTTTTTATGTAATTTTTCATGGATGTTACTATCATTTATTGCATGATTGTTAACATCAATTTCATCGTTAGTCTCATCATCATTAGCCTGAATATTCTCATCGATATCTCTATTACGGCCCTCGTCATTAAGAGCCATAAACTTAGATCCGGTATTTTGTGTTCGTGCATTAACTGTTGTCGTCTTTGTCGGAATACCATTTCCTCTCACTGATTGCTTCTCCTTTTCAAACTCTGGTCTACCTCTTCGTGTCTTTCTGATTTTTGAATAACAATCAATGGTCCTCTATTTGAAACATGCTATCCTATATTGTATTCACCTTATACACTTGTTTCTGGATCATTTTCCCCAATCTTACCAGCTTTTTCTTCCATTTTCTTTGAACATCCTTCAGCATAATGTCCAAATCTACCACAATTTAAACATAACAAGTGAAGTCCTTCAGACTCCACCTTGTAATTCCTCCCTTTGATAGATAACATTGCTAATAGAGGTTTAGTGAGATATACTTGGATACACAATCTTACATACTTCTCTTTTTCTCTGGATAACGTTTTTTTATCTACCTTAACCATTTTCCCTATCCTATTTCCAATGAATGTGAGAACTCTGTTATCAAAGAATTCAATAGGGATTCTTGAGTGAAGGTGTGAAAAAAAACAAGAAATGAGGGGGTTTGAATTGGGTTTTGAATCAAAAACTTTTCTTTAAAAATAATTCCCTTTAAATAAAATATGTTTTCCCCATTCTTGATAATAAAAATAATTAAGAACAGGAAGTAAAGAACAAGGTATGTTTATAATAGTTCACTTGAAAATTATCAAGCTAGTCTAGTCCACCCGCCAATGTGATTTCTTCTTTCTCAACAAGGTCTTAATCCAACAATCACATAGATTATTACAATGCGCAAGCTAATTACAAGTGACTAACACATTAATCTTAGACTTCTCAAGGATTTTGACTTAATTGGTCCCTTAAGGAAAATCAAACAATAATCAAACAAATTATTACAATGCACATACTACCCGCAAGTGACTAACAACAACTTCTAAGACGCACAAGTCATAGACTTCTTAAGGATACTGACCTAACTGGTCCCTTAAGGAAAAATATTTAAGACACACAGGTCTTAAACTTCCCAAGAATTCTGACCTAACTGGTCTCTCAAGGAACAATCAAATAATTGTTTGAATAATTTGTTTATAATGAAATGTTTCTACACAAGTTAATTAGTAAACAGATTTTAAGAACAATAGACTAAAAAGTATGAAAGCTATGAACAACTCTTATGCGTGGATAATCCGTGATATAACAACTTTCTCTCTTATTCTTCAAGTCTTTATATAGCCAGTAAAATAATATATTTGTTGAGGGGTACTCTTGGGATTTCCATAAGTATTGGCCGCTTGAGCAGTAACATGGGGGACAAGATCGTGCGACGCGTCTGTCCTTCAATAAGAAAGTCAGACGTCAGGTGTATCAAGTCAGAGATCTCGTAATCAAGCGGATTATCTTGCCGCAAAGTGATCCCAGGGGAAAATGGACTCCTACATATGAAGGACCATTAGTGATCAAGAGCATATTTTCTGGTGGTGCAATGATTCTGACCACCATGGACGGCGACGATTTGCCGCACCCTGCGAACGCAGACATAGTCAAAAGATACTACGCATAAAATAACCCGACAAGTCGAAAACCCGAAAGGGAGGCTTGGGCAAAAATGGGCATCCCGGTGAACCGAAAACCCGAAAGGGCGGTTCAGGAAAAATTTAGGGATAAAAATAAAAAAATCTGTACACCCGACAAGTTGAAAACCCGAAAGGGCGGCTTGGGCAAAAAGGGGTTTCCCGGTGGATCGAAAACCCGAAAGGGCGATTCAGGCAAAAGTTAGGGAATTAAAGCGTATGACTATGTCTCGTCGGATCACTTCAAAGACAATCTCTTCATCAACCAGTTCCAGGCTTCTGATCAATCCAGTCATCGGCAAACGAAGCATTGAATGGACAGATATTCAGAGTTGTGAAAGCTATAGCGGAATGGAATCCCATGGAATTATTTCACATAGCCATCCTTTATTTTGTATAAACCTTTCAATATTTATGACAAAATCCTCTTACTAGGATGATTGTCTCCTTTGTACAAATATACTCATAGAAAGTCAATACAAATACTTTTCCCAGAAATTTGTGTCATTTCCTTTTCTTTTCTCTTGCACTATTTGTTTTATTTTGAGAAACGTCCAATGTTTTGTTAAATAGGCATATGCATTTGAACATAATCATTTCCTTACAGGAAAGAGGATTACTGACAGGTTGAAGGTGCAGTTGGATATCTTGATACCCTTCAAAGGAAACCCCCAGGAGATTTGGAATCCATATCCCCCAGCAAACTCTGAAGCTGATCCCCAGTAGATTTTGGAAGCTTAACCCCCGCAGAGAACGGACGTCTCTCCCGAGCTTTATTTAAAGTTATTCCTCACAGGGGCTTATAACTGGGTTATCCTCAGCTTATTGCCACAGAAGATCGCACTCGCCAAATTTATTACAATTCCCCAGAGGAACCTATCTTTGTTATCCCCAGCCAGGGAATCCTCCAGAACTCATTTCCCCTCAGAGTTTAAGTTTCAGTATCCCCGACCGAGCTAAAGCTTCAAATTGTCAATCCCCAGCGAAGCCAGACTAATGAACCTTCTCCCCACAGAGTTTTGGGAGAGCAAATCTTGAGTTCCCCAGTGAAGTCGCCAGAGATACTTCCCACCAAGCTGAAGATTCTCAGTCTTACCTCCCCAGCATGAGTCTATTGGATTGGTACTCCCCAGTAGAAGTCATCAGGAATTCCCCAGAAGATTGGTATGCAACCCAAGCTCTTTATTCTCCAGCAAGAACCAGGAATTATTCTTCCCGGCAGCAGTCAAGATACTGTTATCTTCAGCCATCTCGGATTCATCTATCCTTTGCAAGACAGCTCTCCAGCTTACATGCGCATTCATTTACATTCATATCACATAACATACATTGTATCATGCATCATGACATTGCATATAACTAACTCTTTACCTTTTCAGGTAAGATCAGTCGAAAGACTAAAATCATTATCTTCCGAGATTTCTTTCCAGGAATAGTTCGAATGTGACCTAGACATGGCAACATTCTAATGCTTATTCCAGATTTATCCAGATGCAGTGTTACACGAGCTCATCATCAGGGAACCCTACACCGGTTCTTCCTCCAAATTCAAGACTTCTGAAAACAGTTCACGGGTTCTCCAAGTAACGGATGTTAACCTATCGCTTGTTCAGTTTCTTCTCAAGACTTCTGAAAACAGTTTATGGATTCTTCCCAACAACGGATGTTAATCTATCAACTTGTTCAGATGCGACTTCTGAAAACAGTTCACGGGTTCTCCAAGTAACGGATGTTAACCTATCGCTTGTTCAGTTTCTTCTCAAGACTTCTGAAAACAGTTTATGGATTCCTCCCAACAATGAATGTTAATCTATTACTTGTTCAGATGCAACCTTTGAAAACAGTTTACGGACGCTTCCCAACAACGGATGCTGCTCTATTGCTTATTCAACTTCAAGATTTCTGAAAACAGTTTACGGGTTCTCCAAGTAACGGATGTTAACCTATCACTTGTTCAGGTTCTTCTCCAAATTTCTGAAAACAGTTTACGGATTCTTCCCAACAACGGATGTTAGTCTATCGCTTGTTCAGACTCTTCTCAATTTTTGAAAACAGTTTACGGACGCTTCCCAACAACGGATGCTGCTCTATTGCTTATTCAACTTCAGGACTTCTGAAAACAGTTTATGGATTCTTCCCAACAACGGATGTTAATCTATCAACTTGTTCAGATGCAATTTTCGAAAACAATTTACGGATTCCTCCCAACAACGGATGTCAATCTATTGCTTATTCAGACCCCCAGTTCAGATATGGTTCAAAACATGGACACCTTTCTGATACTCATTTCAGATGGCATCTTTAAGCCCATCCCCGACAAATTCCTGTCACTCTTCCAGATGGCATCGTTAATCCCATCTCCAAATGGCATCTCTAAGCCCATTCCCGCATCCATTGCTTTGACGAGTGCAAATTTTCGGGCACTCTAGTGTCCAATCTCCTTTTACCCTCGAGTCACGAAAGGCAAACTTGCCAATCTAACTCTTCGGATTCAAGAAGATTGAACAGGGGCAACTGTTGTACCCCAAAATTTTCCCTCCCATTTCTCATTGATTTCTCATCACAAAGCCCTTGGAGATCAAGATCCAATTAGGGTTTCATCTGCTCAAGACTTCTTCTTGCACTGTTGACTCA
Source organism: Vicia faba (assembly GCA_948472305.1). Lineage (NCBI taxonomy): Eukaryota > Viridiplantae > Streptophyta > Magnoliopsida > Fabales > Fabaceae > Vicia > Vicia faba. The sequence continues at coordinate 1,152,217,987 of OX451739.1, read as the reverse complement.
AATTAGGGTTTATGTTTGCACAGAGATGTTTTGACCTAAATTGCCTAAGATGACTTTCATGCTTCATATTGGACTCCCATGTTTATCCACATCAAGTTTCAAGCCTTGATTCCATGTTTTGCCCAGTCAATTGGATAGTTGACCTAGAAATCAACTGTATTGAAAAAAAGTCAACTGTGGCCAATTGACAGTCAAATCTCATGAAAATTGACCCACATCAACATTATGAACTCACATGGACCATTTGATCAAGTTTGGATCATAATTCCACAAGAAATTTGATCAGATCATTAAAAGGGCAAAATGGTCATTTTTAGGGTTTTGACTGCACAAAGGCAATTTTTGACTGTTTGACCTAGCCAATGGCAAACAAAGCTCACATATGGACTCAAGGACCCCATAAAATTATCTTGACATGCTCAACAAGTTCAAAAGATCCCAAATGCACAAGATTGACAGTTGAATTTCCCAGTCAATTGATCAATTTTGACTGTATACTGAAAAGTCAAACTTTGACTTTTTGGTCAAAATCAAGAGTCAAGATTCATTTTTCATCAAAACATGCCAAATCATGAAACTTGTTCACCAAGAAATCAAAAATTGCAAATTAGGGTTTGAAATGAGAATTTTTCATAACTTAGAATTTTTCTAAGTTATGAAAAACCCTAATTTTTTCCTAACTTTACCCCACTTTCTCACCAAGATTCATTTGGATTCAAGCAAAAGTCAAAACATGAAAGTTGTAGCCTATTGCATGATCTACAACTTTGATTCACAAAGTTTTCCCAAAAGAAGCTTGTATCTCAAGTTACAATTTTTGGAACAAGGGTACTAAACCATTCTTAACTTAGTGAAATTTTGACCTATTTTGGCAAGGTTTCTACCTAACTTCAAGACCATTTTTCACATACTTCCCCTTGGAATTTCAATTTGCATTTCAAATATGGATTGTAGTACATATTCCAAGATTTCCAAAATGTCCAAGAACTCATCAAACAACCTCATGACTTGAGAGAATCGAATTTTTCAATATGGCAAAAAGTCACTTTGATTCATGACCATTACCATGTTCATAACTTATGCATTTTCAAAATCAGCATGCTTCCCTTGATTACAGGCCTCTAAACCATCCAACACTCAATAATTTAATGCATACTCATTGTGCCAAGGCCTTGTTTTATGAGTTTAAGCATTACATGTTGAATTAAGCCATTTATAGAAAAAGTGAAATTGCCATTTTTGAAAAGTTAAGCTTTATGTCAAAGTTGCAAATCAACAAGTACAGATCAAATCACTTTGGCACAAGATTATGAATAAAACACACTGATCAAGGGGAGGGTTAGAAGCACATTAGGGGGGCCTCTAGCTGTCTAAAACTCAAGTGGACATTTGCTTGCTTAAGTGTGAAGAAATGTGGCATAACATAACACAACTTTGATCTCAGCACGAGAACCCTTAAGCAAATATTTTGTACACATTCAAGACATCCTAACTGAGCTAGAACACGAGCCTTGCTCCTCCAATACCTCCACAAACTCAAAATCACCCTCAAACTGCCCAAACAGAGCTCCTACTGTAGTTTGAGTGCCAACTCTCATCCCTTTCATGCATTCTTGCTAAAAGCTCATCAAACACATTCCCTAGCATCACTTGAAGCTAACCCAAACATAAAACACGACCTGTAACTCCTCTAATCAGTTCCACCATTTTCACTTTCTTGTTTTGCAGTTGAAGGTCCATAGCTCGATTCAAGGTGTTTCAAAGCAAAGTAAGCATTGGAATAACATCACTACACTTCAGGCAAGCTGTACAGATCATCATCTTGCCCTGAAAGCTCCCCCATTGCCAGATAAAACTTCAACTGAACAGGTATCTTCTTGAACTTCTAACTCTTAGTGTAGGCATCATTAGCTCTAAGTTTGTGAATAAGAAGTGTTCTACTCATGCCCCTGAATCTGTACATACTTTTACTTTTCATTTATTTTGCCTGAGCTATGAGAATTTAAGGTCTGAATGTTGATAAAAACTTAGGTCAAGATTTGGGAATGTTAAAATTCTCTCTCATTTCTGAGAGTTAGGATGAGTTCTTTACATATTTAGAATCGTGGCTTGATGATTAACATTTCTTATGTTGAAAGTTTGTGCAAAAAATCAAGGAATCCAGATGTTTGAATTGATGAGCAAGGCGCGCGTTTTTGTCACAGTTCTGGCCAAAGGTTGAAGACAAAGTCTTCTTGGGCTGGGCCTGAGTTGATTTCTTATTCACACCCTATTTTTGCTTTCATACCCCCTGAGCCCATTTTGTTTGTTTTAATGATTTTTTGACTTTTCTCTTTTTATTCTGATTTATTTATTTTTGCTAATGATATTAAAAAACATAAAAAATATTTTTACACCATTTTTATATTTTTAGGCATTTATTTAGTTATATTGCTATTTGTATGTAAATAAGTACAAAAATATATTATTTAGAATAAATAGGAAAAAATAATGTAAGCATATTTTATTTTCATTTTTATTTTGTTTTATCTTCTTAAAATATTTTGTATAAAATATACTTTTTTTTTATAAATATTAAATATTTTTATTTTTATATATATAACACATATTTAGAAATTAATACATATATATATATATATAGATATTTATTAGAATATTTAGTAAAAAAAATACAAAAATATATACACTTTATTTTTTATTAACATTTAATAGTAAAATATCATTTTGACCAATATACTTCATTTTTATTTTTATTTCATATATAATTGATAAATATTATTATATATTAAATAATTAATACTTTTTATTTAAAAAAACTAGGGTTTTGCCCTAAGCATTAAAAAGCTCCAAAAATAATACTTTTTTTTATTTTGTTTATTAGACATAAAAACACCCTTTTTTCCATACATATAAAAACCCTTTTTGCATTTTGCATCTTTATTTTATTTTCCATTTAATTTATGCAATTAATTATCTTGTAAATATTCCAAAATTGATGTAATAACTAGGTTTAAATTCCTTGTCAATATCCCCCATTTGAACATTTGTATCCCCTTTCCCATATTGTGTTCTAATAGTGTAGGAATTTTACTTTTCGCATTTTAACGCTTTCTAAATATACCATGCTAGAATTAGGGTTTGTATGTAAATAAAACGAACAAAAATAGTTTGACCTAATTTCAAGATAATCAAGCATGAAAATGGACAACACATATCACACTTGCACCCCTAGGGTATTCCACTTGTTGCCTTCAATAAATGGGCCATATTGCATGTTAGGTTTCTTTGGGTAAAACAAACAATCAAATGATCATAGTCCCTCGATGACGCTTTCGAAAAGTTGCCTAAAATGATCAAGTCCTTTTCAAGGAAAAATTGCCCAAAGCTACTTAACACCATTGCAATTATGGTCTAAACGATGACCCGCGCCCGTCCCTTTCACATCCTAACACAAGATTGTCCACCAAATGCAATGGTGGAACAAAATTGTTAAAAGGGTTAAAACACAACAAAAATCTTTGAGAACTTTAGGGTAGATAGCTCTTAAGTATTTGTCAACTTGCAAAACAAAACACTTGCCTATTTTTCAAACCACACTTCACAAACACTTTCAAAACAAACTTTCAAAGAACCTTGAAACATCTTTTCAAAAAGACAAACACCTTTTGTAAAACATTCGAGTAAAGAATTGTTACAAGGGTAGCCTAGACAAGGCATCTTTTTCAAAACATTTTTCAAAATCCAAACACAAAGCACCATTTCAAACAATTGAAAACCAAGGCAAGTTGATCTAAGCAAGTACCTAAGAGCCCATGGATGACCATGGATAGAAAGGGTGCTAATACCTTCCCTTTCTATAATCTACTCCCCGAACCCAAGAAAAATCTCAAAGGTTTTTGCTGTGCTTTTTAAACCTTTCCTTAGGATAAAATAAAAAGTCGGTGGCAACTCTTGCTCAACCGAAACATTTGCGAAAACAAACGCAAAACCATAATCAGTTCTCCCACCGTATCACACCAGCTTGTGCCTACTTTAGAGGAATTTTCTCAACTCTTGAGGATTCCTATTCTCCATCCACTACCCTATAACGGTACGGAAAGAAATCCAAAGCCTGAAGATGTTGCTCAAGCCCTACACTTGCAACCATCTGATGTCAAAGGTTAGTGGGAAACCATAAGTGGTGTCAAGGTTTTCTTGGCAAAGTTTCTATTTGAGAAAGCTCAAGAATGCTGGAATTCCTTGGACTTACAAGCTTTTGAGGAGATTGTAGCTCTTCTCATCTATGGGTTGTTCTTATTCCCTAATCCTAACCATCTTATAGATGTGAATGCTGTCAAGATTTTCATGTCCCAGAATCCTGTGCCTACTTTGCTTGGGGATATCCTCCACTCTTTTCATACTCGAACAATGAGGAAAAGAGGTGTTATCATGTGTTGTACTCCTCTACTGGCAAGATGGTTTATTTCTCATCTTCCCCAATCAGTCTTGAAGAATGAGAAAGGTTTGAGGTGGTCACAATGATTGATGACTCTTACACATTCAGATGTTCATTGGTGTTCTCGATCTAGAGAAAATGTTATCATTGACCATTGTGGGGAATTCCTTAATGTCCCTCTACTAGGAATTAGGGGAGGCATCACCTACAACCCCTGCTTGGCTCTGAGACAGTTTGGGTATGCCCGAAGGGATGGCCCACATGACATGTTGATTCCAGACTTGGTTTTTAACTTCGAAAACGACGATCAAGGACTTCGACAAAGGTTCATCCGAGCTTGGAGGATGCCCAACAAGGTGGACAGTAAGACCTTGGGACACAAGAATTCCATCTCTCTTGAGCCTTACCTCAAGTGGGTACGAACCCGCGCCCAAAGTCTTATGATGCCTTACCCCTACATTCTCTCTGTAATCAAAGAGCCTGTTATGGAAGGAGAGGTTCCATACACCCTCCTACATCCTGACATGCCAACATCACTTGAAGATCTGCAAAGGAGTTGGATACAACTCAAGGGAGAACCCGATACTTTCGAAGCCCAATTCTACGCCAGTGAGAAGAAGGTTTTGGAACTTACTCGTCAACTTCACGAAGAGCAGACTCTCAACACCTACATTGCACCAAAGAGGATGCGCAATGTCTTTTTACATTAGAATTTTGTATTATTTTGCCCATGGGACCTTGATGTACTAACAAATTCTATTTATTAAGATGACGTGTGTTCTTTTTTTTATACAACAAATTTGAATTTCTGAATCCTTGAATGCATTACATGAATACATATCATTCATCATATGCATAAGCAGGTCTTCGCACTAGGTTTCCTTATCTCTCTGCTGTTTATTTCAGCAAGATGGATATTGAGCAGACGGTCAAAGACTTGCAAGTGCAGAATTCACAGTTCCAACAGCTACTCATGACCTTGGCTAAGGGTCAAGAGGAGCTCAAAACCTTGCTGGAAAAGGAAAAGGAGAAAAAGAAAAAGAAGAGAGTTGGTGTGGCTACTTTGGGTAGAAGATTTGAAGGTCAAGCTAGAAGGGTACTGGATTTCCCCTCAACATCTGATGAAGGGGTAGGAAAAGGTAAAGGAACTGCAGTGCAATCTGACTCTGAAGAAGAAGAGGAAGAAGAGGATGAAGACTATTCTGAGCAGCAGTACCCTCCTGCAGATGACAAGTACAAGAATCTGGAAGAGCGTCTAGCTGCCATGGAGGTGCAAAGAGTGCCTGGGTTGGACTTCGAAGAGTTAGGGTTGGTTTATGGAATTGTCATTCCCCCTAAGTTTAAGGTGCCTATATTTGCTAAATTCGATGGTTTGTCTTGCCCAAAGATGCATCTACGATCTTACGTCAGAAAAATTCAACCGCATTCTTTTGTCAAGGATCTGTGGGTCCATTTCTTCCAGGACAGTCTTTCGGGGACGCAGTTAGATTGGTTCTACCAGCTAGAGAGATCTGATGTGCATAATTGGTAGGATTTGGCGGCCGCCTTCTACAGACAATATCAATATAATGCGGATTTAGCACCAACCCGTACTCAATTACAGAGTATGGGCATGGTCTCAAATGAAGGTTTCAAAGAGTATGCCCAGAAATGGAGAGACTTGGCGGGACGAGTACAACCACCTCTATCTGAGAGGGAGCTGGTAGATATGTTCTTGGGTACACTGTCAGGCCCCTTTTTCAATCACCTGATTGGAAGTTCGTCTGCGGGGCTCACCGAGTTGATTCTAACTGGTGAGAGAGTTGAAGCCGGCATAAAGAGCGTAAAAATTCAAAAGGATGCATCCGCTTCCGCTGCCATCAAGAAGACCTTTCCAGCAAAGAAATAAGTCTCAGTTGTCTACTCCCAAAGAAGTCAAGGAAGAGTTGAGCGTCGGCCGGCGGTGGGGGCCGTAATGATTCAGAAGTCTGCAGCTGATCAACCTAGAATCAATCAACCAAGAACCAACCAAGCAAGGGTGGAAAGGCCTACGCGGAAATTCACCCAGATAAACATGACTCCTGCTCAGGTCCTCCCCCATCTGTTGAAGTTAAACCTTGGCAGTCTGAAAGAGGCTCCGAAGAATCCGAATACATCTTCTCCTTACTACCATGCGAATGCCAAGTGTGCTTATCATTTAGACAGCCTGGGGCACGACACCAACAATTGTTGGGCCCTTAAGAATAAGATTCAGGATTTGATAGATGCTAAAGAAGTTGAATTCGACGCCCCTGAAAAGCCTAATGTGATCTCTGCTCCAATGCCAAAACATGGCATAATGCCCATGTTGTTGAAGAGGATCTTTTTGTTGCTACTGTTGATGATTTTATGACTCCGCTACCGATAATCAAGTTGAATTTGCGGAAGGCTGGAATTTTCCCAGGATGTGAAGAAGATTGCTAACTTTGTTCATCCTTACCAACCGATTGTCAGTTGTTGAAGTTAGGCATCCAGCGCCTAATGGATAACCAAGAGATCCTTTTTGAGAAGACTTCTGTTACACTGACTCCTGTCAATGATGTTTCGATATTTACCATATCCGCTAATCTTTCCAAGGTCTCCAAAAGACCTGTTAAGATTATATCCGATCCGAAGATTTCACCTTTGAAGATAACCATGCTGGGGCCCGTCCCGTACAAGTCCAACAAATAAATATCGTGGAACTAGGGGGGAGATATCTTTTACCACGATATTAAACAAATTGAATAAACTGAAGAGAGTTCTGATGAAGAGACTTCCTACATTGGAAACATTGCTGGAACTAGTAAAATCACCCGCAGTGGAAGAATTTTCTCTCCGGAGATTGCGCCTCCAAAGGCAATCTTCGGACCCTCAGCTTCTCCTAAGGCTACTCCTGTACCGATCAACATATCTGCGAGAACTCCAGTTATTGAAGAAGTTGTAACTCCTGTGGTTGTCCCCTCTCCTGTTGCTGGTGATAGAGGGAAAGGGATCCAAGAAGAGCCCGTTAGGACGAGGGCTTAGCCGTTGATCATCCTTGAAACCTCTCAAAAAGAAATGGAAGAGATTTTAAAAATAATCAAGAAAAGCAATTATAATGTTGTTGACCAACTGGGGAAAACCCCCTCAAAAAGCTCTATGTTGGCCTTGCTACTTTGTTCGGAAGCTCATGCTAAAGCTTTATCAGATTCTTGAAGACGGCCCACGTGCCACAGGAAACCTCCACGGACCAGTTCTAGGAATGTGTAGCTAGCCTAACGGCTGACAACGGTTTAGGATTCTTCGATGCCGATCTAACAATCAAAGGGAGGAAACATAATGACACTTTGCATGTCTCGGTGGAATGCAGAGGGACTACTCTAGCACACGTACTGGTAGACACTGGTTCATCGCTGAACGTCTTACCAAAGAAGGCATTGGATAGGTTAGACTGTGAAGGCCTAACTTTGAAGCCCAGCAACATCATTGTCAGAGCCTTTGATGGTTCTAAAAGGATGGTCCACGGGGAGGTGGACATCCCGATTAAAGTGGGAACTGAAACCTTCAACTCCATATTCTACGTGATGGACATCTGCCCTTCCTATTATTGCTTATTGGGAAGACCTTGGATTCACCACGCTGGAGCCATCACTTCAACTCTGCATCAAAAGCTCAAGTACCTTGTCCAGGGGAAAATTGTAATTGTTCATGGCAAAGAGGAATACATGATAAGCCATCTAAATTCTTTCCGCTATGTAGAATTGGATGGTGAATTCATCGAAACCCCCTTTCAGCATTTTGAGGAGGTAGCTCAGGAGATTACGGCAATCGAGACAGTGTCTTCTGTACCCATGATTACCAGACCTCCGCCTCAAATGTCGTCCCTCAAAGATGCAAAGGTTGTGATTGAAGAAGGAGGAAGTACAATCTGGGGGCCGTTTCCCGACTTTCCCTTTAAATCTGATAAATTCGGCTCAGGTTTCACTGCTTCTGCTCAAAAGGTTGTGCGTCGCTCCCGGGCTGGAGGGCCACCAGTGAAGATCACCCATCATGGAGTCAATGCTTTGGAGGATAGTAAAGAGGAGAGCAACCTGGAAGACTGGATTTTCCCTACTGTGGACGGAAGACTATGCAATTGGGAGGCAAATGACTTTATTCCCATTAATTTCATGAATCAGTAATTTATCTTTCAAACATTTCTGTTGGTTTGTAATAATTCTTAAACAATTCGTACACTTTTAACCTTTTGCCTTACCCGAGGCACATAGGTCCATTTGTAAGGGTTTGATTTTTCATCTTCATATGCCATTTTAATGAATCATGGACGTTTTCACATATAAACTTTTGTGTTCATTGTATTTCTTTTTACATTTTATTTGTTTAAAGGTGGCTATCCCTGACACATACCCACACTTACAAATGCGGGTACCCTTCCATTCTGGATTCCATGGGTAACAATTCTGCTATGGCTTTCAGTGACTCTGAAGATCCGGTCTACCATGCCGAATACGAAGGTGATAGAAATTGTGAGGTACCAGGAGAATTGGCTAGACTGCTACAACGGGAAGAAAGGGCTATTCTACCTCATGAAGAGATGTTAGAGACAATCAACTTGGGTACAAAGGAAGACAGGAAAGAAGTTAGAGTGGGTGCCAACCTAGAGCCAAGTGTCAAGGAGCACTTAGTTCAGCTGCTGAATGAATATGTTGAGATCTTCGCCTAGTCATACAAAGACATGTCGGGACTTGATACAAATATTGTGGTTCATCGTCTCCCTACAAGAGAAGACTGTCCACCAGTTAAACAGAAAATTCGCCGCATGAGGCCCGACATGTCAGAAAAGATCAAAGCTGAAGTTATGAAGCATTTCAATGCTGGATTTCTTGCTGTTACTTCCTATCCACAATGGGTTTCTAACATTGTGCCCGTGCCTAAGAAGGACGGAAAAGTGAGAATGTGCGTGGATTACAGAGACTTAAACAGGGCCAGCCCTAAAGATGACTTTCCACTATCACACATTGACATCTTGGTTGACAATACAGCTGAGCACAAGGTATTTTATTTCATGGATGGATTCTCAGGGTATAACAAGATCAAAATGGCACCTGAGGACATGGAGAAAACTACTTTTGTTACACAGTGGGGTACGTTCTGCTACAAAGTGATTCCATTCGGACTGACGAATGCCGGGGCAACCTATCAACGCGCCATGGTGGCTTTGTTTCATTATATGATACATCATGAGATAGAGGTCTACGTAGACGAAATGATAGCTCGTTCACAAATTGAAGAAGAACACCTTGACCATCTGCAAAAGCTGTTTGTCAGGTTGAAAGAGTACAAGCTCAGACTAAACCCTAACAAGTGCACCTTCGGAGTCAGATCCGGTAAACTCTTGGGTTTCATTGTCAGTAACAAAGGCATCAAGGTTGATCCTGCCAAAGTCAAAGCTATACGAGAAATGCCTGCCCTCGCACTGAGAAGGAGGTCAGAGGTTTCTTGGGACGCCTAAACTACATTGCTAGGTTCATTTCTCACCTAACATCTACCTGTGAACCAATCTTCAAGCTGTTGAAGAAAGATGAGGTGGTTAATTGGAATGATGACTGTCAAGTTGCTTTCGATAAAATCAAGGAGTATTTGCTAGAACCTCCTATCTTGATGCCTCCCGTCGAAGGAAGACCGCTAATCATGTATCTGACTGTCCTAGAGAATTCATTGGGGTACATACTGGCCCAACATGACGAGTCTGGATGAAAAGAGCATGCCATTTATTACCTTAGCAAAAAGTTTACCGACTGTGAGACCTGATACTCACTGCTCGAGAAAACTTGCGGCGCTTTGGTATGGGCTGCTCGCTGGCTAAGGCAGTATATGTTGACTCATACCACTTTGCTGATATCTAAGATGGATCCAATCAAGTACATCTTTGAGAAGCCTGCTTTATCTGGAAGAATCGCTAGATGACAGATGATCCTAACGGAATACGATATACAGTACACGACCCAAAAAGCTATAAAGGGGAGTGTGCTAGACGATCATCTGGCCCATCAAGCTGTCGAAGATTACCAATCCATGAGGTTCGACTTCCTCGACGAGGATATCATGACCTTGGACAACATTAAAGATTTTAGACCATATGACGGACCTGAACAAGGATCCCGATGGAACCTGTACTTTGATGGTGCCTCCAACGCACTTGGCAACGGTATCGGTGTTGTACTTATCTCTTCAGAAGGTTGCCATACACCTTTCACCGCCAGACTTTGCTTTAGCTGCACCAACAACATGGCAGAGTATGAAGCTTGTATCTTTGGTCTCAAGGCTGCAATTGACTTGGGAATCAAATCCTTGATTGTATTTGGGGACTCAGCTTTGGTTATCAATCAAATAAAAGGAGTGTGGGATACTAAACATCCAAACCTCATCCCTTACAAAGAACATGTCCTGACATTGTTACCACATTTCGAGCAGATTACCTTCGAGCACTTCCCGCGAGAATAAAATCAGCTAGCAGATGCTCTAGCTACAATGTCATCCATGTTTAAACTTAACTGGGATAATGAGGCTCCCCAAATCACCATTGAACGGATGGACGAACCTGCACATTGTCACGAGATTAATACCGAAGAAGTAGTGGACCGACCTTGGTTTCATGACGTCAAAAGGTATCTCGAGACTCAAGAATACCCTGAAGGAGCTTCAGTCAACGATAAAAGGTTTCTGAGGAGGTTCTCAATTAAGTTCTTCTTGAGCAATGGTATCCTGTACAAGCGTAATCATGATTGCATTCTGCTCCGTTGTGTGGACAAGGTTGAAGCTGAACAGATCATGGCTGAATTGCACAATGGTACCTTTGGCACTCACTCTAGCGGACATACGATGGCTAAGAAGATTCTACGGGAAGGCTATTACTGGTCTACCATGGAAGCTGACTGCCATCAACATTCCCGAACATGCCATAAATGCCAAATCTATGCGGACAAGGTACATATACCTCCAATTCCTCTCAATGTCTTAACAGCTCCTTGGCCATTCACTATGTGGGGAATCGACACGATTGGAGAGATCAAGCCTACAACATCCAATGGACACCGCCTCATCCTGGTGGCCATTGACTACTTCACCAAGTGGGTCGAAGCAGCTTCCTTCGCATCTGTCACAAAGAATGTGGTTACCCGCTTCATCAAACCGAACCTTATTTGTCGGTACGGTATCCTCGAAAGGATCATTACTGACAACGGTACAAACCTTAACAACACTATAATTACCGCCTTGTGCGAGCAGTTCCAGATTCAACATCACAATTCATCTCCCTATCGGCCAAAGATGAATGGTGTTGTCGAAGCTGCGAACAAAAATATCAAGAAAATATACAAAATATGACAGTCACCTACAAGGACTGGCATGATATGTTACAGTTTGCTCTACATGGGTAGCGTACCACGACACGCACTTCAACTGGGGCAACACCCTATTCTTTGGTATACGACATGGAAGTTGTTTTACCTATTGAGGTTCAGATTCCCTCCTTGAGAATCATGAAGGATGCTGGTTTGAGTGAAGACAATTGGATTCAGACCCGACTTGATCAACTTAACTTGATTGATGAAAAGCGACTTACTGATGTTTGCCATGGTCAGACGTATCAAAAACGGATGATCAAGGCTTTTAACAAGAAAGTCCGGCGCCAGATATATCAAGTCGGGGATCTTGTAATCAAGTGGATCATCTTGCCGCAAAGTGATCCCAGGGGTAAATGGACTCCTACCTACGAGGGACCATTTGTGATCAAAAACATCTTTTCTGGTGGGGCAATGATTTTAACCACCATGGACGGTGATGACCTGCCGCACCCTGCGAACGCAGACATAGTCAAAAGATACTACGCATAAACGACCTGGCAAGTTAAAAACCCGAAAGGGCGACTTGGGAAAAAATGGGCATCCCGGTGAATCGAAAACCCAAAAGGGAGGTTCAGGAAAAAATTAGGGATAAATAAAAAAAATTTGTACACCCGGCAAGTTGAAAACCTAAAAGGGCGACTTGGGCAAAAAAGGGTTTCCCGGTGGACTGAAAACCCGAAAGGGAGGTCCAGGCAAAAGTTAGGGAATTAAAGCGTATGATTATGTCTCGTCGGATCACTTTAAGGATAATCTCTTCACAGACAAGCTCCGGGTTTCTGATCAACTCAATCATCTTCGAATGAAGCAATAAATGGACAAGATATTCAGAGTTATGAGGGCTATAGAAGAATGGGAACCCCATGGAATTTTTTACACATAGCCATCTTTCTTTGTATAAATTTTTCTGATTTTTATGACACCATTCTCTTACTAGGATGTCTGTCTCCTTTGTACAAAATACTTACATAAAGTTAATACAAAGATACTTCAAAGTGCAGAAAACTATTTGTCTTTTCCTTTTTACACTTATGTTTTATTTGAAAACGTCCAATGATTTATTAATGAGCATATGCATTTGAATATAATCACTGTTTACAAATAAACGAAGTGGGAAAGAATAATTACTGACAGGTTGAAAGTATAGGAAAACGTCTTTAGGCTATTCCAAGAGAAATCCCCTGCAGTACATCATCTAGATCCCGAGCGGAGCTAAAACCTTGAAATACATATCCTCAGCGGAATTAAATTTCAAAATCCCCGCCAGAGTCAAATTTCAAACTCCCAATCCCCGACGGAGTTATATTTTCAAACCTTTAATTCCCATCAGAGTTAAGTTTTCAAACTCCTAATCCCCAGCAGAGCAAAACTTTGAACTACAGACCCTCAGCGGAGATGAAACCTTTTTCCCCAACAGAGTCAAATTTCCAACTACCAATCCACAGCAGGAACCATTCAGTTTTCCCCAATTTCCTCAGCAAGTTGTCTTAAAATCTGAGAATCAACCAGATAACAGTTATCTGTTGTCTTATCCCCAAACTAGAATAAATCCCCAGTAGAGTGGCATACAACCCAAACTCTTGAACTTTTCCAAACAGGAATAAGCCTTTTCCCCTAAAGCCCTGAACTTACCCTTCAGCAAGATAGCTTACTCTCCAGCAGTATAGCTACTCCCCACAGAGGTTTTACTCCCCAACAGAATGAAGATTCTCATTCTTAACTTCCCAGCTTGAAGTCCCCAAGGATTCAAATTCCCCTAGAAGATTGAAGATTCTCATTCTTGATTCCCCGGTGAAGTTGCCAGAGTCTTCATTACTCTCCAACATTGAATTTGTCAGAATTTTTAATCTCCTGCAGATCAAAGGTTCTCCTTCACCACTCCTCAACAGATTGAAGATTCTCATTTTTAGTTCCCCACAGAAGCCATCAGAGTCTTCCTTATTCTTCAGAAAATCAAGGTTTTCCTTTATTTGATCCCCGATAGAGATCATCAGAGTTTCCTTATTCCCCAGCCGAGTAAGAATTCCCATGGTGTAATCCCCAGCCATAGTCATCAAAGTTCTCAAGATTCCCCAAGCAGGTTTCTCAAGCAACACTTGGCATCATTCTCACAACAGAATATTTATCATCCTCCAACTCCAAAGACTTTAAGGATCCATATATCCCTAGGAAAGTCATGAAGGATTCTCACATCCCCACAGAAGTTGTCAAAGTTTTGATAATCCCCGCGAGTTGCCAAGGATTTTCTATCCCCAACAGTAGTCGGCAAGGATTCCTCATTCTCAGCAATCAAAGATTTTGAATCTCCAAACAGCGGTCAAGGATTTATTTTCCCTAGAAGCAGTCAAGGATTTCTTTATTTCCAGCCATCAAGGATTTATTTTCCTCAGCAAGACAGCGAATTAGCTTACATGTGCATACATTACATTCATAAACATTGATAAAAACACATTTTATTGCATCATACATTTCATGCAACATAACTTTGTGTTTCAACTAACATTTTACCCTTTTCAGGATAAGATTAAAAGCTATCTTTAACAAATATTCAAAGATTTCAGATACAGTACGGATATACTCCAGACGCGGAAGTCATTCTGTTACTCATTCATATCTCTTATTCAGATACAATATGGATACACCCCTGTGATACGGTGGGAGAACTGACTTGAGGTTTTGCGTTTGTATTCGCAAATGTTGCGGTTAGCAAGAGTCGCCACCGACTTTTTATTTTATCCTAAGGAAAGGTTAAAAAGCACAGCAAAAAACCTTTTGAGATGTTTTCTTGGGTTCGGGGAGTAGATTATAGAAAGGGAAGGTTTTAGCACCCTTTCTATCCATGGTTATCCATGGGCTCTTAGTTACTTGCTTAGATCACTTGCCTTTTATTTTCAATTGTTTTAAATGGTGCTTGAGTGTATGGGTTTTGAAAATGTTTTTGAAAAGATGCCAATGTGGTGGCAACCTTTGTAATGATCCATGTGGGGATGTATACAAAGATGTATGTCTTTTGAAAAAGTTTTCATTTGTTTTTGAAAATTGTTTTGAAAGTGTAGTGATGTGTGATTTTGAAATTAGGCAAGTGTTTTGTTTTGCAAATTTGATTCAAGCAACTAAGAGGTTATCTACTCCTAAATTTCTCAAAAGATTATTGCTATGTTTTAACCCTTTTAACAAGTTTGTTCCACCATTGAATTTGGTGGACAACCTTATGTTAGGATGTGAAAGGGACAGGCGCGGGTCATCGTTTAGACCATAATTGCAACGGCGTTAAATGTCTTTGGGCAACTTTCTTTAAGGGACTTGATCATTTGTTTTTGTTTGTTTTGAAAAGTTTTGTCGAGGGACCATGATCATTCAAATTGTTTGCTTTGCCCAAAGAAGTTCAATCATACAATATGGCCTATTTATTTGAAGGCAACAAGTGGAATACCCTAGGGGGTGCAAGTGTGATTCGTGTGTCCATTTTCATGCTTGTTTATCTTGTATTAGGTCAAACTATTTTTTATCGTTTTTTTCGCATACAAACCCTAATTCTATCATGTTATCATTAGAAAGCCATAAAGTGCGAAATTAAAATTACTAAGCTATTACAAAACCAAATATGGGAAAGGGGGTACAAATGTTCAAATGGGAATATTGACAAGAATTTAAATCTAAATTATTACATCATTTGAATATTTGCAATTTAAATAATGTACAAAAATTAAATAAGAATGCCAGATGCACAAAAATATTTTGTATATGTATGAAAAAATATTATTTATGTAAAAGAGAAAAGAAAATAAAATAAAATTATTTTTTTTGGAGTATTTTGAATTTAGGGCAAAAACCCTAATTTTTAAAGAAAATGCATTATTATCTAATTTAACACAACCATTTATTTATTATTTGTAAAAATAAAATAAAATGAAATATATTGTGAAAAATGGTATTTTTGTATCAAATATTAATAAAATGAAAAATTCAAGTATTTTTATATTTTAGCTTAAATATATTAATAAACATATATGTATATATATATATTAAACCTTAAATATGTATTATATACAAAATAAATATTTATTTAATATTTTAATAAAATAAATAAGAAGAGTATTTTTTATGTGGAATATTTTCAGAATGTAAACAAAAATAAAAATTGTATTTTCACTATTTTTATATTTATCCTAAATAATAGCATGTATATATTTTATATATAAACAAAGGAAATAAACAAATAAATATGCAATAAATACAAAAATGATGGAAAAAAATATTTTAAAAATTTTAATGTCATGAGGAAAAATAAACAAAGTCAACCAAAAAGGAAAAAGTCAAAAAAGATTAAAAATAAGACAAATGGGCTCAGGGGGTGTAATAGCAATTAAGTGGTGTGAAGAGAAATAACACAAAAGCCCAGCCCAATGATCATTGTCTTCAACCTCCAGCACAAACATTTGAAAAAAAAAAACGCGCGCCCCTGTTCTTCAATGTCTAACTCCTGATTCCTGGCTTTTCAGCAAAAACTCATAACACAAGAAATGTTCAGCATGAAGAGACGGTTCTAACCATATAAAGAACTTGACCTATCTCTCTAAGATGAGGGAGAATTTCTCCTCCCCCAAATCCTAACCTAGTTTTTCATCAATGTTCAGAACCAAAATTCTCTCTACTCAGGCAAAAGAAATGAAATGTAAAGATATGTACATGTTCAGGGCTATGAGTAGGACCTTGTTTCTTCACAAACTTAAGACTAAAGATGCATGATAAGAGAGATACGAGTTCAAAGTTTTACCTGTGCAGTTGAACTTCAATCTGGAGAATGAGGAACTTCTAGTGCAAGGTAATGATTGGAAAAGCTTCCTTGAGGTCCAGGGATGCTTTTTCAATGCTTACTTTGTCTTGAACCTTCTTGTATCAAGCTATAGAACTTCAACTGCAAAAGAAAAAAATGAAAATGGTGGAAGCTGTTAGAGTGATTACAGGTCAGATTTTAGGCCATGGTTAGCTTGCATATGTTGTAAGGAAGGTGTATGAATTGTTTTTGGTGAGAATGCTCGAGGGAAGTGGGAGTTTGCACTCAATCTGCAGGGGCTCCCCTGTTTGTGCAGTTTCAAGGTAATTTTGAGATGGAGGATGCTTGAGAGGTTCAGGACTCGTGCAAAAGCTTGGATGTGGTCTATGGAATGTGTTTGATAACTTCTCTCTTGTGTTTCTAAGCTGAGATGATATGTGGCATAAGTTATGCAATGTTACTTGAAAATGAAGCAAGCAATGGTCACTTTGTGTTTTAGGTCCGTAGGGGCCTCTAAACCTGCTGCATAAACCTCTCTTGATCAGAGCAATTTGCCCATAATCTTGTGCCATAAGGATTTTGCTTGTACCTTCTTGGATTTCAATTTGACATAAAGTTAATCTTTTCAAAAATGGAAAGTTCACTTTATCTAGTTTAGGATTAATCCACTATGCAATGTTAGAACACAAAGAACATGGCCTTAACACATTGAATATGCATTGAATTATTGAGTATGGAATGGTTCAAGGACCTGTAATCAAGCATAAATCAAACTGATTTCAAATTTGCAAGATTATGAACATGTCTTGATGAAGAACAAAAGTGAATTTTTGCCAACTTGTGAAATTCGAATCTCTCAAGTTATGAGGTTGTTTGATGAGTTCTTGGACATTTTGGAAAGCTTGGAATGTGTACTACAATCCATCTTTGAAATGCAAGTTGAAATTCCAAGTGGAAGGGTATGAAAAGTGGCCTTGAAGTGGGGTAGAAAACCTTGTCAAAATAGGTCAAATTTCACTAAGTTAAAAAATGGTTTAGTGCTCTTATTCAAAAAATTATAACTTGAGATACAAGCTTCAAATGAGAAAACTTTGTGAATCAAAGTTGTAGATTATGAAACAAGCTACAACTTTCATGTTTTGACTTTTGTTTGAATCCAAATGGATCTTGGTGAAAAGATGGGGCAAAGTTGGGAAAAAATTAGGGTTTTCCATAACTTAGAAAAATTCTAAGTTATGAAAAATTCCATTTTCTAACCCTAATTTGCATTTTGTGATTTCTTGGTGAACAAGTTTCATGATTTGGCATGTTTTGATAAAAAATGAATCTTGACTCTTGATTTTGACCAAAAAGTCAAAGTTTGACTCTTCAGTGTACAGTCAAAATTGATCAATTGACTGGGAAATTCAACTGTCAATCTTGTGTACTTGGGATCTTTTGAGCTTGTTGAGCATGCCAAGATAATTCCATGGGGTCCTTGAGTCCATATGGGAACTTGGTTTGTCATTGGTTAGGTCAAACAGTCAAAAATTGCCTTTGTGCAGTCAAAACCCTAAAAATGACCATTTTGCCCCTTTTGGTGATCTGATCAAATTTCTTGTGGAATTGTGATCCAAACTTGACCAAATGGTCCATATGAGTTCATAATGTTGATGAGGATCAAATTTCATAAGATTTGACTGTCAATTGGCCACAGTTGACTTTTTCCCCAATACAGCTGATTTTTAGGTCAACTGTCCAATTGACTGGGTAAAACTTGGAATCAAGACTTGAAACTTGGCATGGGTAAACTTGGGAGTCCAATATGAAGTATGAAAGTCATCTTAGGCATTTTAGGTCAAAATATCCTTGGGCAAACACAAACCCTAATTTGAGTCCACAGTGCAAGGAGAAGTCTTGAGCAGAGGAAACCCTAACTGGATCTTGATCTTCAAAGGTCTTGTGATGAGAAAATGTTGTGGAAATGGGAGGGCAAATTTTGGGGTACAACAGTTGCCCCTGTTCAATCTTCTTGGACCTGAAGAGTTAGATTGGCGAGTTTGCCTTTCGTGACTCGAGGGTACAAGGAGATTGGACACTAGAGTGCCCGGAAATTTGCACTCGCATGCTGGAGTCTCAACAGTGGGATGTCGGGAATGGGCTTACAGATGCCATTTGGAGAGGTGGTGGATATGGAGATGGGCTTATAGATGCCATTTGGAGATGTGACAGAACCTTGTCGGGAATGGGCTTATAGATGCCATTTGGAACTGTAGTGGTAGTTGACCGCATAAGAGATTCCTTAGCGAGAACTTGTGTATTTGAGAAAGACAAATGTTTTCCTGGCTTGTTACAGGTGTTTGATCTTCAGTCCCCCTTATGCAGATATGCCCTGGCTAGATACAGGTATCGAATCCACAATCGGTTGCTCACAGATGTGCCCTGGCTGGATACAGGAGTCGAATCTGGAAATAGTCGTTAATAGATGTGCCCTGGCTGGATACAGGAATCGAATCTTTGAACTCTTCAGATGTGCCCTGGCTAGATACAGGAATCGAGTCTAGAAATGTTGTAGTTGATAGATGTGCCCTGGCTAGATACAGGTGTCGAATCTTTGAACACTTCAGACGTGCCCTGGCTAGATACAGGAGTCGAGTCTGGGAACTGATCACTCTCAGATGTGCCCTGGCTAGATACAGGAATCGAATCTGGACATGTGACAGTTGAAGGTAGTCGTCTTCGGGATTGTCTTTTTCCTGAAAAGACAAAAACATATGTTGTATGCAATGTCATGATATATGATATGCATGGTGTCATGATGCTCAACATGAGATAATGTTGTATGCGCTTCATCATATATATGTAAGCAAGATGTATGAAAATGTGAAATGTTTATGAATGTAACTTTGTCTTAGGAAAAATAAATCCTTGACGATCGACCGGAGAATTGCTCTGTGGAAGAGATACTTGGCCGAGGTTTTTGCTGAGAGGCCTGTTGAGGACCTTAATAATGGATTCCGCTGGGGATAATGATGATAAACTCTGTTGGGGATTGGGGGAACTTCGCTGAGAATTGGAAGAACTTTGCCGAGGACGATCTTCCGTGGTTTTTAGCTGAGGATAACCCAGTTATAAGTCCTTGTGAAGAAATAACTCTATATAAAACTCGGGAGAGACGTCCGGATTCTGCAGGGGATAAGCTTCCAGAATCTAATGGGGATGAGCTTTGAGACCTGCCGGGGAATGTTGGGCTTTTTCAAGATTGTCGGAGAATCAATTCCGCTTGGGGAAAGTATTGCTGAACCTTGCTTTACTCTGCGGGGAATTGAGATGATTTGGCCATATTCTTCAGTTGAATCTACCTAGGTGCCTTGGCGGACAAAACAACCAGACTGCATTAGACAACTTCATATTGCCCCTGTCTCTGATGTCACCTGTAATCAATCTCTTGTTTTACATGTAAACATTTATGAATCAGCAATTTAATGTCAAATGCATATATCAAAAATGAACATTGGACGTTCTTCGCAAGACAAAACAGAAAAAGGAAAACAATTGGCACTTTTAGCTGAAAAGTATATTTGTATTGATTTAAACTTTGCCTGTGAATAGGCGTTTTTTGTACAAGAGGCTGACATCCTAGTAAGAGGACGCCGCCAAATAACATAGAGTTTACAATTTGAAAAAAGGAAACAAAACAGCTATGTGAACAATCCCACTGGGTTCCAACTCTGCTATCGCCTTTATATCTTCGAACGTCTCATCGCTTTGCTGCCTAGTTTGAAGATGAAGCTGATTGGTCAATGCCGAAATCTGAGCCAGATAGTTGATGCCGAATTCTGGATGCGAAGTGATTCAATGAGACATAGTGTTACGCTTTTATCCCTAACTTTTGCCTGGACCGCCCTTTCGGGTTTTCAGTCCACCGGGATACCCATTTTTGCCCAAGCCGCCTTTTCAGGTTTTCGACTTGCCGGGTGTACAGATTTTTATTCATTTCATACCTTATTTTTGCCTAGGTATGTCAACCTAGCGGGTCTTTTATTTATGCGTAGTATTTTTTCACTATGTCTGCATTGGCGGGGTGAGGAAGGTCGTCACCATCCATGGTGGTTAGGATCATGGCTCCTCCTGAGAACACACGTTTAACCACAAATGGCCCTTCGTATGTAGGGGTCCATTTGCCCCGGGGATCACTTTGAGGAAGGATGACGCGTTTGATTACCAGGTCCCCAACTTGATACTCTTGCGGTCTGACTTTCTTGTTAAATGCCCTGATCATCCGTTTTTGATACGTTTGACCATGACAGATAGCAGTGAGCCTCTTTTCGTCAATCAAATTTAATTGATCAAGTCGAGTCTGGATCCAATCATCTTCATTCAAGTCTGCATCCTTCATTATCCGGAGAGAGGGTATCTGGATTTCAATTGGCAAGACTGCCTCCATGCCATAGACCAAGGAGAAGGGGGTTGCCTCGGTTGACGTCCTTGCTGAGGTGCGGTACCCATGAAGAGAGAATGGTAACATCTCGTGCCAATCTTTATAGGTCACTGTCATCTTCTGCACAATTTTCTTGATATTTTTATTGGCTGCCTCTACAACCCCATTCATCTTCGGCCGGTAGGGAGAAGAATTGTGGTGCTGTATCTTGAATTGTTCACAGAGCTCAGTGATCATTTTGTTATTGAGATTGGTACCATTATCCGTAATGATTCTTTCCGGGACGCCGTACCGACAGATCAGATTATGCCGGATGAAACGTGCCACGACGCTCTTGGTTACTGTGGCGTAGGAAGCTGCCTCAACCCACTTCGTGAAGTAATCGATCGCCACCAAGATGAAGCGATGCCCATTGGATGCCGTCGGTCGGATCTCACCGATCATATCGATGCCCCACATTGCGAAAGGCCAAGGTGCCGTCAGGACATTCAAAGGAACCGGAGGGATATGCACCTTGTCAGCATAGATCTGGCATTTATGACAAGTTCAGGAGTGTTGGTAACAATCGGCTTCCATTGTGGACCAGAAATATCCTGCCTGAAGGATTTTCTTAGCCATGGTGTGTCCACTGGAATGTGTTCCAAATGTACCTTCATGCAGTTCTATCATGATCTTCTCTGCTTCGGCCTTATCCACACAACGTAGCAGAGTTGAATCATGATTCCGTTTGTAGAGAATGCCGTTGCTGAGGAAGAATTTTGCAGCAAACCTCCTCATGAACTTCTTATCATTGACAGATGCACCTTCAGGGTATTCCTGAGCTTCCAAGTACCTCTTCACCTCATGGTACCAGGGTTTTTCGGTCACCTTCTCAGCCTCGAGCTCGCAACAGTATGCCGGTTCATCCAACTTCCAGATAATGATTCGGGGAGCCTCATTGTCCCATTTAACTTTGAACATCGAAGACATCGTAGTTAGGGCGTCCGCTAGCTGATTCTCCTCTCTAGGGAAGTGTTCGAAAGTTATCTCTTCAAAGTGGGGAAGCAAGGTCGACACATACTCCTTGTAAGGAATAAGATTCGGGTGTTTTGTATCCCACTCGCCTTTGATATGATTGATCACGAGAGCGGAATCTCCGAAGACACTTAGAAATTTTATCCTTAGGTCGATTGCAGCTTGTAAACCCATGATACATGCTTCATATTCTGCCATGTTGTTGGTGCAGCTGAAACATAATCGGGCGGTGAGGGGAGTATGAGTTCCTTTGGGAGATATGATTACAGCGCCGACGCCGTTACCCAAAGCATTGGAGGCTCCATCAAAATGCATAGACCATCGGGATCCTTCCTCAGGTCCTTCATCCGGTCCAGGTACTTCACAGTCAGTTACCACCATGATGTCTTCGTCCGGAAAGTCAAAGTTCAATGATTGGTAATCGTCCACAGGTTGGTGTGCCAAATGATCTGCCAGTACACTTCCCTTAATCGCTTTCTGAGTTGTATACTGGATATCATATTCTGTTAAGATCATTTGCCATCTCGCTATTCTCCCAGATAGAGCGGGCTTTTCAAATATGTACTTGATGGGATCCATTTTTGAAATTAATAAGGTAGTGTGAGTCAGCATATACTGTCTCAGCCGGCGAGCAGCCCATACAAGAGCGCAGCAAGTCTTCTCAAGCAGTGAGTAACGAGACTCACAGTCGGTAAACTTTTTGCTCAAGTAATAAATAGCGTGCTCTTTTCGACCAGACTCGTCATGCTGCCCCAGCACACACCCCATTGAATTGTCAAGTACTGTCAAGTATAGTATCAGAGGTCTTCCTTCCACCGGTGGCATAAGAATAGGTGGCTCTTGGAGATATTCCTTTATCTTTTCAAAGGCGGCCTGACATTCATCATTCCAGCGTACTACTTGATCTTTCTTCAGTAATTTGAAGATTGGCTCACAAGTAGCAGTCAGATGTGAGATGAATCGGGCAATGTAATTCAGTCGTCCCAGGAAACCTCTGACTTCTTTCTCTGTTTTTGGGGTCGGCATCTCTTGTATGGCTTTTACCTTGGCAGGGTCCACCTGAATACCTTTATCACTTACAATGAAACCTAGCAACTTTCCGGATCTTACCCCAAAGGTGCATTTGTTGGGATTCAACCTCAGCTTGTATAACTTGAGTCAGTCAAACAACTTCCTCAGATGGTCAAGGTGCTCCTCCTCAGTTTGAGACCTCGCAATCATGTCATCAACGTATACCTCAATCTCATGATGGATCATATCATGAAATAAAGCAACCATGGCACGTTGATAGGTTGCCCCAGCATTTTTCAATCCGAATGGCATGACCTTATAACAGAAGGTGCCCCACTGAGTCACAAAGGTAGTCTTCTCCATATCCTCTGGAGCCATCTTGATCTGATTATACCCTGAAAAACCATCCATGAAGGAGAACACCTTATGTTGAGCTGTATTGTCAACAAGGACATCAATGTGAGGTAGGGGGAAGTCATCCTTGGGGCTGGCCCTGTTCAGATCCCTGTAGTCAACACACATTCTGACTTTACCGTCCTTCTTCGGCACTGGCACTACATTGGCAACCCACTGAGGGTAAGAAGTCACTGCAAGGAACCCGGCATCAAACTGCTTCATAACCTCGGCCTTGATCTTTTCAGACATCTCTGGACGCATCCGTCGGACTTTTTGCTTTACCGGAGGGCAATCTTCCTTGGTTGGCAGGTGATGAACTACAATGTCGGCATCCAAACCAGGCATATCTTCATAGGACCAAGAAAAAATTTCCATGTAGTCTTGTAGCATCTGGATCAATCGTTGCTTCACGCTGAGCTCTAGATTGGCACCAATCTTGACCTCTTTCCTATCTGTCTCAGTACCCAGGTTAATTGTCTCCACCGGCTCTTCATGTGGTTGAATAGCTCTCTCTTCCTGGAGGAGCAGTCTTGCGAGTTCACCAGGCACTTCGCAATCATCTTCACCTTCGTCTTCGGCCAAGTTGATCGGATTTTCGAAGTCATAACTGGCGGTAGCAGAGCTGTTACCAGTAAGATCCAGAGTGGATTGAAACCTGTATAAGTGAGTGTGTGTAAATATAGCTGTTTTGCAATATGTATAACACAAAGAAAAAGAGCACAAGATTTGAAATGCAACAAACGTCCAATATTTTGATTGATGATATATGAAAATGTCATACAAAAAGCCCTCACAAATGGAGCTACGATGCCCCGGGTAGGACACCGAGCCAACAAAGTTTTAACATATTGTTTGTTACAAATTTGGAAATCAAAAGAAATCAATTACTGCGTGACAAATGTGATAGGGGTAAAATCCTTTGTCGTCCAGTTGCTTGGTCCGTTGCTGGTAGTCGGGTAGATCCAACTGTCAAATTCTACTTCCTCTACATCCTCCTCGATAGCATTCACCCTTGAGCTGGGAATAAACACCGGAGCCTTTCTGATCTTCTCTTTGCGCACAGCCTTCTGAGCCTCCGCAGTAAAGCCTAGCCCAAACTTGTCGTTTTTCTGAGTGAAGTCAGGAAGCTGACCCCAGTTCGCACAATTGCCTTTCTGAACCACAGCCCGGGCATCCCTTAGGGAAGCCATCTTCAAGGAAACATTCTCTTCGACCGCTGTCTCTGCTGCTGCTAAAATTGGATGTACCTCCTCGAAATGCTGAAAGGGGGTTTCAATAAACTCCCCGTCCATCTCAATGTATCTGAAGGAATTCAAATGGCTCACCATGTACTCCTCTTCTCCTTGCACAATGACGATCTTCCCCTTGACGGGATATTTCAGCTTCTGGTGCAAGGTGGAGGTCACTGCCCCAGCTTTATGGATCCAAGGTCGACCCAGTAGACAAGAGTACCATGGACGTATATCCATCACATAAAAAGTAGAGTCAAACACTTGAGAGCCCACACGAATAGGGATGTTAACCTCTCCATGAACCATCCTTTTGGAACCGTCGAAGGCCATGACGATGATATTGCTGGGTTTCAACTCCAGGCCCTCATAATCCAGACGATCTAAAGCCTTTTTTGGTAGGACATTCAAGGAAGAACCAGTATCCACCAATACATGTGCCAGAGTAGTGCCCTTGCATTCGATAGAGACATGCAGGGCATCATTGTGGTCTCTTCCCTTCGCAGTCAGGTCAGCATCTGAAAAACCCAAGCCATTGTCCGCTGTCAGATTCACTATGCAATCAGTGAACTGGACTGCAGACGTCTCCTGCGGCACATGGGCCGTCTTGAGAAATGAGATCAAGGCCTTAGCATGGGCCTCGGAGCATAGCAATAAGGAGAGCAGGGAGATCTTGGAGGGTGTATGCCCCAACTGCTCCACAACATTGAAATCACTTTTCTTTATTATTTTCAGAATCTCCTCCATTTCTTGTCGGGAGGCCTCAGTATTTACGGGTATTGGTGCCTCCATCCGGGCAGGCTCTTCTTCAATCCCTTTGCCCCGAGCATTTGATGACTCGGCAGCAGGGGACACAACTTGATCAGCAACAGGAACGGGTAAATTTGTAGGTTTTATAAGGAGGGGTCTTCGAACAGCGGGCGGTGCAATGTCAGGCGAGAAGAGCCTGCCACTGCGGGTGACCTTGGCCGGACCAGTGATATCGCAGATACTGGCGCCAGCGTCAGATTCTTGTTTGATTCCATTCACATACACGTCTGCCCCATAATGCCAGGGGACAGCTTTATCAGACACGTAGGGGAGAGGCCCCGGAACAGTAATAATCATAGGTGCAACAGTCATGATTTGAACAGGCTTCTTCGGGAGAGCCTTGATTGGATTTTTGAAGATGGTAATCACAGAAACTTCTTTCATCGGAACCAATTGAACAGCAGTCTTTTTGAATAGAATTTCCTTGCTATCCATTAGGCCTTGGATGCCTAACCTCAGCAAGGGACAATCAGATAGGGAAACAGCACAGAACAGGCAACCTTCACCGCAACCCGGAAATAAACCGTCCCGCAGTAGGTTCTTCTTAACGGTCTTCAGAGGGGTGACAACTTCATCTACCGAAACAGCGTACATTTCTTCCTCGATGGCATTTACTCTATGCTGGGGCATAGGAGCAGTTACAACATTTGGTCTCTCTGGCGCTTCAAACTGAATTTCCTTTGCGTCGATCAGATCTTGCACTTTGTTTCTCAAGGCCCAGCAATCATCAGTAGTGTGCCCGGGACTATCAAAATGATAAGCACACCGGGAATTTGGGTTATACTTAGGAGACGCAGTGTTGACGACCTTAGGAACTTCTTTGAGGGTCACCAGGTTGGTGGATAACAGTTGGGGTAAAATTTGAGATAAGGTCATACTCAGCCGGGTATACTGCCTCTTGGGCCTTTCGCTTCTTTGTTGATTGTACTGCTGAGGAGCAGCAACAGGTTTGGAGATGACCAAAGCATTGACGGCTTGGCGACTTTCGGGCTTGACTTGTCTTCTAGGACCATAAACGGCACTTGCTTCTTTCTTAAACGGCCTCTTCTCAGCACTTGTAGAGGCAGCCTTCTGTATCTTGCCTGACCTGATGCCAGCTTCAATTCTTTCTCCTGTCAATATCAAATCTGTAAACCCAACGGAGGAGTTACCAACCAAATGATTGAAAAACGGACCAGACAACGTCCCTAGAAACATATCAACCAGCTCCCGATCAGTCAATGGAGGCTGCACCCTGCCAGCCAAATCTCTCCATTTTTGAGCGTACTCCTTGAACCCTTCACCCGTTCCTAGAGACATACCCTGAAGTTGGGTACGAGTAGGAGCGAGATCAGAATTGTATTGGTATTGTCTGTAGAATGCGGTTGCCAAATCTTCCCAGTGTCGGATGCTAGCTCCATCTAACTGGTAGAACCATTCAAGCTGTGACCCTGAGAGGCTATCTTGGAAGAAGTGAATCCAGAGGTTCTTATCTGCCGTGTAAGGTTGGATCTTCCTTACGTACGACCTTAGATGCAGCTTTGGGCAGGAGACCCCATCATACTTGGCGAAGGCAGGCGCCTTAAACTTGTGTGGAATTACTACCCCGGAAGATAACCCTAAATCTCCGAAATCCAGCCCCGGCACGTTCTGAATTTCCATGGCGCTTAAGCGGTCCTCCAATTGCTTGTATCTGTCAGCAGCAGGTGGGTATTGTTCGTCATTATAGTCCGTCTCGTTGTCGGAGACTGCGGGACTAGGAGCTCCTCCCCCTTGGGGACTGTTTTTCTCAGCAGAAGAAGTGGTTGGATCAGCTTCATTATGGAGTGTGTTCCCAAATCTGCGTCCGGTGTTGAACAACGCAGTCCTCTTTTTCTTCTTCTTCTTCAGGAGTAGAGTCTTCAACTCTTGCTGACCTTGGGCTAGGCTTAGGACCATCTCTTGAAACTGTGCACTTTGGGCCTGAAGGGCCTTAATTGCTTGCTCACTGGATGAGTCTGGATTCATGATGACTGTGCAAAATAAACAGCGAAGGGGATTAAGCAACCTGTGAAATAGGGTACCTGCTATGCATATGGTGCAATGGAATGCGTATGCTTTATGTTTTCAAAGACAAACAAGATTCAACTTTGTAGACAAAAAGGGAAACACACTTCATTAGATTAAAATTTCAATTGTTCAACAACTTGCCCTTAGGCATTACAGGAATGAAAAATACTGAAGAAGGAAATAAAACTATAAAAGGAAACAATCAAAGCTCATCAATGCTCCCATGGCCTCCTCTTTTCAGTGCTGATGTAGTTGTTCAGGACCCGTTCTTCCTCCAATTGCTTAGTCAGCCTCTGGATCTTCCGTTCCTGCTCGTTGAATTTCTCCCGATAGAAATCCCGTTCTTCCTTTAGCTGCGCCCAAGATCTCTTCATTGTGTCAAAATCAGTAGGTATCTGAGGAGGGAGGACAGTTGGAGGAATCCCATCTTCATCAGGAGATTCAAGAATGAGAGGTCTAACAGCTTCGTAGGGCATACCTAACTTCTGAGCACGGATGCGGACCCATTTGCAATAGGGCTTCAATGGCAGAGAAGTCTTTCGTCCCAACTCAAGTGGGTCAGCTTTGTGAATTCTGTCCCAAGCTTTAATGAATCTTTGGCGTAGTTTGTCACTGTCTGCCTGAAACTCAAAATGGAAGTGAGGAACCAGCATTTCATGAGGCCCATCTCCTCGGGCTCTTCCAAACTGACGGAGAGCTAAGCATGGATTGTAAGAGATTCCTCCTTGGATACCAATCAACGGAACATTAGGGTATTCTCCGCAACGGTCAATAACAGCTAACTCATCCAAACCTCTGAGAGTCCAGGTGATGTCATTATTAGTGAGAGCCATTAACCTCCGAGCCCAACCTTTTCCTTCTTCATTCTTCAGCGCGAACTTGGGAAGGTGCGAAATAAACCACCTTACTAGCAAAGGAGTACAACACCACGGAGTTCCCCGTTTTCGGGCAGTACGAGCATAGAGTTGTTGTAGAATATCACCCAAAAGAGTGGGTACCGGATTCCGAGACATGAAGATCCTTATGACATGGATACTGATAAAGGTGTCAGGGTTGGGAAACAGTACCAGACCATAGATCAAAAGAGCCAGAATATCCTCATATGCCTTGAAGTCCAAGTCATTCCAGAAATCATTAGCCTTGCCAACCAGAAATTTGACCAAAAAGCCCTTGACCCCATTTCTAGTCTCCCAGTTGGACAATACCTCTTCTTTGGTCAAGGGGAGGATTGCAGCAATCTCTTTAGGCCTAGGAGTCTTTTCCAAACCAGTGAATGGATTTTTTTCCAAGACAGGGATCCCAAGCAAGTAAGAGAACTCTTCCAGGGTAGGAACCAGCTGGAAGTCTTGAAAGGTGAAACAATGATACAGAGGGTCATAAAACTGGGTCAGAACACTTATCAGTTGTTGATCCCACTTTGCAGTGACCAAGCCAAGGAGAGAACCATGTCTGTTGATGAAGGAAGAAGTGTTTGGAATCCTTCCAACCAAATCCTTGAGTAAAACTGGTGGTTGAACAAAGTTGAGCCGGACAGTATTTCTACGCACGGGCATCATGATGTCCTACAAAACAGAGCAAAGATGAAACCTTTTTTGCCTTTGAAATGGGTTAGTCCTTTATACAGGATGCATGCAATGGTATGATGGCATGATGCTATGATGAAGCACCCCACAAGTATTCACATAGGCAAATAAGGCACACAAGTCACACAAGACACCCTTAGGTTTCAGGCCAGCATGAGTTTCAGGTATTACCCTCTTTTGGTTTTGTTGGTTAAAACCTGTCCTATCAGAAGTAACCGGGTTCTAGAGGATCTCAAATCATTGGCTACCCTCAATCGGTCATAACTCCAGCATCGCAATCTTTTCTCGCGGCCAGAACCATCTCGAGAGTTTAGCCTCAATGAGTGTAGCATACTGCTACTGTCCTAATAGCCAAGTTGGTCAATTTAGGGTTCTAAGGTTGGTTGGTGTTTAATGACCCCTTAGAAGACCTATATTCTCCCCGTTGCAACACAAGGGATATAGGTACAGACTAAGATGCCACACCAACGTAGCCACTGCTTCACCCATGTCGGTCTACGCCGGACAGGTCCCTCACAGATTATGCTACCTAAAAAGGGTATTTCCCATATCCGGGTTAGGATCTACAAAACTCCGATGCAAAGCCCATAAATATGAAAGCAAACAAAGCAAACAATTGAAAACAAAGGTGATCTAAACCCTAAGGTTACTCCACTTTATAAGTCCTCCCCAGCAGAGTCGCCAGTTCTGTGATACGGTGTGAGAACTGACTTGAGGTTTTGCGTTTGTATTCGCAAATGTTGCGGTTAGCAAGAGTCGCCACCGACTTTTTATTTTATCCTAAGGAAAGGTTAAAAAGCACAGCAAAAAACCTTTTGAGATGTTTTCTTGGGTTCGGGGAGTAGATTATAGAAAGGGAAGGTTTTAGCACCCTTTCTATCCATGGTTATCCATGGGCTCTTAGTTACTTGCTTAGATCACTTGCCTTTTGTTTTCAATTGTTTTAAATGGTGCTTGAGTGTATGGGTTTTGAAAATGTTTTTGAAAAGATGCCAATGTGGTGGCAACCTTTGTAATGATCCATGTGGGGATGTATACAAAGATGTATGTCTTTTGAAAAAGTTTTCATTTGTTTTTGAAAATTGTTTTGAAAGTGTAGTGATGTGTGATTTTGAAATTAGGCAAGTGTTTTGTTTTGCAAATTTGATTCAAGCAACTAAGAGGTTATCTACTCCTAAATTTCTCAAAAGATTATTGCTATGTTTTAACCCTTTTAACAAGTTTGTTCCACCATTGAATTTGGTGGACAACCTTATGTTAGGATGTGAAAGGGACAGGCGCGGGTCATCGTTTAGACCATAATTGCAACGGCGTTAAATGTCTTTGGGCAACTTTCTTTAAGGGACTTGATCATTTGTTTTTGTTTGTTTTGAAAAGTTTTGTCGAGGGACCATGATCATTCAAATTGTTTGCTTTGCCCAAAGAAGTTCAATCATACAATATGGCCTATTTATTTGAAGGCAACAAGTGGAATACCCTAGGGGGTGCAAGTGTGATTCGTGTGTCCATTTTCATGCTTGTTTATCTTGTATTAGGTCAAACTATTTTTTATCGTTTTTTCCGCATACAAACCCTAATTCTAACATGTTATCATTAGAAAGCCATAAAGTGCGAAATTAAAATTACTAAGTAATTACAAAACCAAATATGGGAAGGGGGGTACAAATGTTCAAATGGGAATATTGACAAGAATTTAAATCTAAATTATTACATCATTTGAATATTTGCAATTTAAATAATGTACAAAAATTAAATAAGAATGCCAGATGCACAAAAATATTTTGTATATGTATGAAAAAATATTATTTATGTAAAAGAGAAAAGAAAATAAAATTATATTATTTTTTTTGGAGTATTTTGAATTTAGGGCAAAAACCCTAATTTTTAAAGAAAATGCATTATTATCTAATTTAACACAACCTTTTATTTATTATTTGTAAAAATAAAATAAAATGAAATATATTGTGAAAAATGGTATTTTTGTATCAAATATTAATAAAATGAAAAATTCAAGTATTTTTATATTTTAGCTTAAATATATTAATAAACATATATGTATATATATATTAAACCTTAAATATGTATAATATACAAAATAAATATTTATTTAATATTTTAATAAAATAAATAAGAAGAGTATTTTTTATGTGGAATATTTTCAGAATGTAAACAAAAATAAAAATTGTATTTTCACTATTTTTATATTTATCCTAAATAATAGCATGTATATATTTTATATATAAACAAAGGAAATAAACAAATAAATATGCAATAAATACAAAAATGATGGAAAAAAATATTTTAAAAATTTTAATGTCATGAGGAAAAATAAACAAAGTCAACCAAAAAGGAAAAAGTCAAAAAAGATTAAAAATAAGACAAATGGGCTCAGGGGGTGTAATAGCAATTAAGTGGTGTGAAGAGAAATAACACAAAAGCCCAGCCCAATGATCATTATCTTCAACCTCCAGCACAAACATTTGAAAAAAAAAACGCGCGCCCCTGTTCTTCAATGTCTAACTCCTGATTCCTGGCTTTTCAGCAAAAACTCATAACACAAGAAATGTTCAGCATGAAGAGACAGTTCTAACCATATAAAGAACTTGACCTATCTCTCTAAGATGAGGGAGAATTTCTCCTCCCCCAAATCCTAACCTAGTTTTTCATCAATGTTCAGAACCAAAATTCTCTCTACTCAGGCAAAAGAAATGAAATGTAAAGATATGTACATGTTCAGGGCTATGAGTAGGACCTTGTTTCTTCACAAACTTAAGACTAAAGATGCATGATAAGAGAGATACGAGTTCAAAGTTTTACCTGTGCAGTTGAACTTCAATCTGGAGAATGAGGAACTTCTAGTGCAAGGTAATGATTGGAAAAGCTTCCTTGAGGTCCAGGGATGCTTTTTCAATGCTTACTTTGTCTTGAACCTTCTTGTATCAAGCTATAGAACTTCAACTGCAAAAGAAAAAAATGAAAATGGTGGAAGCTGTTAGAGTGATTACAGGTCAGATTTTAGGCCATGGTTAGCTTGCATATGTTGTAAGGAAGGTGTATGAATTGTTTTTGGTGAGAATGCTCGAGGGAAGTGGGAGTTTGCACTCAATCTGCAGGGGCTCCCCTGTTTGTGCAGTTTCAAGGTAATTTTGAGATGGAGGATGCTTGAGAGGTTCAGGACTCGTGCAAAAGCTTGGATGTGGTCTATGGAATGTGTTTGATAACTTCTCTCTTGTGTTTCTAAGCTGAGATGATATGTGGCATAAGTTATGCAATGTTACTTGAAAATGAAGCAAGCAATGGTCACTTTGTGTTTTAGGTCCGTAGGGGCCTCTAAACCTGCTGCATAAACCTCTCTTGATCAGAGCAATTTGCCCATAATCTTGTGCCATAAGGATTTTGCTTGTACCTTCTTGGATTTCAATTTGACATAAAGTTAATCTTTTCAAAAATGGAAAGTTCACTTTATCTAGTTTAGGATTAATCCACTATGCAATGTTAGAACACAAAGAACATGGCCTTAACACATTGAATATGCATTGAATTATTGAGTATGGAATGGTTCAAGGACCTGTAATCAAGCATAAATCAAACTGATTTCAAATTTGCAAGATTATGAACATGTCTTGATGAAGAACAAAAGTGAATTTTTGCCAACTTGTGAAATTCGAATCTCTCAAGTTATGAGGTTGTTTGATGAGTTCTTGGACATTTTGGAAAGCTTGGAATGTGTACTACAATCCATCTTTGAAATGCAAGTTGAAATTCCAAGTGGAAGGGTATGAAAAGTGGCCTTGAAGTGGGGTAGAAAACCTTGTCAAAATAGGTCAAATTTCACTAAGTTAAAAAATGGTTTAGTGCTCTTATTCAAAAAATTATAACTTGAGATACAAGCTTCAAATGAGAAAACTTTGTGAATCAAAGTTGTAGATTATGCAACAAGCTACAACTTTCATGTTTTGACTTTTGTTTGAATCCAAATGGATCTTGGTGAAAAGATGGGGCAAAGTTGGGAAAAAATTAGGGTTTTCCATAACTTAGAAAAATTCTAAGTTATGAAAAATTCCATTTTCTAACCCTAATTTGCATTTTGTGATTTCTTGGTGAACAAGTTTCATGATTTGGCATGTTTTGATAAAAAATGAATCTTGACTCTTGATTTTGACCAAAAAGTCAAAGTTTGACTCTTCAGTGTACAGTCAAAATTGATCAATTGACTGGGAAATTCAACTGTCAATCTTGTGTACTTGGGATCTTTTGAGCTTGTTGAGCATGCCAAGATAATTCCATGGGGTCCTTGAGTCCATATGGGAACTTGGTTTGTCATTGGTTAGGTCAAACAGTCAAAAATTGCCTTTGTGCAGTCAAAACCCTAAAAATGACCATTTTGCCCCTTTTGGTGATCTGATCAAATTTCTTGTGGAATTGTGATCCAAACTTGACCAAATGGTCCATATGAGTTCATAATGTTGATGAGGATCAAATTTCATAAGATTTGACTGTCAATTGGCCACAGTTGACTTTTTCCCCAATACAGCTGATTTTTAGGTCAACTGTCCAATTGACTGGGTAAAACTTGGAATCAAGACTTGAAACTTGGCATGGGTAAACTTGGGAGTCCAATATGAAGTATGAAAGTCATCTTAGGCATTTTAGGTCAAAATATCCTTGGGCAAACACAAACCCTAATTTGAGTCCACAGTGCAAGGAGAAGTCTTGAGCAGAGGAAACCCTAACTGGATCTTGATCTTCAAAGGTCTTGTGATGAGAAAATGTTGTGGAAATGGGAGGGCAAATTTTGGGGTACAACAACCCCAGACACGGAGGTCATTCTATTACTCATTAAGAATTTCAAGTCAAGATACAGTACGGATACGCTCCAGACACGGATGCCATTCTATCACTTATTCAGACTTCAACAATCAGATACAGATTAGATACGCTCCAAACACGGAAGCCATTCTATTTCTCATTCAGATTCAACTATCAATTTCAAATTCAGATACACTCCAGACACGGAAGTCATTCTGTCACTTATTCAGATCCCAGTTACAGTTCAGATACACTTCAGGCACGAAAGTCATTCTACTACTCATACAGATATCAACTTCAGATACAGTCCAGATACGCTCCAGACACGGTTTCCATTCTGTCACTTATTCTGACTTTTTCCCCAGCCCAGAGATGCTCCAGACACGGATGTTATTCTGTAGCTTATTCAGACTCAGATACAATACAGATACACTCCAGACACGAAAGTCATTCTGTTATTCATTCAGATTCAAATACAGTTACAGCTCAGATACGCTCCAGACACGGACGCCATTCCATTGCTCATACAAATTCAGTCTCCAGATACAGTTCAAATACGTTCCAGACGCGGATACCATTCTGATACTCATTCTTCTGACTTACAACATGCAGTTCAACAAACATTCTTCGATGGCATCTTCAAGCCCATCTCCAGCAAGATTCTGTCACATCTCCAAATGGCATCTTTAAGCCCGTTCCCTCAACCATATTTTGACGAGTGCAAATTTACGGGCACTCTAGTGTCCAATCATCTTTTACCTTCGAGTCACGAACGACAAACTCGCCAATCTAACTCTCCAGGTTCAAGAATATTGAACAGGGGCAGCTGTTGTACCCCAAAATTTGCCCTCTAATTTTATCAAGATTCTCCTCACAAGACTCCTTGGATTCAAGACCAGATTAGGGTTTGCTCAGCTCAAGACATCTCCTTGCACTGTTGACCTGAAATTAGGGTTTGAGTTTGCACAAGTATTTTT
Organism: Vicia faba; assembly: GCA_948472305.1. Lineage (NCBI taxonomy): Eukaryota > Viridiplantae > Streptophyta > Magnoliopsida > Fabales > Fabaceae > Vicia > Vicia faba. Next base: position 1,152,183,116 of record OX451739.1, on the reverse strand, counting down.
GGACTTTCAATGCCTCATTTGACTTTCATACTTCATGTTGTACTTATAAGATTTCCCGTACCAAGTTTCAAGCCTTGAATCAAATTTTTGCCCAGTCAATTGGACAGTTGACCTAAAAATCAACTGTATTGGGGGAAAAGTCAACTGTGACCAATTTACAGTCAAACCTCATAATTTTTTATCCACATCAACATTATAGACTCATATGAACCATTTGATCAAGTTTGGACCACAACTCCTCAAGAAATTTGATCAGATCACCAAAAGGGCAAAATGGTCATTTTTAGGGTTTTGACTGAGAAAGGGAAATTTCTGATTTTTAACCTAGCCAATGGCAAATTGGGTTCAAGCATGGTTTCAAGGACTCAATGGCATCATCTTGACCTAATCCCAAGGTTCAAAAGATCTCAAATGCATTGGATTTACAGATGAATTTTCCAATCAACTGATCAAAAATCAACTGTTCATTGAAAAGTCAAACTTTGACTTTTTGGTCAAAATCAAGTGCCAAGGGTCATTTTTCATCAAGATGTGTCAAAACATGAAACTTGTTCACCAAGAAACCTAATTTTGAAAATAAGGGTTTAAAATGGAAAATTTTCATAACTTAGAAATTTTCTAAGTTATGAAAATTTCTTATTTTTTCCCAACTTTTTCACCATGATGCAATTGGATTCAAAGAAAACTTCCAACATGAAAGTTGTATTCCTCCACAAAATATACAACTTTGATTCGCAAAGTTTTACCAAAATATGCTTAGATATCAAGTTATGATTTTGTGAATAAGGGTCCATGAAACTTTTAAATTAGTGAAATTTTGCCCTAGTTTAGGCAGGATTTTGACCTATCTTCATGGCAATATTTCACATAGTTCCAAGTGGAATCTCAAAATTCATTTCAAATATGAATTGTAGAGCATGTTACAAGATTTCCAAAATGTCCAAGAACTCTCCAAGATCATTCATGGTTAGGGATAATCGAAAGTTTGAAAATGGCAAATTATCACTTTTGGCCAAGGCATTTTGCACATTGCTACAACTTGCAAATCTGCCCAAATCATGCTTGTACTTGATTTACAGGTTCTAATCCTTTCTAAACTCATAAATTAAATGTAAATACATTGGTTAGACGCTTTGTTCTGAGCTTTAGAACATTACACATTGAATTAATCCATTTTTGGCAAAAAGATAGCATTGCTACTTTGATAAAGCATGTTTTATGTCAAATTGTTTATCTTGAGCCATGGACCAAGCCTTTTGCTGCAAACAAAGTTCACTAATATCAGGAAAGGTGTACCAACTATCAGTAGGCCTCAAGCTAGCTTGTACAACCTTGGCATTGTCAATTCCAACTTTTGCTTCAAAAACAAGTCAACTTGCAAAATGTCCATAACTTTGTAATTTGATAAAAGCAAGTCTTGGCAACATTTCAAACAAGATCAGCATCTTGTACCAAGCCAGAAAACACGAATTGCCAAGTTTCCAAACACCCAAAACACTAAAACACCAACTTCTGCCCAAAATAGGGAAAGCTCTGCAGAACTCAAGCCAAAACCATTTCCACTCGTGCGTTTTGTCCCAAACCACTTTAAACACATTGTATACATCCCATCCAAGCTACCCAAGTCCCTGTCCAGCCACTGTAACTCCATTTTAAAACTTCACCATTTTTACTTTGAAGCTTTTCAGGTTGAGTTCTAAAAGCACATTCAGGCAAGTTCAAAGCAAGCCAAGCATTGGGGAAGGTTGAGTGAACTTCAGGCAAGATAACATGACCTTCATGCCTCATCCAAATATCCTACATTGCCATATCTAAGCTTGGCTGAAACAGGTAAATTTCAAACTTCTATCTCCTTATTTAGGAATCATTAGGCTTAGGTTTGTGAAGCAAAAATGTAGCCCTTAATGTCCTTGAACTATACATATGCATAAATTCATTTATGTTAGCTGAGCTAGTTGAATTTGGATGTTGAAATTGCTGAATTTTTTAGGTTAGAAATAGGGGGTGATAAAATTCTCCCTGGTTTCTTAGGGTTAGATCAAGTTTTTTATATGGTTAGAATCGTGTGATGATGAGCTATAACTTTCATGTTGCAAGAATTTGTTTTTAAGCACGTATGCAAGAGTTACAAGTTTGTACATAAAGCGTGCGTTTTCTGGTTCAAAGGACAAGGATGAAGTCGGAACGTGGGCTGGGCTTGGTTGTTCTGGCTATTTGCACCCCCTCTTTAATTTTTTCACCCCCTTGGCCCATTTGTTTTATTTTTATATATTTTTCATTTCTTTTATATTTTCTGACTTTTATTATTTTTTCTAAATATTAAAAATCACCAAAAATGTTTTCTTAATTTTTACATTTTTATTTTATTATTTTTATTATATTTTGGGCATAAAAATAGTTTACTAATAATAATATACTTTTATTTTCTTAAATAAAAACTTGTAAATATTATAAAAATATTATATATTTTTTATTTTTTATACACTTAAATAATATTTTCTCACACTTTTTAATTTTTTAACACTTTTGTATATATCTTTATTTATTATCTTGTACATAAATGAATAAATAATAATTAGAATATATATTTTCTTTTAAAAAAAAACATGGGTTTCCACCCTTTCCAAAAATAATCTTTTTTATTTTCTTATTTTTAAGACATTAAATAAACTTATTTTATATACATAAAAAAATTAATATCAAAAACATTTTGTGTATATTTATATTTTTGCATATTTAAATATTTATCCATTTATTTGTACAAATAAATTCAATATGGTTGTAATAGTTTTAGGGCTTTATTTTGTGCAAATACCCTATATTCAAACTTGTATCCCCCTCCCCATAATAATGTTGTAATAGTCTTAGATTTATTTTTACGCATTTTTATTGCTTTATATGCATGATAGTAAGATTAGGGTTTGTATGCAAAGACCAAAATCAAAACAAATAGCTTGATTAAACACAAGATAAAAATGCATGAAAAATGACAACACAATGCACACAAGCACCCCTAAAGTTTCATCCACTTGTTGCCTTAAACATGGCCTTCGTATGCATGCTAGGTATCTTGGCAAAACAAAACAAAACAAAAAGATCATAGTCCCTCGATGACGCTATCTTGGTTGCCTATACAAAAATGATCTAGTCCCTCAAAAACTTGCTAAGATACTTAGCACCATTGCTATCATGGTCGTACGATGACCCACGCCCGTCCCGTTTAAACATCCAAAGATAAGGTTGTTTACCAAATGCAATGGTAAAACAACAATATCAAAGGGTTAAAAATGTGTAGGAAAGACTTTTGAGTAGGTAGGTAGATGCTCCTAGTTACTTGATCCAAACTTGCAAAACCATCCTCGCTATTTTCAAAAACACACACACAATTTCAAAACAATTTCCCAACAAACTTTTAAACATTGAAACATTTTTCAAAAGACAATACATCTTTGTATACATTCTTCAAACAAGAATCATTACAAAGATTGCCGCAACGATGGCCTCTTTTCAAAATACTTTCAAAACCACACAAAGCACCATTTCAAACAATTGAAAAAGCAAAGCAAGTGATCTAAACAAGTAACTAAGAGCCCATGGAAAACCATGGATGAAAAGGGTGCTAATACCTTCACTTTTCATAATCTACCCCCCAAACCCAAGAAAACATCTCAAAGGTCTTTCCTGTGCTTTTTGACCTTTCCTTTGGATAAAATAAAAAGTCGGTGGCGACTCTTGCTAAACCGAAACATTTGCGAACACAAACGTAAAACCTCAAGTCAGTTCTCCCACCGCATCACACATTCACTAACCATTTCAAGGATTTTGGAGATTCATCTTTGTTCTTGTTTTGTAGGTTATGGATTCACTTCACAGGAAAACTATCCAAATCAACCTTTTAAGAATTCCTCCACAACTCAAGGAGCTAGCTTCAAGGATCCCTGAGAACTCTCCATTTACTATGAGACATGGTCGTCTACTCAACTTGGTCATCTCCAACACAGAGGAGGATATGCTGAAGGTTCTCTTCCAGTTCTTTGACCCTTTGCATCATTGCTTCACATTTCCTGACTATCAACTTGTGCCGACTTTGGAAGAATTCTCTCAACTTCTGAGGATTCCTATTCTCAATCAACTACCTTTCAACGGTAGAGAAAGAGATCCAAAGCCAGAAGAAATTTCTCAAGCCCTGCACTTGCACTCATCTGATGTCACAACTCATTGGGAAACTAGAAGTGGTGTCAAAGGCTTCTTGGCAAAGTTTCTGTTTGAGAAGGCCCAAAGCTGTTGGAATTCCCTAGACTTGCAAGCTTTTGAGGAGATTGTAGCTCTTATCATCTATGGGATTGTCTTGTTCCATAATCCTGACCAACTCATAGATGTAAGCGCTGTCAAAATCTTCATGTCACGCAACCCAGTACCTACATTGCTTGGGGATATCCTACACTCTTTTCACACTCGTACAATGAGGAAAAGAGGTGTTCTTATGTGTTGTACTCCTCTCCTGGCAAGATGGTTTATTTCTCATCTTCCCCAATCAGTCTTAAAGAATGAGCAAGGTTTGAGGTGGTCACAAAGGTTAATGACACTTAAACATTCAGATATTCATTGGTGCTCTCGATCCAAGGAGAATGTTATCATTGTTGACCGTTATGGGGAATTCCCTAATGTACCTCTACTTGGAATTAGGGTAGGCATCACCTACAACCCGTGCTTAGCTCTAAGACAGTTTGGTTATGCCCGAAGGGATGGCCCACATGATATGTTGATTCAAGGCCTGGTATTTGACTACGACAACAATGATAAAGGAATTCGCCAGAGATTTATCCGAGCTTGGAGGATGCTAAACAAGGCGGATAGCAAGACTTTGGGACACAAGAATTCCATCCCTCTTGAGCCTTACCTCAAGTGGGTACGAACCCGCGCCCAAAGTCTTATGATGCCTCATCATTCCATTCTCCCAGTGATTATTGAGCCTGTCAAGGAGGGAGAAGTTCCATACACTATCCTACATCTTGACATGCCTACATCACTCAAAGACCTACAAAGGGATTGAATACAACTCAAAGGAGAGCGCGATACTTTCGAAGCCCAATTCTACGCAAGCGAGAAGAAGGTTTTGGAACTCACTCGTCTACTTCATGAAGAGCAGACTCTAAATACCTACATTGCACCAAAGAGGATGCGCAATGTCTTTTTACCTTAGAATTTTGTATTATTTTTCCCAAGGGGCATTGATGTACTCAAATTCTATCTTAATTAATATGACGTGTGTTTCTTTTTTGTTTAAAATAAATTTGAATTTTTAAATCCTTGAAAGAATTGCATGAATACATATCATTCATCATAAACATAAATAAGTCTTTGCAACAAGTTTCCTCATCTCTCTACTATTTATTTCAGTAAGATGGATCTCGAACAAACGGTCAAAGATCTTCAACCTCAGAACACGCAATTTCAACAGTTACTCATGACCTTATCCAAGGGGCAAGAGGAGCTGAAGACCCTGCTAGAAAAAGAAAAAGAGAAAAAGAAGAAGAAGCCAGCTGGTGTTGTAATCATGGGCAGAAGGTTTCAGGGACAAGCTAGAAGGACCTTAGATTTTCCAACAACATCTGATGAAGGGGAAAGAAAAGGAAAATTAATTGCAGTACCATCAGATTCTGAAGAAGAAGAGGAAGAGGAGGACTACTCTGAATAACAATACCCTCCGGCTGATGACAAGTACAAACACCTTGAAGATAGATTAAGTGCTATGGAAATCCAGAGAGTACCAGGGCTAGATTTTGAAGAGTTGGGGCTGGTGTCAGGAATTGTGATCCCGCCAAAGTTTAAAGTGCCATTATTTGCCAAGTATGATGGAGTGTCGTGTCCTAAAATGCACCTCTGATCGTATGTTTGGAAGATTCAACCGCACTCTGCTGACAAAGACTTGTGGGTCCACTTTTTCCAAGATAGTTTATCAGGAACGCAACTTGATTGGTTCTACCAGTTGGAAAGGGCCGACGTCCACAATTGGGAAGACCTGGCCGTGGCTTTTCATAAACAATATCAGTACAACGTCGATTTGGCGCCTACCCGTACTCAACTTATGAGTATGGCTATGGTTTCCAATGAAGTCTTCAAAGATTACGCGCAAAAGTGGAGAGATCTAGCCGGAAGGGTGCAACCCCCTCTGTTTGAAAGGGAGTTGGTGGACATGTTCTTGGGAACTCTATCAGGCCCTTTCTTCAATCATCTGATTGGGAGTTCCTCTACAGGTTTTACTGAATTAATTTTAACCTGCGAAAGGGTGGAAGGTGGTATAAGAAGTGGGAAGATTCAGAAGGATGTGTCTGCCTCTACAGTTGTGAAAAAACCTTTCATTTGGAGAAAGGAAGTATCTGCTATTTATTCACAGAGGAATCAGGGAAGAAATGAACTCCGACCAACGGTGGGGGCCGTTATGATTCTAAAGCCTGCATCAGACCAGCCAAGAAATAACCAGCAAAGGGTAGAAAGGCCAGTCCGGCAATTCACCAGGATTAACATAACTCCAGCCCAGGTTCTACCACATCTTCTGAAATTGAATCTGGCAACTTTAAAAGAGGCCCCAAAGAATCCCAATACTGTGTCTCCTCATTACCATCTGAATGCCAGATGTGCATACCATTCTGAAAGTCAAGGGCACGACACTAACAACTGTTGGGCTCTGAAGAAAAAAATTCAAGACCTAATAGATGCGAAGGAAGTTAAGTTTGAAGCGCCTAAGAAACCAAATGTTATTTCTGCTCCAATGCCTAGGCATGGTCACAATGCCAACGCTATTGAAGAAAATTTGTTTGTTGCTACCGTGGATGAACTGTTGACTTCGCTCCCGATCATTAAGTTGAATTTGTTGAAAGCTGGTATATTCCCAGGTTGTGACAAAGACTGCCATGTTTGCCTATCCTCATCATTTGACTGCCCTCTGTTGAAAAAAGGTATCCAACGACTGATTGATAACCAAGAAATTTTGTTTGAGAATGCTCCTATTTCACCTGTTCCAGTTAAAGACATTTCAACTATAACCATCCACGCCAATCCTTCCAAGGCCCCTAAAAGACCCGTTAGGATTACACCTGTTTCAAAGACTACTCCGCTCAAGATTACAATGCCCGGGCCAGTCCCATACAAATCAGATAAAACAGTACCATGGAATTATGGTGGAGAAATCTACTACCATGGTATTAAACAGGATGAACTAACCTCCGAAGAAGAGAGCTCCGAAGCGGAAAATTCCGACATTAGCAATATTGCCGGAACTAGCAAGATTACCCGTAGTGGTAGAATCTTCTCTCCAGAGATTGCCCCTCCAAAGGTAGTCTTTGGAGCCGTGCCTGTTCCGAAGATTACCTCTGTACCAGTGATTATACCTGCAAGCGTACCCACCGACAAAGACAATACGATCCTTATCCCTACCAATACTTCCACTATTGAGAATAAAGGAAAAAACATTCAAGAAGAGCCTGTCCGGACGAAGGCTCAATCACTAGCTATTCCCGAAACATCCAAGAAGGAAATGGAAGAAATCCTGAGGATAATAAAGAAGAGTGATTATGATATGGTTGAACATTTGGGGAAAACCCCTTCCAAGACCTCTATGCTAGCTCTGCTGCTGTGCTCTGAAGCACATGCAAAAGCTCTGGTAAAATTTCTGAAGACAGCTCATGTGCCACAAGAGACTTCTGCTGACCAATTCCAGGATTGTGTGGCCAGTTTGACAGCTGATAATGGCTTGGGTTTCTCCGATGCTGATTTGACACCCAGAGGGAGAAAACATAACGAGGCATTACATGTCTCAGTGGAGTGTAGAAGAAAAACCCTAGCCCATGTCTTGGTGGACACGAGATCATCTTTGAACGTCTTACCGAAAAAAGCCCTTGATAGATTGGATTACGAGGGGATGACTTTAAAACCTAGTAACACAGTGGTGAGAGCATTTGATGGTTCGAAGAGGATGGTCCACGGGGAGGTGGACATCCCAATAAAGGTGGGAACTCATATTTTCAACTCAACCTTCTATGTGATGGACATCCGTCCTTCTTATTCCTGTCTGTTAGGACGCCCCTGGATCTATAATGCTGGTGTTGTCACCTCCACATTACATCAGATGCTGAAGTACCCGGTCCAAGGAAAGATCATAACTGTCCATGGGGAGGAGGAGTATATGATTAGTCATCTGAATTCCTTCCGATATGTGGAGTTAGATGGCGAGTTCATTGAAACCCCTTTCCAACATTTTGAAGAAGTCTCTCCAGAGGTAGCAGCGACCAAGGTGGTATCCTCGATTCCTAAGATCACAAGACCCCCACTTCGGATATCATCTCTAAAGGATGCAAAGGCAGTAGTGAAAGAGGGTGGATGCACCATCTGGGGGAAACTTCCAGACATTCTGTACAAATCAGACAAGTTTGGATTGAGGTTTACTTCAACTGCTCAGAAGGATGTGCGCCATGCCCGTGCTGGGGGGCCACCTGTGAAGATTAGCAACCAAGGGGTCAATGCAGTAGAAGACAATGAAGAGGATGGCAGCTTGGAAGATTGGATATTTCCTACCGTCAGCGGAGGACTTCGCAAATGGGAAGCCAAGGACTTTGTCCCAATAACTTTCATCTCTTAGTAATTTATCTTTTACATTTCTGTTGGACTTGTAATATTCACGAACAATTCTCACTTTAAAAACCTTGTGTCTTACCCGAGGCACAATGGTCCATTTGTAAGGGTTTTTATTTCATCTTCATATGACATTCAATGAATCATGGACGCTTTTTCACATATAAACTTTTTGTGCTCATTGTCTTTCTTTTAATTTTATTGTTTAAAGATGGCTATACCCTTACACACACCCACACTCACAAATGCAGGTACCCTTCCATTCCGGATCCCATAGGTAACGATAATGCTATAGCCTTCAGTGACTCTGAAGATCTGATCTACCAAGCCGAATATGAAGGTGGGGAAGATTGTGAGGTGCCAAGGGAATTGGCCAGACTACTACAACAAGAGGAAAGAGCTATTCAGCCTCATGAGGAGTTGTTAGATACAATCAATTTGGGTACCAAGGAAGATAAAAAGGAAATCAAAGTAGGTTCCAATCTAGAGTCGAGTGTTAAGGAGCACCTAATTCAGCTATTGCATGATTATGTTGAGATCTTTTCCTGGTCATACGAAGACATGTCGGGACTCGATACAGATATTGTGGTACACCGTCTACCCACAAGAGAAGATTGTCCACCAGTGAAACAAAAAGTCCACCGCATGAGACCTGACATGTCAGAGAAGATCAAAGCAGAAGTTACGAAACAGTTCAATGCTGGATTTCTGGCTGTTACTTCCTATCCTCAATGGGTGGCCAACATTGTTCCTGTGCCTAAAAAGGACGGCAAAGTAAGAATATGCATGAATTATAGAGATTTAAACAGGGACAACCCTAAAGATGATTTTCCACTTCCACACATCGACATCCTGGTTGACAATACAGCCCAGCACAAAGTATTTTCTTTCATGGACGGATTATCAGGCTATAACCAGATCAAAATGGCGCCTGAGGACATGGAGAAAACTACATTTGTCACACAGTGGGGTACGTTCTGCTACAAAGTGATGCCATTCGGACTGAAGAATGTCGGGGCAACCTATCAACGCGCCATGGTAGCTTTATTTCATGATATGATACATCATGAGATAGAGGTCTACGTAGATGACATGATAGCCCGATCACAAACTGAAGAAGAACACCTTGATCACTTGCAAAAGCTGTTTGTGAGATTGAAGGAGTACAAGTTAAGATTGAATCCAAACAAGTGCACATTCGGAGTCCGGTCCGGTAAACTCTTAGGTTTCATTGTCAGCAACAAAGGCATCGAGGTTGATCCTGCCAAGGTTAAAGAAATACGAGAAATGCATGCTCCTCGCACTGAGAAGGAAGTCAGAGGATTCTTGGGACGCCTGAACTATATTGCCAGATTCATTTCTCACCTAACATCTACTTGTGAACTAATCTTCAAACTGTTGAAGAAAGATCAAGTAGTCAGATGGAATGATGAGTGTCAGATTGCTTTTGACAAAATCAAAGAGTATTTACAAGAGCCTCCTGTCTTGATGCCATCAGTCGAGGGAAGACCACTAATCATTTATCTGACCGTTTTAGTGAATTCAATGGGGTGTGTATTGAGGCAGCATGACGAGTCTGGCAGAAAAGAGCATGCTATTTACTACCTGAGCAAAAAGTTTACCGACTGTGAAACCATATATTCACTGCTCGAGAAAACTTATTGTGCTCTGGTATGGGCTGCTCGCCGGCTAAGACAGTATATGTTGACTCATATCACTTTGCTGATATCTAAGATGGATCTGATAAAGTACATCTTTGAGAATCCTGCTCTGTCTGGGAGGATAGCTAGATGGCAGATGATCCTAACAGAATATGACATACAGTACACAACCCAAAAATCTATAAAGGGCAGTGTGCTAGCTGATCATCTTGCTCATCAAGTTGTAGAGGATTATCAGTCCATGAAGTTTGAATTCCCGGATGAAGACATCATGACATTAGACAACTGTGAAGAAATCGGGCAATATGACAGACCTGGACAAGGGTCCCGATGGACCCTGTTCTTTGATGGGGCATCCAATGCACTTGGTAATGGTATCAGCGTTGTACTCATATCTCCGGAAGGGTGCCATACTCCCTTTACTGCCAGACTTTGCTTCAACTGTACAAACAATATGGCGGAATACGAAGCGTGTATCTTTGGTCTCAAGGCTGCCATAGACTTGGGAATCAAATCTTTAGTTGTGTTTGGAGATTCAGCTTTGGTCATCAGTCAGATCAAAGGAGAGTGGGACACTAAGCAGCCAAACCTTATCCCTTACAAAGAACATGTTTTGACATTGCTACCACATTTTGAGCAGATTACCTTCGAGCACTTCCCGCAAGAAGAAAATCAGCTAGCAGATGCTCTAGCCACAATGTCATATATATTTAAACTTAATTGGGATAACGAGGCTCCCCAGATCACCATTGAACGAATGGACGAACCGGCACACTGTCACGAGATCAATACTGAAGAAGTAGTGGACCAGCCTTGGTTTCATGAAGTCAAAAGGTATCTCGAAGCTCAAGAATATCCAGAAGGAGCTTCAATCAAAGATAAAAAGTTCCTAAGGAGATTCTCTGCTAAGTTCTTCCTAAGTAATGGCATCCTGTACAAACGTAATCATGATTCTATTCTGCTCTGTTGTGTGGATAAGATTGAAGCTGAAAAGATCATGGATGAATTACATGAAGGTACCTTTGGCACTCACTCTAGTGGGCATACGATGGCGAAGAAAATCCTACGGGCAGGCTATTATTGGTCTACCACGGAAGCAGACTGCTATCAACACTCTCGGACCTGTCATAAGTGTCAAATCTATGCAGACAAGGTGCACGTGCCTCTGGTTCCTCTAAATGTCTTAATAGCTCCTTGGCCATTCTCTATGTGGGGAATCAATATGATTGGAGAGATCAAGCCGACAGCCTCCAATGGACACCGTTTCATTCTAGTGGCCATTGACTATTTCACCAAGTGGGTCGAAGCAGCTTCCTTCGCATCTGTTACGAAGAATGTTGTTGCCCGCTTCATCAAGCAGAATCTTATTTTCCGGTACGGTATCCCAGAAAGGATCATCACTGATAACGGTACGAACCTTAACAATACTCTGATCACTGCCTTGTGCGAGCAGTCCAAGATTCAACATCACAATTCATCCCCCTATCGGCCAAAGATGAATGGTGTTGTCGAAGCTGCAAATAAAATCATTAAAAAGATCATACAAAAAATTACAGTCACCTACAAGGACTGGCATGAGATGCTACCATTTGCTCTCCATGGATACCGTACCACGACTCGCACACCAACTGGGGCAACACCCTATTCTTTGGTTTATGGCATGGAGGTTGTTTTACCTATTGAGGTTCAGATCCCCTCTTTGAGAATCATGAAATATGTAGGTTTGAGTGAGGATGATTGGATCCAGACCCGACTTGATCAACTGAACTTAATTGATGAAAAGAGGCTTATTGCTATTTTCCATGGTCAGATGTATCAAAAAAGGATGATCAAAGCTTTCAACAAGAAAGTCAGACGCCAGGTATATCAAGTTGGAGATTTATTGATCAAGCGCATCATCTTGACACAAAGTGATCCCATGGGAAAATGGAATCCTACCTATGAAGGACCATTTGTAATCAAGAACATCTTTTCCGGGGGGGAAATGATCTTAACCACCATGGACAGCGACAACCTGCCATACCCTGCGAACGCAGACATAGTCAAAAGATACTACGCATAAGAGACCTGCTAGGTTGACACACCTAGGCAAAACAAGGGCATCCCGAAGAACCAAAAGGTTCGGGCAAAAATTAGGAATAAAATAAAAAAATTTGTACACCCGGCAAGTTGAAAACCCGAAAAGGGAGACTTGGGCAAAAAGGGTTTCCAGGTGGACTGAAAATCCGAAAGGGTGGTCCAGGCAAAAGTTAGGGAATTAAAGCGTATGACTATGTCTCGTCGGATCACTTCGAGGACAACTTCAACCTCTTCACTGACAAACTCGGAGTTCTGATCGATTCAATCATCTTCGGACGAAGCAACGGATAGACAAGATATTCGGAGATACGAAGGCTATAGCAGAATGGAAACCCCATGGGATTATCACATATAGCTATCTTTGTATAATTTTTTCTTATTTTTATGACACCATCCTCTTACTAGGATGCCTGTCTTCTTTGTACAAAATACTTATTCAAAGTGAATAAAAGATATCTCTTTCAAAGTACAGAAAAATATTTGCCTTTTTCTTTACACTTGTGTTTTTATTTGCAAAAACGTCCAATGATTCATTAATGAACATATGCATTTGAACATAATTACTGTTTACAAATAAACAAAATGAAAAAAGAACAATTACTTACAGGTTGAAAGAATAGGAAAATGTCTTTTAGGCTATTCCATGAGCAATCCCTACAGTATATCATCAAGATCCCCAGCGGAGCTGAAACTTCAAACTATTAATCCCCGGTGGAAACCATCCAGTTTCTCCAGATCCCTCAGCAAGTTGTCTTGAAGCCTGAAAATCAACTGGATAACGGCTAACTTCTGTTCCTTCCTAACCCAGGATAATTCTCCAGTAGAGTGGCAGACGACCGAAACTCCTGATCTTTTTTCCAAACAAGAATAAGCTTTTTTCCCAGAGTTTTCATTGTTCCCCAACAGAACGAGGATTCCCATTGTTAGAGCCCCAGTAGAAGTCATCAAAATTCTCTAGATTCCCCAAGCAAATTATTCAAGCAGTATATGGCTTTGTCACAACAGAATTTTTGTTAATTACTCCAACTTCAAGACATGAAGAATCCACATATCCTCAGCAACAGTCAAGGATTTATTTTCCTCAACAATACAGCGAATCGGCTTACATGCGCATACATTACATCCACATATCATAAACATTGATAAAACACATATATATTGCATCATACATTTCATGCAACATTACTTTGTGTTTCAGCTAACATTTTACCCTTTTTCAGGATAAGATTAACAGCTACCATTTAACAATATGCAATCATGATACAATTCATAGACGCTTCAGATACAGATGCCATCCTGATACTCATTTAGATTCAGATTTCAGATACAGTTCAGATACACTCCAGATACGGATGACATTCTGATACTCATTCAGTTTTAAAATTCAGATTTCAAGTTCAGATACGCTCCAGACACGGATGCCATTCTGGCCCTTATTCAGATTCAAGTTCAGATACAGCTCGGATACGCTCCAGACACGGATGCTATTTTGTCGCTCATATAGATTCAGTCTCCAGATACAGTTCAGATACGCTCCAAGAACGGATGCCATTATGTTACTTATTCAGACTTCAACATTCAGATAGAGTTCAGATACGCTTCAGACACGGATGCCATCATGACACTTATTCAATTTTCAAGGTCATGATACAGTTCAGATACACTCCTGACACGGAAGTTATTCTGTTACTCATTCAGATTCAACCTTTTGATACAGTTCAGACACGCTCCAGACACGGAAGCCATTCTATTACTCATTCAGGTTTCAAATTCAGATACAGTTCGGATACGCTCCAGACACGGATGTTATTCTGTTTCTCATTCAGATTCATCTTCTAGATACAGTTTAGATACGCTCCAGACACGAAAGTTATTCTATTACTCATTCAGATCCTACTTCAAGATATAGTTCAGATACGCTCCAGACATGGATGTCATTTTGGCCCTTATTCAGTTTTCAAATTCAGATACAGTTCAGATACGCTCCAGACACGAATGCCATCCTGATACTCATTCAGTTTTCAAATTCAGATACAACTCGGATACGCTCCAAACACGGATGCTATTCTGTTGCTCATACAGGTTCAGTCTCCAGATATAGTTCAGATACGTTCCAAATACAGACACCATTCTGATGCTTATTCTTCTGACTTACAACGTACAATTTAACAAACATTCTTGGATGGCATCTACAAGCCCATCTCCAACAAGATTCTATCACCTCTCCAAATGGCATCTTTAAGCTCATTCCTCAATTACACTTTATCGAGTGCAAATTTATGGGCACTCTGGTGTCCAATCATCTTTTACCTTCGAGTCGCGAACAGAAAAGCTCGCCAATCTAACTCGTCAGGTTCAAGAAGATTGAACAGGGGCAATTGTTGTACCCCAAAATTTGCCCTCTCATTTATCAAGACATCTCATCTTGCACTGATAACCCAAAATTAGGGTTTGAGTTTGCACAAGGATTTTTTGGCCACCAATGCTTCATTTGAATTTCATACATCATTTTGGACCCCTAAGATTGCTCATGATAAGTTTCAAGCCTTGATCCATATTTTGGATCAGTCAATTGGACAATTGACCTAAAAATCAACTGTATTGGGGAAAAGTCAACCTTGGCCAATTTACAGTCAAACCTCATGATTTTTGATCCACGTTAACATTTTAGACTCATATGTACCATTTGATCAAGTTTGGATCACAACTCCTCAAGAAATTTGATCAAATCATCAAAAGGGCAAAATGGTCAAAATTAGGGTTTTGACTGAGAAAGGGCAATTTTTTATTTTTAACCTAGCCAATGACCAATTGAGTTCAAGCATGATTTCAAGGGTTCAATGGCATCATCATTACCTAATTACATGGTTCAAAATATCTCAAGTTCATTGGATTGACAGATGAAATTTGCAATCAACTGATCAAAAGTCAATTGTACACTAAAAAGTCAAACTTTGACTTTTTGGTCAAAATCAAGTGTCAATGGTCATAATTTACCACTTTTTCACCATAATGCATTTTTATTCAAGAAAAGTTCCCAACATGAAAGTTGTAGTCCTCAATGAAATCTACAACTTTGCTTCATAAACTTTTCCCTAAAGATGCTTGGATCTCAAGTTTTAAATTTGTGAATACATGCTCATGAACTAAATAACTTAGTGAAATTTTGCCCTAATTTAGGCAGGTTTTAGACCCAACTTCATGGCAACTTTTCACCTAGTTCCAAGAGGTATCTCAAAATTAATTTCAAATATGGATTATAGAGAACATTGCAATCTTTCCAAAATTTCCAAGAACTCTCCAAGATCATTTTTGAGTAGGGAGAATCGAAGAGAGGAAGTTGGCATTTTCTCACTTTTTGTTCAAGCCATTTTCACATAGAATCAAGTTACAAACCAAACCTATGCTGATTGTTTCTTACTTTACAGGTCCTAAGCTTGCTATACACTCCTTAATTAAATGCATACTCAGTTGACAAATCCTTTATCCTTGCTTTTGAAACTTTACACAAGTTGTAATTCCATTTTGGGCAAAAAGGCTTCATTGCCATTTTCATAAAGATGCACTTTTGCAACTTTGTCAACTTGGAGCATTGGACCTGTCCCCTTGATACAAGAAAACTACACAGCTCTCAAGCAATTTGTACAAACTTATATCAACCCTAAAGCAAGCTGGTACAAGCATGTGGGTTTGGTCTTGTCAACTTTACTTCAAGTACAAGAAAAGTTGCAAAAGGCTAAAGCTTGCACAGCTAGTAGGAAGCTGACTTTGGATCACTTATATACTAATATGCAAACATTGTACAAGGCATTACACGCTAGGCTTGAACCTAGAACTCTCTCAAACTTAATAACACCAAAAATCTGCCTATGCTTACAGTTTCTGCAAAAACTCAGCCAACTCTCATTTGGCTCGTGCGTTTTGTGTTTAACTGATTCAAACATCTTGTACACTTGATACCTAGTCAATCCAAGACATCACCCTGGTTCTGTAACCTCTGTTTCATCATCTGCCATTTTCAACTAGGAAGCTTGCAGTTGGACTTGGTCAGGGAGTTCATCCTCAGAGCAAGATAAGGGTTGGAATAGATTCAGGGAAGCTCAAGGAAGCTCAAGCAATCATCAGGACTCCATTAAAGTCCCTACATTGCCATACACGATTCCAGCTAAAGGAGGTATTTTCTTAAACTCTATCTCTTTATACAGGCAACCTCAAGCCACGATTTGTGAAGAAAAAATGTAGTTCTCATCATAACGAAGTTGTACATATCATTACTTTGCATTTATATTACTTGTGCTAAGATAATTTGAAGCTTGAAATCTCTGGAAAAAATTAGGTCACGATATAGGGATTCCAAAATTATCATTGATCTTTGATAGTTAGGTTACATAATTTATATGGTTGGAATCATGAGCTCAAATGCCACATTTTTCATGTTATGAGTTTTTATTTTTATGCAAGCATAAGGAAGATACAGGTTTAAACTGGAATGGCGCGAGGAAGATGAACGAAGGACAGGGATGAAGTCAGTGGCCTTTTTGGCAGCGTGGCCTTTTTGTTTCTGCTAAACACACCCCCCTGACTTGCTATTGCACCCCCCTGACTAACTTTTTATATTTTTATATTTTTCTTCATATTTTTTATTTAATACTTTTGTTTACTTTTCTGAATGATAAAAAATCCTAAAAAATAATTTCTTTATTTTTACACTTTTTTCACATAAAAAATTGATTTATTTTGAAAGAATAGGATTTAATTTCTTAATAAGTTTGTAAATAATCAAATATATTTAATTTTTTAGTATTTAGGCATAATATTATTTATTATTTTTTATACAAAAAATACACAAAATAATAATATAGAACATTATTTTCTTTGAATAAAAACTAGGGTTTAATGCCCTTCCAAAAATAAATATTATTTTTTTCCTTTTTTTAAAGTTTAAATTAAATATTTTTCTTACACAAAAAAAAACAAGACATAAAACATTTTTCTAACATGAACATTGCATTGCATTTTAAATATTTGTATTATATTTATTTAAATTCGCGCATATTCGATTTGTTTGTAATAATATATTTAGCTTTATATTTGTGCAAATCCCCATTCAAACTTGTATTCCCCCCTCCCATAAAAATTGTTGTAATATCTTAGTATATTTACATTACGCAATTTATCGCTTTAAATGCCATGATTAGTAATTAGGGTTTGCATGACAAGAACAAAACAAAGCAAAATAGAAAACCCTAAATACAAGACAAAATCAAAAGTATGAAAATGGTACACTTTGCACACAAGCACCCTTAGAGTTTCTCCCACTAGGTTGCCTAAAATAAAATGGCCATGTTACGCATGCGAAGTATCTTGGCAAAACAAAACAAGTATAAGATCATAGTCCCTCGATGACGCTATTCAAAAGTTGCCTAAACAAAATGATCTTGGTCCCTCAAAAATGCTAAGATACTTGGCAACAATGCTATCATAGTTATACGATGACCCACGCCCGTCCCGTTTACATCCAAAGATAGGGTTGCTTACCAAAATCAATGGTAAGTCAACAATGTCAAAGGAATAGAAAATGCACAAGAAAGACATTTGAGTAGGTAGATAGCTTCTAAGTTACTTGCTCCATTTCAAACAACAATCCTTGCTATTTTCAAAAACAAACACACGCACATTTCAAAAACATCTTACAAACATTGAAAACATTTTCAAAAGACAAAAATCTTTGTATACATTCTTACGAACAAGAATCATTACAAAGATTGCCTAAACGAATGGCCTCCTTTACAAAATACTTTCAAAACCACATCAAACACCATTTCAAACAAAACAAAGCAAGTGATCTAAGAAAGTAACTAAGAGCCCATGGAAAACCATGGATGAAAAGGGTGCTAATACCTTCCCTTTTCATAATCTACCCCCCGAACCCAAGAAAATATCTCAAAGGTCTTTCATGTGCTTTTTCACCTTTCCTTTTGGATAAAAGAAAAGTCGGTGGCGACTCTTGCTAACCGCGACATTTGCAAACACAAACGCAAAACAACCTCAAGTCAGTTCTCCCACCGCATCACATACGCACATACAAACTTTTCCATATTTCTTTGGCACTGGCACCACATTTTCAACCCATTGAGGATAAGATGTCACAGCCAAGAATCCTGCATCGAATTGTTTCATCACTTCAACTTTCATTTTCTCAGACATGTCAGGCTGCATACGACAGACTCTTTGCTTGACAGGAGGACAATCTTCCTTTATTGGCAGACAATGAACTATAATGTCGGTATCCAACCCTGGAATATCTTCATACGACCAAGCAAACACTTCCACATAGTCATGTAACATCTAAACCACTCTGTTTTTGACATTGCTTCCTAGGTTGGCGCCGATCTTGACCTCTTTCTTGTTTGTCTCAGTACCTAGGTTGATGACTTCAACTAATTCTTCATGCGACTGAATAGCTTTTTCCTCTTGCATTAGAAGCATGGCTAGTTCTCACGGTATTTCACAATATTCCTCTCCTTCGCCTTCGGCTTGGTTAATTGGATGTTCAAAATCATAGCTGGCAATAGTATGGTCATTGGCAATGAGATCCGGAGTGGACGAGGATCTGCAAGAGTGTGTGTTTGTGTAAGATACATGGCTATTTGAAAAATGCATTTAAAGAAAAAGAAAGACAATGAGCACTAAAATTTTAATGCAAAAATTCCAATGGTTTATATTGAATGATCATATGATAAAATTAACACAAATAAAACCTTTAACAAAATGGACCATGGTGCCTCGGGCCAGGCATACCGCTTAAAAGTCATTGTTCAATATTACAGATAAAAGGTTCTTGGAAAACAATAAATAAGTAATTACTCCTCAATGAAGGAGATGGGCAAGAAGTCCTTTGCGTGCCAATTGTTAAGCTTTGTTGCAGTAGGGTATATCCATTCTTCGAAAGCACATTCATCATTGAAATCCTCTATAATGTTTACTTCATGATTTCCAATACAGAGAAGGGGTTTTCCTACACGAGCGCGCCTAACCTCTTTCTGAGCCTTAACAGTGAAACCCAACCCACATTTATCTGCTTTGAACGGGATCTCGTGGACTTGCCCCCAGGTAGCACAACTTCCATTTTCGAATGCGGCACGAGCATCCTTAAATGAAATCATCCTTGGCACGAGTTTATTAGCTTTGGGCATGTTGGAAGAAATTTTGGCAGTAGCAACCAAAGATGGAACAACTTCAAAAGCCTAGCACGGGGTTTCTATAAATTCGCCATCCATCACCATATATTTGAAAGAATTGAGATGGCTTACCATGAATTCCTCCTCATCGTAAATAGTGACGATCCTCCCCTTGACTGGGTATTTTAGATTTTGGTGAAGGGTAGATGTTACTACCCCTGCTCCATGGATCCAAGGGCGACCCAGCAAACAGGAATAAGCAGGACGAATGTCCATGATGTAGAAAGTAGAGTTGAAAATGTATGATCCCACTTTGATCGGGAGATCCACCTCTCTATGAACCATCCTTTTGGACCAATCAAAAGCCCTCACAATAATATCACTCAGCTTCAACACCAGTCTTTCACAGTCTAACCAATCCAAAGCGCCCTTGGGTAGCATGTTTAAAGAAGAGCCAGTGTCGACCAGAACATGTGCTAAGGTAGTCCCCTTACATTCAACAGAAACGTGCAAAGCTTTGTTATGGTTCCTTCCAA
Source organism: Vicia faba (assembly GCA_948472305.1). Taxonomy (NCBI): domain Eukaryota; kingdom Viridiplantae; phylum Streptophyta; class Magnoliopsida; order Fabales; family Fabaceae; genus Vicia; species Vicia faba. Next base: position 1,152,163,028 of record OX451739.1, on the reverse strand, counting down.
TTGGTGTCAGATCAGCATCTGAGAACCCCAATCCATTATCGACAGTCAAGCTCGCAACACAATTTTCGAATTGGTCATTTATGGTCTCATGAGGGACATGAGCTTTCTTTAAGAATTTGATCAGTGCTCGAGCATGAGCATCACAATAAAGTAGCAAAGATAACATGGAGATCTTGGAAGGGGTTTGCCCCAGTTGTTCCACTATCTTTAAATCACTTCTCTTTATAATCTTTAAGATTTCATCCATTTCTTGAGTGGAAGGCTCCTCAGTAGCAACGTCCTTTGTGGGTGTTTCTGTCTCAGCATGCTCAACTACTTTCTCTTTACCCTTTGTGTCAGCACTAGGCTTAGCAGCGGTAATGCGGGCAGGTGCCGTTGTAACAGTTGGGGGTGAAATGTTGGGCGAAAAGATTCTCCTAGTTCTAGTCACTTTACTAGAAGCAGTAATATTACCAATGTCATCAGCCTTACTTTCTTCAATCCAAGCATCTTGCTTTATTCCCTGGTAATACACTTCGGCACCGTAGTTCCATGACACTGCTTTGTTGGAAGAATAACGAATTGGCCCAGGGGAAGTAATTATCAGGGGAGAAACAGTCGGTTCATTCGAAGTCCTGATAGGACCCTTTGAGGAGACCCTAAGAGGCTTGTTTGAAATTGTTATGATGGAGAGGTCTTCAATCTTATTGGTCAAAATTTTGACGAACTTAATTTCTCAAATAGGATCTCATGACTATTCATCAGGCGTTGAACGCCTTCTTTCAGCCATTTGCATCCATTAATTTGTTTGGCGCAGTAATCACATTCTTTCAAACAGCCAGGGAAAACCTCTGCTCTCAGAAAATTCTTTTTGACAACAGCTAACATAGTAGTTAGATCTTCGATGGAGGGAACAAAAATAGTGTCTTCAATTGCATTGACACCTTTTACATGGTTTGGCATTGGTGGCGTTATCATATTAGGAATCGTAGGCGGATCAAATTCGATTGTCTTATTATCAATTAGATCTTGAATTTTGTTCTTCAGCACCCAGCATTGATCGGTCTCATGTTCGGGACTATTTGAATGATATGCACACTTGGTATTTGGATTGTATTTAGGTGAGGAAGTGTTTAGATTGGACGGAGGATCACGCAGTGTCACCAAGTTGGCCTTTAACAGGTTTTGTAAGGCTTGGGATAGCGACATACCTGTCCTTGTAAACTGTCTTCGTGGAGCCTCAAATCATTGATGATTAGAAGATTGTCTTTGAACAGGAGTCCGGTTGGAAATCAGAACAGCATTAATAGACGTACGGTTATCCTTCTTAGCATGGGCCATCTCCCCATACACAACATTAGTTTCCTTCTTCCCATTGAAGGGTTTCTTTACGGGATTTGAGGTGGAAGCATATGCCATGGGGATTTTCCCGTTCTTGATACCACTTTCGACCCTTTCACCAGTTAGGATCAGCTCGGTGAAACCGGACGAAGAACACCCAACCAATTAGTTAAAAAATGGGCCGGATAACGTACCCAAAAACATATTAATATGTTCCCTATCAGTTAACGGTGGTTGGACCCTACTGGCAAGATCCCTCCACTTTTGGGCGTACTCTTTGAACCCCTCGTTTTTACCCATTGTCATGTCTTGCAGTTGAACTCTAGTCGGTGCCAGGTCGGCATTGTATTGGTATTGGTGATAGAGAGCAGTGGCCAAGTCTTCCCATGTATGGATACAAGAACCCTTCAATTGGTAAAACCACTCTAGTTGAGTTCCAGCCAAGCTTTCTTGAAAGAAGTGGACCCATAATTTCTTGTCGGTGGTGTACGGTTGTATTTTACGCATATAAGACTTCAGATGAAGCTTTGGGCAGGAAACCCCATCATATTTAACAAAGACTGGTATCTTGAATTTATGGGGAATGACAACCCCAGATATTAAACCCAAATCATCAAAATCTAAACCAGGAATGGCTTGAACCTCAACAACCTCCAATCTATCCTCTAGATGTTTGTACTTGTCGTCAGCAGGAGGATATTGCTCGTAAAAATAGTCTTCATCATCAGACACTCGGTCATTGACACATCCATACTGGGTAATCTTTGCTTCTCCAACTTGATTTTCGTCTTCCTCAGACGAATCTTCAACTATTGGTATCTGGCAGATCGTCTCTCTGAATCTTTTACCCATGTTGACTAGGGCTATCCTTTTTGGTTTCTTTTTGGATGCCAACAACGTCATCACCTCTTGTTGCCCCTTGGACAGGGTCAGCAGAGTCTCTTGAAACTGAGAATTTTGTGCTTGTAGGTCCTTCACTGTTTTCTCGATATCCATCTTACTGAAATAAACAGCAGAAAGATAAGGAGACCTGTTGTGGAAAACCTGTTATGTTATGATGCGTGAAAAATGCGCATGCAAATGATTTTAAGGATTTATAAGATTTAAATTTGTCTAGACAAAGAATGAACAAACGTCAAGTTGCATTAATAAGTTCAAAATGGTTACAACATGCCTCTTGGGATTACAAAATAAATTCCTAAGACAAAAAGGTTGAACGCATCCTCTTTGGTGCAATGTAAGCGTTCAAGCTTTGTTCTTCATAAAGTTGCCTTGTAAGCTCCAAAACCCTTTTTTCGCTTGCATAGAACTGAGCTTCGAAGGTGTCACGCTCTTCCTTTAGCTGAATTCAACCCTTTTGCAAGTCTTCAAGAGAAGTAGGCATGTTGGGATAGAGGACAGTATATGGGGCATCTCCTTCAGCAACATGTTTCGTGATAACTGGTAGGATGGAGGGGTAAGGCATTACGAGCTTCTGAGCATGAGCTCGTACCCACCTAAGGTAAGGCTCAAGGGGAATAGAATTCTTGTGTCCCAGTGCCTTTCTATCCACTATGTTTACCATCGTCCAAGTTCCTACAAACCTCTGATGGTAGCCTTGATCGTCGATGTCATAGTCGAACACCACTCCTTGGATGAGCATATTATGAGGACCATCTCTTCGGGCATACCCAAACTGTCGCAAAGCTAAGAAAGGGTTGTAAGTTATACCTCCTCTAATTCCAAGCAAAGGGACATTAGGGAATTCCCCACAATGGTCGGTGATAGTAATGTTCTCCAAGGATCGAGAACACTAGTGAATATCCGAATGTCTGAGTGACATCAACCTATTGGACCACCTTAAACCTTGCTCGTTCTTCACCACAGATCGTGGGAGGTATGAAACAAACCACCTGACCAACAGAGGAGTTCAACATATGAGGGATCCTCTTCTCTTCATAGTACGAGAGTGGAGAGTATGTAGGATATCTCCTAACAAAGTAAGCACCGGATTGTGAGATATGAAGATTTTGACAACATTCATATCTATAAGTTGGTCAGGATTTAGAAATAGTACCATCCCATAGATGAGAAGGGACAAGATTTCCTTAAAAGCCTCTAAATCTAGAGTGTTCCAACAATCTTGAGCTTTCTCAAACAAGAACTTGACACCACTTATTGTTTCCCAATTAGCCGTGACGTTGGATCTTTGCAAGTGTAAAGCTCGTAATCTCTTTATGGATCGGGTCTCTTTCGATACTGTTGAAAGGTAGTTGATTGAGAATAGTAATCCCCAAGAGTTGTGAAAATTCTTCCATAGTAGGTACAACCTGGTAATCGGGGAAGGTAAAGCAATAGTGAAAAGGGTCGAAGAACTGGAAAAGCACTTTCACCATGTCTTCATCAATGCTCGAGGTAACCAAGTTTAGGAGTCGACCATATCTTTTGGTGAATTAAGAACTCTCAGGAACCCTCGATTCTAACTCTTTGAGTTGAGAAGTAATTCTTACAAGATTGACTTGGATAGTATTCCTGCGGGTGGAAGCCATGTCCTACAAAATAGAACAAAGATAAATCCAAAAAAATCCTTGAAATGGTTAGTGCAAAATGCAATGGTATGATGTTATGATGTTATGTACAAGTAAGCATATGCACACAAAAGCAAACAAGTCCTTAGGTTTAGGCTTGCATGGAGCTTATAGGTAAGTACCCTCTTGAATTTTAGTTGGCTCAACCTGTCCTAGTAATAGTAATCGGGTTCTAGGGGATCTCAATATCACTGATCTTTGTTCATCGGGCATTGCTTCAGCACAAGCCACATTAATGGTGACCAAAATATCCCGAGAAGTCCGATCTTAATGAGTGTAGTATCGAGTATCAACAAACTTCGGGCTGCACCAAATTCGGCTACCTCACTACTTCCTAAAGGCCGGATTGTTCATGGAAAGGTTCTAAAGTAAGTTAGTGCTTCATGACACCATACAACGGTCATGTATTCTCCTTGACTACTCAAGGGCTACCGGTACCAATAAATGTGTCACACTAATGTAGCTATTTCTTAGACTATGTCGGTATACCCCGCACAGTTTCCACAACTTATTTCTACTTACCTAAAACGTGTCCCAGATTCGGGTAGAGGATCAAAACAAGTCCAAACAAAGAACCATAATATAAAGATAACAAGTCAAACAAAGCAAGTAAAGGTGATCTAACCCTAAGGTAACCCCACTTTTAAAAAGTCCCAAGTAGAGTCGCCAGTTTTGTAATACGGTGGGAGAACTGACTTGGGATGTTTTGCGTTTTATCGTAATTGTTGCGGATAGCAAGAGTCACCACTGAATTTTCTTTTATTCAAATAAACGAAAGGGTGAAAATAATAAGAAAGATCTTTGAGATTATTTTCTTGAGTTCGGGAGGGAAGGTGTTAGCACCCTTTTCATCCATATTTATCTATGGGTTCTTAGTTGCTTGCTAGATCATTGCTTTTGTTTGAAAGTGTGCTTTGTGGTGGTTTTTCAAAGTATTTTTGAAAAGCGCCTCCGTTTAGGCAAACTTTGTAATGATTCTCGTCTCTATAAGAATGTATACAAAGTGTTGGACTTTTGAAAATATTTCATGGAAAGTGTTGGTGCATTTGAAAAGGTGTTTGTGTTTTGAATATGAGCAAGCAACTAGGAACATTCTACTTTACTTAAAAGTCTGTTGTTCATTTCTCTCTTCCTTTGATATTGCTATCTTACCATTGATTGGTAAGAAGCTTTATCTTTGGATGTAAAAGGGATGGGAATGGGTCATCTTATAGTCATGATAGCAATGTTGTGAGATATCTTAGCATTTCTCTTTGAGGGACTAAGATCATTTGTAAGGCAACATTCGAAGCGTCATCGAGGGACTATGATCTTGTATTTTTTATTGTTTTTGCTAAGACGTATCACATGCATAACATGACCATTTTTTATAAGGCAACAAGTAAAGTTAACCCTAGAGGTGCACGTGTGCAAAGTGTGTTTGATAGCATGCATTTTTGTCTTTTGATCAGGGTGGTCTACTTGTTGATTTTATTTTGCCATACACCCTAATTACTAACATTTTGTATAAAGTAAAAATGAAGCACGATAAAATCCTATACTATTACAACCATTTTGAATTGCATGAAAATATAAAGGCAAAAGCAAGAAAAAAGGGTCTTTTCGATTCAGGCAGACAACCCTTCAATTTTGCACTTTCTGGATCTCTTCGATCTGGCCTGAAAAAGGGATGAAGGCATGACTTTCAATTGGGGGCCTGGAGGCCAGCATGTTAAGCCTTTCGAATGGGCCTGGGGTTAGTGTAATGTGCCTGCTGGATGCCTCTTTCGTTTGACCTAAAGGTTAGTATGGAACCCAGAGGTTTCTTTTCCAACTTTCTGTTTCCTGTTTCTTTTGTTTGAGTTTGAATAGCAACATGGCCTAAGGCCATGCCAACATTACCTTAGTGCCAGGTTAGTCTTTAAAGCATGTTTAAAATTTACAAAGAGCCAACACCAAGAAGGTTGTTATCCATGAAACATATTAAAAAGGGTGGAAACGAAAAGAAGAAAAATAGTATGTACAAGTTTGAAATGAAAAGAAAGCTTATACATGCTATGCTGGAAACAACGGGTCCAAGGTTAAGAATAACTTACCTTGCTGGAGGCTAGAGTGTGTGTTGGACCTTGAAGTGGTTACCTTGAATGCCTCTGGATTCGAAGGGAAAGACCAAGGGGGGGTCTTTGACACTGGATTCTAAGGAGCAAAATAAGTGAAATGTCCTTCTTTGCTGGATTCAAAGGATAATAAGATGTAAGGATTTTTCAGATTTGAAAGGGATAAGTATTTGGATTCTGGGTTTAGATTTTAAAAAGTGTTTAAGTGTTTGAGAATTTTATGATGTTTGAGAATTTTGAAGATACGTTCCTCCCTTCTTCTTCTCTCTTTTTTTCTGATGTGCAAATGAACTCTCTATTTATAGAGAAAAGATTTGAAATGTTTGGGAGTACAAATAATAAAATAAGGCTCAGTTGGAAAGTAAGCATCCACTTGTGCCATGATAGAAAGATGAAGGGTTCAGATGGATTGCTTTCTTCAGAAGGAAAACAGACGCAAGGCTCAAGAAAAACTTTTTTAAAAAGTAGTATTATACTATTAAGGACAAGTGGTCTTGGACAGCAAATGGGTAAAAGCCTATTTTAATTTGTATAAACAATTAAATATAGGTTTGAGGCCTGAAAAGGGGAAACACGTAGCCTAGCCTATGGGTCTAATGTTCAACTTGATCTTCTGAATTGAATCCTCCATCGTTCTACACCTTTCGACCAGACTAAAACAACATTCGTTCCCACCAGTTATGTGTCCTTCAAATGGACCAACATGTATTCTTCGAATGGGTCTCTTGTGTGGCCTTCGACTGGGCCTTCTGCATACTGAAGTGTATACAAATGTTTCAAAGGGGAGTTTTGTGCCCCAAAATTTTCATTCTCATTCCATCAACATTTCTCACCACAAGACTCTTGGATCTCAAGATCAAGTTAGGGTTTGCTCTGCTCAAGACCCCTCCTTGCACTGTTGACCCAAATTAGGGTTTGAGTTTGCACATGGATATTTTGACCTAAAATGCCCAAAGTGCCTTTCATGCTTCATGTTGGACTTACAAGTTTATCCATACCAAGTTTGAAGCCTTGATTCCAATCTTTGCCCAGTCAATTGGACAGTTGACCTAGAAATCAGCTGTATTGGGGAAAAAGTCAATTGTGGCCAATGGACAGTCAAACTTCATGATTTTTGACCCACATCAACATAATGAAATCATATGAACCATTTAGTCAAGTTTGGATTACAATTCCACAAGAAATTTGATCAGATCACCAAAAGGGCAAAATGGTCATTTTTAGTGTTTTGATTGCACAAAGGCAATTTTTTACTGTTTGACCTAACCAATGGCAAACCAAGCTCACATATGGACTCAAGGACTCAATGGCATTGTCTTGACCCATTCAACAAGTTCAAAAGATCTCAAGTGCATATGATTGACAGATAAATTTTTCAGTCAACTGATCAAGATTTGACTGTGTACTAAAAAGTCAAACTTTGACTTTTTGGTCAATGTCAAGTGCCAAGATTCATTATTCATCAATACATGTCAAATTATGAAACTTGTTCATCAATAAATCAAAAATTACAAATTAGGGTTTAAAATGGAAAATTTCATAACTTAGAAAATTTTCCAAGTTATGAAACTTTCTTATTTTTTTCCTAACTTTGTCCCATTTTTTCACCAAGATGCAAATGGATTCAAACAAAACTTGAAACATAAAAGTTGTATTCAATTGAAAAATATACAACTTTGATTCACAAAGTTTTCTCAAAGGAAGCTTGTATCTCAAGTTATGATTTTTGAAACAAGGGTACAAAACATTTTTAACTTAGAGAAATTTTGCCCTATTCTAGGCTGGATTTTTGTCCAACTTCTTGGCCATTTTTCACATGGTTCCACTTGGAGTTTCAATTTGCATTACAAAGATGGATTATAGTACACATTCCAAGCTTTCCAAATTGTCCAAGAACTTCTAAAACACCCTTGTGGTTATAGAGAATCGAATTCGCAAAGTTGTCAAAAACTCATTTTTGTTCATGGCCAAGGCTTGTTCATAACACTTGCATCTTCAAATCAGTTTGTGTATTGCTAGCTTGCAGGCCTCAAGACCAAGTTTACACTCCTTAATTTAATGCCTAAACATTGTGTTAAGGTGTTATTTCATTCATTTGGACAATACATGCTAAATTAATCCTTAATTGGAAAAAGCAAACTTGCCATTTTGGAAAAGTGATACTTTATGTCAAGTTCCAAATCCTTGAGGTACAGGCCAGATCTTTGAAGCAAAAGTTTATACACAAATCCCATTTATCAATGGCAAATGCTGCAACATAGAGGGATAGAGTTCACAGGATTGCATTGCAACTTGAACCTTCTTACTTCAAAAACAAGAAAGATAGCAAAAGATACACAACTTTCACTTCCTGCAAACTAGAGCTTAAGCAAACCTTGTATACATCTTCCACACATCCCAACTGACCTAAAACACGACTAAACCACCCCTCATACCTCCTAATACACCAAAACACCTTCTTGCTGCAGAAACAGGGCATCCCCTGCAGATTGAGTTGCACAACTCAGTTCACTCGTGCGTTTTTGCCAAAACAAGTTCAAACACATTCCTTACCATCCACTGAAATTATTCCAAGCCTTAGACTCAAGCTGTAACATCCCTAACCCTACTTGCCATTTTTACTTTCAAGCTGTGCAAGTGGACTTCTGTAGTACGATACAGGTGGTTTCAAAGCAAGCTAGGTACTTGGGAAACATCCTTGGACCTCAGGCAAGCTATACAGAAGCTCAAACTCCATTGAAGGTGGCCACATTGCTCTACACGATCCAAGCTGAAACAGGTAATCCATGGACTTTTATCTCTCAATCTAGGAAGAGTTAAGCTTAGGTTTGTGAATGAAACATGTCCTACTCATAGCCCTGAAGCCATACATGTGATCACTTTTCATTTATGTTAAGCGTGCTGTGAGAATTTTAGCAATGAACATGAGGAAAAAATTAGGTTAAAATTTAGGGCCAGAGAAATTCTCTCTGGCCTTTGAGATTTAATCCAAGTTTTTTACATATTTGAAATCGTGGCTTGATGCTCTACAATATTTGTGTTATGAGTTTTGGCTAAAAATTAAAGAATCAAGAGATATCAGGTGTAGAAGGAAGCGCACGTTTTCTTGTTCAAACAAGTGCTGGAGGTTGAAGACAGAGTTGACTTGGGTTGGGCCTGAGTCAACTTGCTTTTTGCACCCCTTTTTTTTCATTTGCACCCCCCTGACCCATTATGTGAAATATTTGTTATTTTTGCATATTTCTTTTTTATTCTGACTTAATATTTTTTGTTCAAACATAAAAAAAACACCAAAAATATTTGTCCACCCTTTTTTTACATTTATTTACTTTATTGAACATATACATGTAAATAATATAAAACCTTTTTATTTAAAACCCTAAAAAATAATTCAAAAATATTCGTTTTTTAGTTATTATTTTTTATTTACATTTTGAAAACATTTTCTAAAAAATACATTTTTTGTAAATAATTAATATTTTATTTTTTGTACATATTTAGCATATTAAATATATATAATATATACATATACATACTTTATTAAATATTTAGGGCAAAAATACAAAAATAATACTTTTTATTTTTATTTAATATTTGACATCAAAAATACTTTTTCTACAATATACTTTTTTTAATTATTTTTGTATAAATCAATAATACATTGTACATAATTAATAAATAAATACTATTTATTCAAAATTAGGGTTTAACCCTAAATAACAAAAATAACCAAAAATTGACTTTTTTTATTTTGTTTATACTTCAAACATGAAAACCTTTTTACATACATAAAAAATCCTTTTTTTGCATAATACGTTGCATATTGATGTTTATTTAAATTGTATTTATTTAAATATTAAATATTTGTATATTCGATATGGTTGTAATAATTTAGATTTTATTTCCTTGTCAAATATTCCCCAAATTCAAACTTGTATCCTCATCCCCATAATCATGTTGTAATAATTTAGGACTTTAAATTCTCGCACATTTAAAAGTTTCCAAATTATGCCATGATAGACCTAGGGTTTGTATGCAAAATCAATCAACAAATAGCTTAACCTAATTCAAGATAAATATGCATGAAAAACAAACACAATGCACACTTACACCCTTAGAGTTACTCCACTTGTTGCCTTCAAAAATGGGCCATGATTGCATGTCAAGTACTTTGGCAAAACAAAAACAAACAAAATGATCATAGTCCCTCGATGACGCTATCTTGTTGCCTAAACAAAATGAGCATAGTCCCTCAAGAAAATTGCCAAAATACTTGACACTATTGCATTCATGGTCTATACGATGACCCGCGCCCGTCGCGTTAACATCCTAACGCAAGGTTGTTCACCAAATACAATGGTGAAACAACATTGTTAAAAGGGTTAAAAACATAAGGAAAGATCTTTGAGTAAAATAGGGTAGACAACTCTTAGTTACTTGATCAAACTTGCAAAACATCCTTGCTACTTTTCAAAAACACACATCACAACACCATTTCAAAACAACTTTCAAAAGATTGAAACATATTTTCAAAAAGACAAACACCTTTGTAAAACATTCAAACATGAATTGTTACAAAGGTTGCCTAGACAAGGCATCTTTTTCAAAACATTTTCAAAACCACACACACAAAGCACCATTTCAAACAATTGAAAAGCAAAGGCAAGTGATCTAAAACAAGTAACTAAGAGCCCATGGATAACCATGGATGAAAAGGGTGCTAGCACCTTCCCTTTTCATAATCTACCCCCCGAACCCACGAAAACATCTCAAAGGTCTTTCCTGTGCTTTTTGACCTTTCCTTAGGATAAAATAAAAAGTCGGTGGTGACTCTTGCTAAACCGAACAATTGCGAAAACAAACGCAAAACCTCAAGTCAATTCTCCCACCGTATCACAGAACTGGCGACTCTGCTGGGGAGTTTTATAAAAGTGGGGTTACCTTAGGGTTTCAGATCACTTATACATGCTTGCTTTGATTGCTTTGATTGCTTTACTTTTTGGGTTCCTTGTTTGGGTTTGTTGTAAATCCTACACCCGGATTTGGGGGCACCTTTTTAGGTAAATAGCAAAAAACTGTGAGGGAACTGTGTGGGGTATACCGACATGGTTGAAGCAGTAGCTATGTTAGTGTGACATATTTGTGGGTACCGGTAGCCCTTGAGTAGTCAAGGAGAATACGGGGCCGCTGAGTGATGTCATGAAGCACTAACGAACTCTAGAACCTTACTTGACCATCTTGGCCTTTTTAGGGGTAGTGAGATGACCGACTTTGGTGCAGTCCGAAGTTGGTAGATACTCGATACTATACTCATTGAGGATTGTTTTCTTGGAATATTTTGGTCGCCAGTCAAGTGGCTAAACCAAAACAATGAACATAGAAAATAATCCAGTGATATTGAGCTCCTTAGAACCCGGTTTCTATTTTAGGACAGGATGAGCCAACTAACTTCAAGAGGGTACTTACCTAAGAACCCCATGCAAGCCTAAATCTAAGGACTTGTTTTCTTTGTGTGAATATGATTACCTGTATATACACTTACTTGCTTTTGCATACATGTACATAACATCATAACATCATACCATAGCATTTTCAATAACCATTTCAAGGATCTCGAGGGTCTTTTGATGCAGGGTCATGTTGAACCAGACGTCTACCAAAGGGTAAGAGGTTTCATTTTCCTCTAAACAAACACCGTCAAAGATCAAGTGCAACAACTTGGATCAGGGTCTATGACCCACTCGACATGGTGAGCTTGATTCTAGTGGAAAGACATCCACCAATAACAAAGTTATCCAATCAAAGATGTTGATCAAAGTTCAACCTCTAACATTTCTATTGTGTTTACCCTGAGAGATTCTTGAAAACATGCATCCACATATCATGCATTGTATCATGACAGGTTTTCCTTTTCAGTTTTCCTTATTCTCCTACTATTTATTTCAGTAGAGATAGCTCTAGAGCAGACTATCAAGGACATCCAGGCTCAAAACGCTCAACTTCAAGAGATGTTCTTGAACCTAACCAAGGGACAAGAAGAAGTCAAGACGCTCCTCACCAGGGGCATGATCGTGGGAAATCCTGGGGACGACAGAGGTGACCAGTTGGAGCTACAAATTGAGATAGCCATATTGAAGGGGCAACTGGTGAGTCAGATGGCTCTCATCCAGGACTTGGCTCAAAGACAAGAAGAGCCCAGGGTTCTCGTCAACAAACTGCTTCGAGATAACCAAGTGGGGCAGACAACTGGGGCTGAAGATCAAATCATCATTCAACCTCCTCTGAGACAAGAAGGCAAGGGAAAGGCCCCTCAACTTGCTTCAGGGTCACAAGCCCAACAACATCCTACGCCTGCTCAACAAAGACAGGGGCATCAGCGTAAGGAGGTCGCACCTAAAAGACAATTCACCAAGATCAACATGTCACTGGGTCAAGCGCTACAACGCATGTTGCAGGCAGAGCTGATTACATTGAAGGCTCCTCTCCGGAGCCCAAATACTTCTGCTCCTATCTATCGTCCCAATGAAAGGTGTGCATACCACTCAGACAGTCTGGGACATGACACAAACAACTGTTGGACTCTGAAGAACAAGATCCAAGACTTGATTAACGAAGGAGTACTGGAATTCATGCCGGATGGCGAGATGAAAATCTTCCGCTAAGGGTTCTCCACATGAAATGAAAAAGCTCGAACTGAGAGACTTTTGTTTCCATTTGAATTTTCAAGTTGTAATCTCTTTGTTATTCAAACAATTATCTATTAATGTCAAACTCTGTTTCATTAATGCATTGCATATGTTTGTCTTGAATCCATCCATTCGTTTTCACTATACTTGAACTATGCTTTCTACTTTCTTTATGATATTTAACTCTTGATAAAAAGCTACAAGCCTTTAGAGGGAGGATGATGAAACAATACCGTAATCTCATACAGTATGCTTTTGAACAGACCTTACTGACGATGTACAAGCATTTCTTTCAAATCCTAAACACTGAAGTTATAAGGAAGATAATCCCTAGTCAACCCCTTCGAGCCAAAGAAGTAGGAGTCTTTTGTTTTAAACACAAATTAAAACCTTTGATTAAACCTGGGGCAGGGTAGTCTCTCAGTTAATTCAAAAAAAAAGATGCGCATTGAATTCGCAAACTCTCAGTTCGTAATACAAACGAATGACATCAAAAACATTCCTTTGGAACCAAAAGACAGTGATGGTTCCTTATCTCATAGGAAGTCAATCTCTCAAAAGAGAAAATCCCACTAAGCCAAAACCTATAAAGGAGGCTTAAGAAAGCTGGGGCATCCCGCTGACTGTGATCTCAAAAACAGGAACAGTCAGGCAAAAGTTAGGGATAACGAATCAAAAGAAAGAGGTCATTACAAATCCTCAAATAACATGAAAAATGTTGCAAAAATGATGACTTCCTTCCAAGATTCAACTGATGTGAACCATCACAAAAAAGTCCTTCTAAACTCGAATAGAGTTCGACGAACAATTAACTGAGTTTAGGATTGGAGAACATCACGAAGAGCGGGTGGGTACAAATATACTTTGAGCCTTTATCCTTTGTTTCTTAAACCGTGAACCAAGCCACGTTACAACCCTTCAAAAGTCCTAATTGAAGCATGGGTTAGTTCGAAAGCATACTGTTACAAAAGGTATCCTGACTCCTGTAAGGCTTTGCTCTAAATCTTGTGTTGAATTTGTCTTATAAAAAGTTTTCTGCTAAAAAACTCATTTTTCAAAACTTTGAGACAAACATAAACTTTGCATTACTTGAATATCATTGTTTGCATTTGGCTATTTGTTTGACAGCGGAGAAATTCACACAATGAATATTCGATGAACGAAAGCTCTCTCAGTGAATGAAATCACTTCAAGTGGGATGACACTTCCGTTACAAAAATCTCGTATCAACAAAAGGAGATTTTATTTGGTATTGTCCATTTAACCTGGGGCAGTCCAGTCAAGATTTCAACAAATCTTTCCAAGTTCAGTTAACATGGGGCAGTCCAGTCAAGGTTTCAACAAATCTCTCAATTACAGATTAACCTGGGGCAAGTCTCTGCCACCATCACTTGGGGCATTTAAACGTCAATCTCATCAAAGGGTTACGTGCAGTCCAAGTGTCCTGGCAAGATCACAAGCATCTGATACTAGGGGAAGTGATGAAACCTCTGCGAAATCTTTCTGAAAGGAAGTTCAAGCGTCCTCGAGAAGTTCATCACCTCTCTAGCAGACCAACGGTCATGGGTTTATTTCCCCAACACTTGTCAAGGATTTATTCTCCGAAACAAATTACATTTTAAGTTGCGGTCATCATCAAAAATTCCTTCATCACCTGCTGGAATTCAAGAGCGTTCAAAAATTTCCTTCATCACCTACTGGAAGTTGCGGTCATCATCAAAAATTCCTTCATCACCTGCTGGAAGTTGCGGTCGTCATCAAAAATTCCTTCATCACCTGCTGGAATTCAAGAGCGTTCAAAAACTTCCTTCATCACCTGCTGGAATTCAAGAGCGTTCAAAAATTTCCTTCATCACCTGCTGGAAATTGCGGTCATCTTCAAAAATTTCCTTCATCACCTGTTGGAAGATACGGTCCAGATATGCTCCAGACACGGTTGCCATTCTGTCACTTATTCAGATCCCAGTTACAGTTTCAGATACACTCCAGACACGGAAGTCATGCTGCTACTTATACAGATCTCAATCCCAGTTACGGTTTCAGATACACTCCAGACACGGAAGCCATACTGCTACTTATACAGATCTCAATCCCAGTTACAGTTTCAGATACACTCCAGACACGAAAGTCATGCTGCTACTTATACAGACCTCAGATCCCAGTTACAGTTTCAGATACACTCCAGACACGAAAGTCGTTCTGCTACTCATACAGATCTTAAATCCCAAGATACAGTCCAGATATGCTCCAAACACGGGTGCCATTCTGTCACTCATTTAGAATTTATCCTCAACCCAGAGATGCTCCAAATGCAGATACCTTCCTGCTTCTCAACATACAATTCAACTTCCTGATGTTCCCGACAGAATGAAGATTCTTATTCTCAAAGTGGCATATAACCCAAGCTCATAATTCCCCAAACAGAGTTAAACTTCAAGATCCTCAGCGGAACAAAAGCTTTCTCAAAGCTAATTTCCCCAGCCAGAGAGCCTTCCAGAATCTAATTCCCCTCAGAGTCAAGTTTCAAGATCCCCAGTGGAGCCAAAACTGTTAATCCCCAGCGGAGCTAAAACTTCCAACTATCAATCCCCAGCGGAACCAGATTAGTAAACATTCTCCCCACAGAGATACTTCCCATCAGATTGAAGATTCTCAGTCTTACTTCTCCAACATAAGTCTACCAGGTTCTGGACTCCCCAGTAGAGATCATCAGAATTCTCATTCCCCACAAGTCAACATGGATTTTTCAAACCCCAACAGTGATCCTAAGATCCCTCAACAACTGAAGATCTTGTTCCCCAAGCAGTCAGCAGTCAACAAGGATGTCTCAGCTTCAGCAATCAAAGATTCTTGCAATCCCCTGCAGCAGTCAAGGATTCACTTTCCCCGACAGCAGTCAAGATTCTATTATCTCCGGCTATCCAGGATTCAACTATCCTCAGCAAGACAGCTCATCAGCTTACATGTGCATTCATTACATTCATATCATAAAAATTGATATAACATATATTGCATCATACATTTCATGCAACATAACTTTGAGTTTCAGCTAATATTTTACCCTTTTCAAGATAAGATTAATAAGCTTCAACTTCAACTTTTGCAAACAGTTTACGGATGCTTCCCGACATGGATGCTGATCTATTGCTTATTCAACTTCAACTTCTGAAAACAGTTCACGGATTCTCCAAACACGGATGTTAATCTATCGCTTGTTTAGATTCAAGACTTCTGAAAACAGTTTACGGGTTCTCCAGACACGGATGTTAATCTATCGCTTGTTCAGATTCCAAACTTCTGAAAACAGTTCACGGATTCTCCAAACACGGATGTTAATCTATCACTTGTACAGATTCAAGACTTCTGAAAACAGTTCACGGATTCTCCAAACACGGATGTTAATCTATCACTTGTACAGATTCCAAACTTCTGAAAACAGTTCACGGATTCTCCAAACACGGATGTTAATCTATCACTTGTACAGATTCAAGACTTCTGAAAACAGTTTACGGATTCTCCAAACACGGATGTTAATCTATCGCTTGTTCATATTCCAAACTTCTGAAAACAGTTCACGGATTCTCCAAACACGGATGTTAATCTATCACTTGTTCAGATTCAAGACTTCTGAAAACAGTTTACGGGTTCTCCAGATATGGATGTTAATCTATCGCTTGTTCAGATTCAAGACTTCTGAAAACAGTTTACGGGTTCTCCAAACACGGATGTTAATCTATCGCTTGTTCAGATTCCAGACTTCTGAAAACAGTTTACGGGTTCTCCAAACACGGATGTTAATCTATCACTTGTTCAGACTCAAGACTTCTGAAAACAGTTTACGGATTCTCTAAACACGGATGTCAATCTATTTCTTATTCAGACCCCCATTCCAGAGATATTCCAAACATGGATACCTTTTTGATACTCACTCACTCACCAACGATATATAATTCAGTAAACAATCTCCAGATGGAATCTTTAAGCCCATCCCCGACAAGATCCTGTCACCTCTCCAGATGGCATCTCTAAGCCCATCTCCAGCAACTATCCATCATATCTCCAAATGGAATCTTTAAGCCCATTCCCTCTACCATCACATCACCGAGTGCAAAATTTTCGGGAACTCTAGTGTCCAATCTCCTTTTACCTTCGAGTCACGAACGGCAAAACTTCCAATCTAACTCTTCAGTTTCAAGAAGATTGAACAGGGGAAACTGTTGTACCCCAAAATTTTCCATCTCATTCCATCAACATTTCTCACCATAAGACTCTTGGATCTCAAGATCAAGTTAGGGTTTGCTCTGCTCAAGACCCCTCCTTGCACTGTTGACCCAAATTAGGGTTTGAGTTTGCACAGGGATATTTTGACCTAAAATGCCCAAAGTGACTTTCATGCTTAATGTTGGACTTACAAGTTTATCCATACCAAGTTTGAAGCCTTGATTCCAATCTTTGCCCAGTCAATTGGACAGTTGACCTAGAAATCAGCTGTATTAGGGAAAAAGTCAACTGTGGCCAATGGACAGTCAAACTTCATGATTTTTGACCCACATCAACATAATGAACTCATATGAATCATTTAGTCAAGTTTGGATCACAATTCCACAAAACAATTGAGCAGATCACCAAAAGGGCAAAATGGTCATTTTTAGGGTTTTGACTGCACAAAGGCAATTTTTGACTGTTTGACTTAACCAATGGCAAACCAAGCTCACATATGGACTCAAGGACTCAATGGCATTGTCTTGACCCATTCAACAAGTTCAAAAGATCTCAAGTGCATAGGATTGACAGATAAATTTTTCAGTCAACTGATCAAGATTTGACTGTGTACTGAAAAGTCAAACTTTGACTTTTTGGTCAAAGTCAAGTGCTAAGATTCATTTTTCATCAAGACATGTCAAATTATGAAACTTGTTCATCAAGAAATCAAAAATTACAAATTAGGGTTTAAAATGGAAAATTTTATAACTTAGAAAATTTTCCAAGTTATGAAACTTTCTTATTTTTTTCCTAACTTTGTCCCATTTTTTCACCAAGATGCAAATGGATTCAAACAAAACTTGAAACATAGAAGTTATATTCAATTGAAAAATATACAACTTTGATTCACAAAGTTTTCTCAAAGGAAGCTTGTATCTCAAGTTATGATATTTGAAACAAGGGTACAAAACATTTTTAACTTAGAGAAATTTTGCCCTATTCTAGGCTGGATTTTTGTCCAACTTCTTGGCCATTTTTCACATGGTTCCACTTAGATTTTCAATTTGCATTACAAAGATGGATTATAGTACACATTCCAAGCTTTCCAAATTGTCCAAGAACTTCTAAAACACCCTTGTGGTTATAGAGAATCGAATTTGCAAAGTTGGCCAAAACTCACTTTTGTTCATGGCCAAGGCTTGTTCATAACACTTGCATCTTCAAATCAGTTTGTGTATTGCTAGCTTGCAGGCCTCAAGACCAAGTTTACACTCCTTAATTTAATGCCTAACCATTGTCTTAAGGTGTTATTTCATTCATTTGGACAATACATGCTAAATTAATCCTTAATTGGAAAAAGCAAACTTGCCATTTTGGAAAAGTGATACTTTATGTCAAGTTCCAAATCCTTGAGGTACAGGCCAGATCTTTGAAGCAAAAGTTTATACGCAAATCCCATTTATCAAGGGCAAATGCTGCAGCATAGAGGGATAGAGTTCACAGGCCTGCATTGCAACTTGAACCTTCTTACTTCAAAAACAAGAAAGATAGCAAAAGATATGCAACTTTCACTTCCTACAAACTAGAGCTTAAGCAAACCTTGTATACATCTTCCACACATCCCAACTGACCTAAAACACGACTAAACCACCCCTCATACCTCCTAATACACCAAAACACCTTCTTACTGCAGAAACAGGGCATCCCCTGCAAATTGAGTTGCACAACTCAGTTCACTCGTGCGTTTTTGCCAAAACAAGTTCAAACACATTCCTTACCATCCACTGAAATTATAACAAGCCTTAGACTCAAGCTGTAACATCCCTAACCCTACTTGCCATTTTTACTTTCAAGCTGTTTAGGTGGACTTTTGTAGCATGATACAGGTGGTTTCAAAGCAAGCTAGGTACTTGGGAAACATCCTTGGACCTCAGGCAAGCTATACAGAAGCTCAAACTCCATTGAAGGTGGCCACATTGCTCTACACGATCCAAGCTGAAACAGGTAATCCATGGACTTTTATCTCTCAATCTAGGAAGAGTTAAGCTTAGGTTTATGAATGAAACATGTCCTACTCATAGCCCTGAAGCCATACATGTGATCACTTTTCATTTATGTTAAGCGTGCTGTGAGAATTTTAGCAATGAACATGAGGAAAAAATTAGGTTAAAATTTAGGGCCA
Source organism: Vicia faba (assembly GCA_948472305.1). NCBI lineage: Eukaryota > Viridiplantae > Streptophyta > Magnoliopsida > Fabales > Fabaceae > Vicia > Vicia faba. The sequence goes on along the minus strand of OX451739.1, from coordinate 1,152,143,974 downwards.
GAGAAATTCTCTCTGGCCTTTGAGAGTTAATCCATGTTTTTTACATATTTGAAATCGTGGCTTGATGCTCTATAATATTTGTGTTATGAGTTTTGGCTAAAAATCAAAGAATCAAGAGATAACAGGTGTAGAAGGAAGCGCGCGTTTTCTTGTTCAAACAAGTGCTGGAGGTTGAAGACAGAGTTGACTTGGGTTGGGCCTGAGTCAACTTGCTTTTTGCACCCCTTTTTTTTTCATTTGCACCCCCCTGGCCCATTATGTGAAATATTTGTTATTTTTGCATATTTCTTTTTTATTCTGACTTAATATTTTTTGTTCAAACATAAAAAAACACCAAAAATATTTTTCCACCCTTTTTTTATATTTATTTGGCATTTATTTACTTTATTGAACATATACATGTAAATAATATAAAACCTTTTTATTTAAAACCCTAAAAAATAATACAAAAATATTCATTTTTTAGTTATTATTTTTTATTTACATTTTGAAAACATTTTCTAAAAAATACATTTTTTGTAAATAATTAATATTTTATTTTCTGTACATATTTAGCATATTAAATATATATAATATATACATATACATACTTTATTAAATATTTAGGGCAAAAATACAAAAATAATACTTTTTATTTTTATTTAATATTTGACATCAAAAATACTTTTTCTACAATATACTTTTTTTAATTATTTTTGTATAAATCAATAATACATTGTACATAATTAATAAATAAATACTATTTATTCAAAATTAGGGTTTAACCCTAAATAACAAAAATAACCAAAAATTGACTTTTTTTATTTTGTTTATACTTCAAACATGAAAACCTTTTTACATACATAAAAAATCCTTTTTTTGCATAATACGTTGCATATTGATGTTTATTTAAATTGTATTTATTTAAATATTAAATATTTGTATATTCGATATGGTTGTAATAATTTAGATTTTATTTCCTTGTCAAATATCCCCCAAATTCAAACTTGTATCCCCATCCCCATAATCATGTTGTAATTAAATTCTCGCACATTTAAAAGTTTCCAAATTATGCCATGATAGACCTAGGGTTTGTATGCAAAATCAATCAACAAATAGCTTGACCTAATTCAAGATAAATATGCATGAAAAACAAACACAATGCACACTTACACCCTTAGGGTTACTCCACTTGTTGCCTTCAAAAATGGGCCATGATTGCATGTCAAGTACTTTGGCAAAACAAAAACAAACAAAATGATCATAGTCCCTCGATGACGCTATCTTGTTGCCTAAACAAAATGAGCATAGTCCCTCAAGAAAATTGCCGAAATACTTGACACTATTGCATTCATGGTCTATACGATGACCCGCGCCCGTCGCGTTAACATCCGAACGCAAGGTTGTTCACCAAATACAATGGTGAAACAACATTGTTAAAAGGGTTAAAAACATAAGGAAAGATCTTTGAGTAAAATAGGGTAGACAACTCTTAGTTACTTGATCAAACTTGCAAAACATCCTTGCTACTTTTCAAAAACACACATCACAACACCATTTCAAAACAACTTTCAAAAGATTGAAACATCTTTTCAAAAAGACAAACACCTTTGTAAAACATTCAAACATGAATTGTTACAAAGGTTGCCTAGACAAGGCATCTTTTTCAAAACATTTTCAAAACCACACACACAAAGCACCATTTCAAACAATTGAAAAGCAAAGGCAAGTGATCTAAAACAAGTAACTAAGAGCCCATGGATAACCATGGATGAAAAGGGTGCTAGCACCTTCCCTTTTCATAATCTACCACCCGAACCCACGAAAACATCTCAAAGGTATTTCCTGTGCTTTTTGACCTTTCCTTAGGATAAAATAAAAAGTTGGTGGTGACTCTTGCTAAACCGAACAATTGCGAAAACAAACGCAAAACCTCAAGTCAATTCTCCCACCGTATCACAGAACTGGCGACTCTGCTGGGGAGTTTTATAAAAGTGGGGTTACCTTAGGGTTTTAGATCACTTATACATGCTTGCTTTGATTTCTTTGATTGCTTTACTTTTTGGGTTCCTTGTTTGGGTTTGTTGTAAATCCTACACCCGGATTTGGAGGCACCTTTTTAGGTAAATAGCAATAAACTGTGAGGGAACTGTGTGGGGTATACCGACATGGTTGAAGCAGTAGCTATGTTAGTGTGACATATTTGTGGGTACCGGTAGCCCTTGAGTATTCAAGGAGAATACGGGGTCGCTGAGAGATGTCATGAAGCACTAACGAACTCTAGAACCTTACTTGACCATCTTGGCCTTTTTAGGGGTAGTGAGATGACCGACTTTGGTGCAGTCTGAAGTTGGTAGATACTCGATACTACACTCATTGAGTATTGTTTTCTTGGAATATTTTGGTCGCCAGTCAAGTGGCTAAACCAAAACAATGACATAGAAAATAATCCAGTGATATTGAGCTCCTTAGAACCCTGTTTCTATTTTAGGACAGGATGAGCCAACTAACTTCAAGAGGGTACTTACCTAAGAACCCCATGCAAGCCTAAACCTAAGGACTTGTTTGCTTTGTGTGAATATGATTACCTATATATACACTTACTTGCTTTTGCATACATGTACATAACATCATAACATCATACCATAGCATTTTCAATAACCATTTCAAGGATACTCGAGGGTCTTTTGATGCAGGGCCATGTTGAACCAGACGTCTACCAAAGGGTAAGAGGTTTCATTTTCCTCTAAACAAACACCGTCAAAGATCAAGTGCAACAACTTGGATCAGGGGCTATGACCCACTCGACATGGTGAGCTTGATTCTAGTGGAAAGACATCCAACAATAACAAAGTTCTCCAATCAAAGATGTTGATCAAAGTTCAACCTCTAACATTTCTCTTGTGTTTACCCCGAGAGATTCTTGAAAACATGCATCCATATATCATGAATTGTATCATAACTGGTTTTCCTTTTCAGGTTTCCTTATTCTCCTACTGTTTATTTCAGTAGAGATGGCTCTAGAGCAGACTATCAAGGACATCTAGGCTCGAAACGCTCAACTTCAAGAGATGTTCTTGAACCTATCCAAGGGACAAGAAGAAGTCAAGACGCTCCTCACCAGGGGCATGATCGTGGGAAATCCTGGGGACGACAGAGATGACCAGTTGGAGCTACAAATTGAGATAGCCATATTGAAGGGGAAACTGGTGAGTCAGATGGCTCTCATCCAGGACTTGGCTCAAAGACAAGAAGAGCTCAGGGTTATCGTCAACAAACTGCTTCGAGATAACCAAGTGGGGCAGATAACTGGGGATGAAGATCAAATCATCATTCAACCTCCTCTGAGACAAGAAGGCAAGGGAAAGGCCCCTCAACTTGCTTCAGGGTCACAAGCCCAACAACATCCTACGCCTGCTCAACAAAGACAGGGGCATCAGCGTAAGGAGGTCGCACCTAAAAGACAATTCACCAAGATCAACATGTCATTGGGTCAAGCGCTACAACGCATGTTGCAGGCAGAGCTGATTACATTGAAGGCTCCTCTCCAGAGCCCAAATACTTCTGCTCCTATCTATCGTCCCAATGAAAGGTGTGCATACCACTCAGACAGTCTGGGACATGACACAAACAACTGTTGGACTCTGAAGAACAAGATCCAAGACTTGATTAACAAAGGAGTACTGGAATTCATGCCGGATGGCAAGATGAAAATCTTCCGCTAAGGGTTCTCCACCTGAAATGAAAAAGCTCGAACTGAGAGACTTTTGTTTCCATTTGAATTTTCAAGTTGTAATCTCTTTGTTATTCAAACAATTATCTATTAATGTCAAACTCTGTTTCATTAATGCATTGCATATGTTTGTCTTGAATCCATCCATTCGTTTTCACTATACTTGAACTATGCTTTCTACTTTCTTTATGATATTTAACTCTTGATAAAAAGCTACAAGCCTTTAGAGGGAGGATGATGAAACAATACCGTAATCTCATACAGTATGCTTTTGAACAGACCTTACTGACGATGTACATGCATTTCTTTCAAATCCTAAACACTAGAGTTATAAGGAAGATAATCCCTAGTCAACCCCTTCGAGCCAAAGAAGTAGGAGTTTTTTGTTTTAAACACAAATTAAAACCTTTGATTAAACCTGGGGCAGGGTAGTCTCTCAGTTAATTCAAAAAAAAAAAGATGCGCATTGAAGTCGCAAACTCTCAGTTCGTAATACAAACGAATGACATCAAAAACATTCCTTTGGAACCAAAAGACAGTGATGGTTCCTTATCTCATAGGCAGTCAATCTCTCAAAAGAGAAAAGCCCACTAAGCCAAAACCTATAAAGGAGGCTTAAGAAAGCTTGGGCATCCCGCTGACTGTGATCTCAAAAACAGGAACAGTCAGGAAAAAGTTAGGGATAACGAATCAAAAGAAAGAGGTCATTACAAATCCTCAAATAACATGAAAAATGTTGCAAAAATGATGACTGCCTTCCAAGATTCAACTGATGTGAACCATCACAAAAAAGTCCTTCCAAACTCGAATAGAGTTCGACGAACAATTAACTGAGTGTAGGATTGGAGAACATCAAGAAGAGCGGGTGGGTACAAATATACTTTGAGCCTTTATCCTTTGTTTCTTAAACCGTGAACCAAGCCACGTTACAACCCTTCAAAAGTCCTAATTGAAGCATGGGTTAGTTCGAAAGCATACTGTTACAAAAGGTATCCTGACTCCTGTAAGGCTTTGCTCTAAATCTTGTGTTGAATTTGTCTTATAAAAAGTTTTCTGCTAAAAAACGCATTTTTCAAAACTTTGAGACAGACATAAACTTTGCATTACTTGAATATCATTGTTTGCATTTGGCTATTTGTTTGACAGCGGAGAAATTCACACAATGAATATCCGATGAACGAAAGCTCTCTCAGTGAATGAAATCACTTCAAGTGGGATGACACTTCCGTTACAAAAATCTCGTATCAACAAAAGGAGATTTTATTTGGTATTGTCCATTTAACCTGGGGCAGTCCAGTCAAGATTTCAACAAATCTTTCCAAGTTCAGTTAACCTGGGGCAGTCCAGTCAAGGTTTCAACAAATCTCTCAATTACAGATTAACCTGGGGCAAGTCTCCGTCACCATCACTTGGGGTATTTAAACATCAATCTCATCAAAGGGTTACGTGCAGTCCAAGTGTCCTGGCAAGATCACAAGCATCTGATACTAGGGGAAGTGATGAAACCTCTGCGAAATCTTTCTGAAAGGAAGTTCAAGCGTCCTCGAGAAGTTCATCACCTCTCTAGCAGACCAACGGTCATGGGTTTATTTCCCCAACACTTGTCAAGGATTTATTCTCCAAAACAAATTACATTTTAAGTTGCGGTCATCATCAAAAATTCCTTCATCACCTGCTGGAATTCAAGAGCGTTCAAAAATTTCCTTCATCACCTACTGGAAGTTGCGGTCATCATCAAAAATTCCTTCATCACCTACTGGAAGTTCCGGTCGTCATCAAAAATTCCTTCATCACCTGCTGGAATTCAAGAGCGTTCAAAAACTTCCTTCATCACCTGCTGGAATTCAAGAGCGTTCAAAATTTTCCTTCATCACCTGCTGGAAATTGCGGTCATCTTCAAAAATTTCCTTCATCACCTGTTTGAAGATACGGTCCAGATATGCTCCAGACACGGTTGCCATTCTGTCACTTATTCAGATCCCAGTTACAGTTTCAGATACACTCCAGACACGGAAGTCATGCTGCTACTTATACAGATCTCAATCCCAGTTACAGTTTCAGATACACTCCAGACACGGAAGTCATACTGCTACTTATACAGATCTCAATCCCAGTTACAGTTTCAGATACACTCCAGACACGAGTCATGCTGCTACTTATACAGACCTCAGATCCCAGTTACAGTTTCAGATACACTCCAGACACGGAAGTCGTTCTGCTACTCATACAGATCTAAAATCCCAAGATACAGTCCAGATATGCTCCAAACACGGGTGTTATTCTGTCACTCATTTATAATTTATCCTCAACCCAGAGATGCTCCAAATGCAGATACCTTCCTGCTTCTCAACATACAATTCAACTTCCTGATGTTCCCGACAGAATGAAGATTCTTATTCTCAAAGTGGCATATAACCCAAGCTCATAATTCCCCAAACAGAGTTAAACTTCAAGATCATCAGCAGAACAAAAGCTTTCTCAAAGCTAATTTCCCCAGCCAGAGAGCCTTCCAGAATCTAATTCCCCTCAGAGTCAAGTTTCAAGATCCCCAGTGGAGCCAAAACTGTTAATCCCCAGCGGAGCTAAAACTTCCGACTATCAATCCCCAGCGGAACCAGATTAGTAAACATTCTCCCCACAGAGATACTTCCCATCAGATTGAAGATTCTCAGTCATACTTCTCCAACATAAGTCTACCAGGTTCTGGACTCCCCAGTAGAGATCATCAGAATTCTCATTCCCCACAAGTCACCAAGGATTTTTCAAACCCCAACAGTGATCCTAAGATCCCTCAACAACTGAAGATCTTGTTCCCCAAGCAGTCAGCAGTCAAAAAGGATGTCTCAGCTTCAGCAATCAAAGATTCTTGCAATCCCCTGCAGCAGTCAAGGATTCACTTTCCCCGACAGCAGTCAAGATTCTATTATCTCCGGCTATCCAGGATTCAACTATCCTCAGCAAGACAGCTCATCAGCTTACATGTGCATTCATTACATTCATATCATAAACATTGATATAACATATATTGCATCATACATTTCATGCAACATAACTTTGTGTTTCAGCTAATATTTTACCCTTTTCAAGATAAGATTAATAAGCTTCAACTTCAACTTTTGCAAACAGTTTACGGACGCTTCCCGACATGGATGCTGATCTATTGCTTATTCAACTTTAACTTCATAAAATAGTTCACGGATTCTCCAAACACGGATGTTAATCTATCGCTTGTTTAGATTCAAGACTTCTGAAAACAGTTTACGGGTTCTTCAGACACGGATGTTAATCTATCGCTTGTTCAGATTCCAAACTTCTGAAAACAGTTCACGGATTCTCCAAACACGGATGTTAATCTATCACTTGTACAAATTCAAGACTTCTGAAAACAGTTCACGGATTCTCCAAACACGGATGTTAATCTATCACTTGTACAGATTCCAAACTTCTGAAAACAGTTCACGGATTCTCCAAACACGGATGTTAATCTATCACTTGTACAGATTCAAGACTTCTGAAAACAGTTTACGGATTCTCCAAACACGGATGTTAATCTATCGCTTGTTCATATTCCAAACTTCTGAAAACAGTTCACGGATTCTCCAAACACGGATGTTAATCTATCACTTGTTCAGATTTAAGACTTCTGAAAACAGTTTACGGGTTCTCCAGATATGGATGTTAATCTATCGCTTGTTCAGATTCAAGACTTCTGAAAACAGTTTACGATTTCTCCAAACACGGATGTTAATCTATCGCTTGTTCAGATTCCAGACTTCTGAAAACAGTTTACGGGTTCTCCAGACACGGATGTTAATCTATCACTTGTTCAGATTCAAGACTTCTAAAAACAGTTTACGGATTCTCCAAACACGGATGTCAATCTATTGCTTATTCAGACCCCCATTCCAGAGATATTCCAAACATGGATACCTTTTTGATACTCACTCACTCACCAACGATATACAATTCAGTAAACAATCTCCAGATGGAATCTTTAAGCCCATCCCCGACAAGATCCTGTCACCTCTCCAGATGGCATCTCTAAGCCCATCTCCAGCAACTATCCATCATATCTCTAAATGGAATCTTTAAGCCCATTCCCTCTACCATCACATCACCGAGTGCAAAATTTTCGGGAACTCTAGTGTCCAATCTCCTTTTACCTTCGAGTCACGAACGGCAAAACTGCCAATCTAACTCTTCAGTTTCAAGAAGATTGAACAGGGGAAACTGTTGTACCCCAAAATTTTCCCTCTCATTCCATCAACATTTCTCACCATAAGACTCTTGGATCTCAAGATCAAGTTAGGGTTTGCTCTACTCAAGACCCCTCCTTGCACTGTTGACCCAAATTAGGGTTTGAGTTTGCACAGGGATATTTTGACCTAAAATGCCCAAAGTGACTTTCATGCTTCATGTTGGACTTACAAGTTTATCCATACCAAGTTTGAAGCCTTGATTCCAATATTTGCCCAGTCAATTGGACAGTTGACCTAGAAATCAGCTGTATTGGGGAAAAAGTCAACTGTGGCCAATGGACAGTCAAACTTCATGATTTTTGACCCACATCAACATAATGAACTCATATGAATCATTTAGTCAAGTTTGGATCACAATTCCACAAAAAATTTGATCAGATCACCAAAAGGGCAAAATGGTCATTTTTAGGGTTTTGACTGCACAAAGGCAATTTTTGACTGTTTGACCTAACCAATGGCAAACCAAGCTCACATATGGACTCAAGGACTCAATGGCATTGTCTTGACCCATTCAACAAGTTCAAAAGATCTCAAGTGCATAGGATTGACAGATAAATTTTTCAGTCAACTGATCAAGATTTGACTGTGTACTGAAAAGTCAAACTTTGACTTTTTGGTCAAAGTCAAGTGCCAAGATTCATTTTTCATCAAGACATGTCAAATTATGAAACTTGTTCATCAAGAAATCAAAAATTACAAATTAGGGTTTAAAATGGAAAATTTCATAACTTAGAAAATTTTCCAAGTTATGAAACTTTTTTATTTTTTCCTAACTTTGTCCCATTTTTTCACCAAGATGCAAATGGATTCAAACAAAACTTGAAACATAAAAGTTGTATTCAATTGCAAAATATACAACTTTGATTCACAAAGTTTTCTCAAAGGAAGCTTGTATTTCAAGTTATGATTTTTGAAACAAGGGTACAAAACATTTTTAACTTAGAGAAATTTTGCCCTATTCTAGGATGGATTTTTGTCCAACTTCCTGGCCATTTTTCACATGGTTCCACTTGGAGTTTCAATTTTCATTACAAAGATAGATTATAGTACACATTCCAAGCTTTCCAAATTGTCCAAGAACTTCTAAAACACCCTTGTGGTTATAGAGAATCGAATTTGCAAAGTTGGCCAAAACTCACTTTTGTTCATGGCCAAGGCTTGTTCATAACACTTGCATCTTCAAATCAGTTTGTGTATTGCTAGCTTGCAGGCCTCAAGACCAAGTTTACACTCCTTAATTTAATGCCTAACCATTGTGTTAAGGTGTTATTTCATTCATTTGGATAATACATGCTAAATTAATCCTTAATTGGAAAAAGCAAACTTGCCATTTTGGAAAAGTGATGCTTTATGTCAAGTTCCAAATCCTTGAGGTACAGGCCAGATCTTTGAAGCAAAAGTTTATACGCAAATCCCATTTATCAAGGGCAAATGCTGCAGCATAGAGGGATAGAGTTCATAGGCCTGCATTGCAACTTGAACCTTCTTACTTCAAAAACAAGAAAGATAGCAAAAGATATGCAACTTTCACTTCCTGCAAACTAGAGCTTAAGCAAACCTTGTATACATCTTCCACACATCCCAACTGACCTAAAACACGACTAAACCACCCCTCATACCTCCGAATACACCAAAACACCTTCTTGCTGCAGAAACAGGGCATCCCCTGCAGATTGAGTTGCACAACTCAGTTCACTCGTGCGTTTTTGCCAAAACAAGTTCAAACACATTCCTTACCATCCACTGAAATTATAACAAGCCTTAGACTCAAGTTGTAACATCCCTAACCCTACTTGCCATTTTTACTTTCAAGTTGTGCAGGTGAACTTCTGTAGCACGATACAGGTGGTTTCAAAGCAAGCTAGGTACTTGGGAAACATCTTTGGACCTCAGGCAAGCTATACAGAAGCTCAAACTCCATTGAAGGTGGCCACATTGCTCTACACGATCCAAGCTGAAACAGGTAATCCATGGACTTTTATCTCTCAATCTAGGAAGAGTTAAGCTTAGGTTTGTGAATGAAACATGTCCTACTCATAGCCCTGAAGCCATACATGTGATCACTTTTCATTTATGTTAAGCGTGCTGTGAGAATTTTAGCAATGAACATGAGGAAAAAATTAGGTTAAAATTTAGGGCCAGAGAAATTCTCTCTGGCCTTTGAGAGTTAATCCAAGTTTTTTACATATTTGAAATCGTGGCTTGATGCTCTACAATATTTGTGTTATGAGTTTTGGCTAAAAATCAAAGAATCAAGAGATAGCAGGTGTAGAAGGAAGCGCGCGTTTTCTTGTTCAAATAAGTGCTGGAGGTTGAAGACAGAGTTGACTTGGGCTGGGCCTGAGTCAACTTGCTTTTTGCACCCCTTTTTTTTCATTTGCACCCCCCTGGCCCATTATGTGAAATATTTGTTATTTTTGCATATTTCTTTTTGATTCTGACTTAATATTTTTTGTTCAAACATAAAAAAACACCAAAAATATTTTTCCACCCTTTTTTTACATTTATTTGGCATTTATTTACTTTATTGAACATATACATGTAAATAATATAAAACCTTTTTATTTAAAACCCTAAAAAATAATACAAAAATATTCATTTTTTAGTTATTATTTTTTATTTACATTTTGAGAACGTTTTCTAAAAAATACATTTTTTGTAAATAATTAATATTTTATTTTTTGTACATATTTAGCATATTAAATATATATAATATATACATATACATACTTTATTAAATATTTAGGGCAAAAATACAAAAATAATACTTTTTATTTTTATTTAATATTTGACATCAAAAATACTTTTTCTACAATATACTTTTTTTAATTATTTTTGTATAAATCAATAATACATTGTACATAATTAATAAATAAATACTATTTATTCAAAATTAGGGTTTAACCCTAAATAACAAAATTAACCAAAAATTGACTTTTTTTATTTTGATTATACTTCAAACATGAAAACCTTTTTACATACATAAAAAATCCTTTTTTTTTGCATAATACGTTGCATATTGATGTTTATTTAAATTGTATTTATTTAAATATTAAATATTTGTATATTCGATATGGTTGTAATAATTTAGATTTTATTTCCTTGTCAAATATCCCCCAAATTCAAACTTGTATCCCCATCCTCATAATCATGTTGTAATAATTTAGGACTTTAAATTCTCGCACATTTAAAAGTTTCCAAATTATGCCATGATAGACCTAGGGTTTGTATGCAAAATCAATCAACAAATAGCTTGACCTAATTCAAGATAAATATGCATGAAAAACAAACACAATGCACACTTACACCCTTAGGGTTACTCCACTTGTTGCCTTCAAAAATGGGCCATGATTGCATGTCAAGTACTTTGGCAAAACAAAAACAAACAAAATGATCATAGTCCCTCGATGACGCTATCTTGTTGCCTAAACAAAATGAGCATAGTCCCTCAAGAAAATTGCCAAAATACTTGACACTATTGCATTCATGGTCTATACGATGACCCGCGCCCGTCGCGTTAACATCCTAACGCAAGGTTGTTCACCAAATACAATGGTGAAACAACATTGTTAAAAGGGTTAAAAACATAAGGAAAGATATTTGAGTAAAATAGGGTAGACAACTCTTAGTTACTTGATCAAACTTGCAAAACATCCTTGCTACTTTTCAAAAACACACATCACAACACCATTTCAAAACAACTTTCAAAAGATTGAAACATCTTTTCAAAAAGACAAACACCTTTGTAAAACATTCAAACATGAATTGTTACAAAGGTTGCCTAGACAAGGCATCTTTTTCAAAACATTTTCAAAACCACACACACAAAGCACCATTTCAAACAATTGAAAAGCAAAGGCAAGTGATCTAAAACAAGTAACTAAGAGCCCATGGATAACCATGGATGAAAAGGGTGCTAGCACCTTCCCTTTTCATAATCTACCCCCCGAACCCACGAAAACATCTCAAAGGTCTTTCCTGTGCTTTTTGACCTTTCCTTAGGATAAAATAAAAAGTCGGTGGCGACTCTTGCTAAACCGAACAATTGCGAAAACAAACGCAAAACCTCAAGTCAATTCTCCCACCGTATCACAGAAATGGCGACTCTGCTGGGGAGTTTTATAAAAGTGGGGTTACCTTAGGGTTTTAGATCACTTATACATGCTTGCTTTGATTGCTTTGATTGCTTTACTTTTTGGGTTCCTTGTTTGGGTTTGTTGTAAATCCTACACCCGGATTTGGGGGCACCTTTTTAGGTAAATAGCAATAAACTGTGAGGGAACTGTGTGGGGTATACCAACATGGTTGAAGCAGTAGCTATGTTAGTGTGACATATTTGTGGGTACCGGTAGCCCTTGAGTAGTCAAGGAGAATACGGGGCCGCTGAGTGATGTCATGAAGCACTAACAAACTCTAGAACCTTACTTGACCATCTTGGCCGTTTTAGGGGTAGTGAGATGACTGACTTTGGTGCAGTCCGAAGTTGGTAGATACTCGATACTACACTCATTGAGGATTGTTTTCTTAGAATATTTTGGTCTCCAGTCAAGTGGCTAAACCAAAACAATGAACATAGAAAATAATCCAGTGATATTGAGCTCCTTAGAACCCTGTTTCTATTTTAGGACAGGATGAGCCAACTAACTTCAAGAGGGTACTTACCTAAGAACCCCATGCAAGCCTAAACCTAAGGACTTGTTTGCTTTGTGTGAATATGATTACATGTATATACACTTACTTGCTTTTGCATACATGTACATAACATCATAACATCATACCATAGCATTTTCAATAACCTTTTTCAAGGATCTCGAGGGTCTTTTGATGCAGGGTCACGTTGAACCAGACGTCTACCAAAGGGTAAGAGGTTTCATTTTCCTCTAAACAAACGCTGTCAAAGATCAAGTGCAACAACTTGGATCAGGGGCTATGACCCACTCGACATGGTGAGCTTGATTCTAGTGGAAAGACATCCACCAATAACAAAGTTCTCCAATCAAAGATGTTGATCAAAGTCCAACCTCTAACATTTCTCTTGTGTTTACCCCGAGAGATTCTTGAAAACATGCATCCACATATCATGCATTGTATCATAACAGGTTTTCCTTTTCAGGTTTCCTTATTCTCCTACTGTTTATTTCAGTAGAGATGGCTCTAGAGCAGACTATCAAGGACATCCAGGCTCAAAACGCTCAACTTCTAGAGATGTTCTTGAACCTATCCAAGGGACAAGAAGAAGTCAAGACGCTCCTCACCAGGGGCATGATCGTGGGAAATCCTGGGGACGACAGAGATGACCAGTTGGAGCTACAAATTGAGATAGCCATATTGAAGGGGAAACTGGTGAGTCAGATGGCTCTCATCCAGGACTTGGCTCAAAGACAAGAAGAGCTCAGGGTTATCGTCAACAAACTGCTTCGAGATAACCAAATGGGGCAGACAACTGGGGCTGAAGATCAAATCATCATTCAACCTCCTCTGAGACAAGAAGGCAAGGGAAAGGCCCCTCAACTTGCTTCAGGGTCACAAGCCCAACAACATCCTACGCCTGCTCAACAAAGACAGGGGCATCAGCGTAAGGAGGTCGCACCTAAAAGACAATTCACCAAGATCAACATGTCACTGGGTCAAGCGCTACAATGCATGTTGCAGGCAGAGCTGATTACATTGAAGGCTCCTCTCCGGAGCCCAAATACTTCTGCTCCTACCTATCGTCCCAATGAAAGGTGTGCATACCACTCAGACAGTCTGGGACATGACACAAACAACTGTTGGACTCTGAAGAACAAGATCCAAGACTTGATTAACGAAGGAGTACTGGAATTCATGCCGGATGGCGAGATGAAAATCTTCCGCTAAGGGTTCTCCACCTAAAATGAAAAAGCTCGAACTGAGAGACTTTTGTTTCCATTTGAATTTTCAAGTTGTAATCTCTTTGTTATTCAAACAATTATCTATTAATGTCAAACTCTGTTATCCAGTGGGAGTTTTTGTGAATCAAAGGCTAGTTTGGAGAAGTTCTTGATTTTTGTGGGCTGAAGGCACGCCCAGAGGGAAAGTTTGCCAAGTAGAAGTAGGAAATAAGCTTGCTCCAAGGAGAATAAATGTTTAATCGAAGTAAGGATCCAACTTTAATGTAGGTAGCTATTGCATTTATGAGTCAAGCCAGCATGCAAAGACAGTGGTGTAATCGAAGGAGCACTGGCAAGAAGCCCTTCCCCTTTGGATCGAAGGAGGCTATTTTAAAGGGAAAAGATGCCCAGTCGAAGCTTGTGTTTAGCAAGAAAGTAACAATCTAAGACTTCAGTTGAAGCTCGAAAAATTGAGCCAAGCTTGGATGAGGATTCATAGGTCATGTTCGGATTAAAGAACACAGCTTCCACACATTGAAGAATTGGATTCGAAGGGTCATGTTCTGATCAAAGAGTGGAGTTTTTGTATGTTGAAGAGTGAGATTCGAAGGGTCATGTTTTGATCAAAGAGTAGAACTTATGTATGTTGAAGAGTGAGATTCAAAGGGTCGTGTTCTGATCGAAGAGTAGAACTTTTGTATGTTGAAGAGTGAGATTTGAAGGGTCATGTTCTGAACGAAGCAAACTTCTGACCTTCGATTCTCCCTGCTCCAGCATGATCTGAAGGAATACTCTAGGAAGCTTATCACATGTTCTGGCATCACTTTTGCAAATTCTGATTGTACTTGTGTGAAAACTGGCCCAGAAGTTCTATCTAAATTCTAAATTAAAAATGCCCAGAATTTACTAAGTGTTTTAGCTTCATGAACGTGTCTTCAAGGATTTATAACTTGAAATTCCAGCATTTCTAGGAGAAGTTTTGTTCAGCAATATTTTAGATCTCATTGAGATCTATAACTTTCATGTCAGAAGTTATGATTGAATCATCTTGCATCATGATGAAAATCTGGCCCAAAATTATGTAATTATCATATTTTCTTAACACAGAAAAATTTCTAAGTGCTTGAAAATTTGACTTTTCAAAGTAATTTTTGACTTTTGATTTCTTGATGAACCAACTTCATGTCTTGATGAAATATGATTTTTGAAACTTGATTTTGATCAAAAAGTCAAAATTTGACTTTTTAGTGTGCATTTGACCATTTTGCCCTTGTGAATGACTTTCTTGAAAATTTTGTAATCCGAGACCTGAAACTTGACAGAAGCAATCCTGAGCGTCCAAGATGATCCCTTGAGAAATGAGAGGGCAAATTTTGGGGTACAACAAGAACCTTTAATTGACTCATCCTGGCCATTAGAAAGTAGTGAGATAGTCGGCTTTGGTTCCGATCGAAGATTGGTTGATACTCGATGCTACACTCATTGAGATTGGACTTTCGAGATATTTCGGTCGTAATATTTTGATGCTTGAGCTGAAACAATGCCTGAGAGAAAGGTCAATGATATGATACTCCTTAGAACCTGGTTACTATTACTAGGACAGGTTGAGCCAACTAAAACTTCAAAAGGGTACTTACCTACAAACTCCATGCAAGCGTGAACCTAAGGCTACTTGTGTGACTTATTTGCTTTCATTATCTAACAACTTGAACTCCTTGCAGGGGTTGTTTGTTTTCATTACCTAACAAAGTGAGATCCTTGAAGGACCTATTTGTATCCATTATCCAATAACCTGGATTTCTTGCAAGATTTCCTTATTTGGTGCATAGCATACACATTATGACATCATGTCATAGCATTTTGTTAACCATTTCAAGGATCTCGAAGGGCATGCGATGCAGGTTACGATGAACCAGACGTCTAGCAAGGGGAAAGGGGATTTATTTTCCTCTAGCCAATGTCGTCAAAGCATGATGTCTTGAATCAGTGGCTACGACCCACTCGACATGGTGAGCTTGATTCTCATAAAAGGACATTCAACAATACAAAGTTCTTCAATCGAAGTTGTAGTCAAATTCAGTGGCTAACATTTTCTTTTGTTTCCCTCACAAGATCCTTGAAAACATTGCATGCATATCATTACGCAACATGTATTCTCAAGACAGGTTTCTCATTTTCTCGTTGTTTACTTCAGCAAGGAAAATGGCTCTCAAACAGAACGACAGAGATCTCCAAACTCAAGATGCTCAGTTCAAGGAAATCTTCCTAAATCTATCCAAGGGGCAAGAATAATTGAAAGCACTCCTCGTTAGGAACTTGACCAAGAAAAATCCTGACGACAACAAGGATGACCGGTTGGAACAACTACAAGTTGAGATGGATAGGATGAGAATTCAGATGAATAGTCAGATGGCTCTTATCCAAAATTTAGCTCGGGGACAAGAAAAGTTGAGGATTCTCATTAGTAAACTTCATCAGGACATATACGACCGTCTGGGGAAAACTGCTAAAATTTGGGGCCTAATCAACGATCAATCTCTCTTGGCAGATGAGGAATCGGGTGACATGTTCATGTGGGAACATGTTGAAAATAAACTCAGGAGCAGTGAAATTCAGGGGAATGCATCTTCAAGTACTTAAAAGAAATCATACAACGGAAAGAAGGAGTCCAGTACCGTGTACAACCAGAAGGGTCGTAATAAGAGGGATTTCAACCAATTTGTGGGGACAGTGCGGATCTCTAATCCAGCACCGGTGCAACAACAACGACAAGGCAATCAGCATAAACAGGACACGCCCAAAAGGCAATTCACCAAAATCAACATGTCACCGGCTCAAGTATTGCAACACATGTTAAAGATGGAGTTGATAACATTGAAGGATCCTCCTCAGAATCCCAATGCCGCCTTTCCTCGGTACAACCCTAATGTGAGATGAACTTATCATTCCAATAGTCCGGGGCATGACACTAATAGATGTTGGGCATTGAAAAATAAGATTCAGGAATTGATCGACAAAGGGGTGCTGGAGTTCACACAAGATGGTCAGACTGAATTCTTCTGCCATCCCTCAAAGGCAAACCATCTGAAGTGACAAGTTCAGACGAAAAGGCTTTTTGTTCATTAGAACTTTCAAATTGTAATTTTCTTTTGATTGTTCGAACACTTATTTTATGTAAAACTTTCTTATTCCATTAATGCATTGCATATGTTTGTATTTAAGTAATCCATTTGTTTTCACTCTACTATGTTTTTACTTTTGCAACATTCAACTCTCGATTAAAAACTATAATCCTTTAGTGGGAGGATGACGTAAATAATACCATAATCTCTATAATATGCTTTGGAACAGACCTTGCTAAAATTTGGGGCCTAATCAACGATCAATCTCTCTTGGAAGATGGGGAATCGGTGACATGTTCATGCGGGAACATGTTGAAAATAAACTCAGGAGCGGTGAAATTCAGGGGACTGCATCTTCAAGTACTCAAAAGAAATCATACAACGGAAAGAAGGAGTCCAATACCGTGTACAACCAGAAGGTTCGTAATAAGAGTGATCTCAACCAATCTGTGGGGGTAGTGCGGATCTCTAATCTAGCACTGGTGCAACAACAACGACAAGATAATCAGCATAAATAGGACGCGCCCAAAAGGCAATTCACCAAAATCAACATGTCACCGGCTCAAGTATTGCAACACATGTTGAAGATGGAGTTGATAACATTGAAGGATCCTCCTCAGAATCCCAACGCCGCCTTTTCTCGGTACAACCCTAATGTGAGATGCACTTATCATTCCAATAGTCCGGGGCATGACACAAATAGATGTTGGACATTGAAAAATAAGATTCAGGAATTGACCGACAAATGGGTGTTGGAGTTCACACAAGATGGTCAGACTGAATTCTTCTGCCATCCCTCAAAGGCAAACCATCTGAAGTGACAAGTTCAGACGAAAAGGCTTTTTGTTCATTAGAACTTTCAAATTGTAATTTTCTTTTGATTGTTCGAACACTTATTTTATGTCAAACTTTGTTATTCCATTAATGCATTGCCTATGTTTGTCTTTAAGTAATCCATTTGTTTTCATTCTACTATGTTTTTACTTTTGTGACATTCAACTCTCGATTAAAAAACTATAAGCCTTTAGTGGGAGGATGACGTAAATAATACCATAATCTCTATAATATGCTTTGGAACAGACCTTTCTGATGATATACAGGCGTTGTTTCAAATCCTAAATAGTGGAGTTATAAGGAAGATAATCCCTAGTCAACCCCTTTGAGCCTAAGAAGTATGACTTTTCCTTTTCACACAAATTGAAACCTTTAATCATAATCTAGGGCATGGTAATTTCTCAGTTAATTCAATGGTGCATTCAATCGCAAGCTTCCCCTTCGTACATGATGAGTAGTGTCAGAGGGATCCTTCTAAAATAAAAGATGGTCATGGTTCCACATAATCATTAAAACAGGAAATCATTATCTCTCAAAAGAAAAGTCCACTAAGTCAAAATCTATGAAGGAGACTTAAGGAAAAAAATCAGGGGCATCTCGCTGACTGTAATCACAATAGAAACAATTTAGGCAAAAGGTAGGGATAATAAAATATAAAAAAAAGAGGTCGCTACAAATCCTCAACAAAAAGAAAAGTTACAAAAATGATTGCCTTCTCAAATAAACTTTCAGTATCCGAAGCATCGCCAGAATATCAGGGCCAAGATTCCAGAAATCAATTGGGATCTAAACGCACAGTTAACTGAGTATAGGACTGAATAACATCACGAAGAACGGGTGGGTACAAATAAATTTCGAGCCTTTATCCTTTATTTCTTAAAACGTGAACCAGACCACATTACAACCCTTAAAAGTCCTAACTGAAGCATAGGTTAGCTCGAAAGTATACTGTTACAAAAAGTATCCTGACTCCTGTAAGGTTTACTATAAATACTGAGTTAAATTCATATTATTACAAAATTCTATTTGTTTACTGTAATACGGTGGGAGAACTGACTTGGGTGTTTTTCGTTTGATTGCAATTATTGCGGTAAGTAAGAGTCGTCATTGACTTCTCTTTTATCCAATGAAGGAAAGGGTGAAAAGAACAGGAAAGACCTTTCGAGATATTTTCTTGAGTTTTGGGGGTAGGTTATGAAAAGGCAAGGTGTTAGCACCCTTTTCATCTGTAGTTATCTACGGGCTCTTAGTTGCTTGCTAGATCACTTTTGAAATTGCTTTATTTGAAATTTGTTTGTGGTGGGTTCTGAAAGTATATTGAAAACGTTTTTGTTTCGGCAAAATTTTTAATGACTCTCGTCTCTATAAGAATATATACAAAGTGTTGGTTTTGAAAATAGTTCAAAGATATGTTAGTTTTTGAAGATGTTTTGAAAGTGTAAGTGTGAAAATGGTTTTAATTTGTGAGCAAGCAACTACGAGCGTCCTACCTACTCAAAAGGTCGTTGTTCTTTTCTTCCTCCTTTAGATATGGATATCCTACCATTGATTGGTAAGAAGCCCTATCGTTGGATGTGAAGGGACGGGCATGGGTCAATCGTATAGTCATAAAAGGCAACTTATGAGACGTTTTAGCAATTTTCATATGGGACTAGATCGTTTACCGAAGGCAACATCGAGGGACATCGAGGGACTACGATCTTTTTATATCGAGGGTCTTTGTTAAAATGCCCATATTCGAGGGACATGACTATTTTCCGAGGCAACAAGTGAGATTACCCTAGAGGTGCACGTGTGAATAGTGTGTTGGATTGCATGCATTTTTGTCTTTGAAATTAGAGTTTTCTAACGGTTGATTTTATCTTGCTATACATATCTTAATTACTAACAATTTATATTAAAGCACTAAATTGCGGAAATGTAAAATCCTACGCTATTACAATATTTGGGGGATGGGTGTACAAATTTACAAATGGGGATTGCAAGAAATTAAATCCTAATTATCTATTACCACCATATTGAACTTGAATAACGTACAAGAATAAAAATGTATATGATGTACAAGACATGAATGAAAAGAAAATGAATTTGTTTTAATTTTGTTAAAGAAAGATTTTGGCCTATTTAACTAAAAGGAAATTTAATTAAACTAAAGAAAAATTAACATCAAGTTAAAGAAAAGAAAATGAATAGGAAAATGTTTTTGGTCTATTTCATTGTAGGAAGTTAAATAAAATAAACTAAATAATTTAAATATTTTTGGTGTTTTTGTGTAGAAAACAGTTTTGTGTTTGGGCCCAGGGGCTGTTTGTTAGTAAGCAGGGGGTCAAAAACATAAAAATGTTGAAGCCCAACTATGGAGGCCCGGGTATGCTTCCTGCAAACAAGACAAAGTGTGAAAATATGAAAAGTGACAAAAGGTCTCGCTGGGGCTTGAACCCAGGACCTTCTACATGGCAAGGCTTTAGTGCGCGCAGTTTGTACCACTGGGGTGGTCTGTTTCATCCGTTGGTTATACAACTTGCGCTAAATATAAAATAAACTCAGTTCTGAATGTTTAAACATGGCTTCATCTTCTTCCTTCGAGCGCAAAGATGTATAACTCATTTATTAAGCTTCGAAAGGCTTCATTTCTCAGCCAAATCGAAAGATGTAAATATCAAACCTGCCTAAAATCTTGAATTTGAATCTAACCACATAAATTTAAAAAGTTAAGGGTCAAAGGTTAGCATGAATTATTTTCAATACCAAAACTAAGACCTAACTGTTCAGAGATGAAATTTTTAATGTACAAGCAATGATAATCGAAAATATGGTCATGGTCAGCTTCCTAGACATGATATCTACATTTTTCCTTCACAAAGTATATACAAATGATGGATTAAGCCTGCTTCGACATCCTTGAGCTAGTGGGATCACTTCCTTGAGAGGGTTTTTTGAGGGTTTTGGGAGTGAATCGAAAGGCTGGTATATGCAAGCTGGGAGTGAATCGAAAGGCTCACTAACGCATGAAGGAATTTGAGATTTTTGTGTGTAAGGTCAGGATGTGCCAAGTTTTATGCTTGTGAGCAGGTTCAGAGTTTTTTGAGAGTTTAGGAGTGTTTGAGGATTTTTCAACACAACAAAGAATCTGCTCTTTGATTTGCAAATGGTCTCTATATTTATAGAGAAAAGGTTAGAGATGTTTTACACAAGGGATCTCTCGGTCGTAGGATTTTGACTAGGTGACTTTATTTTTTGAAGAAAAGTGGAAAACAAGTTTCAATGTGTTGTACAAGCATGGTCTGAAGTTGTTGGAGGCCTTAAACATGTTGCTTCTAGTTTTGACCTTGCTTGTGTTCAGATAAAAATCAGGTTGGGAGTTCAAGAAGCTGACTTTGTGATTAAAGTAATCTTTATGAAAATAGACACGTAGCTTTTTGCCATTTCATACAAAAATGGTATAATCCAGTGGATAAAGCTTCGAATCTTTGTGTAATGCATCACAAATTTGTGTAAGCTTTTGATTATGTAAAGATTTAGAAGCAACATAGCCTGAAAAGGAGATTTGGAGGATAAGGTTATGAGATTTGATCAATGTTCTTCAAAGAAGGTTGCTCGAAGGGTTTAGAGGTGGATCGAAGAAGGTTGCTTCGAAGGGAGGCATTACCCAGCCGAAGCTTAGGGATCGAACCAAGCTTGCTCGAAGGAAGCTAAATTCCCAATCGAAGCTTATGAACCAAGCTTGCTCGAAGGAAGCCAATGCCCAATCGAAGCTTGTGAACCAAGCTTGCTCGAAGGAAGCCAGTGCCCAATCGAAGCTTATGAACCAAGCTTGCTCGAAGGAAGCTAGTGCCCAATCGAAGCTTATGAACCAAACTTGTTCGAAGGAGGCCAAATGACCAATCTAAGCTTATGAACCAAACTTGCTCAAAGGAAACCAATGCCCAATCAAAGCTTATGAACCAAGCTTGCTCGAAGGAAACCAATGCCCAATCGAAGCTTATGGACCAAACTTGCTCGAAGGAAACCAAATGCCTAATTGAAGCTTATGAACCAAGCTTGCTCGGAGGAATCCAATGCCCAATCAAAGCTTGTAAACCAAACTTTATCGAAGGAAGCCAAATGCCCAATCTAAGATTATTGATCAAAGCAAACTTGCTATTATTCGATTTGATGCTTGAGAGCCCAATAAGATCCATGGAAACTACACGGGGCATTAAAAGTCAAATCATACTTGTGCAAATTCAAACTCTAGTTTTGAGTCATCAGTGTTTGGGAAGGTATCTTGAGCTGATTAAACTTTGTGCAGTCTTGAATCAATAGAGATCTTGTGAGAAAAATCTTGATAAATGAGAGGGAAAATTTTTGGGTACAACAGTTTCCCCTGTTCAATCTTCTTAAACCTGAAAAGCGAGGATGGCATGTCGTCGTTCGTAGCTTGAAGGTAGAAGATGATTGAACACTAGAGTGCCCATAAATTTTCACTCGACTATGTGTTAGTTGATTGTGTAGGGAATGGGCTTAAAGATACCATTTGGAGGGATGCTGGAGAGTTGTCAGAGATGGGCTTATAGATGCCATCCAAAGAAGATTGTTGATAGAAATTAGACTAGGTCTAAGCTTGACTGTGGCGTATAATGGAGGAATATTTAACGAATACTACTTCAATAGGTAACGAAGGAATCTGATGACTACTACTTCAACAGGTAATGAAGGAATCTGACGACTTATAACTACTACTTCAACAGGTAATGAAGGAATCTGACACCACTACTTCAACAGGTAATAAAGGAATCTTATGACTACTACTTCAACAGGTAATGAAGGAATCTGATGACTACTACTTCAACAGGTAATGAAGGAATCTGACAACTACAACTTCAATAGGTAATGAAGGAATCTGACGACTACTACTTCAATAGGTAATGAAGGAATATGACGATTAATACTTCAACAGGTAATGAAGGAATCTAACGACTACTACTTCAACAGACAATGAAGGAATCTGACGACTACTACTTCCACAGGTAATGAAGGAATCTGATGACTACTACTTTAACAGGTAATGAAGGAATCTTACGACTACTACTTCAACAGGTAATGAAGGAATCTGATGACTACTACTTCAACAGGTAATGAAGGAGTCTTACGACTACTACTTCAACAGGTAATGAAGGAATCTAACGACTACTACTTCAACAGATAATGAAGGAATCTAACGACTACTACTTCAACAGGTAATGAAGGAATCTTGGACGACTACTACTTCAACATGTAATGAAGGAATCTTATGACTACTAATTCAACAGGTAATGAAGGAATCTGACGACTACTACTTTAACAGGTAATGAAGGAATCTGATGACTACTACTTCAACAGGTAATGAAGGAATATTACAACTACTACTTCAATAGGTAATGAAGGAATCTTACGATTACTACTTCAACAGGTAATGAAGGAATCTTACGACTACTACTTCAACAGGTATCTGAAAAAATCCAAGCTTGATTTTGTCTTAGAGAAGTTTACAGATAGTTGATGATGTTCAATTGTTGATTGATATTTTCCTGAAAAGGTAAAGAGTTAGTTGTATGCAATGTCATGATGTATGAAATGCATCGTATAATGGTGTTCTCAAAATAAATTAGATTGTTCTATATGTGTTTCGTATGCATATGCTATGGCGTATGAAATATGAAATGTTGTTGAAGTGTATCCTTGTCTGGAAAATAAAGCATTGGCAAATGCTGGTGAGCCTTGAGAAATGAAATCCCTGACTGCTGATGGGGATGAAGAGTATGCTCCTCTTCAGACCTTGTTTCAGGATGTTTCCACTGGGGATTCCTGTTTTGTTGTTTGAGAAGAACTCCGCTGGGGAATGTTGACTTTGCTTGAAGGAAACTCCATGGAGAGTGTTTGAATTCTGTTGGGGAAAAAGAGTCAGGAGTTTTAGTTGTCTGTTTCTCTACTGGGGAGTTATCTCTTGATTGGAGAGAATGGAAGTTAATAAACTTGTTGGAAATAAATAAGTTAACTGTTATCTGGTCAGATTCCAGGCTTCGCACCAACTCACTGGGGATAGTGGCAAACTCTACTGGGGAAGAGGAGCTTTTAAATTGTTATTTGGTCGGATCCAGGATTCATAGAAACTTCGGAGATAACACTGACTTTGTTGATGACTTCACTAGGGATTAGGGGTTGTGGTCCCTTAATTTGTAATAGTCTGAGAGGCAAAATCAAACTGGGGAATTTGTAGTTTATTGGGAAATAAACCTTGTTGAAGAGAATATTTGACGAACTGCTAGGGAGGTGTTTTCTTTTGGTAGAACTCCTCGAGGATTCTTCTTGAGACCAACTCAGCTGGGGAGAGGTTTTTACGGAGACTGAAACTTTGGTTGGGGATTCCATGGATCCAATTTTATGGGGATATCCATGAATTTGGCCTTGAGAGGTTTATACCCGTATCCGTGAAGATTATTCTATGGGGATAACCTTATAGAGGTGGCTCTGTGGGGACTTGTTGCTGCTGCCAGAAAATGTATGCTTGGTCGCAAGCAACCTTTTGCGAGAATTCATGTTCAATGCCCCAAATGATTCAGATGCGGACCTGCCCCTGGTATTTAGAACTTTATGAGAGATTTCTTGGAATCTCGACTTGACTGCCCCAGATGATTTGTACAGTAACATGTCATGCCCCTTGATTATGGGAGACTTACCATTGGAAGCATCTTCCAATTTTGAAGTGATTTTGTTTCTTGAGAGAACTTCCATTCATTGGATATTCACCGTGCGAATTTCTTCGTTTTCAAACAATTAGCCATATGCAAACAGTGATATTCAAACAATGCAAAGTTTATGTTTGTCTTGAAGTTTTGAAAATGCATTTTTTAGCAGATAAAAGAATTTTGTAAGAACATCGAATTGACTCAGGATTTACAGTGAGCCTTGCAAGTGTCAGAATACCTTTTGTAACAATATGCTTTCAAACTAACCCATGCTTCAATTAGGACTTTTAAAGGGTTGTAGCATGGTTTGGTTTACAGTTTTAAGAAACAAAGGATAAGGCTCAAAGTGTATTTGTACCCAACCATTCTTCATGATGTTCTACAGTCCTAAAAGTTAATTGTGCATTTTGAATCCCAGTTGAGTCTGGAATAACATTTTGGTGATGGTTCGAACAAGTTAAGTTTGTTTGAGAAGGCGGGCGTTTTGCAACATTTTTCATGTTGTCGAGGATTTGTAATGACCTCTTTTTGATTTACTATCCCTAATTTTTTCTTGGCTATTTTGAGATTACGGTCAGCGGGATGCCCCAGTTTTTTAAGTCTCCTTCGTAGGTTTTAACTTAATGTGTTTTTTTTTAGATATAATGACTGACTATTTTACGGGGAACCATCGCCATCTTTTAATTCAGAAAGTTGTTTTTGATGTCATCCATTGTGTACGAAGTGAAAGCTTGTGACCGAATGTGCATTTGAATTAATTGAGAATCTACCCTGCCCCAGGTTATAGTTAAAGGTTTCAGTTTGTAGGAAAAAGAAAACCCCTACTTCTTTGGCTCAAAGGGGTTGACTAGGGATCATCTTCCGTATAACTCAAGTGTTTAGGGATTGAAAGAACACTTGTACATCGTCAGTAAGGTTTGTCCAAAAGCATAATGTATGAGATTATGGTATTCTTTTCGTCATCCTCCCTCTAAAGGCTTACAACTTTTAACGAGAGTTGAATATCACAAAAAGGGAATAAAAGCACAGTTTAAATATAGTGGAAATGAATGGATTAATTCAAGACAAACATATGAAATGCATTAATGAAACAAAGTTTAACATTAATAGATAAGTGTTCGAACAAACAAAAGAGATTACAACTAAAAATTCAAAATGAAATGGACGCTCTCAATGATTTGGCATGGGAGAAGTGATCACGTTGGGAGTTGACGGAGGGTCGAACTCAATTGTCTTGTTATCAATTAGGTCTTGGATTTTATTCTTTAGAGTCTAACAATCATTGGTATCGTGTCCGGGGCTATTTGAATGGTAAGCACATTTGGCATTGGGGTTGTATTGAGATGAATATGTATTGGGATTTTGTGGAGGGTCTCTTAGTGAAATGAGCTCATCTTTCAATAAATGTTGTAGGGCTTATGGTAAAGACATACCAATCTCGGTGTATTGTCTTTCTTGAAATTTCATCCTACGCCTACCCTCTTGTTGTGATTGAGTAGATGTAGGATTAGAGATCGGGATTGCCCCCACATACTATTCGTGGTTACTCTTATTACGACCCTTTCGTCCGTACACAACACTGGACTCTTTCTTCCCAATGTACGTATTCTTTTCAGTAATTGAAGATGCAACCATCTGGATTTTTCCGCTTTTAATTCCGTTTTCAACCCGTTCCCCAGTTAGAGTCAACTCAGTGAACCCAGTTGAGGAGCTTCTGATTAGGTGATTAAAGAAAATTCATGTCAAAGTTCCCATAAAGATATCAACCAGCTCCCTGTAGGTTAAGGGTGGCTACACCCTGCCAGCCAGGTCTCTCCACTTTTTGGCGTACTCTTTAAAGTCTTCTTTTGAACCCATGGTCATATTCTGCAACTACACACAAGTTGGTGCAAGATCAGCGTTGTATTGGTACTCCTTGTAGAAAGCAGCAGCTAGATCCTCCCAGGTGTGGAGGCGGGAACCTTTCAATTGATAGAACCATTCGAGATGAGTCCCAGCTAGACTCTTTTGGAAAAAGTGAACCCACAACTTCTAATCAGTGGTGAGTGGCTGAATCTTGCGGACATAAGATCTCAGATTCATCTTAGGACAAGAGACCTCGTCTTACTTGGTAAAGATAGGGATCTTGAATTTATGGGGAATGACTACCCCAGGAATCAAACCCAAGTCTCCAAAGTCCAAGCCAGACACAACTTGGATCTCCACAGCCTTTAGTCTGTCTTTAAGCTATTTGTATTTTTCATTCGCAGGTGGATACTCTTCATCAAAGTAGTCTTCATCCTCAGAAGTTTGATCATTTGCACCCCTAACACGAGTGCTCCTTGCCTCTTCATCTTGGTTCTCGTCTTCCTCTGACGACTCTGCAACTATCTACACCTGACTGACTGGGCCTTTTAACCTTTTCCCCATGTTTAGGATGTCAGCCTTCTTCTTAGTCTTCTTCTTAGTCTTCTTCTTGCTCTCTTTGGTGAAGAGTGCTTTCAGATCTTCCTGCCCATTGGCTAAGTTCAGGAACATTTGTTGGAACTGGGAATTTTGAGCTTGGAGATCTTTAACTGTTTTCTCAAGATCCATCTCTACTGAAATAAATAGTAAGCAGATGAGAAAACATGTATCGGGAAAACCTGTTATGCATGTTATGTGGATGCGATGTTTTCAAGGATCTCGTGGGGTAAACACAAGAAAATATTAGAAATTTAACTTTGATCATAGCTTTGAAGAACTTCGTATCGTTGGATGTCCTTCCACGAGAGTCAAGCTCACCATGTCAAGTGGGTCATAGCCCTTGACTCAAGTTATCGTGCCCCTTTGAGAGTGTTTTTGTTATAGGAGAATAAATCATCTTTCCCCTTGATAGACGTCTGGTTTATCATGACCCTGCATCACAGGCCTTTGAGATCCTTGAAATCGTTATTGACAATGCTATGGTATGATGTCATGATGTTATGCAGAAGTAATTATACATAAGCAAAAGAAAATAAATCCTTAGGTTTAGGCTTCCATGAGGTTCATAGATAAGTACCCTTTTGAAGTTTTGTTGGTTCAACCTGTCTTAGAAAGTAACCGGGTTCTAGGGAATCTCAATATCACTGATCTTTCTTCATCAGGCATTGTTTCAGCATAAGCCTCTTTATTGGAGACCGAAATATCCTGAAATTCCGATCTCAATGAGATTAGTATCGAGTATCTACCAACTTTGGAATGCACCAAAGCCGGCTATCTCACTACTTCCTAATGGCCAAGTTTTTCAATTAAAGGTTCTAAGGTCAGTTAGTGCTTCATGACACCACACAGCGGCCCCGTATTCTCCTTGACTAAACTCAAGGGCTACCGGTACCAACAAATGTGTCACACTAACGTAGTCATTGCTTCAACCTTGTTGGTATATGTTGTACCCCAAAAATTTTCCTCTCACTTATCAAGAATTTTCACAAGATCTCCTTTGGATCATGACTGCACTAGGGTTTGATCAGCTCAAGGCACCTCCTCATGCACTGATGACCAGAGTTAGGGTTTGAGTTTGCACAAGGATTTTTGGACTATCAATGCTTCATATGACTTTCAAGAATCATTATGGACCCCCAAGATTACTCATGTCAAGTTTCAAGCTTTGAATCACATTTTTTATCAGTCAATTTGACAATTGACCCAAAAGTCAACTGTATTGGGGAAAAAGTCAACAATGGACAATTTACAGTCAAACTTCATAATTTTTTATCCACATCAACATCTTAGGCTCATATGTATCATTTGATCAAGTTTGGACCATAATTCCTCAAGAAATTTGATCAAATCATCAAAAGGGCAAATTGGTCAAAATTAGGGTTTTGACTGGGAAGGGGCAATTTCTGATTTTTGACCTAGAAAATGATCAATTGGTTTGAAGCATGATTTCGAGAATTCAATTGCATCATTTTGACCTAATAACATGGTTCAAAATATTGCAAGTCCATTGGATTGACAGATGAATTTTGCAGTCAACTAATCAAAAGTCAATTGTACACCGAAAAGTCAAACTTTGACTTTTTGGTCAAAATCAAATGCCAAAGATCATAATTCATCAAAACATGTCAAAATGTGAAACTTTTTCATCAATAAATCAAGGAATCAAGATTTTTTTTTGAAAAGTTGAAATTTCTTAACTTAGAAATTTTTCTAAGTATAGAAAATTTCTTATTTTTTCTCAACTTTGAGCCAAATTTTCACCATGATGCAAGATGATTCAAAAGAAACTTCCAACATGAAAGTTGTAGATCTCCATGAAATCTACAACTTTTCTTCACACAATTACCCATAAAAATACTTGGATCTCAAGATATAATTTTGTGAATACATGCTCATGAACTAAAATAACTTAGTGAAATTTTGCCCTAGTTAGGCAGATTTTTGACCTAACTTCATGGCAAATTTTCACATAGTTCCAAAGGGAATTTTCAAAAGCAATTCAAATATGAGTTGTAGAGCACATTGAAAGATTTCCAAAATTTCAAATAACTCCTTGAGATTATTCTTGAGTATGGAGAATCAAAGAGATGAAGTTGGTGATTTATCATTTTGATTTCAAGCCATTTCATGATGAACAAAAATTCAAATCCAAGCCTAGGCTGCATAATCTTTGCTTTGCAGGCCTCAAACTTGTTTCTCACTCCATAATTAAATTTTTTCATAGATGTTGGAAGTTTTAAGCTAAGCATTTAATGCATTGTACAAGAACAATTCCATTTTTGGCACAAAGTTGCCATTTCCATTTTGATAAAGCACTACTTTTTCCTTTGTCAACTTATTGAGCCTCTCAATTGTTTTCTCTACACAAAAGCAAAGTAAAAAACAAAAGAAACTTGTCTAAGGTCTCTACCAACTCAGATCATGTCTGTACAAACTTAGAGACTTGTCTCCTAACTTTTCTTCAAAAGCAAGTTATAGAGCCAAAAGGCTATAACTCAGAAACCTGGAGTGGAGTTGATCTCTAACCTTTTACATACATATACACAAATGTATTGCAACATAACACACAAATGATAAGACTCCAAAACACTCTGCAACTCAGAATCTTCCATAGCTTGACATTTTTGAACCTTACACAGCCATCTCCAAAACCACTCGTGCATTTTGAGTTTTAACCACCTAAACACTTAATATACCTCATATCTAAGTGATCTAGACCCATGTTCTCTCACTGTAACTCCTCTTCCACCATCCACCATTTTCAAATATTGAGCTTGCAAGTTGACTTGAGTAGGGAGATTCAGGGACTTTCAAGACAATGTAAGAATTGAAATACACTCAAGGAGGTCCAGGCAAGCTAAACAGATCCTCAGGCCTTCTCAAAACTTGCTCAAAATCCATTCACGATCCCAACTGAAAGAGGTAAAAACTCAAACTTTTATCTCTTCATACAAGCATCATTTGGTCCTGATTTGTGAAAGCAAAATGTAGATATCCTTGCCCTAAAGCTAACCATGTTCATAGTTTTCAGTTATATTAATTGTGTATAGAGAATTTTGGATTTGAAATTTATGTAAAAATTAGGTTTCAAATTAGGGCAAGTAAAACTAGCTTTGATCTTTGACTTTTAGTTTACATAAATTATATGGTTGAACTCGTGAGAAGAAACACCATAACTTTCATGTTTGAACTTTCCATTTTTATGGAGAAATGAAGAAGATACAGGTGATCCAGCCATGGCTCAAGGTTGAAGATGAAGTTGCCTTCAGGGGGAATTTTCTAATATATATGTATGATTGTGTTTATATAAACGGATGTACAACCACCCCAGTGGTAAGGCAGCACGCGTAAATGCTATAGGTCACGGGTTCGAGCCTTAGCGCGTTGCCTTTTGTAATTTTTTCATGTTTTTTCCATTTTTTGTTGTTTTGCAGTGCATGGGCTTCTGATTCTTGGGCCTTGTGTTTTTTTTCTAACATCCTACCTCCTTCTTACTCTTAACACCCCTGGCCCAACATAATTTTATTTATTTATTTTACTTTCATTTCATTTTATTAAATATATTTTTCTTTATATTAAAAATCATAAAAAATATAAAAATGATAGATTTATATTTTAGCTCATTTTATTTTATTTTTCTCACAAAAAATATTTTTATTTAGTTATATATTATCCATTTTTATTAATTAAATTTGTAAATTAAAATTAGAACTAGTTTAAATATTTATTTTTCTTCATACCCATATATCTCATAATGCCATATATTATTTTCAAGATAAAAAAAATACAAAAAAATACTTACTTTTTCTTAAAGAAATTTATTTCCTTTTAATCAAATAGAATTAGGGTTTATTCAAAAAGTCTTTTTCTAAAATAATTTCTTTTCTTAATTGATTTAAGTTAATCTTGATTTATTTATTAGGTTTAGGTTAAAACTTTTTTCACATAAAAAAAACCAAACAAAAATCTTCTTTGCATTTACATACCTTTGCATATTTAATTCATCTTGTATATTATTTATTCAATATTTGTACATATTCAATTTGGTTTTAATAGATTAATTAGGTTTATATTATTGCAATCCCCATTCATAAATTGTATACCCCCTCCCACAAATGTTGTAATAGCGTAGTAACTTTAAATTTCGCAATTTATCGCTTTTACATAACATGCTAGTAACTAGGGTTTTTATGGCAAGATAAAACCAATCAAATAAAAAACCCTAATACAAGACAAAATCAAGCATGAAATTAACACACTTGCACATAAAACACCCCTAGGGTTATCCCACTTGGTTGCCTTATACAAAAATAGCCATATTACGCATGTAAGGTGTCTTAGAAAAAACAAACAAATACAAGATCATAGTTCCTCGATGACGCTATTCAAAGTTGCCTTACAAAAATGATCTTAGTCCCTCAAAAAAGCTAAGTTACCTTGCAACATTGCTAATCATGGTTATACGATGACCCGCACCCGTCCCGTTTACATCCAAAGATAGGGTTGCTTACCAAATAAATGGTAAGACAACAATGTAAAAGGAAAAGAAAATGAACAAGAAAGACATTTTAGTAGGTAGATTACTTTTATTTACTTGCTCCATTTGAAAACAAATATCCTTGCTATTTTCAAAACAAACACACACATTTCCAAACATCTTACAAAATTGAAAACATTTTCAAAAAAGATCTACATCTTTGTATACATTCTTACGAACGAGAATCATTACAAAGATTGCCTAAACAATGGCCTCTTTTACAAAATACTTTCAAAACCACAAAAAGCACAATTTCAAACAAAAGCAAGTGATCTAGCAAGTAACTAAGAGCCCATGGAAAACCATGGATGAAAATGATGTTAATACCTTCCCTTTTCATAATCTACCCCCCTAACTCAATAAACAATCTCAAAGGTCTTTCCTGTGCTTTTCCACCTTTTCTATTGGATAAAAGAAAAGCCGGTGGCGACTCTTGCTAACCGCAACATTTGCAATAAAACACAAAACCTTCAAGTCAGTTCTCCCACCGTATCATAGTATACCCCGCACAGTTTCCATAATCTATTGCTACTTACCTAATGGTGTTCCCTGATCCGGGTAGAGGATCAATACAAACCCAAACAAGGACCCATAAATAAAAAGCAATTAAGTCAAAAAATGAAATCAATTAAATGTGATATAACTCTAAGGTAACCCCACTTTTAAGTAGTCCCAGTAGAGTCGCCAGTTCTGTAATACAGTGGGAGAGCTAACTTGGTTGTTTTGCGTTTGATCACAATTTTTGCGGATAGCAAGAGTCGCCACCGAATTTTCTTTTATCCAATAAAGGAAAGGGTGAAAAGAACAGGAAAGACCTTTAAGATATTTTTTTTGAGTTCGGAGGGTAGGTTATGAAAAGGGAAGGTGTTAGCGTCGTTTTCATTCGTAGTTATCTACGGGCTCTTAGTTGCTTGCTAGATCACTTTGAAAAATGCATTGTTTGAAAAGGTGTTTGTGATGGCTGTAAGTTTAAAAATATTTTGCAAAATTCCTTTGTTTCGGATAACTTTGTAATGATTCTCGTCTCTATAAGAATGCATACAAAGTGTTGGTTTTGAAAATAGTTCAAAGAGATGTTTGTTTTTGAAAGATGTTTTGAAAGTGTAAGTGTGGAAATGGTTTTATTTTGCGAGCAAGCAACTATGAGCGTCCTACCTACTCAAAAGGTCTATATTATTTTCTTCCTCCTTTAGATGTTGCAACCTTACCATTGATATATAATAAGCCCCATCGTTGGATGTGAAGGGACGGGCGTGGGTCAATCGTATAGTCATAGTAGGTAACTTATGAGACATTTTAGCAATTTTCGTAAGGGACTAGATTATTTACCGAAGGCAACATCGAGGGACATCGAGGGACTACAATCTTTTTTTATCGAGGGTCTTTGCTAAAACGTCCAAATTTGAGAGACATGACTATTTTCTTAGGCAACAAGTGAGATTACCCTAGAGGTGCACGTGTGAATAGTGTGTTTGATTGCATGCATTTTTGTCTTTAAAATTAGGGTTTTCTAACGGTGATTTTATCTTTCCATACACACCCTAATTACTAACAATTTTATATTAAAGCGGTAAATTATGGAAATGTAAAATCCTACATTATTACAATATTTGGGGGATGGGTGTACAAATTTACAAATAGGGATTGCAAGAAATTAAATCTTAATTATCTATTACAACCATATTGAACTTGAATAATGTACAAGAATAAAAAGTATATGATGTACAAGACATGAATGAAAAGAAAATGAATTTGTTTTGATTTTGTTAAAGAAAGATTTTGGCCTATTTAACTAAAAGGAAATTTAATTAAACTAGAGAAAAATTATGATTAAGTTAAAGAAAAGAAAATGAATAGGAAATGTTTTTGGTCTTTTTCATTGTAAGAAGTTAAATAAAATAAACTAAATAATTTAAATATTTTTGGTGTTTTTGTGTAGAAAATAATTTTTATATTTAAAACAGTTTTTGTGTAGAAAACAATTTTGTGTTTGGGCCCAGGGCCTGTTTGTTAGTAAGTAGGGGGTCAAAAACATAAAAATGTCGAAGCCCAAATATGGAGGCCCAGGTATGCTTCCTGCAAACAAGACAAAGTGAGAAAATATGAAAAATGACAAAAGGTCTCGCTGGGGCTTGAACCCAAGACCTTCTACATGGCAAGGCTTTAGCGTGCAGTTTGTACCACTGGAGTGGTCTATTTCATCTGTTGGTTATACAACTTGCACTAAATATAAAATGAACTCAATTCTGAATTTTTAACATGGCTTCATCTTCTTCCTTCAAGCGCAGGGATGTATAACTCATTTGTTAAGCTTCGAAAGGCTTAATTTCTCAACCAAATCGAAAGATGTAAATATCAAACCTACCTAAAATCTTGAATTTGAATCTAACCACATAAATTTCAAAAGTTAAGGGTCGAAGGTTAGCATGAATTATGTTCAATACCAAAACTAAGACCTAACTGTTCAGAGATGAAATTTTTAACGTACAAGCAATGATAATCAAAACTATGGTCATGGTCAGCTTCCTAGACATGATATCTACATTTTTCCTTCACAAAGTATATACAAATGATGTTTAAATGAATAGTTCCAAGTTTAAGAAAACTTACCTCTTGGAGTGAAACTTGAGGGACTTCAACAGAACCTTCAGGGACGATTTGATGATGGATTAAACTTGCTTCGACCTCCTTAAGCTAGTGGGATCACTTCCTTGAGATGGTTTTTTGAGGGTTTTGGGAGTGAATCAAAAGGCTGGTATATGAAAGCTAGGAGTGAATCGAAAGGCTCACTAACACATGAAGGAATTTGAGATTTTTGTGTGTAAGGTCGGGATGTGCCAAGTTTTATGCTTGTGTGCAGGTTTTGAGTTTTTTGAGAGTTTCTGAGTGTTTGAGGATTTTTCAGCACAACAAAGAATCTGCCCTTTGATTTGCAAATGGTCTCTATATTTATAGAGAAAAGGTTAGAGATATTTTACACAAGGGATATCTCTGTCGTAGAGTTTTGACTAGGTGACTTGCTTTTTTGAAGAAAAGTGGAAAACAAGTTTCAATGTGTTGTACAAGCATGGTTTGAAGTTGTTGGAGGCCTTAGACCTATTGTTTCTAGTTTTTACGTTGCTTGTGTTCAGATGAAAATTAGGTTGGGAACTCAAGAAGCTGACTTTGTGACTAAAGTAATCTTTATGAAAATAGACACGTAGGTTTTTTCCATTTCATCCAAAAATGGTATAATCCAGTGGATAAAGCTTCAAATCTTTGTGTAATGCATCACAAATTTGTGTAAGCTTCTGATTATGTAAAGATTTAGTAGCAACATAGTCTGAAAAGTGAGATTTAGAGGATAAGGTTATGAGATTTGATCAATGTTCTTCAAAGCAGGTTTCTCGAAGGGTTTAGAGGTGGATCAAAGCAGGTTGCTTCAAAGGGAGCCATTACCCAGTCGAAGCTTAGGGATCGAACCAAACTTGCTCGAAGAAAGCCAAATGCCCAATCGAAGCTTATGAACCAAGCTTGCTCGAAGGAAGCCAATTCCCAATCGAAGCTTGTAAACCAAGCTTGCTCGAAGGAAGCCGGTGCCCAATCAAAGCTTGTGAACCAAGCTTGCTCGAAGGAAGCCATTGCCCAATCAAAGCTTATAAACCAAACTTGTTCGAAGGAGGCCAAATGCCTAATCGAAGCTTATGAACCAAGCATGCTCGAAGGAAACCAATGCCCAATCGAAGCTTATGAACCAAGCTTGCTCGAAGGAAACCAATGCCCAATTGAAGCTTGTGAACCAAACTTGCTCGAAGGGAGCCAAATTCCCAATCGAAGCTTATGAACCAAGCTTGCTCGAAGGAAACCAATGCCCAATTGAAGCTTGTAAACCCAAATTGCTCGAAGGAAGCTAAATTCCAAATCGATGCTTATAGATCGAAGTAAACTTTCTCTTCTTTAATTTGATGCTTGAGAGCCCAATAAGATCCATGGAAACTACATGGGGCATTAAAAGTCCAATTGTACTTGTGCAAATTCAAACTCTAGTTTTGAGTCATCAGTGTTTGGGAAGGTATCTTGAGCTGATCAAACCTTGTGCAGTTTTAAATCAATAGAGATCTTGTGTGAAAATTCTTGAGAAATGAGAGGGCAAATTTTGGGGTACAATAGATCTTATTCGAGGGACATGACTATTTTCTGAGGCAACGAGCGAGGTTACCCTAGAGGTGCTTGTGTGAAAAGTGTGTTTGATTGCATACATTTTTGTCTTGAGATTAGGGTTTTCTAAGCATTGATTTTATCTTGCCATACACATCCTAATTGCTAACAATTATATGAAAAGCGATAAATTTACGGAAATTAAAATCCTACGCTATTACATCATTAGGGAAGTGGGGGTACAACTTATAAATGGGGATGAAGTAGATGTCTAATTATTATAACCTTATCGAATAGCTGGATAGTAATGAAGAAAATCTGTGAAAAATGTAAAGACAGTGTAAAAAGAAAGAAAAATTTCATTTTGAACTATTATGTGTCGACACATGTTGTTATGCATCGACACGTAACTCTTCTTGCTCCTGTAAAATAAAATCAACTCAATATGAGTCGATGCATAATGGGATGTGTCGACTCATGCACCTGTTTGTGTCGACATATATGCATTTTGTGTCGACTCGTGCACCTTTCATCCTTCTGTTTTGGGGCCTGGATAATAGTATGAGTCGACGCATAAGGCCATGCGTCGACTCATACCCTATTTTGTCACTAGAATGAGTCGACCCATGTGGATATGTCTTGACTCATGCTGCAATTTTTTGCCTCTATCATCATTCTTTTGCATGTATCAGACAGTTTTCAACATATAATTGATATAAATGAACAGCAAGTAAATGGTTAACTTCAAAGGGCGGTGATTACTACATTTTATCTTCACAAATGAATCATTGTGATGTATGAACAATGCAAAGTCAAGAAGACTTACCTTGAGACTGCACTTGGTGTTTTGAGTCTGAATACTTTTCAAGATATTGTAATGGCTCCAATGAATCTTCAGGAAGTTGTTCCAAACCGTTGAATCACACCAACCCAGTCAAGTTGTATAACACTGTCTTTTGTGTTTGGAAGGGGAAAATAATGGCACCGCAAAAACTATTCTTATGTTTAAACAATCTCTATATGATGTGATGTGTTTGGCTGGTTGGTTTATGGGAGAGTTTGTAAGATCGAATAATGGGTTGAGGTTCTGTTTTTTGTGATTGAGAATAAAGATGAGTATGAGCAAGGGTATTTTGTGAATGAGCAGAGTTTACAAAGAATGATGTTTTTTCTATTCTCTCTTTTTCTCTCTAAAAAGCCCCCTTGTGTGTTGTGAAACAATTCATTTGTAGATGAGTCTTGCTGGGATTTTGGGAGGGAAACAAATAACAATTTGAACTGTTTGGGTATGATGTCTTCATAACTTTTTAGGTGCAGCTCTTATATGCTAATTTGGTGCAAATAGGGGACTGAGATAATGCAGGCTTGG
Organism: Vicia faba; assembly: GCA_948472305.1. Taxonomy (NCBI): domain Eukaryota; kingdom Viridiplantae; phylum Streptophyta; class Magnoliopsida; order Fabales; family Fabaceae; genus Vicia; species Vicia faba. The sequence continues at coordinate 1,152,107,000 of OX451739.1, read as the reverse complement.
ACTGGGTTAGGAGCAGCATAACAGGGTTGTTTTGTAACACTTTTGGAGGGTTGTGGAAGTGTTTAGAGATAGCATAGCAGGGTTGTTTTGTTCAGGACAACAACTGTCTTCTAAACATGATTTTGAGCTTGTAGTAAGCAGGCTTGGACTTGGAATAATATTGTAGCATGGTACAAAATCTGGTTTGTGGACCAATTTATGCAGATTATAACAAAGACAAAGCATAGTGGCAAGGTTTTGAGTTAAAGGAAAAAATTCAAACAAGACAAAGCTTTAGGATTTCTAATTTGCAATAAATGCAACTTTGTAATAACTTGAATTATTTGTAACATCTTGAATTATTTTTAATTATAGTGAAAAGATGTCATGAAGCAATTAACAAGTATACAAATTCTTAGAAAAGTTCTAAGCCTTGTAAAGTTTGACTTTCCAAAATGAATCTTAACTTTCTTGATTTTTGATGATCAAATTTCATTTTTGAATGCCTTGATGAAATGTGATCTCTGAAACTCAAGTTTGGTCAAAAAGTCAAAGTTTGACTTTTCAGTGTACAATTAACTTTTTTTAATACAGCTATTTTTAGGCCATCTGATCAATTGACTGGGCAATTTTATGATTCAAGGCTTGAAACTTGACAAGAGAAATATTGAGGGTCCATAATGATCCATGAAAGTCATTTGAAATATCATAAATCCAGTTGTCTTTGTGCAAACTTAAACCCTAATTTGAGGCATCAACATTGAGGAGATGGCTTGACCTAATCAACACTTGTACAAACTTGAATAATTGAAGATCTTTGTAGGAGATATCTTGAGAAATGAGAGGGAAAATTTTGGGGTACAACATTTACTAAAAAATCATTTTCACAACTTCAAGACAGACATAAGCTTTACATTTTTAAATGCCATTGTTTGCATCTGACTAATTGTTCGACGGCATAGAAATTCGCACGATGGATATTCAATGAACGGAAATCCTCTCAATGGACAGAACCACCTTAGATGGAAAAACATTTCCAGTACCGAGCCTTTCATAATCAAGGGGCATGACATGGTGTTTAACTGATCTGGGGGAAGTCGAGTCAAGATTCAAGAAATATCTCAAAAGTGCCAAATAGCCAGGGGCAGACCTCCATCTGAATCACTTGGGGCATTGAACATAAGTTCTAGCAAAGGGTCACGTATAAGCAAACATTTTCTGGCAGTGCTGTAACACTTACTACTATGGAAAATGACAATTCTTCGCACCCTGTGAAAGTGGACATAGTCGGAAAATACTATGCATGAAGAAAAAAAAGACCCGCTAGGTTGACTGGCCTAGGAAAAATAAGGGCATCCCGACGAACCAAAAAATTTCGGGAAAAAATTAGGGATATATAAATAAAATTGTACACTCGGCAAGTCGAAAACCTGAAAAGGAGGCTTGGGCAAAAAGGGCTATTCCGGTGGACTGAAAATCTAAAAGGACATTCTAGGCAAAAGTTAGGGATTAAAGTGTACGACTATATCTCGTCATCTCGTCACCTATCTATTAGTAGAAGGCTTATCACCCGGATCAGCATTTACTCAAGACTCTTGGAGTTAGGACAAAGTTCAAGCTGTCCATAAATCCCCACCGAATCACTTCCATGGATTATCCCCGCAATTTCCCCGGCAGATCGCTCTGGCGGGTAAAGGAGTGTGATCTTCTTCTTGGCAATATCACCAACCTATAGAGTTTCAATCAGTACAGTTCATGGAGTTTCTCTTCCCCAGCTGAGCTTGTTCCTCCAAGGTTGTAAAAACCCCCCTTCAGACTTCTGCTCTCCAACAGAGTTCATTTCCTTCACAAGGGTTTTTCCTCAGCAAGAGTACTTCTCCATTAATAGGGTTTATTTCCCCAAATAGTTTATTATCTTCTAGATACAGTGCAGATACAATCAAGACAGAGATTAATTCTGGCACTCATTCTAGATTTCTCTTCTAGATACAGTACAGATACAATCAAGACACAGATTCATTATGGCACTCATTCCAGATTTCTCTTCTAGATACAGTTTAGATACGATCCAGATATGGATGTCATTCTGATACTCATTCAGTACATCTTTCAGATATGATTCAGATATAGTCCAGATATGGATATTATTCTGATACCCATTCAATACATCTTCAGATACAATCAAGGCATGGATTTATTCTGACACTCCCCAGCTTGAGTGTGCTTCTATCACAAATCACTGGCAAATCCCTCTCTCTAGTGAAGTCGTCACTATCCCCAGAGAGTTGCTATAGAACCTGGAAACCGGACCAGATGTCAGTCAACTTTATCCTCCCCATGTGAGCTGGAAGGTTATCCATCTCTTCTATTCCTAATCAGGGTATAAAATCCCCAGTAGAACAATGAACATCCAATGTTCTTAAACTATTCTCCCCAAGCAAGAATTAACACGATCCAACAGATTTTCCTCAATCAAAGAGCAAAAATCAATGTTCCCCGGCGGAGTTTCCTCGAACAAGAAAGCAGGGATCCCTAGTGGAAACAATTCCTAGAAGATCGAATATACACATACTCTTCATCCCTAGCAATAGTCAGGGATTTATTTTCCCCAGACAAAGATGCTCGAGTTCACAAATGCACCTCAATAACATTTCACATTCATACATCATTTACAAATGACATAGCATATGCATACAAAATGCATATAGAACAATCTCTTTTATTTTAAGAGCATCATTACGCAATACAATACATACACCATGCGATTACATAAAACTAACTTTGTCTTTTCAGGTTAGTTCCTGAACAGATAGAGATTGTCAACAGTTTATCATCTTCCAGATATGGTTCAGATATGCTCCAGATACGGATGTCATTCTGATGCTCATTCCATATCATATTTCAGATACAGTTCAGATACGCTCCAAATACAGTAGTCATTCTAATACTCATTCATTACAAATTTCCGATATGATTCTGATATGCTCCAAATACAGATGCCATTCTGATACTCATTCAGTACATATTTCAGATACAATTACGATATGCTCCAAATACGGATGTCATTCTGATACTCATTCAGTACATCTTTTAGATACGGTTCAGATATGCTCCAAATACGGATGTCATTCTAATACTCATTCAATACATCTTTCATATACGGTTCAGATACGCTCCAGATACGGATGCCATTCTGATACTCATTGAGTACATCTTTCATATACAGTTCAGATTCACTTTAAATACGAATGTCATTCTGATACTCATTCAGTAAATCTTTCAGATACAGTTCAGATACGCTCCAAATACAGATTTCATTTTGATACCCATTCAGTACATCTTTCAGATACAGTTCAGATACGCTCCAAATACGGATGTCATTCTGATACTCATTTAGTACATCTTTCAGATACAACTCAGATACGCTCCAAATGCGGATGTCATTCTAATACTCATTCAATACATCTTTCAGATACACTCCAAATACGAATATCATTCTGATACTCATTCAGTACATCTTTTAGATACAGTTCAGATACACTCCAAATATGAATGTCATTCTGATACTCATTCAGTATATCTTTCAGATACAGTTCAGATACGCTCTAGATACGGATGCCATTCTGATACTCATCTTTCATATACAGTTTAGATACACTCCAAATATGGATGTCATTCTGATACTCATTCAGTACATCTTTCAGATACAGTTCAAATACACTCCAAATACAGATGTCATTCTGATACTCATTCAGTACATCTTTCAGATATAGTTCAGATACGCTCCAAATACGGATGTCATTATGATACTCATTTAATACATCTTTCAGTTTAGATATGATCAAGATATAGATTCATTTTGATACTCATACTCAATACATCTCCAGATACAATCACGACATAGATTCATTATGACACTCCCCAACACATCTGCTAGATACAATCATACACAAACTCATTCTAGTATACTTCTCATACGAATTCAGATACAGAGACCTCTTTTGGCTCAGATAAAATTAACTGTAGATTTATTCTAATACTTTTTCCAGTTTGGAGTCAACATTTACTATGGATGGCGTCTATAAGCCCATCTCTGACGAATCTCGGTCATCTTCTCCAAATGGATCTATAATCCCATTCCCGATATCATCAACCAATAGCGTTACTTCATGCACAGGCGAGTGCAAATTTCTAGGCACTCTAGTGTTCAATCATCTTCCACCTTCAGATTACGAATGGTAGACAGGCCAATCTAACTCTTCAGGTTTAAGAAGATTGAACAGGGTCAGCTGTTGTACCCCAAAATTTTCCCTCTCATTTTATTCAAGACATACTCATAGAGGTCCCCAAATGCTCAAGGTTGACTAAGAATTGACCAGACAAATTCTCCTCCAAAGCAATAGATCTCCTTCTAGGGTTTCATTTTTCACAAAGAAGTTTGGGTTTAAAAGGCCTCAAGTGATTTCCATGGTTCCTAATATGTCCTCAAGAATATCCATGCCAAGTTTCATGCGCTGCATCACAAGTTTGCTCAGTCAATGGCTCAAATGTTTGAAAATTAACTGTATTGGTCAAAAAGTCAACTATGGTCAATATACAGTCAAACTTCAAGATTTTTGGTCAACCTCATCATTTTTAAGTGATATTCATAATTTTATCAAGGGTTGATCATGATTCCTCAAGGAAAGTCCTTAGATCATCAAAAGTCAAAGAATTTCCAAATTAGGGTTTCCTTAGGAGAAGTCAAATGAACTTTGACCAAACATAACTTTCACATGCTTCATCAACTTTTCCCCAAAGAAATCCCATTTTGAAGAAAATTCAATTCCCTTCAACTTTTATTTTATTCTCAAGTCCAAAAGATGCATCGTTTGAAAGATATGATATCATACATTACAGGTCATTTTCAGAAAGTCAACAAAAGACACTTTTGTCAAGGCAACTTACATCAAGATAATATCTCCAATTGCAAAAATGATTAAAAGATAAAGTGTAGAGGACATCTTAGTATTTCCAAAAATTCCTAGATCATCTTCAAAAGATGAAATTTGAACAAGTTGTGAAGTGCACAATTTGGGAAATTTTTAAGAAAATGCATGAAATCTCAATTGAGCAAATTTATGATTTTAAGTTATTGGGCCTAACTTTTTGGAGTTCAAACATACTCATGATATATTCCCAGGTGCTATTAGTCCAAACAAGTGGGTAAATCACATTTCTGAGACTTCCAGGAGTCTACTCAGGCCTCTTACCAAGCCAATCCACGCCCAAAATAGTCGCACCAAGTAGCTTTGTTAGGGTAAAAATTCTTAATTACGAATTCTCAATTCTTACGTTATAAATGGTTTATAAGCATTCATGCATGTCCATACTACTATTTAGAATATTTTAGAACCATTGCTTTTAAGTTTTGATGCAGGAATCTGAAAATGCCAGATCTAAAGCCTCAAAAGCGCGTCCCTGTAGTGCACCCCAAGACGTTATCCATACTAGATCCAGCGCATAAGTGTGCTTTGTCCAGTTTGGGCTTTTAATTCTGCTTCTTTCTCACCCCTCATTTTCATTTTTGCAGTGCGGACCATTTTTCTTTTTTCTTTATTTATTTTCTTTTATTTCAATTAATTTCCTTTTATTAAAAAATTATAAACATCATAAAATCAAAGTCACAAAAAATATTAGAATTAGTTTTTTTTATTAATTAAAATTAATTTTAAATTACCTTTTTTAATTAATTAATTAATTAGAATTAGTTTCCTTAAATTTAATTAAATTATGTTTTCCTAAAAAACAAAAAAACAACAAAAACATTTATTTTTATCACTTAGAACCTTTTAGGGCTTTCCTTCTCCGCGTGCTTATTTAATTTCACATTTTTTTACCCTTTCATAATTATGTAACTGCAAAAGGATGTATTAGTTTAACTAGAACCGTTTACATTTTATTTCCCCGTTTTGGTTTGTAAATCCCCCACCCCGAAGCCTTATAATAGCGTAGCTTAAATTCTCGCACTTTTATTTTATGTACATATACTTAACTGTTAGATGAATGCTAATAGGCTTGTATGAAAAGATCTGAAAACAAACGGTAGAAAAACCTAAATGTTTAAAGATAAATAACTAAAACACAACACACTCGCACATGCACACCTCTAGGGTACTCCCACTTCGGTTGCCTTTGGAATAAAACATTCACAACTCTCGAATGTGAGAGATTTTAGTGGCTACCCTCTGGTTTAAAGATCATAAAATGATTGTTTCGATATTGCCTCAGTGCATGATCTTAAAACCTTATGGTAGTTACTAAAGTCTCTTGCCAAGTTGCCTTTGTGACTGTACGATGACCCTTGATTGTACCTCAAAAATCCAACGATATGGCTACCTGTGGTCGGTGGGAACGAGAACTGACTGTTTTTTGAATGCTGGTTCACGTTTGCGTTTGTTTTTGCAAAGTGTTGCGGTAAGCAAGAGTCGCCACCGTATTTTATTTTATCCAACAAGGGAAAGGACAAAAGCACAGAAAAATTCCTTTTCGAGATGTTTCTCGGGTTCGGGAGGTAGATTATAGAAAGGGAAGGTGTTAGCACCCTTTCTATCCGTGGTTATCCACGGGCTCTTAGGTACTTGCTCACTATGTTTTCAAAAGGTTTGCTTTTCTTTGTGTTTGTGAGTTTTGAAAAGAGTTTTGTTTTTGAAGAAAGTGTAAGTGCGAAAAGTTTTTGTTTTGTTTTAAAAGAGAGCAAGTACTTAAGAACCTCTACCTACTCAAAAGGGAATTTAATTGTGCAAATGTCCTTTAGACAGTACTATCCTGCTATTGAGGAATAGGTAGCACCGTCGTTGGAGTTTTCGGGTCAATTCGATTTTAGGGACGTGTGGTCACTAAAGCAACGTTAGGACGCTTTAGTGGTAATCCTAATGTCTTAGATCATTTTTATCGAGGCGACCATTTCGAGGCAACTTATGATCTTGGGACAAAGGACGACCTCTAAAACATCCTATACTTAATGACCACGTTCGAGGCAACCAAGTGAGGTCTACCCTAAGAGTGGCATGTGCAAGTGTGTCAAATTTCAGTTACTTTACTCTTGCATGTCATGGTGAGATATTGTTTATTTTAAGTTTAAGAGTTAATCTTGTCGTGCAATCCTAGTAAGCATACATCTAAGAAGTTTAATATATGTACAGGAATTTAAAGTGCGGGAATTGTAAACCCTATGCTATTACAAGGCTTTCGGGGAGGGGGATTATTTACATGTCCAAAATTGGGGGGAATAAAGTAGTAAAGGGTCTTAGTTAAGCTATTACATCCCAATAGGCAATTACAATAAAATAAACGCGCGTAAAACAAGGAAAAGAGACGTCTAAGAGATTTCTAAGTAAATAAGAAAATCTTTTTGGTTGTTTTTTATTAAGAAGATATTTGAATTAAATACTCCTAAGTCTAGTTTATTTTAAATTGATAAAATGAAGTTAAAATAATTAATTAATTTATTTACAAAATTAATTTGAATAAAAACTAACCTAATGTTTTTTTGTGATTTTTTTTATTTTAATGTTAATTAAAAGATAAAAAGAAGTCTATCAGAATAAAAACAAAAAAAAAATAAAGTGCGGGAGGGATCCTTCGATCCAAGGAAAAAAGGAGTTTCGACCCAGGGAGGGAATGGACTGCTTCGGTCCAGAGAGGGTCCTGGTCCTTTCGATTGGGCCAGACAGTAAGGCGTGAGTAGCCTTCGATCCAGGGAAGAGGATTGCCCTTCGATCATGGAGGTCATGGCTTTCGATCCAGGGATGAGATGCCTCTTTCGATCCAGCACGCTAATGGGTTCGATCTAGAGAAGGGCTCTCCTTCGATCTGGGATGTTATACCTGCAAAAGTATGTGAGCGAAACAAAAATGCAGGGCCTGGGTATTGAATCCCAGGCCCTTCGATCCTGCACTTGTTGGGGTCTCTTCAGGCTAAATCTGCAGCAAATGTTAGCACACGAAAAATGTGACCTGGGTGCCAAACCCAGGCCTTTCGATCATGTCTAAGATGGAAAGTCAAAGGTAACAACAAGTAATAATGCGTTTACGCAAATGTAAGGTTGGACAATTTACCCTTTCTTACCTGCAGATTGAGTCTTCGATTTGGGCACTGGTTAGATGGGAGCACTTTCAATCTGGGATTTCTGGGCGCAGGCACTTTCGATCTGGGTACTTCTGGGCGCAGGCACTTCTGATCTGGGCACTTCCTGGATGTAGGCACTTTTGATTTGAGGGCTTCTGGGCGTAGGCACCTTCGATCTGAGGGACTGCTTTGGCTTGGAAAATTCTGGGCAGCGTCTCTCCAATGTTTTGTTCTCCTGCAGATTTTTTTTTGTGTGTATAATTTTCGTTCTATGATTTTCGTGTGATTTTTCGTGTAATTTTCTGTCTGTTGTAATGTGTCACTGGCCTCCTATTTATAGGAGTGTGGGAGTGCACGAAAATGGCAAGGGACAGCCGTTAAAATAGGCCTTTAACGCTCTGGAAAAAAATCAAACACATTAAATCATTTCCTTTTTTGAAACATTCGTGTCCCTTGAATGAACCTGGACGCTTGGATTTCGAGTGCTTTCAGGCCATGCTCTTCGATTAGTCCTGATTTGCCTCTTTCGAATGGACTCCCTGCGTACCCTTCGAATGGGCCTGGCCCAAATATCAATTGAAGGATTCCAATCGAAATGCTCTGCTAACAGGCCAATCAAAAGGTGTTGTTCATGCCAATCGAAGGACATGGTTGACATTCCTGTCGAAATTGCCTTGACATAATTCCAATCGAATGCTTGTCCATAATTCCAATCAAAATACTCCTTCAGAATGCCAATCGAAGGGTCTTTCAAGATGCCAATCGAAATGCTTGTCCAGAATGTCAATCGAAGTGTCTTTCAGGATGCCAATCGAAAGGTATTTGAAGTACCACTCAAAAATATTCTTTTTCCTTAGGCAAGAGTTTATGATCAACCAGGCAGGGGGAAGACTTTGGAAAACATGAGAGGGCAAATTTTGGGGTGCAACACTACCTACTCACTAATAGTATGATAGCACTGTCTAAAGGAAAAGAGGAAAGGAACAAACCTTTTCGAGTAGGTAGATAGTTCTTAGATGTTTGCTCAAAATAAAATATTTTCCACACCAACACTCCTTTCCAAAAATATTTTCAAAAACACTTTGTATACGTTCTCAACAATACGAGAAACATTACAAAGTTCGCCGCACTAAGGCGTCTTTTCAAAATACTTTTTTCAAACACAAGGTATTTTCAAATGAGCTAGCATCTAAGAGCCCGTAGATAACTACGGATGGAAAGGGTGCTAACACATTCTCTTTCCATAATCTAACCCCTTACTTAGAAATAATCTCGAAAGGTCTTTATCTGTTCTTTTCACCATTTCCTTTGTTGGATAAAAGAAAAGTCGGTGGCGACTCTTGCTTACCGCAACATTTGCGAATACAAATGCAAAACCAGTATAACAATCAGTTCTCCCACCGTATTACACACACATTTTTCATCTTCCATCTTGAAAGCCTCATATTTATGGATTAAGGCAAGTGTAACACCCCAATTCTACAAGGCGGATAATAATAAAATCAGAGTTTAACATAAATGGGATGCTACATTTACAACTTGAAATCATCACTACATTTAATCGCATAAAAACAGATACATAACACTTAACTCGGATGAACCGATAACAACCTGATTTAATCTTTTAAATCACACAACTTTTTATTGATAGGAAGCAAAATCTACATACTCAACTTCAATTCACTTAACATATTTTATTCAACTAAAATAACTTCAAGACAACAATTATTTCATGTAATCAACTTAAAAATTCAGCAACTGAAATAAATATCAACAACTAAACATCAAGCGTTCATCCCCCCCCCCCCCCCCCCCCCCCCGAGTGCTATGTATCAGAGCAGCGACACCGACTCGAACTAACAAAGGTAAAAACTATCCTTCTTGATTACCTGCATGTTAGCAACAGAGGGCGACATTCAAACAGAAGGGGTGAGATATCAGACAATATAATAAGTCGTATGATAAATAATATATTAGATCAGATCATATAAAATCACAACTTACAAACAACTTTAATCACAACAAAACATCAACACAACATAAATACTAATTCACAGCTTTTAGATAATACTTGTCACAACAAGTCAACAACATAAAGCAACAAAAAATATATCATCACCACAACTCAAGATGCAACATCAACTGCGACTCAATTACAATGCACATGCATGTGGTACCATTGGAGCAGAACTCCCAACTTAAAAATCTGCCAATTAATAGAGGCATCAACAAGGCATAAGCCTTCAACTTAATATTTGTCAATCTAGGCAAACTTACAGAGCATGAGCTCCCAACTTGATATGCTATTTATGCGACAAAATATGAAACACAACAACAACTACAACATCAACCATTCAACAATAATGCAACAACAACAAATCGACAGCAACTTCACAATAATTCAGCATTGGCCATATGCCTACAACTTAGCAATAATTCAACACTGGCCATAGGCCTACAACTTGATATTTCAACAACAACAATTAGCGCAACATTGGCATAAGCCTACAACTTAGTACGTCACAACAATAATAACATATTAAAAGTAGTAATTCGACAACAACATTAACAAGAAAACAACATCGACCATAAGCTTAACAATTCGATACCACCTGAAATTCATATTTTTCATCAAAGTATTCAACACACCGTGTCGACTAAAATATACAACAATTGTTCCTTATAATTATTAGGACAAATTGACTAAATCCTTCTAATTAATTACTGGATAAATGTTCCATTATTTCTACTTTATACTAATATTCCTTATTATTTTTCTGACAACTTAATACTACAATGTTATCCAATTATGCTATATACATATACCAACTCCATTAAATTGACTCTGCTATACTTAATTTTATTTTTCTACTGCTAAAGTATCCAACTAATTAGCTCTGTTAAATATCAACTCTATTATTGTCATACTGACCATCTCTATTATAAACCAATTCTGCAATGTATTAATCCTCTATTATTTACTGCTACCAAAATAACTCTACTAATTTACTACTCTGCTAATTAATTTACTGATATTCAAATATTCTATAACTCATTCACTTTCTGCTAAATATGCTTATGTACTGGTTCTACTAAATTAATTACTCAGTTCTGATATCTTAATAAAGGTCTTTTAATCTGTAGGTTACTAATTGTAACGCGGTGGGAAAGCTGACTTGGTTGTTTTGCGTTTGATCACAATTGTGCGGATAGCAAGAGTCGCCACCGACTTTTCTTTTATCCAATAAGGAAAGGCTGAAAAGAACATGAAAGACCTTTAGAGATGTTTTCTTGAGTTCGGGGGGTAGATTATGAAAAGGGAAGGTATTAGAACCCTTTTCATCTGTAGTTATCTACTGGCTCTTAGTTGCTTGCTAGATCACTTGCTTTTGTTTGAGAATGTACTTGTGATATGGGTTTTGAAAGTATTTTGTAAAAGAATGTCTTTGTAATGGTTCTCGTCTCTATAAGAACGCATACAAAGTGTTTTGTCTTTTGAAAAATGTTTCAAAGTGAAGTTTTGGTGTATAAAATACTTTTGTTGTGAGCAAGCGAGCAACTAGGAGTAACCTACCTACTCAAAAGGTTTTAAATGTTCTTTTCCTCCCCCCTTTAGATGTTGTTATCTTACCATTGTTTTTGTTAAGAAACCCCATCGTTGGATGTGAAGGGATGGGCGTGGGACATTTGTATAGTCATAGAAGGAAACCTATGGGACATTTTAGCAATGTCATTTAGGGACTAGATCGTTTATCGAAGGCAACATTGAGGGTCATCGAGGGACTACGATCTTTTATCGAGGGTCTTTGCTAAAACGCCCATATTCGAGGGACATGACTAATTTCCAAAAGGCAACAAAGCAGGATTACCCTAAGGGTGCTAGTGTGTAAGTGTGTTTGATTTACATGCGTTTTGTCTTGATTATGGTTATCTATTTGTTGATTTTATGTCTTTCCATACACATCCTAATTACTAGCGTTTATACTTGAAAATGATAAATTGCGGAAATGTAAAGGTCCTATGCTATTACATCATTTTGGGGATGGGGGTACAAATTTACAAACAGGGGGTTGCAAGAATTTAAATCCTATTTAACTATTACAACCATATCGAAATGTACAATATAAGGAGAAGAAGGATTTGTTTCGAAGGTGGTTTTTTGTCTTAATAAATTTTTAAAAAAAAAGAAATAGATTAATTAATAAAAGGGAAATATTTTTATGTCTTCTTTATGTTAGTAAAAAGAGTATTGATATTGAAAACGATGAACATGGAAAATAATGAGAGATGAAATCAGCGTGCTGCTGCAAGAAAAACAAAAAGGATCAGAAGTTCTGATACCAGGCGCGTTGTGACTCAAAGAAACTTCAGTAGGCATCAGAAGTTCTGGATTGATACACTCTAAGGTCCTGTGAGAAATGTTAGAGGGAAAGAAAACAGAGGTTCTGGGCGGTGTTTAGACAGTGAGCAAAATGTCTGAAGTTCTGTGTCGTGTTAAATAGTGGGTAAAGAGTCAGAAGTTTTGTGTTGTATTAGTAGTGAGTAAAGAGTCAAAAGTTCTGTTACCGTGTTATAATAGTGCAAAAACCTAGAAATTTTGGTGTGTTAAAACAGTGAGAAGAACTCAAAAGTTCTGTGTTGTGCTAAACAATGAGTGAAAATATGAAGTTCTGTGTTGAAACAAAAAGAGATCCTAGAAGTTTTCGTGTTAAAACGGTGAGGAACTCAGAAGTTTTATGTTACATTTCAACTCTTTCCTCATATTAATCATCATCTCAACACTTTACTCAATTCTTAACGGCAAATCAAAAGGATAAAAGCACAGAAGTTTATAGAAATTCTAATTATAATTCTGAGCCTAGCTTTATTCAAGAAGTTCTGGTCCCTAGTTTTTTTTGTACTTATGCAATGATATGGATAACATCAATACTATGATATTTACATACTTGATGATGTTCTGAATGCAAAGTCAGAAAGACTTACCTTGAATCTGGAGCGTGTGCTTGGAACTTGAGTTGTTGCCTTCAGATGTTCTAGAGTCAGTGAGAGCAACGGAACAGTGGTTATGTTTTTTTTATTCAAAGGGAAGAACAAAGGTTTTGTTCAGGATTTGCGATGGTTTTTACTGTTTCCTTTTCTTTCTTTGATAATTCTCTCTCTCTCCAAAATCCAGCCCCTTGAAAGTGTGATGGAGTAACTTATTTATAGGTTAATTTGCTATAGTTTTTTTTTGGGGGGGGGGGGGGAAACAAATGAGATTTAAATCTTTTTGGCATACTGTTCCATTGCTTTTTAATCATAATTTTTGTTACTAATTTGGTGCAATATGGGGTTTGAGAAAGTGCATGCGTGGATTGGATCAGCAGCTGGTTGCAGGATTGTGCTGTAGTAAGGCAGTAGGCTGCTTAAACAAGGTTTCGAGATTTGGTGATGTTCTGATCGCAGAAGACCAGAAACGTAACCTTCATATGCTGAAGAGTCGTGTTCTGACCGAAGAACATTTCTTCCATATGTTCTGATTGAAGCATCATGTTCTGAACCACCGTGTTTGCAAATTCTGGTTGCACTTGCATGGAGGCTGGCCCAGAAGTTCTGAAGTATCATCTTCTCCTATCACTTAGAAAATTTTCCAAATGTTTAGAAATTTGATTTTTTTTCAAAGTAATTTCTGACTTCTGATTTTGATGAACCAATTTCATGTCTTGATGAAATATAATTGTTGAAACTTGATTTTTGATCTAAAGGTCAAAGTTTGACTTTTCAGGGTGCTTTTGACCATTTTGCCTTTGTGAATGGTTTTCTTGGAAAATTGTAATTCAAGACTTGAGACTTGATAGAAGTAAACCCGAGGGTCCAGGATAATCCTTTGAGAAACGAGAGGGTAAATTTTGGGTTACAACAGCTGCCCCTGTTCAATCTTCTGAAACTTGAAAACTGAGATCGGCATGTTTGTCATTCGTAGCTTGAAAGTGGAAGATGATTGAACACTAGAGTGCCCAGAAATTTGCACTCGATGGTGTGTTGGCTGATTATGTAGGAAATGGGCTTATAGATGCCATCCAAAGGTGATTGTTGACAGAAATTAGACTAAGTCTGAACTTGACTTCAACTGGGAAAAGAATCAGAGTAAACCTTTGGTCGATTTAAAATAAAACTAGCAGAAGTCTTACATGTTATTTGACTGGAAAGGATCAGAATAAATCTTGGAGCGATTTATCTGAACCAGAGATAATGTCTATTTGTAAATTATCGGGATAAACCGTTGAGAGGTTTAAATTGAACCAAAATAGGTCTTGGATATTCTTTAACTAGAGAGGATCAGAATAGATCTTTGAGTGATTTATCTGAACCAAAGAAAATGTCTATTTGGAAAGTATCAGGATAAATCGTTGAGAGGTTTAAACTGAACCAAAAGAGGTCTGGAGAAGAATCAGAATAAATCTTGGGGAGATTTATCTGAACCGGAGAAGATGTCTGTGGGAAAGAATCAGAATAAACCGTTGAGAGGTATAAAACTGAACCAGCATGGGTCTGGAAAATAATCAGAATAAATCTTGGAGTGACTTATCTGAGCCAGAGAAAATGTCCATGTGAAAGAATCAGAATAATCCGTTGAGAGGTTTAAAACTGAACCAGCAGGGGTCTGGAAAAGAATCAGAATAAATCTTGGAGCGACTTATTTGAACCAGAGAAAATGTCTGCGGGGAAGAATCAGAATAAAACATTGAGAGGTTTAAAACTGAACCAGCAGGGGCCTGGAGAAGAATCAGAATAAATCTTGAAGCGACTTATCTGAACCAAAGAAAATGTCTACGGGGAAGAATCAGAATAAACTGTTGAGAGGTTTAAAACTGAACCAGTAAGGGTCTGGAGAAGAATCAAAATAAATCTTGAAGCGACTTATCTGAACCAGAGAAGATGTTTGTGGGAAAGAATCGGGATAAACCGTTGAGAGATTTAAACTGAACCAGCAGGGGTCTGGAAAAGAATCAGAATAAATCTTGGAGCGAATTATCTGGACCAGAGAAAATGTCTGCGGCAAAGAATCAGAATAATCTTTTGAGAGATTTAAAATGAACCAACAGGGGCCTAGAGAAGAATCAGAATAAATCTAGGAGCGATTTATCTGCACTAGAGAAGACGTCTGCAGGAAAGAATCAAAATAAACTGTTGATAGATTCAAACTGAACCAGTAGGGGTCTGGAGGAAGTATTTTTTATGTAGATGGTAAACCAGTCCTTTCTTGGGAATTGATCTGCAATTGATTTTTTTATAAATAATTATCCTGTCGGAAATTTGTTAATTGTAATTTCCTGTTGATTGGTCTTTCCTGAAAAGGTGAAGAGTTAGTTGTATGCGATGCCATGATGTATGAAAATGCATGGCATGAGATTACGCTATATGCATTTGTATTGTCAATGCTATGACATATGAATGCAAAGTATGAACATATTAATTGTTCTGGTGTAGTGTTGTTGGATTAGAAAAAATAAATCTCTGACTGCTGCTGGGGATGTGGGGTGTAAGTCTTCATATTTTTGTTGTAATTGAAGTGTTGATGGATGGGTTTCCATAATTAGAGAAATAAATTGTGTTGGGGAAGGGAAATTTCGTGCATTGCTTGTGGACTTCGTGAAATCTTGCTGGGGAATCCTGAGAAACTGGGCGACTTTTACTGGAGAGTCTTTGAGGTGGTTACTAGAAATTTTGCTTCGTCGGAGATATGAAGGCAAAAGTCACTATTGGGATATCTATTGGGGATATTACAATGATCATGTAGCAAGATGCTCTTTCTTCTGCTCTGCTGGAGAAAGTACCTGTGTGGAATGGCTCATAGATGTTGTCATATTTCTTAAAGCCATTAGTAATTGTCTTTCTGTTTAGTTTTCCCTTTTTTATGCATTCATTTATAAACAGTTATTACATTCAAATGCATATGTTCAAGAATAAATACTGGATGTTTTTTGCAAACAAAATAGCGACAGTAAAAGAGAAACAAATAGTTTTGACCTTCCAAAGGAATATTTTTGTATTAACTTGAATAAGTGTTTTTGTACAAAGAGACGAGCATCCTAGTAAGAGAGTGTCGTCGCAAAACTGATACAAAGAAAAGATAGCTATGTGAAATAATCCCATGGGGTTCCCATTCTGCTATAGCTTTCATGTCTCTGATTGTCTCATCCACTTGCTGCTTTGTCCGAAGCTGATTGGATTGATTAGAACCATTCGAGTTTGAAGATTGATGTCAAAGAGTGGTTGTAAGGTGATCCAATGGGACATAGTCATAGGCTTTCAATCCCTAACTTTTTCCTGGACCGCCCTTTCGGGTTTTCAGTCCACCGGGATACCCTTTTTTGCCCAAGCCGCCCTTTCAAGTTTTCAGCTTGCCGGGTGTACATATTTTTTTTTGTATTTTATCCCTAATTTTTGCCCGAACCCTTTTGGTTCGCCAGGATGCCCTAATTTTTTCCTAGGCTAGTTGACCTAGCGGGTCTTTATTCATGTGTAGTATCTTTTAACTATGTCCGCGTTTACAGGGTGCGGAAGGTCGTCGCCATCCATAGTGGTTAAGATCATTGCTCCACCAGAGAATATGTTTTTGATCATAAATGATCCTTTGTATGTAGGAGTCCATTTCCTCTGGGATCACCTTGTGGAAATATGATACGCTTGATTACCAAGTCACCAACCAGATATACCTGACGTCTGACCTTCTTGTTAAAAGCTTTGATCATACGTTTTTGATACATCTAACCATGACAGACAGCTCTAAGCCTCTTCTCATCTATTAAGTTCAACTGGTCAAGTCAAGTTTGGATCCATTCATCTTCATTCAACTATGCATCTTTTATGATTCTCATAGAAGGTATTTGGACTTCAATTGGTAGGACAACTTCCATACCGTATACCGAAGAGAAAGTAGTTTCCCCTGTTGACGTGCGCGCCGTGGTACGGTAACCATGGAGAGAAAATGGTAACATCTCATGCTAGTCCTTGTAGGTCACTGTCATTTTTTGTATGATCTTCTTGATGTTTTTATATACGACTTCTACAACGCCATTCATCTTCGGTCGGTAAGGATAAGAGTTATGATGTTGTATCTTGAATTGCACACATAGTGCGGTAATCATAGTATTGTTGAGATTGGTACCATTATCTGTGATGATTTTCTCTGGGATACCGTACCGACAAATGAGATTTTGTTTGATGAATCGGGCCACAATGTTCTTGGTAACATAAGCGAATGAAGCTGCCTCGACCCAATACGTGAAGTAATCAATGGCAACCAAGATGAAGCGGTGTCCATTAGAAGTTGTGGGTTTGATCTCTCCAATCATGTCAATTCCCCATATTGCGAAGGACCAAGGAGCATTCAGGATGTTTAGGGGAACCTCAGGCACATGTATTTTGTCAACATAGATCTGGAACTTGTGACAAATTCGTGAATGTTGATAACAATCTGCTTCCAAGGTGGACCAGTAGTATACTGCCCGTAGGATCTTTTTAACCATTGTGTGTCCACTAGAATGAGTTCCAAAGGTACCTTTGTGTAAATCAGCCATGATCTTTTCTGCCTCAATCTGGTCTACATAGCGAAGCAAAGTAGAGTCTTGGTTGCGTTTATAGAGAATTATGTTACTGAGGAAGTATTTAGCAGAAAACCTTCTCAGGAACTTCTTGTCATTGACTGAAGCGCCCTCCGGATACTCTTGGGCCTCGAGATACCTCTTAATTTCATGGAACCAAATCTTGTCCACTACTTCTTCAGTATCAATCTCGTGACAGTGAGATGGTTCATCCATCCTCTCAACGGTGATCTGAGGAGCCTCGTTATCCCACCTGATTTTAAACATGGATGACATAGTGGCTAGCGCGTCCGCTAGCTGATTTTCCTCTCGTGGAAAATGCTCAAAGGTAATTTCCTCAAAATGTGGGATTAATGTCAACACATGTTCTTTGTAAGGGATGAGACTAGGATGCTTCATGTCCCATTCTCCTTTGATCTGACTGATGACTAAGACTGAATCTCCAAATATATTTAAGGACTTGATTCCAAAATCTATGGCGGCTTTGAGACCCATAATATACGTTTCATATTTCTCCATATTATTGGTACAGTTGAAACAAAGCCTCATGGTGAAGGGAGTATGACATCCTTCAGGGGATATGATCACAACGCCTATGTCGTTGCCGAGTGCGTTGGAAGCTCCGACAAAAACCAAGGTCCACCGGGATCCTTGTTCAGGTCCATCATATGGTCTGAGTTCTTCATAATTGTTTACCAACATGATGTCCTCATCTGGGAACTCGAATTTCATGGACTGGTAGTCATCCACATCCTGATGAGCAAGGTGACCGTCTAGCACACTGCCCTTTATTGCTTTTTGGGTAGTGTATTGAATGTCGTATTTAGTCAGGATCATCTGTCATCTTGTTATTCTTCCAGAAAGGGCGGGCTTCTCGAATATGTATTTAATTGGATCCATCTTGGATATCAATAAGGTAGTATGGGTCAACATATATTGTCTTAGCCGGCAAGCAACCCATGCCAGAGCGTAACAAGTTTTCTCGAGTAGTGAATATCTGGTTTCACAGTCGGTAAAATTTTTGCTCAGGTAGTATATTGCATGCTCTTTTCAGCCAGACTCGTCGTGCTGTCCCAGCACACACACCCATTGAATTTTCCAAGACAGTTAGATACATGATCAAAGGTCTTCCCTCGACTGGCGGCATCAAAACAGGAGGCTCTTAAAGGTACTCTTTGATCCTGTCGAAGGCAGCCTGGAAGTCTTCGTTCCAATTCAACACTTGATCTTTCTTTAGTAATTTGAAGATTGGTTCACAAGTAGCGGTTAGGTGAGAAATGAACCTGGAAATGTAGTTTAGTCGTCCTAAGAATCCTCTAACTTCCTTCTAGGTGCGAGGAGCTGGCATTTCTTGTATTTCTTTTACCTTTTCATGGTCCACTTCGATACCTTTACCGCTAACAATAAAGCTTAGGAGTTTACCGGACCTCACTCCAAATGTGCATTTACTCGGGTTCAACCTTAGTTTGTATTTCTTCAGTCTTTCAAACAGCTTCTGCAAATGGTCAATGTGTTCCTATTCAGTTTGTGATCTGGCTATCATGTCATCCGTGTAGACCTTTATCTCGTGATGGATCATATCATTAAACAGAGATACCATGGCGCGCTAATAAGTTGCCCCGGTGTTCTTCAGCCCAAATGGCATAACTTTGTAACAGAACATACCCCATTGTGTGACGAAGGTTGTTTTCTCCATGTCCTCAGGTGTCATTTTGATTTGATTTTACCATGAGAATCCATCCATGAAGGAGAATACTTTATGATGTGCGGTGTTGCCAACTAGAATATCGATATGGGGAAGCGGGAAATCATCCTTAGGGCTTTCCATATTCAAGTCTCTGTAATCCATACACATGCGTACTTTACCGTCCTTTTTAAGCACTGGAACAACATTGGCGAACCATTGTGGATAGGAGGTGACGGCTAAGAATCCGGCATTGAACTGCTTCATGACTTCAGTCTTGATCTTCTCTGACATTTCTGGCCGTATGCGATGGACTTTTTGTTTTATCGGAGGGCAGTCTTCTTTTATCGGCAGACGATGGACCACAATATCCGGGTCGAGTCCTCGCATGTCTTTGTATGACCAGGAAAAGACCTCAACATAGTCATGTAGTAACAGAGTTAAGCGCTTCTTGACATTAGGTTCTATATTGGCACCTACCTTTACTTCTTTCTTGTCCTCTTCGATTCCTAAGTTAACTGTGTCAATTGGCTCTTTGTGGGGTTGTATGGTCCTTTCTTCCTGTTGTAGTAACCTGGCTAGTTCCCCTGGCACTTCACAATCTTCCTCACCTTCGCCTTCGGCTTGCTAGATCAGATTTTCAAAGTCACAATATGCCATAGCAGAATCGTTACCCATTGGATCCTGAGCGGATGTGAATCTGCATTTTGATATGTGAGTCTGTGTAAGAGCATAGCTATCTTTGGAAAAATTAAAAATGTAGAAAAAGAAGAAGAAAGAGCGTAAGATTTGCATGCAAAAACATCCATAATTTATTGATGACATATGAAAATGAAGTAACAACCCTCACAAATGGACCGGTGTACCTCGCGTAAGACACAGGGTTTTAAAGTCTAAATTGTTTAATTATTACAAGTCCGACAAAAAATTTAAAGATAATTATTGTTGGATAAACGTAATAGGGAAAAATTCTTTGGCTTCCCAATTGTTGATTCCTCCGCCGATAGTTGGAAAAATCCATTCTTCCAGGTAACAACTGTCATCACTATCTTCCACTGTGTTAACTCCATGGTTGCTGATCCGCAAAGGTGGTCCCCCGGCACGACTACGACGAACAACTTTTTGGGCTCCTTCTTTGACTGCAGCCTTGGCATCTTTCAGAAAAGACATCTTCAGTGGAGGTCTGGTAATCTTTGGGACTTTGGAAACAGTTTTGGTTTCCGCAATTGTTTGTGGGACTTCCTCGAAATGCTGACACGGAGTTTCGATGAATTCACCATCCATTTTCACATACCTGAAGGAGTTCAGGTGACTGGCCATATATTCCTCCTCTCCATGGATAGTGATGATTTTCCCTTGATTGGGTACTTCAACATCTGATGTAATGTAGAGGTGACGGCACCAGCGTCATGAATCCAAGGTCGGCCCAATAAACATGAATAGGAAGGGAGAATATCCATTACATGGAAATTTGAATCAAAGGTCTGAGTTCCTACTTTGATGGGGATGTCCACCTCCCCGTGCACCATTCTCTTCGATCCATCAAAGGCCCTTACCACTATGTTGATGGGTTTTAAGGTTAAACCTTCACAGTCTAGTCTATCCAGAGCCTTCTTAGGCAGCACATTCAATGATGAACCAGTATCTACCAGGACATGGGCCAAAGTAGTGCCCTTGCATTCGACATAGACATGAAACGCATCATTGTGTTTCCTCCCTCTAGGTTTCAGATCAGCATCAGAAAAGCCCAAACCATTATCAGTTGTCAAACTAGCCACACAATCTTCGAATTAGTCAGCAGAGGTTTCCTATGGCACATGGGCAGTTTTAAGAAATTTCACCAAGGCCTTCGCATGAGCTTCGGAGCACAACAGTAAAGCTAGCATAGAAATCTTTAAAGGGGTCTTCCCTAACTATTCGACTACATTATAGTCGCTTCTCTTTATAATTTTCAAAATTTCTTCCACCTCTTTCTTGGAAGCCTCTGGGATAGATACTGACTGGGCTTTCATCCAGACAGGCTCAACCAAAATGTCTTTGCCCTGAGTCTTGGTCGACTCGATGATGGGGGTGTTAGTAGGGGTAATCACAGGAACTGTAGTAGTAGTATCAGCAGGAACAAAATCAGGAATGATCACAAGACTAGTAACAGCTTTTGGAGGAGAAATCTCAGGGGAGAACACTCTTCCACTTCTGGTTATTTTGTTGGTTCCCACAATGTTGCCAATGTCGGGGTCAGCCTTCTCAAAAACCAGGTCTTCATCAGCCAACCAATCTTGCTTGACGTCGTGGTAGTAGACGTCACCCCTATAGTTCCAGGGAACAGTTTTGTCTGAGGAGTATGGGATTGGCCCTTGTTGTACCCCAAAATTTTCCCTCTCATGTTTTCAAAGGTCTTCCCTTACATGCTTGGTTACAAACACTTGCCTAACGAAAATAAAGTTTTTTTTAAGATGAACAAATTGTCTTTTGATTGGCATCTGGGAAAAGTCTTCGATTGGGTATCCAAAATACTTCAATACAGGCTTGACTCGCCAGTCTTTGATTGGGCATTTGGCACTCTTCGATCAGGCTTTGATTAGTAAGCTTCGATTAGGTGTTTGGAACCCTTCGACCAAGCTTTGGTGTGCAAGTCTTCGATTGAGCGTTGGACCCCTTCGATCAAGTCAATTTCACAATGCTTCGACTAGTACTTCAGAGGGTCCTTCGAATGGAACTTCATACTTTACCTCAATCAGAACATCAGAACGAAATGACCTACGAATGGCATTTCAGTGCAGAGTTTCTCTTAATCTAAGATGCTCTGATGAAGGAAGTTCTGGACACTTCAAATCAGAACTTAGACTCATCACAAGGCCAAGGGCTGGTCGAAGTTGTCTAATAGGGAATGTTCTAAATAGATTCGAATTGGACTTTGAAGCTGGCAAAGAAGGCAGATTCGAAGGAATGAAGTAGGCTGGCATGACTAAGCAAAAACATGTATCTTAACCTGTCCAGGTTCACCCAAAGTTCACAATGGCATGTGTCCCTTGCAAATATAGAAATAATTAAATGTTGATTGTGGACTCAATTATTTGAATTAAAGGCCAGATTCTTGCCTTGTTTGCTCCCAACCCTACAAGAGCTGATTCGACCAGGTGATCCTTTTCTAATCAAGCAATCGAAGCAGAGGGAGGCTCAATCGAAGGGGCTATGCAATTGAAGCTGGAGTAATTCGATTTGGGACTTTAAAGCTATCAAAGAGAAGCATTCAAATGGTCATTCGAAGAACATTCAAAAGGTCCATTTGAAGAAGCATTCAGAAGGCCCATTCGAAGGGCACATAAGAAGTCCATTCGAAGGAGGCAACTCAAGACCAATCGAATAGCATGGCCTGGAGGCATTCGAAAATCAAAGGTGTCCAGGTTCATTCAAGATTCCAAAGAGACATGAATATTTCAAAAAAGGAAATCTTTTAATATGTCTGATTCTTGTCTCATGGCTTTAAAGGCCTGTTTAATTGGTTGTTTCTTGCCATTACTAGACCATCATACTCCTAAAATAAAAAGGCAAACATACAGTGCCAAGGGGGAACAAAAAACGAAAAAGGAGAAAAAGAAAGAGACAGGAAAGACACACAAAACTCTGCAGGAACGGAAAAACCCACGAAGGCGGCCACACATACCTTGCCTCGCAAAAGCACCAGCCTTCCCCACGAAAGTCTATACTCCATTGCAGGCACCTTCCATCCAAATCCAGGCGCCTCCAGTGGTATAATGTTCAATCTCACTTAATCTTAAAATTACTCATAATTGCATATTCATAGTTTTTTTTTGTTATTACTTGTGAGCGATTTAACAAAGCGTGTATAAGCTGCAGTGTTCATACGTTTGAACCCCCCATGGATAAAGTTTCTTTCAAAGCAGGTTACATTTGAAATCCATGATCTTGGCTGTGACAAATCGAAACCAACCCAGATCTGGGTTCAGGAATTGATTTCGAATGAGACATTTCTCTATGTTGTTTAGTTCCGAATTGACTAATTTGTAGGGCCAAAAGCAGGAGTCATGCCTTTTGAATGAGCAAGCAGCTCAGGGGTGAAAGGGAATTCGCTCAATCGAAGGGACTAGGATCCAATATCACAGGCCTTGTATTTTCAATTTCTAACAAACTTCCTTGCAGGTCCAACATCACAGGTCCCCCAAAACTTTATGCAATTTTATTTCAGGTACTCAGTTGCAGCGCCCCAAAGTGTGGATCATCATACTTCCCATCCCATCAAATGTCAGGTGGCCCACTAGGCAGATTCAAGGATCCAGATTGCACGCCTACCATACACTCTGGTCAACAAGCGCATAGGCAATCTGAAAGGTCAAACAAGGCTGAAACGTTGATGGGCCTCAAAATTGCTGATCTTACCACCAAATCAGGCCCACACCCCCCTTTGGTTTATTCTTTTTTCCATTTTTCTTTTATTTAATTTGTTTTATTATTTTTTGTTAATTAACCAACCAATAATTTTTCTCATAAAATCATAAAACACAAAAAATAATATTTATTAATTTCACTATTTTATTTTTGTAAATAAATCATTAATTAATTTATTTATCTTAAATTAGGTTTAATGATAATATATTTTGCAATAAATTAAAATTGATTTAGAATTAGGTTTTAATATTTTTACCTTTCTAATTTTATTTCCTTAATTAAAATAAAACTCAAAAAATATTTTATTTTAATTAATTAATTAATTAATTATTAGTTAGACTTAATTCTTAAATCAAAAATAACAAAAATATGCTTTATTCAATAAAAGGGTCAAAACCCTAAAGGACATTTCGATTCAATTTTCTCGCGCGTATTATTTTGATCCATATATTGTAATTGCTCCGAGGATGTAATAGTTTTAACTTAGGACTTTTATTTATCGCTTTTATTTACTTTTTCGCATTTAATTTTAAGGGTTTGTTTTTGGCGATGTAAATACCCGACGCCTTGTAATAGCTTAGCTTTATTTTCCGCAATTTATTTTCCACAACCATTAACTGCTAGATGTTTGAATAATAGGCTATGCATGACAAGATTAACCTTTAATTTAAAATCAACCGTACCTCATCATAACATGTACAAAGATAATATAAACTGAAAAACAATACACTCGCACATGCCACTCCTAGGGTACACCTCACTTGGTTGCCTCGAACGTGGTCATTGAGTATAGAATGTTTTAGAGGTCGCCCTCTTGTCCAAAGATCATAAGTTGCCTCGAAATGGTTGCCTCGGAAAAATGATCTAAGACATTAGGGTTACCGCTAAGGCGTCCTCACATTGCTTTAGTGGCCACACGTCCCTTAAATCGAATTGACCCGAAAACTCCAACGACGATGCTACCTACTCCTCAATAGTGGGATAGCATTGTTTAAAGGACATGTGCACAGTTTAATTCCTTTTTGAGTAGGTAGATGTTCTTAAGTACTTGCTCTTTTGAAAACAAAAACAAAACATTTCGCACTTACACTCTCTTCCAAACAAAAAACTCTTTTCAAACCCACAAACACAAAGAAAAGCAAATTTTTGAAAACATAGTGAGCAAGTACCTAAGAGCCCGTGGATAACCACGGATAGAAAGGGTGCTAACACCTTCCCTTTCTATAATCTACCTCCCGAACCCGAGAAACATCTCGAAAAGGAATTTTTATGTGCTTTTGTCCTTTCCTTGTTGGATAAAATAAAAGACGGTGGAGACTCTTGCTAACCGCGACATTTTGCGAAAACAAACGCAAACACGAACCAGCATTCCAAAACAGTCAGTTCTCATTCCCACTGATCACAGAACTGGCGACTCTGCTGGGGAATGATTTATAAGTGAGGTGTACCTTAGGATTAGATCACTTATGTTTTCAATTGTATGCTTTGTATGCTTTATATTTGTGGGCTTGTATTGGAGTTCTATAGATCCTAACCCGGATCTGGGGATACCCTTTAGGTAAGTAGAAATAAACTGTGAGGGATCTTTCCGGCATAGACCGACACGGATTAGGCAGTAGCTACGTTGGTGTTCCACCTTAGTCTGTACCGATATCCCTTGTGTTGGAACGAGGAGAATATGGGTCTTCTGAGGAGTCATTAAGCACCAACTGACCTTAGAACCTTAAATTGACCAACTTGGCCATAGAACAGTAACAGTATGCTACACTCATTGAGACTAAACTCTCGCGATGATTCCGGCCACAAGAAAAGGTTGCTAAACTGGAATTATGATAGATTGAGGGTAGTCAGTGATATTGAGATCCTCTAGAACCCGGTTACTATTTTTAGGACAGGTTTTAACCAACTGAACTGAAAGAGGGTAGTACCTAAGCTCCATGCCAGCCTGAAATCTATGGGCTCTTTTGTG
The DNA here is from genome assembly GCA_948472305.1 of Vicia faba. Classification (NCBI taxonomy): domain Eukaryota; kingdom Viridiplantae; phylum Streptophyta; class Magnoliopsida; order Fabales; family Fabaceae; genus Vicia; species Vicia faba. The sequence continues at coordinate 1,152,081,265 of OX451739.1, read as the reverse complement.
TGACTTGTGTGCCTTCAAACTTGAACTACTTGCACATTCCTGTTATCTGACAACATGGGTTCCTTGCAGGTTTTGTTTACAGTCCTTATCCAATAATCTGGATTTATTTCAGGGCTTACTTAAATCACCTCACACTTTTGCTTAAACGCATAGCATACACATCATAACATCATGCCTTAACATTTCCTTAACCATTTCAAGGATCCCAAGGGCTGGTGATGCAGGTTATGGTAAATCAAATGTCCAGCAAGGGGCAAAGGGGATTTATTTTCCTCTAGCCAATGTCGTCTAGAGATCAAAACACGACAACTTGAGTCAGGGGCTATGACCCACTCGATATGGTGAGCTTGACTCTTGAAGAAGGACTCTTAACAACATGAAGTTCCTTCAATCAAAGCTATAAGATTCAAATTCTAACAGTTTCTTGTTTACCCTGCGAGATCCTTGAAAACATTGTATACATATATCATACATATCATTGCATAACAGGTCATCCGTTACAGGTCTCTTATCTTCTTCGTTGTTTATTTCAGCAATCATCATTTCTACTGAACCTTCCACTGAGCAAGCTATCAAGGCCCTCCAGACCCAGAATGCCCAATTTCAAGAGTTGGTCATGAGCCTAGCTAAGGGTCAGCACGACCTGAAGACCCTGATTCTGAAAGAGAGGAAGAAGAAGAAAAAGAGGACCATCATGTTCAATACTGGACGCAGGTTTGGAAACGGGCTGCAGAATGAAGTTGATCTGACCACCTCATCTGGGGAGAAAGATAGTCCACAAGAAAGGAGGGCTCCTAGCCCTATGGTCTCTGACAATGAGACGGAATATGATGAAGAACAGTATCCTCCTGCTGAGGATAAGTACAAACAGCTGGAAGACCGTTTGAGAACTATGGAGATACAGAAGGTGCCCGGTCTGGACTTCGGAGATCTGGGTCTATCATCTGGGGTGGTGATTCCCCGTAAGTTCAAGGCACCTGCCTTTGCCAAGTATGACGGAGCTTCCTGTCCAAAGCTGCACCTCCGGTCATATGTGAGGAAGATCCAACCTTACACTGCTGATAAGAACTTGTGGATCCATTTCTTTCAAGACAGTCTTTCAGGGACTCAGCTTGAGTGGTTCTATCAGTTGGACGGAGCCAGTATCCGCAGCTGGGAGGATTTGGCTACTGCGTTCTATAGGCAGTATCAGTATAACTCCGACCTGGCTCCTACGCGTACCCAACTCCAGGGTATGTCAATAGGGACGGGTGAAGGATTTAAAGAGTATGCTCAAAAATGGAGAGACCTTGCCGGAAGGGTGCAACCACCTTTAGCTGATCGTGAACTTGTTGATATGTTTTTGGGGACCCTATCTGGTCCATTCTTTAACCATTTAATTGGAAGCTCTTCAGGCGGGTTTACAGACCTTATCTTGACCGGTGAGAGGATTGAAGCTGGTATTAAGGCTGGGAAGATACAGAAGGGTGCCCCATCGGGCACCGAGAAGAAGCTGTTTAAGAAAGAGTCCAGTGTTGTCTACAGTTCAAGAAGATAGAATAGACCTGAACACCGCCAAGCTGTCAATGCGGTTGTTATTTCAAAACCTGTTGGTGTTCCTCAGCATCACAACCAACAAAGGGACGGGAGATCTCGAAGGAAATTCACTCGTCTCAGCATGACTTTGTCTCAGATGTTGCCACAGTTGCTGAAGACCAATCTGGTGACTCTAAAAGAAGCTCCGAAGATTTTAAATACAACATCACGAAGGTATAACCCTAACGCCCGCTGCGCTTATCACTCTGATAGCCCGGGGCATAATACGGATGATTGTTGGGCTTTGAAGAACAAGGTTCAAGACCTAATCGAGCCTAAGAAGATCGAATTCGACCCTCCTAAGACTCCCAATATGATCACTGCTCCCTTGCCAAAATATGGCTAGGATTGAAAGCACTTTTGTTCATTTGAATTCTGAAATTGTATTTTTCTTTGCTTATTCAAACAATTATTATCATGTCGAACTCTTTTATTTCATTAATACATTGCATATGTCTGTTTTGAATCAATACATTCGTATTTCACTATATTCAAATTGCTTTCATTTTTTGTGATGATCAACTCTCGATTAAAAAATTCTAAGCCTTTTGAGGGAGGATGATGAAAACGATACCACGATCTTTACAGTATGCTTTTGAACAGACCCCGCTGACTATGTACAGGCATTGTTTCAAATCCTAAACAGTGGAGTTATAAGGAAGATACTCCCTCGTCAACCCCTTCGAGCCAAAGAAGTTGGAGTTTTTCTTTTCACAAATTAAAACCTGGGGCAGGGTAGTTTTCTCAGTTGATCCAGGTGCACAATGAATGGCATCAAAGAAGTCCTTCTGAAACAAAATACGGTATTGGTTTGGTATAATCGTCAAGACAGGCAGTCATTATCTCTCGAAATAAAAGCCCAATAAGTTAAAACCTATGAAGAAGACTTAAGAAAAACTGTGGCATCCCGCTGACTGTAGTCACAAGAAGAAACAGTTCAGGAAAAAGACAGGGATAATAAAATCAAAAAGAGGTCCTAAAAACTCTCAACAAAAATGACTGCCTGTTCAAAATAAATTGTCAGTATCCGAACCATCACTGGAATATTAGAGCAAAGACTCAAACGGGATCTAATGCACGATTAGCTCAGTTTAGGATCGAAGAACATCACGAAGAGCGGGTGGGTACAAATATACTTTGAGCCTTTATCCTTTCTTTCTTAAATCGTGAACCAAGCCACGTTATAACCCTTAAAAAGTCCTAGCTGAAGCATGGGTTAGTCCGAAAGCATACTGTTACAAAAGGTATCCTGACTCCTGTAGGGCTTGCTGTAAATCCTGAGTTGACGTCACATTTTTCAAAATTTTCCTATCTTACTGAAAAACTGCATTTTTAAAAAACTTCAAGACAGACATAAGCTTTGCATTCTTAAAATAACATTGTTTGCATATGACTATTTGTTCAAACAGCAGAGAAATTTACACAACGAATATCCAGTGAACAAAAACCTTCTCAATAAAAAAGGATCACCTCAAGTGGAGAAACACTTCCAATCAAGGGGCACGGCATGATCATTGTCCATCCTCTGGGGCAGTCAAGTCAAGACTCAAGGAATCTATCAAAATGCCAAATAGCCAGGGGTAGATCTCCATCTGAATCAATTGGGGCATTGGACATGAATTCCAGCAACGAATCTTGCATGATCAAACGAAGATCTTCTGGTAGTATGGCAACACAACACTACCGACAGTGACACCTCCCTACATCCTGAGAGCGTGGACATAGTCAAAAAGTACTACACATAATCGAAGACCCTCTAGGTTGACTGGCCTAGGAAAAATAAGGGCTTCCCGGCGAACCAAAAGGGTTCGGGAAAAAATAAGGGATGAAAATGAAAAAAAATTGTACACCCGGAAAGTCGAAAACCTGAAAAGGCAACTTAGGCAAAAAAGGGTATCCCGATGGACTAAAAACCCGAAAGGGCGGTCCAGGCAAAAATTAGGGATCAAAGCGTACGACTATGTCCCGTCATCTCGTCACTTACCTACCAGAAGAAGACTTGTCATTTCGACCGAAATATACCAAGCACCTCATAGGTGGGGATAATACTCGGTCCACAGGGCCTCCGCAGGCACCTTCTCCCGCAAAAAAAATAGGGGCAAATAAGAATTGTCCGAACTGTACAAGTTGCTCTGTCCACCAGGTACCAAGGTATATATTCAGCTGAAGAATATGGCTAAGATACTTTCACTCCCCGCAGAGTAAGACAGTAATGCTAGCTCTCTCAGCTGAGACTTGCAACTATGAACGAATCAGCCATACTCTCCCCCAAGCAGAGTTAGTCTACCGTCAGCCACGAAAAGGCTTGGTATCCCCAGAAGGTCTTAATATTCCCCAGCGGAGTATAAGGATATTCCCCAGCAAGCATAAGAGTATCCCTGGCAGTCTTAATATTCCTCAACGGAATATAAGAATATTCCCCGGCAGAATGCAAGATACCCCCAGTGGAGCCATTTCCCCAGCGCAGTCTAAAAAAGTTTCCCCAATAGAGTTGAATCATCTTCCCCAGTAGATTCTGGAAGCTTATCCCCTGCAAAGCACAAATAAGTCTCCCCAGCCAAATTTAGAGGATATCCTCACAAGAGTCTAACCGGGTTATCCTCAGCAAGTTGCAACTGAAAGATCATCCCCAGCGAAGTTCTTTCTATCCCCAGTGGAGTTCATTGTTAAAATCCCTAACAGAGCTTATCAACGGAATCCCCAACGGAGTTTATCATTAAAATCTCAGCAAAGTATCTCTTCCCCACAGAGTAATTCCCTGCAGAGTAATATCTTCACCATGTTTATTCCACAATAGAGTTATTTTCTCCTACAGGTTTATTCTCACAACCAACTTCGTTCGTCATCCCCATCAGAAACATTCTAAACAAAGTTTGAAGACACACATACTATTCAACAGCAGTCCAGGATTTATTTTCCCAGACGAAAATACATTCATAAACATTTCACATTTCATACCTCCTATTTACATACATGATAAAGTGCATACGACACGATCTCATTTATTTTTGAGAACATCATGACATCATGCATTTCATACATCATGAAATTGCATACAGCTAACGTTTTACCTTTTTCAAGAAAGGGTCAATCAAAAGATGGCTACCATCAACCTTTTCAAGTCCCAGTTTAATACCGGTAGCAAGCCAGGAAAACTATCTGTGGACGACTGATTGTAGATTAATACCTGTAACAAGCCAGGAAAATCATCTACATGAAGAGATTGAAGATTAATACATGTAACAAGCCAGGAAGACCATCTTTCTTTCTCAAGTCAGAGATTAATACCTGAAACCAGCCAGGACAGCTATCTGCTCGACCAACCTTTTCAAGTCCCAGTTGAATACCTGTAGCAAGCCAGGAAAATTATCTACATGAAGAGATTGAAGATTAATACTTGTAACAAGCCAGGAAGACCATGTTTCTTTCTCAGGTCAGAGATTAATACCTGAAACCAGCCAGGACAGCTATCTCCTCGACCAACCTTTTCAAGTCCCAGTTGAATACCTGTAGCAAGCCAGGAAAACTATATGTGGACGACTGACTGTAGATTAATACCTGTAACAAGCCAGGAAAATTATCTACATGAAGAGATTGAAGATTAATACCTGTAACAAGCCAGGAAGACCATCTTTCTTTCTCAGGTCAGAGATTAATACCTGAAACCAGCCAGGACAGCTATCTCCTCTACCAACCTTTTCAAGTCCCAGTTTAATACTTGTAGCAAGCCAGGAAAACTATCTCTGGATGACTGACTGTAGATTAATACCTGTAACAAGCCAGGAAAATTATCTACATGAAGATATTGAAGATTAATAATTGTAACAAGCCAGGAAAACTATTTTTATTTCTCAGGTCAGCTATTAGTACTTGGAAATAGACAGGACAAGTTCTATAACCTCAACGGTATACTCCCGATGAGCATGAGTCAGTTCCTAAATCTCAATAAAAGTTAGACTTCCCCAGCGGAATCTTCTACAAACAACAGGTATGCAAGTCCTCGCTAAGGAATCTCTTATGCGATCGACACTCCTGCAGATGGCATTTATAAGCCCATCCTCCTACCAACAATCTCCAAATGGAATCTGTAAGCCCATTCTCGCCATCACAATGCTGATACTACACCATGTGAGTGCAAATTACTGGGCACTCTAGTGTTCAATTATCTTCCACCTTCGGATCGCGAAAGGCTCGAGAGCCAATCTATATCCTCAGGTTTAAGAAAATTGAACATGGGCAACTGTTGTACCCCAAAATTTTCCCTCTCATATTTTCAAAGGTCTTCCCTTACATGGTTGTCCACAAACACTTGCCTAACGAAAATAAAGTTTTTTTGAAGATGAACAAAGTGTCTTTCGATTGGCATCTGGGAAAAGTCTTCGATTGGGTATCCAAAATACTTCGATACAGGCTTGACTCACCAGTCTTCGATTGGGAATTTGGCACTCTTCAATCAGGCTTTGATTATTAAGCTTCGATTAGGTGTTTGGAACCCTTCGATCAAGCTTTGGTGTGCAAGTCTTCGATTGAGCGCTGGACCCCTTCGATCAAGTCAATTTCACAATGCTTCAACTAGTACTTCAGAGGGTCCTTCGACTGGAACTTCATACTTTACCTCAATCAGAACATCAGAACGAAATGACCTTCGAATGGCATTTAAGTGCAGAGTTTCTCTTAATCTAAGATGCTCTGATGAAGGAAGTTCTGGACACTTCGAATCAGAACTTAGAATCATCACAAGGCCAAGGGCTGGTCGAAGTTGTCTAATAGGGAATGTTCTAAATAGATTCGAATTGGACTTTGAAGCTGGCAAAGAAGGCAGATTCGAATGAATGAAGTAGGCTGGCATAACTAAGCAAAAACATATATCCTAACCTGTCCAGGTTCACCCAAAGTTCACAATGGCATGTGTCCCTTGCAAATATAGAAATAATTAAATGCTGATTGTGGACTCAATTATTTGAATTAAAGGCCAGATTCTTGCCTTGTTTGCTCCCAACCCTACAAGAGCTGATTCGACCAAGGTGATCCTTTTCGAATCAAGCAATCGAAGCAGAGGGAGGCTCAATCGAAGGGGCTATACAATTGATGCTGGAGTAATTCGATTTGGGACTTTGAAGCTATCAAAGAGAAGCATTCAAAGGGTCATTCGAAGAACATTTAAAAGGTCCATTTGAAGAAGCATTCAGAAGGCCCATTCGAAGGGCACATAAGAAGTCCATTCGAAGGAGGAAACTCAAGACCAATCGAAGAGCATGGCCTGTAGGCATTCGAAAATCAAAGGTGTCCAGGTTCATTCAAGATTCCAAAGAGACGTGAATATTTCAAAAAAGGAAATCTTTTAATATGTTTGATTCTTGTCTCATGGCTTTAAAGGCCTGTTTAATTGGTTGTCTCTTGCAGTTACTAGACCATCATACTCCTATAAATACAAAGGCAAGCTAACAGTGCCAAGGGGGAACAAAAAACGAAAAACGAGAAAAAGAAAGAGACGGGAAAGACACACAAAACTCTGCAGGAACGGAAAAACCCACGAAGGCGGCCACATATACCTTGCCTCGCAAAAGCACCAGCCTGCACCACGAAAGTCTAGACTCCATTGCAGGCACCTTCCGTCCAAATCCAGGTGCCTCCAGTGGTATAATGTTCAATCTCACTTAATCTTAAAATTACTCATAATTGCATATTCATAGTTTTTTTTTGTTATTACTTGTGAGCGATTTAACAAAGCGTGTATAAGCTGCAGTGTTCATACGTTTGAACCCCCCATGGATAAAGTTTCTTTCAAAGCAGGTTACATTTGAAATCCATGATCTTGGCTGTGACAAATCGAAACCAACCCAGATCTGGGTTCGGGAATTGATTTCGAATGAGACATTTCTCTATGTTGTTTAGTTCCGAATTGACTAATTTGTAGGGCCAAAAGCAGGAGTCATGCCTTTTGAATGAGCAAGCAGCTCAGGGGTGAAAGGGAATTCGCTCAATCGAAGGGACTAGGATCCAATATCACAGGCCTTGTATTTTCAATTTCTAACAAACTTCCTTGCAGGTCCAACATCCCAGGTCCCCCAAAACTTTATGCAATTTTATTTCAGGTACTCAGTTGCAGCGCCCCAAAGTGTGGATCATCATACTTCCCATCCCATCAAATGTCAGGTGGCCCACTAGGCAGATTCAAGGATCCAGATTGCACGCCTACCATACACTCTGGTTAACAAGCGCATAGGCAATCTGAAAGGTCAAACAAGGCTGAAATGTTGATGGGCCTCAAAATTGCTGATCTTACCACCAAATCAGGCCCACACCCCCCTTTGGTTTATTCTTTTTTCCATTTTTCTTTTATTTAATTTGTTTTATTATTTTTTGTTAATTAACCAACCAATAATTTTTCTCATAAAATCATAAAACACAAAAAATAATATTTATTAATTTCACTATTTTATTTTTGTAAATAAACCATTAATTAATTTATTTAGCTTAAATTAGGTTTAATGATAATATATTTTGCAATAAATTAAAATTGATTTAGAATTAGGTTTTAATATTTTTACCTTTCTAATTTTATTTCCTTAATTAAAATAAAACTCAAAAAATATTTTCTTTTAATTAATTAATTAATTATTAGTTAGACTTTATTCTTAAATCAAAAATAACAAAAATATGCTTTATTCAATAAAAGGGTCAAAACCCTAGAGGACATTTCGATTCAATTTTCTCGCGCGTATTGTTTTGATCCATATATTGTAATTGCTCCGAGGATGTAATAGTTTTAACTTAGGACTTTTATTTATCGCTTTTATTTACTTTTTCGCATTTAATTTTAAGGGTTTGTTTTTGGCGATGTAAATACCCGACGCCTTGTAATAGCTTAGTTTTATTTTCCGCAATTTATTTTCCACAACCATTAACTGCTAGATGTTTGAATAATAGGCTATGCATGACAAGATTAACCTTTAATTTAAAATCAACCGTAGCTCATCATAACATGTACAAAGATAATATAAACTGAAAAACAATACACTCGCACATGCCACTCCTAGGGTACACCTCACTTGGTTGCCTCGAACGTGGTCATTGAGTATAGAATGTTTTAGAGGTCGCCCTCTTGTCCAAAGATCATAAGTTGCCTCGAAACGGTTGCCTCGGAAAAATGATCTAAGACATTAGGGTTACCGCTAAGGCGTCCTCACATTGCTTTAGTGGCCACACGTCCCTTAAATCGAATTGACCCGAAAACTCCAACGACGATGCTACCTACTCCTCAATAGTGGGATAGCATTGTCTAAAGGACATGTGCACAGTTTAATTCCTTTTTAAGTAGGTAGATGTTCTTAAGTACTTGCTCTTTTGAAAACAAAAACAAAACATTTCGCACTTACACTCTCTTCCAAACAAAAAACTCTTTTCAAACCCACAAACACAAAGAAAATCAAATTTTTGAAAACATAGTGAGCAAGTACCTAAGAGCCCGTGGATAACCACGGATAGAAAGGGTGCTAACACCTTCCCTTTCTATAATCTACCTCCCGAACCCGAGAAACCTCTCGAAAAGGAATTTTTATGTGCTTTTGTCCTTTCCTTGTTGGATAAAATAAAAGACGGTGGAGACTATTGCTAACCGCGACATTTTGTGAAAACAAACGCAAACACGAACCAGCATTCCAAAATAGTCAGTTCTCATTCCCACTGATCACAGAACTGGCGACTCTGCTGGGGAATGATTTATAAGTGAGGTGTACCTTAGGATTAGATCACTGATGTTTTCAATTGTATGCTTTGTATGCTTTATATTTGTGGGCTTGTATTGGAGTTCTATAGATCCTAACCCGGATCTGGGGATACCCTTTAGGTAAGCAGAAATAAACTGTGAGGGATCTGTCCGACATAGACCGACACGGATTAGGCAGTAGCTACGTTGGTGTTCCACCTTAGTCTGTACCGATATCCCTTGTGTTGGAACGAGGAGAATATGGGTCTTCTGAGGAGTCATTAAGCACCAACTGACCTTAGAACCTTAAATTGACCAACTTGGCCATAGAACAGTAACAGTATGCTACACTCATTGAGACTAAACTCTCGCGATGATTCCGGCCACAAGAAAAGGTTGCTAAACTGGAATTATGACCGATTGAGGGTAGTCAGTGATATTGAGATCCTCTAGAACCCGGTTACTATTTTTAGGACAGGTTTTAACCAACTGAACTGAAAGAGGGTAGTACCTAAGCTCCATGCCAGCCTGAAATCTATGGGCTCTTTTGTGTGACTTGTGTGCCTTCAAACTTGAACTACTTGCACATTCCTGTTATCTGACAACATGGGTTCCTTGTAGGTTTTGTTTACAGTCCTTATCCAATAATCTGGATTTATTTCAGGGCTTACTTAAATCACCTCACACTTTTGCTTAAACACATAGCATACACATCATAACATCATGCCTTAACATTTCCTTAACCATTTCAAGGATCCCAAGGGCTGGTGATGCAGGTTATGGTAAATCAAATGTCCAGCAAGGGGCAAAGGGGATTTATTTTCCTCTAGCCAATGTCGTCTAGAGATCAAAACACGACAACTTGAGTCAGGGGCTATGACCCACTCGATATGGTGAGCTTGACTCTTGAAGAAGGACTCTTAACAACATGAAGTTCCTTCAATCAAAGCTACAAGATTTAAATTCTAACAGTTTCTTGTTTACCCTGCGAGATCCTTGAAAACATTGCATACATATATCATACATATCATTTCATAACAGGTCATCCATTACAGGTCTCTTATCTTCTTCGTTGTTTATTTCAGCAATCATCATTTCTACTGAACCTTCCACTGAGCAAGCTATCAAGGCCCTCCAGACCCAGAATGCCCAATTTCAAGAGTTGGTCATGAGCCTAGCTAAGGGTCAGCACGACCTGAAGACCCTGATTCTGAAAGAGAGGAAGAAGAAGAAAAAGAGGACCATCATGTTCAATACTGGACGCAGGTTTGGAAACGGGCTGCAGAATGAAGTTAATATGACCACCTCATCTGGGGAGAAAGATAGTCCACAAGAAAGGAGGGCTCCTAGCCCTATGGTCTCCGACAATGAGACGGAATATGATGAAGAACAGTATCCTCCTGCTGAGGATAAGTACAAACAGCTGGAAGACCGTTTGAGAACTATGGAGATACAGAAGGTGCCCGGTCTGGACTTCGGAGATCTGGGTCTATCATCTGGGGTGGTGATTCCCCGTAAGTTCAAGGCACCTGCCTTTGCCAAGTATGACGGAGCTTCCTGTCCAAAGCTGCACCTCCGGTCATATGTGAGGAAGATCCAACCTTACACTGCTGATAAGAACTTGTGGATCCATTTCTTTCAAGACAGTCTTTCAGGGACTCAGCTTGAGTGGTTCTATCAGTTGGACGGAGCCAGTATCCGCAGCTGGGAGGATTTGGCTACTGCGTTCTATAGGCAGTATCAGTATAACTCCGACCTGGCTCCTACGCGTACCCAACTCCAGGGTATGTCAATAGGGACGGGTGAAGGATTTAAAGAGTATGCTCAAAAATGGAGAGACCTTGCCGGAAGGGTGCAACCACCTTTAGCTGATCGTGAACTTGTTGATATGTTTTTGGGGACCCTATCTGGTCCATTCTTTAACCATTTAATTGGAAGCTCTTTAGGCGGGTTTACAGACCTTATCTTGACCGGTGAGAGGATTGAAGCTGGTATTAAGGCTGGGAAGATACAGAAGGGTGCCCCATCGGGCACCGAGAAGAAGCTGTTTAAGAAAGAGTCCAGTGATGTCTACAGTTCAAGGAGACAGAATAGACCTGAACACTGCCAAGCTGTCAATGCGGTTGTTATTTCAAAACCTGTTGGTGTTCCTCAACATCACAACCAACAAAGGGACGGGAGATCTCGAAGGAAATTCACTCGTCTCAGCATGACTTTGTCTCAGATGTTTCCATAGTTGCTGAAGACCAATCTGGTGACTCTAAAAGAAGCTCCGAAGATTTTAAATACAACATCACGAAGGTATAACCCTAACGCCCGCTGCGCTTATCACTCTGATAGCCCGGGGCATAATACGGATGATTGTTGGGCTTTGAAGAACAAGGTTCAAGACCTAATCGAGCCTAAGAAGATCAAATTCGACCCTCCTAAGACTCCCAATGTGATCACTGCTCCCTTGCCAAAATATGGCTAGGATTGAAAGCACTTTTGTTTATCTGAATTCTGAAGTTGTATTTTTCTTTGCTTATTCAAACAATTATTATCATGTCGAACTCTTTTATTTCATTAATACATTGCATATGTCTGTTTTGAATCAATACATTCGTATTTCACTATATTCAAATTGCTTTCATTTTTTGTGATGATCAACTCTCGATTAAAAAATTCTAAGCCTTTTGAGGGAGGATGATGAAAACGATACCACGATCTTTACAGTATGCTTTTGAACAGACCCCGTTGACTATGTACAGGCATTGTTTCAAATCCTAAACAGTGGAGTTATAAGGAAGATAATCCCTCGTCAACCCCTTCGAGCCAAAGAAGTTGGAGTTTTTCTTTTCACAAATTAAAACCCTTAATTATAACCTGGGGCAGGGTAGTTTTCTCAGTTGATCCAGGTGCACAATGAATGGCATCAAAGAAGTCCTTCTGAAACAAAATACGGTATTGGTTTGGTATAATCGTCAAGACAGGCAGTCATTATCTCTCGAAATAAAAGCCCAATAAGTTAAAACCTATGAAGAAGACTTAAGAAAAACTGTGGCATCCCGCTGACTGTAGTCACAAAAAGAAACAGTTCAGGAAAAAGACAGGGATAATAAAATCAAAAAGAGGTCCTAAAAACTCTCAACAAAAATGACTGCCTGTTCAAAATAAATTGTCAGTATCCGAACCATCACTGGAATATTAGAGCAAAGACTCAAACGGGATCTAATGCACGATTAGCTCAGTTTAGGATCGAAGAACATCACGAAGAGCGGGTGGGTACAAATATACTTTGAGCCTTTATCCTTTCTTTCTTAAATCGTGAACCAAGCCACGTTATAACCCTTAAAAAGTCCTAGCTGAAGCATGGGTTAGTCCGAAAGCATACTGTTACAAAAGGTATCCTGACTCCTGTAGGGCTTGCTGTAAATCCTGAGTTGACGTCACATTTTACAAAATTTTCCTATCTTACTGAAAAACTGCATTTTCAAAAAACTTCAAGACAGACATAAGCTTTGCATTCTTAAAATAACATTGTTTGCATATGACTATTTGTTCAAACAGCAGAGAAATTTACACGACGAATATCCAGTGAACAAAAACCTTCTCAATAAAAAAGGATCACCTCAAGTGGAGAAACACTTCCAATCAAGGGGCACGGCATGATCATTGTCCATCCTCTAGGGCAGTCAAGTCAAGACTCAAGGAATCTCTCAAAATGCCAAATAGCCAGGGGTAGATCTCCATCTGAATCAATTGGGGCATTGGACATGAATTCCAGCAACGAATCTTGCATGATCAAACGAAGATCTTCTGGTAGTATGGCAACACAACACTACCGACAGTGACACCTCCCTACATCCTGAGAGCGTGGACATAGTCAAAAAGTACTACACATAATCGAAGACCCGCTAGGTTGACTGGCCTAGGAAAAATAAGGGCTTCCCGGCGAACCAAAAGGGTTCGGGAAAAAATAAGGGATGAAAATGAAAAAAATTTGTACACCCGGAAAGTCGAAAACCTGAAAAGGCAACTTGGGCAAAAAAGGGTATCCCGATGGACTAAAAACCCGAAAGGGCGGTCCAGGCAAAAATTAGGGATCAAAGCGTACGACTATGTCCCGTCATCTCGTCACTTACCTACCAGAAGAAGACTTGTCATTTTGACCGAAATATACCAAGCACCTCATAGGTGGGGATAATACTCGATCACAGGGCCTCCGCAGGCACCTTCTCCCGCAAAAAAACAGGGGCAAATAAGAATTGTCCGAACTGTACAAGTTGCTCTGTCCACCAGGTACCAAGGTATATATTCAGCTGAAGAATATGGCTAAGATACTTTCACTCCCCGCAGAGTAAGACAGTAATGCTAGCTCTCTCAGCTGAGACTTGCAACTATGAATGAATCAGCCATACTCTCCCCCAAGCAGAGTTAGTCTACCGTCAGCCACGAAAAGGCTTGGTATCCCCAGAAGGTCTTAATATTCCCCAGCGGAGTATAAGGATATTCCCCAGCAAGCATAAGAGTATCCCTGGCAGTCTTAATATTCCTCAACGGAATATAAGAATATTCCCCGGCAGAATGCAAGATACCCCCAGTGGAGCCATTTCCCCAGCGCAGTCTAAAAAAGTTTCCCCAATGGAGTTGAATCATCTTCCCCAGTAGATTCTGGAAGCTTATCCCCTGCAAAGCACAAATAAGTCTCCCCAGCCAAATTCAGAGGTTATCCTCACAAGAGTCTAACCGGGTTATCCTCAGCAAGTTGCAACTGAAAGATCATCCCCAGCGAAGTTCTTTCTATCCCTAGTGGAGTTCATTATTAAAATCCCTAACAGAGCTTATCAACGGAATCCCCAACGGAGTTTATCATTAAAATCTCATCAAAGTATCTCTTCCCCACAGAGTAATTCCCCGCAAAGTAATCTCTTCACCATGTTTATTCCACAACGGAGTTATTTTCTCCTACAGGTTTATTCTCACAACCAACTTCGTTCGTCATCCCCATCAGAAACATTCTAAACAAAGTTTGAAGACACACATACTATTCAACAGCAGTCCAGGATTTATTTTCCTAGACGAAAATACATTCATAAACATTTCACATTTCATACCTCCTATTTACATACATGATAAAGTGCATACGACACGATCTCATTTATTTTTGAGAACATCATGACATCATGCATTTCATACATCATGAAATTGCATACAGCTAACGTTTTACCTTTTTCAAGAAAGGGTCAATCAAAAGATGGCTACCATCAACCTTTTCAAGTCCCAGTTTAATACCGGTAGCAAGCCAGGAAAACTATCTGTGGACTACTGATTGTAGATTAATACCTGTAACAAGCCAGGAAAATCATCTACATGAAGAGATTGAAGATTAATACATGTAACAAGCCAGGAAGACCATCTTTCTTTCTCAGGTCAGAGATTAATACCTGAAACCAGCCAGGACAGCTATCTCCTCGACCAACCTTTTCAAGTCCCAATTGAATACCTGTAGCAAGCCAGGAAAACTATCTGTGGACGACTGATTGTAGATTAATACCTGTAACAAGCCAGGAAAATCATCTACATGAAGAGATTGAAGATTAATACATGTAACAAGCCAGGAAGACCATCTTTCTTTCTCAGGTCAGAGATTAATACCTGAAACCAGCCAGGACAGCTATCTCCTCGACCAACCTTTTCAAGTCCCAGTTTAATACCTGTAGCAAGCCAGGAAAACTATCTGTGGACGACTGACTGTAGATTAATACCTGTAACAAGCCAGGAAAATTATCTACATGAAGATATTGAAGATTAATAATTGTAACAAGCCAGGAAAACTATTTTTATTTCTCAGGTCAGCTATTAGTACTTGGAAACAGACAGGACAAGTTCTATAACCTCAACGGTATACTCCCGATGAGCATGAGTCAGTTCCTAAATCTCAATAAAAGTTAGACTTCCCCAGCGGAATCTTCTACAAACAACAGGTATGCAAGTCCTCGCTAAGGAATCTCTTATGAGATCGACACTCCTGCAGATGGCATTTATAAGCCCATCCTCCTACCAACAATCTCCAAATGGAATCTGTAAGCCCATTCTCGCCATCACAATGCTGATACTACACCATGTGAGTGCAAATTACTGGGCACTCTAGTGTTCAATTATCTTCCACCTTAGGATCGCGAAAGGCTCGAAAGCCAATCTATATCCTCAGGTTTAAGAAAATTGAACAGGGGCAACTGTTGTACCCCAAAATTTTCCCTCTCATGTTTTCAAAGGTCTTCCCTTACATGGTTGTCCACAAACACTTGCCTAACGAAAATAAAGTTTTTTTGAAGATGAACAAAGTGTCTTTCGATTGGCATCTGGGAAAAGTCTTCGATTGGGTATCCAAAATACTTCGATACAGGCTTGACTCACCAGTCTTCGATTGGGAATTTGGCACTCTTCGATCAGGCTTTGATTAGTAAGCTTCGATTAGGTGTTTGGAACCCTTCGATCAAGCTTTGGTGTGCAAGTCTTCGATTGAGCGCTGGACCCCTTCGATCAAGTCAATTTCATAATGCTTCAACTAGTACTTCAGAGGGTCCTTCGACTGGAACTTCATACTTTACCTCAATCAGAACATCAGAACGAAATGACCTTCGAATGGCATTTCAGTGCAGAGTTTCTCTTAATCTAAGATGCTCTGATGAAGGAAGTTCTGGACACTTCGAATCAGAACTTAGACTCATCACAAGGCCAAGGGCTGGTCGAAGTTGTCTAATAGGGAATGTTCTAAATAGATTCGAATTGGACTTTGAAGCTGGCAAAGAAGGCATATTCGAATTAATGAAGTAGGCTGGCATAACTAAGCAAAAACATATATCCTAACCTGTCCAGGTTCACCCAAAGTTCACAATGGCATGTGTCCCTTGCAAATATAGAAATAATTAAATGCTGATTGTGGACTCAATTATTTGAATTAAAGGCCAGATTCTTGCCTTGTTTGCTCCCAACCCTACAAGAGCTAATTCGACCAAGGTGATCCTTTTCGAATCAAGCAATCGAAGCAGAGGGAGGCTCAATCGAAGGGGCTATGCAATTGAAGCTGGAGTAATTCGATTTGGGACTTTGAAGCTATCAAAGAGAATCATTCAAAGGGTCATTCGAAGAACATTCAAAAGGTCCATTTGAAGAAGCATTCAGAAGGCCCATTCGAAGGGCACATAAGAAGTCCATTCGAAGGAGGCAACTCAAGACCAATCGAAGAGCATGGCCTGGAGGCATTCGAAAATCAAAGGTGTCCAGGTTCATTCAAGATTCCAAAGAGACGTGAATATTTCAAAAAAGGAAATCTTTTAATTTGTTTGATTCTTGTCTCATGGCTTTAAAGGCCTGTTTAATTGGTTGTCTCTTGCCGTTACTAGACCATCATACTCCTATAAATACAAAGGCAAGCATACAGTGCCAAGGGGGAACAAAAAACGAAAAACGAGAAAAAGAAAGAGACGGGAAAGACACACAAAACTCTGCAGGAACGGAAAAACCCACGAAGGCGGCCACACATACCTTGCCTCGCAAAAGCACCAGCCTGCACCATGAAAGTCTAGACTCCATTGCAGGCACCTTCCGTCCAAATCCAGGCGCCTCCAGTGGTATAATGTTCAATCTCACTTAATCTTAAAATTACTCATAATTGCATAATCATAGCTTTTTTTGTTATTACTTGTGAGCGATTTAACAAAGCGTGTATAAGCTGCAGTGTTCATACGTTTGAACCCCCCATGGATAAAGTTTCTTTCAAAGCAGGTTACATTTGAAATCCATGATCTTGGCTGTGACAAATTGAAACCAACCCAATCTGGGTTCAGGAATTGATTTCGAATGAGACATTTCTCTATGTTGTTTAGTTCCGATTTGACTAATTTGTAGGGCCAAAAGTAGGAGCCATGCCTTTTGAATGAGCAAGCAGCTCAGGGGTGAAAGGGAATTCGCTCAATCGAAGGGACTAGGATCCAATATCACAGGCCTTGTATTTTTAATTTCTAACAAACTTCCTTGTAGGTCCAACATCCCAGGTCCCCCAAAACTTTATGCAATTTTATTTCAGGTAATCAGGTGCAGCGCCCCAAAGTGTGGATCATCATACTTCCTATCCCATCAAATGTCAGGTGGCCCACTAGGCAGATTCAAGGATCCAGATTGCACGCCTACCATACACTCTGGTCAATAAGCGCATAGGCAATCTGAAAGGTCAAACAAGGCTGAAACGTTGATGGGCCTCAAAATTGCTGATCTTACCACCAAATCAGACCCACACCCCCCCTTTGGTTTATTCTTTTTTACATGTTTCTTTTATTTAATTTGTTTTATTAATTTTTGTTAATTAACCAACCAATAATTTTTCTCATAAAATCAGAAAACACAAAAAATAATA
Source organism: Vicia faba (assembly GCA_948472305.1). Classification (NCBI taxonomy): domain Eukaryota; kingdom Viridiplantae; phylum Streptophyta; class Magnoliopsida; order Fabales; family Fabaceae; genus Vicia; species Vicia faba. The sequence goes on along the minus strand of OX451739.1, from coordinate 1,152,063,584 downwards.
TTTATTAATTTCACTATTTTATTTTTGTAAATAAACCATTAATTTATTTATTTAGCTTAAATTAGGTTTAATGATAATATATTTTGCAATAAATTAAAATTGATTTAGAATTAGGTTTTAATATTTTTACCTTTCTAATTTTATTTCCTTAATTAAAATAAAACTCAAAAAATATTTTCTTTTAATTAATTAATTAATTATTAGTTAGACTTAATTCTTAAATAAAAAATAACAAAAATATGCTTTATTCAATAAAAGGGTCAAAACCCTAGAGGACATTCCGATTCAATTTTCTCGCGCGTATTGTTTTGATCCATATATTGTAATTGCTCCGAGGATGTAATAGTTTTAACTTAGGACTTTTATTTATCGCTTTTATTTACTTTTTCGCATTTAATTTTAAGGGTTTGTTTTTGGCGATGTAAATACCCGACGCCTTGTAATAGCTTAGTTTTATTTTCCGCAATTTATTTTCCGCAACCATTAACTGCTAGATGTTTGAATAATAGGCTATGCATGACAAGATTAACCTTTAATTTAAAATCAACCGTAGCTCACCATAACATGTACAAAGATAATATAAATTGAAAAACAATACACTCGCACATGCCACTCCTAGGGTACGCCTCACTTGGTTGCCTCGAACGTGGTCATTGAGTATAGAATGTTTTAGAGGTCGCCCTCTTGTCCAAAGATCATAAGTTGCCTCGAAATGGTTGCCTCGGAAAAATGATCTAAGACATTAGGGTTACCGCTAAGGCGTCCTAACATTGCTTTAGTGGCCACACGTCCCTTAAATCGAATTGACCCGAAAACAACGACGATGCTACCTACTCCTCAATAGTGGGATAGCATTGTCTAAAGGACATGTGCACAGTTTAATTCCTTTTTGAGTAGGTAGATGTTCTTAAGTACTTGCTCTTTTGAAAACAAAAACAAAACTTTTCGCACTTACACTCTCTTCTAAACAAAAAAACTCTTTTCAAACCCATAAACACAAAGAAAAGCAAATTTTTGAAAACATAGTGAGAAAGTACCTAAGAGCCCGTGGATAACCACGGATAGAAAGGGTGCTAACACCTTCCCTTTCTATAATCTACCTCCCGAACCTGAGAAACATCTCGGAAAGGAATTTTTTTGTGCTTTTGTCCTTTCCTTGTTGGATAAAATAAAAGACGGTGGCGACTCTTGCTTACCACGCCATTTTGCAGAAAAAAACGCAAACGCGAACCAGCATTCCAAAATATTCAGTTCTCATTCCCACCGATCACAGCCCTGGCATAGTAATTATCAATGGAGTCACCTTCGGAACAGATGTAATACTAACGGGTCTTTTGGTGGAGACCCTGGGAGGATCGACGGAAATGGTTATTATTGAAACATCCTTGTAAGAAATGGTTGGAACGGGAGTATTTTCAAACAAAATCTCTTTGTCATCCATCCGGCACTGGACACCTGCCTTCAATAAATAACAACCAGTCGATAGAGATAAATAGAGGTGGCAACCTTCGCCACAGCTCGAAAATAAACCGGCCTTCAACAGGTTCCTCTTGACGATCGGGAGAGGAGTAACAAGTTCATTATCAACAGTAACTAACACATAATCTTTAACAACGTTAACACCACGGCTGTGTTTGGGCATGGGAGCAGTGATAACATTCGGGATCTCAGGGGCGTCAAATTTAATTTCCTCTGCCTAAAGAAGATCTTACACCTTGTTTTTCAAAGCCCAGCAGTCATTTGTATCATGACCTGGACTTTCTGAATGGTAAGCACAACGAGCATTTGGGTTATAACGGGGAGAGGCAATGTTGGGATTCTTCTGAGCTTCCCGCAGGGTTACCAGATTAGATTTTAACAAATGTGGCAAGACTTGAGACAGCGTCATATTTATCCGGGTAAACTGTCTTACCGGCCTTTCCGTTCTAGACTGATTATTCCTTTGTTGAGTAGGTGCAGGCTTAGTGATCATGACAGCCTCTACCGTTGGATGGTGTTCAGTTATGTCATGATTCTTATGGTCATATGCAACACTGACCTCCTTTTTTCCGGTAAAGGGCTTCTTTATCGCGATCGAGGATGCATCTCTTTGAATTTTGCCACTTTTTATACCCGCTTCTACCCGTTCACCGGTCATGATTAATTCGGTAAGCCTAGCCGAGGAGCTTCCGATCAGGTGTTTGAAGAATGGACCAGATAGCGTTCCTAAGAACATATCCACCAATTCGCTGTCAGATAGAGGGGGGTTAGACCCTTCCCGCGAGATCTCGCCATTTTTGAGCATAGGTTTTGAAACTTCCACTTGTACACATAGACATTCCTTGCAACTGTGTCTGTGTTAGAGCTAAGTCAGCATTACACTGGTATTGCTTGTAAAAAGCGGCAGCTAAATCTTCCCAATTGCGGATGTTGGTCCCTTCCAACTGATAGAACCAATCCAACTGCGTCCCTGACAAGCTTTCTTGGAAGAAATGCACCCATAGATTCCTATCCGCAGTATGGGGTTAAATTTTACTGACGTATGATCTCAAGTGCAGCTTTGGACAAGAGACACCGTCATATTTAGCGAAAGTGGGTGTGATACAGTGGGAAGAGAACTGACTGTTTTGGAATGCTGGTTTGCATTTTGCGTTTGTTTTCGCAAAATGTCGCGGTAAGCAAGAGTCGCCACCATCTTTTATTTTATCCAATAAGGAAAGGAAAAAAGCACAGAAAAATTCCTTTTTCGAGATGTTTCTCGGGTTCGGGAGGTAGATTATAGAAAGGGAAGGTGTTAGCACCCTTTCTATCTGTGGTTATCCACGGGCTCTTAGGTACTTGCTCATTGTGTTTTCAAAATTTTCTTTTCTTTTTGTTTGTGGGTTTGAAAGGAGTTTTTGTTTGAAAGGTGTAAGTGCGAAAAGTTTTATTTTATTTTCAAGAGAGAAAGTACTTAAGAACCATCTACCTACTCGAAAAAGGAGTCAATATGTGCTAATGTCCTTTAGACAATGTTATCCCACTATTGATGAGTAGGTAGCATCGTCGTTGGAGTTTAAGGGTCAATTCGATTAAGGGACGTGTGGTCACTAAAGCAATGTTAGGACGCCTTAGAGGTAACCCTAATGTCTTAGATCATTTTTCCGAGGCAATTTTTTCGAGGAAACTATAATCTTTGGACAAGAGGACGACCTCTAAAACTTCCTATACTCAATGACCACTTTCGAAGGCAACCAAGTGAGGTGTACCCTAAGAGTGCGCATGTGCGAGTGTGTTATTTCGGTTAATTTTATCTTTGTACATGTCATGGGTGAGCTACGTTGATTTTAGGTTAATGATTTGATCTTGTCATGCATTCCCTATTTATCAAACATCTAGCAGTGTATAGTTGTGGAAATTAAATTGTGGAAATTAAATCTAAAACTATTACAAGGCGTCGGGTATTTACATCACCAAAAGCAACCATTTAATTTAAATTGCGGAAAGTAAATAAAGCGATAAAATAATTAAAGTCCTATTTAAAGCTATTACATTCCAGAAGCAAGTACAATAATATGAAAATATGGATCGCGTGCGAGAAAATTTAATCGGCGCATTTTTTTAGGGTTTTGACCCTTTTTTTGAATTAAATGGAAATTAAGTTAACAATTAAATTAAATTAAATTAATTAATTAAAAGAAATATATTTTTTTGGATTTTTTTGGATATTTAAGGAAATAAGATAAAATTGATTAAAAGTTAGTAAAAACCTAATATTCTACATTAATTTTAATTATTTGCAAAAATATTAAAAGTTAAACCTAATTAAACTAAATCAATTAAATTAATTTATTTACAAAAATAAAGATATTGAAATTAATTTTAATAAATAAAATATTTATTTTTGTTTTTGATTTTATGAGAAAAAATTAATTGGTTAGTGATAATAACAAGAAATAATAACAATAAAATAAATAAATAAATATAATGAAAAGAAAAAGAAATAAACCAAGGGGGGTGTTGGGCCTGAAAAAGGGGTGAAATTGGCAATTTCGTTGGCCCATTTGCTGCAAGCCTGTGTGACTTTTCTGGATCCCACGTGACACGTTGACTGGGGAGTATGGTGAGCCTTTCATCTGGGCCCTCAGATTTGGCCTGGAGGCCATCTGGCACGTTGAGATCTGAAGTCCATGGTGCATTGCAATGTGTGAGGCACGCTGAATCATCTGCAAGAAAATAACAAGAAATATGTTGGGGACCTGGGATTCGAACCCAGGTCCCATTGGACTTTGAATTAACGTGCTTGCCAGCTGAGCCAATACGTTTAATTGTTAATGGAATAAACAATGATTATTATATGTGAAACAAACTATTATGCCAAAATTATAAAACAAACGCGCGCGAATTACGAATGGACGAATGAGGACGAGCCACGTCTTCGTCTTCTTTGCTGACCCCCTGGTTATTTACCTGTGGATTTCATCCGCAGCTAAATTCGTAGCTGCCTTCTAAAATCTACTCTAGGCCATAGAAATCAATTCCAAGACCATGGCTCGATTCGTCTGGGTCTCGTGAACACTTCTATATCCATCAATTGTCTTGATTTCACCTGTAGTAAAAACGCCTAAAAACAAGAAACGAAAACCCTAGGTTCGTGTGTTACATTACAGGCCATAAAAACGAAATCAACTATTGCAGAACGCTTAGAAATCACACAAGGATGATAACCATGCCAATAGTTTGTCAAAAAATGCAAGAATGAGAGGTTGCAGTTTCGTGTACAGGGGTATGTTCAAGGAGACTTACAGTGCAATTTAGGGAGGGAGAGGGCTTGATTCTGATTGCTTTAGCCTCAATGGATCTCCAGCAAGAAGATAGCGTGGAGGTTTTGCTCTGAATCGGCCTCTAACCAAGATTTCAGTTTCCCACTTTTTCAAGCTTTTTCAAGTTTTTGTTTTGCAGATTGTGCAGCCTCTAGGTCATCTACCTCGTACCTTTAGCTTGTACAAGTGTTATAGAGTGAACTAGGTTTAGTTTTGGGCTTTGAATCCATGTGTGTTGATGATTGAAGATATGATATGATCCTCCATGAACAAGCTTCCAAATTTGTCAAAAAATCCAATATTTGTTCATGATATGCCTTGATTCGAATTTGATCATGTCCATAATGATATTAAAGACCTGTATCAATCAAAAAGATTCCAATTGATTAAGATTTGGATTTTATTTGGATTTAAATTGATTAAAAATGAATTAAATCAATAAAAATCAAATAAAATAGAAAAATTAATAAATTGGCACAAGACTGGAGATATGACGCGTGTGTGGTGTGACAAAATCAAATCAAGTGGAAAAGAGTGGGCCCATTTGACAAACTTTGAAGTTTTGGGGATAGTTGACTTTTGGCAATTTTTGAAACATTGCCCAACTTCAACAATGCATAACTTATTCAATTTTAAACTTTTGGAGGTGTTCTTGGACGTTTTAAAAACCTTGAGATGTCCTCTAACCAACCTTTTTGGTCTCATCTCATTTTGATATTCCATGCTCAAGTTATAAGCTTTGGCAAAAAAGGTGTTTTTGTTGATTTTCAAAAATGACCTATAATGTCCAAATTTGTAACTTTTTGTGAGTGAATTTCTTGATCTTGGGGTGTGAATATGGATTGTAGGAAATTGCTTCCTATTCAAAATGAGCTTTGGATGGGTCATTTCTCATAAAGTATGAGAAAGTTATGCTTGGTCAAAGTTGAGTTGACTTTTCCTACAAAACCCTAATTTAGCAACTTTTGAATCTTGATGAAATTTGAGCAATCCTTGATGAATTATGATCAAACCTTGATAAAATGATTAATTATCCTTAAAAATGAGAATGTTGACAAAAAATCTTGAGGTTTGACTGTATTTGGGTCACAATTGACTTTTGCCCTAGCATAGTCGATTTTTGGACCTCTTGAGCAATTGACTGACCAAAATTCTTCTGCAAGGCTTGAAATTTGACATGGATGACCTTGAGGACATATTAGGACATTGGGAGCATTTGAGGTCATTTGGATATAAGGACCTTGATGCAACACAAAACCCTAATTTTGAGGTTGACTGCTTTAGGAGATGATTTGATTGTCCAACTCTTGAGCAATCTTGAGCAACTTGGAGACTATTCTTGAAAGGTCTTGAGAAATATGGGAGGGAAAATTTTGGGGTACAACAGTTGCCCCTGTTCAATTTTCTTAAACCTGAGGATATAGATTGGCTTTCGGGCCTTTCGTGATCCGAAGGTGGAAGATAATTGAACACTAGAGTGCCTAGAAATTTGCACTCGCATGAAGTGGTATCAGCATTGTGATGTCGGGAATGGGCTTACAGATGCCATTTGGAGATTGTTGGTAGGTGGTTTTGTCTTATTTGACTGGATTGGCATCAGAAAAATCTTTAGGAATCGATTTAACTGGTTTTGTCTCCATTGACTGTGTTCGCATCAGAAAAATCTTTAGGAACCGATTTAAATGGTTTTGTCTCCATTGACTGCGTTCGCATCAGAAAAATCTTTAGGAATCGATTTAACTGGTTTTGTCTCTATTGACTGCGTTCGCATCAGAAAAATCTTTAGGAATCAATTTAACTGGTTTTGTCTCCATTAACTGCGTTCGCATCAGAAAAATCTTTAGGAATCGATTTAATTGGTTTTGTCTCCATTGACTGCGTTCGCATCAGAAAAATATTTAGGAATCTATTTAACTGGTTTTGTCTCCATTGACTGCGTTCGCATCAGAAAAATCTTTAGGAATCGATTTAACTAGTTTTGTCTCCATCGACTATGTTCGCATCAAAAAAATCTTTAGGAATCGATTTAACTAGTTTTGTCTCCATTGACTGAATTGGCCTCAAAAAAATCTTTAGGAATCGATTTAACTGATTTTGTCTCCATTGACTGAATTGGCCTCAGAAAAATCTTTAGGAATCGATTTAACTGATTTTGTCTCCATTGACTGAATTGGCCTCAGAAAAATCTTTAGGAATCGATTTGACTGGTTTTGTCTCCTTGACATAGCTGGGAATTTAACTGCATCTTTCCTGAAAGGCAAAGGTCAGTCATATGCAATGCATGATATGGATCAAGCAATGATGTTCTCAACATAAATGAGATTGTACGGTATGATGCGTATTATGCATGTATCATGATGTATGGAAATGTGATGTTTTAGCTGGGGAAAATAAATCTCGGAGCTGCTGGAGAATAGAGTTGAATTCTTCGTTTCCACTGGGGATGATGAACGAAGATGATTGCAAGAATGAACCTGCAGGAGAGGATGACTCCGTTGGGGAATAAACTGATGAGAAGATTACTCCGAGAGGAATTACTCTGTGGGGAAGAGATGTTCTACTGAGAACGTCACTGATAAACTCTACTGGGGATTCCGCTGATAAGCTTCGCTGGGGATTTCAACGATAAACTCCGTTGGGGGTTCCATTGATAAACTCCACTGGGGATGGATTACCGTTGCTGGTGATATTGAGTCTATTGAGGATTGAATTCCTGCTTGTAAAAGGAAAGAACTTCGCTGGGGACGATCTTTCAGTTGCAACTTGCTAGGGATAACCCTGTTAGACTTTTGTGGGGATAACCCTCTGAATTTGGCTGGGGAGATTGACTTTTGTACTCCGTTGGGGATAGACTTCTAGAGTTTATTGGGGATGTTGATTCAACTCCGTTGAGGAAGCTTTTTCAGACCGTGCTGGGGAAATATTGACTCCACTGGGGGGATCTTGTATTCTGTCGGGGAACATTCTTATACTCCGTTAAGGAATATTAAGACTGTCGGGGATACTCTTATACCTGCTGGGGAATATTCTTACACTCCGCTGGGGAATATTAAGACCCTTTTAGTGCTGATGGTAGACTAACTCTGCTTGGGGAGAGTATTGTTGATTCGTTCATAGTTACAAGTCTTAGCTAGGAGATTTACCATTACTATCTTTCTTTGCAAGGAGTGAAGGTATCTTAGCCATATTCTTCAGCTGAATTTACCTTGTACCTGGTGGTCGAAGCACTGAACAGTTTGGACAATTCTTATTGCCCCTGTTTCTGATGTTACCCGTAATTCATCTTTTGTTTCGCATGTAAATATTTATGATCAGCAATTAATGTCAAATGCATATATCAAAAATGAACCTTGGACGTTCTTTGCAAAACAAAATAGATAAAGGAAAAACAATTTGAAATTTCTTTGAAAATGAATTGTATTGATTTTGAAGTTTGGCCTGTAAATAGGCGTTTTTGTACAAGAGGCTGACGTCATAGTAAGAGAACTCCGCGGAATAAATAGCATTTATACAATTTGTCAAAAGAAAACAAAACAGCTATTAGAACGATCCCACTGGGTTCCAACTCTGCTATTGTCTTTATATCTTCAAGTATCTCATCACTTTGTTGCTAGTTGAAGATAAATCAGATTGATTAGTGTCGTCTGTGCTTGATAGTTGATACTGAAGTTTGGATGCAAGGTGATCCAATGAGACATAGTATTACGCTTATCCCTAATTTTTTCCTGGACTGCCCTTTCGGGTTTTCAGTCCACCGCGATACCCATTTTTGCCCAAGTCGCCCTTTCGGGTTTTCGACTTGCCGGGTGTACAATTTTTTTTCATTTTCATCCCTTATTTTTGCCCGAACCCTTTTGGTTCGTCGAGAAGCCCTTATTTTTTCCTCGGCCAGTCAACCTAGCGGGTCCTTGATTATGCGTAGTATCTTTTTACTAAGTCTGCATTGACGGGGTGAGGAAGGTCGTCGTAATCCATGGTGGTTAGAATCATAGCTCCTCTTGAGAAAATGTTCTTAACCACAAATGGCCATTCGTAAGTAGGGGTCCATTTGCCCCTGGGATCACCTTGAGGTAAGATGATGCGCTTGATAACCAGGTCTCCGACTTGATACTCTTGTCGTCTAACTTTCTTGTTAAATGCCTTGATCATCCGTTTTTGGTACGTCTGACCATGACAAATAGCAGTAAGTCTCTTTTCGTCGATTAGGTTCATTTGATCAAGCCGGGTCTGAATCCAGTCATCTTCGCTCAAACCTGCATCCTTCATGATTCGGATAGACGGTATCTGAACTTCAATGGGCAATACTGCCTCCATTCCATATACCAAGGAATAAGGTGTTTCCCCTGTTGACGTCTGTGATGCGGTGGGAAAGAACTGATTATTTTTAATGCTGGTTCGCGAAATGTCGCGGTAAGCAAGAGTCGCCACCGTCTTTTATTTTCTCCAACAAGGAAAGGACAAAAGCACAGCAAAATTCCTTTTCGAGATGTTTCTCAGTTCGGGAGGTAGATTATAGAAAGGGAAGGTGTTAGCACCCTTTCTATCCATGGTTATCCACGGGCTCTTAGGTACTTGCTCACTATGTTTTCAAAAGATGTTTGATTTTCTTGTGTATGTGGGTTTTGAAAAAGTTTGTTTTGAAAACTTCTAGGTAACTCTTGTATCTGTCCTCAAGAGTGTATGAAGTGTTTGTTTGAAAAAAATTTTTAGAAAAGTGTAGGTGCAAAAAGTATTTTTGTTTTTTGAAGGAGCAAGTACCCAGGAGGAATCTACCTACTCAAAAGAAATTAAGCTGTGTAAATGTCCTTTAGACAGTACTATCCCACTATTGAGAAGTAGGTAGCACCGTCGTTGGATTATTCGGGTCAATTCGATTATAGGGACATGTGTGGTCACCAAAGTAATAGTAGGACGCCTTAGCGGTAACCCTAATGTCCTAGATCCTTTTTTATCTGAGGCAACCGTTTCGAGGCAACTGGATCTTTAGACAGGAGGGCGACCTCTAAAACACCCTATACTCAATGACCACGTCGAGGCAACCAAGTGAGGCGTACCCTAGGAGTGGCATGTGCGAGTGTGTCAGGTTTCATATTAAGTTATCTTTGCACATGTATTATGGTGAACTACGAGTTAATTTTATTTTCCAGGCAAGTCTTGTCATGCATAGTTAACAGTTAATAATTGTGCAGAAAATAAATTGCGGAAAGTAAATCTACGCTATTACAAGGCGTCGGGTATTTACATCGCCAAAAACATAACCCTTGAAAAGATAAATGCGAGAAAATAAATAAAAAGCGATAAAACGTCCTAATTACGCTATTACATCCTCGGAGCAGATACATAAATATGGTCAAAAGTAAATATGCGCGAATAAAAATTAAATCAGAGAAGTCTTTAGGGTTTTGTCCCTTTTTGAGAAAAGAATGAAGTTTTTGGTCCTTTTTTGCATTTTATTAATATTAAACCTAATTTACTAATTAATAAAATAAAAGAAATGTTTTTTTTAAGTTTTTTATGTTTTTGTGAAAATAAAATAAAAAGGAAAACATGATTAAAAATGGTCAAAACCTAATTCTACATGGATTTTATTTATTGCAAAAAATAGTCAAAGTTAACCTAATTAACTAAATTAATTACATTAGAATTTATTTACAAAAATAATATATTAAGGTGAAATTAATAAATAATAATAATAACAAAAATATTTACATTTTTAGTTTTGCTGAATTTATTATGAAAATAATTTGGTTAATTAATAATAATAATAATAATAATTATAATTAACAAAATAATCAAATAGAAATTAAAATAGAAAAGAAAAAGAATAAAGAAACCAGGGGGTGATGGGCCAGCTTTGGGGATGAAAAAGCAATTTCTCATGCCCATTAACAATCAAGCCCTTCTGACTTTTTGAGATCCTCTATGGCATAGTTGACTGGGAACATGATGGTCTACCCATCCTGACCATTGGATTAATGACTGTGGCCACTTGGCGCTTGGATGGTTGGAGACACATGGTGGAACGCTGCCTGAAGCCTGCATGCAATCACGTTAAGAAAAATATTATAGAGTTTTGGGTGGACCTGGGAATCGAACCCAGGTCCCAATGGTTACCAGCCAACTCACCAGCCACTACGCCATTTGCTTGCTTTGGTTATTATAATAATGAGGAAATATAATATTACAAAATCAATGCATGTGCTGTAAAACAAACGAAAACGCGCGCCATTTGAATTGTCCAATAGCATATCACCACGTCCTTCGTCTTCCTCATTTGCCTGTAAAAACAGAGTTAGATAGCGGGGGTTTTTAACCCCCATAAAACATGATAATCAATAATAGCGATTAGCCCTACGCTTAACATAAATATTTCGCGAGTATGGCTTTTGATTCGTCTGGTTCTCACGAATCTAACCATGTGCCTTAGAGGTGCTAATTTTTCCTGGATAATAAAGCCCCAATTTGAAAGCTCAAGAACCCTAGATTTCTTCAATGGTAACTTGCGATTCTGGGCATTATAATGCAATTAACTAATACCATTAGCTTTATATGAGTTCTAACAATACAAAACAATGATTAGAACATGTTAATTATGCATGAAATATGAGTTACGATTCTGAAAAAATCAAGCAAACCGTGGTTCTGTTCTTGAGTATTCCTTGAGCTTTAGCACTTGGTTCTGATTGCAATACGTCTCTGGGAACCCCTGCAATGTATTAGAAATAATAAAAGCCTTTGAATCACGTTAGAATATGGAAATCAGTTTTCAAATTTCTTGAATTTTTTTCAAAGTGGTTATGGCTTTCTTGCAGCAAATTCACGTCTGCATGGTTAGGGTTCACTTCTGTATATATAAGGGACTGAATTTAGGTCAAATCCTTGAGCAAAGATCCATTGAATAATGATTTGAATATTTGATTGAAAATCAAATATTTTTGAATCTTTTTTATTGGAAAAACTTGCTAAATTTGGAGATTCTTGTCCCTTTGATTTGCACACGAATTTTCCAGCATATATTGACCACTTTTGCTTCACCAAAAGATTGAAAAATCAAATCTTTATATTTCCTACATTTTAAATTAATTAAATGAATTAAAATCAATTAAAACTCCAATTAATTAATGAAAAATAAGAAAATAAATTCAATTAATCTTAATGGGTCGTGCATAAGTCAAGGATAAAGTTTCAAGAATAAATTTGAGGCCCATTAGCAAAAATAAGGTGTTTTGAGCAAAGTTGACTTTTGTAAATTCATAAAAATTTCCCAACTTCTCCAATGCATATCTTGCTCAATTTTGATCATATGAACATATTCTTGGTCATTTTGGAAAGGTCTTGAAGTCCTATAACCAATGCCTTTGGTCCCATGTCATTTGGATTTACCAATCTCAAGTTATGGGCTTTGACTTAAAGTGCATTTTTGTTGACTTTTGAAATTGACCTATAATGTAGAAATTGATAACTTTTTGTGAGAGCATTTCTTGGACTTGGAATGTGAAGATGAGTTGTAGGAAATGTCATCCCCTTCAAAATGAGCATTGGATGAGATTTTTCTGATGAACCATGAAAAAGTTATGCCCTGGTCAATATACAGTTGACTTTTTCTATTGTCCAAAAATAGTAACTTTTGGCATCTTGATGATTTTTGAGCTATCCTTGTGGAATCATGATCAAGATTTGATCAAATGATGATTGTGTACTCAAAATAAGATGTTGACCAAAAATTTTGACTTTTGACTGCAAAATGACCATTTTGCCCCTGTAGTTGACTGTGGATCAAATGGAGCTTTTGACTGTGCAAATTGCCACTGTGTGTCTTGAAACTTGATATGTAGATACTTGAGGGTGTATATAGGCCTATGAGACTTGATTGAGCCATTGAAAACCTCAAATTTATTGAAGGAACCAAAACCCTAATTTTGACTAGCTTAGGAGGCATTAGGACTGTGCAACCCTTGAGAAATCTTGAACCATTTGGAGATGATTCTTGACAAATATTGAAGAATATGGGAGGGCAAATTTTGGGGTACAACAGTTTCCCCTGTTCAATCTTCTTAAACCTGAGGATGTAGATTGGCTTGCGTGCCTTTCGTGATCCGAAGGTGGATGATGATTGAACACTAAAGTGCCCAGAAATTTGCACTCGCATGGTGTGGTATCAGCAATGTGATGTCGGGAATGGGCTTACAGATGCCATTTGGAGAGATGATGGATAGGAGGATGGGCTTAAAGATGCCATCCGGAGATGTGACAGAATCTTATCGGAGATGGGCTTAAAGATGCCATCTGGGAATGTAGTGGATAGTTGTGGAGATGGGCTTATAGGTGCCATCTGGGAATTGATCGCGTAAGAGATTCCTTAGCGAGAACCTGCATACCTGTGTAGGGTCGCCTGATGATGGTCAAGGAGATAGTTGTCCTGTCTGGTTTTAGGTATTAATCTACAATCCGTCGTTCACAGATATTTCCTGGCTAGTTACAGGTGTTGATCTGGAATTTGAGAAAGGTTGGTTGATGAGATAGTTTTCCTGTCTGGTTTCAGGTATTAATCTCTGACTGGAGAAATAAAGATGACTTCCTGGCTTGCTACAGGTATTGATCTTCAATCTCTTCATGCAGATAACTTTCCTGGCTAGTTACAGGTATAGATCTACAATCAATCGTCCAAAGATATGCCCTGGATAGATACAGGTATCAAATCTGGAACTTCAAAAGGTTGGTCAAGATAGCTTTCCTGGCTGGATACAGGTGTAGATCTCTGACCTAAGAAATAAAGATGACTTCCTGGCTTGCTACAGGTATTGATCTTCAATCTATTCATGTAGATAACTTTCCTGGCTAGTTACAGGTATAGATCTACAATCAATCATCCACAGATATGCCCTGGCTAGATACAGGTATCGAATCTGGAAATTCAAAAGGTTGGTCAAGATAGTTTTCCTGGCTGGATACAGGTGTAGATCTCTGACCTGAGAAATAAAGATGGTTTCCTGGCCTGTTACAGGTATTGATCTTCAATCTCTTCATGTAGATAACTTTCCTGTCTGGTTTCAGGTATAGCTCTACAATCAATCTTCCTTAGATATGCCCTGGCTAGATACAGGTATCGAATCTGGAACTTCAAAAGGTTGGTCAAGATAGCTTTCCTGGCTGGATACAGGTGTAGATCTCTGACCTGAGAAATAAAGATGACTTCCTGGCTTGCTACAGGTATTTGATCTTCAATCTCTTCATGTAGATAACTTTCATGTTTGGTTTCAGGTATATATCTATAATTAGTCGCTCACAGATATTCCCTGGCTAGATACAGGTATCGAATCTGGAACTTCAAAAGGTTGGTCAAGATAGCTTTCCTGGCTTGATACAGGTGTAGATCTCTGACCTGAGAAATAAAGATGGTTTCCTGGCCTGTTACAGGTATTGATCTTCAATCTCTTCATGTAGATAACTTTCCTGTCTGGTTTCAGGTATATCTCTACAATCGATCACTCACAGATATGCCCTGGCTAGATACAGGTATCTAATCTGGAACTTCAAAAGGTTGGTCAAGATAGCTTTCCTGGCTGGATACAGGTGTAGATCTCTGACCTGAGAAATAAAGATGGTTTCCTGGCCTGTTACAGGTATTGATCTTCAATCTCTTCATGTAGATAACTTTCCTGTCTGGCTTCAGGTATAGCTCTACAGTCAATCGTCCACAGATATGCCTTGGCTAGATACAGGTATCGAATCTGGAACTTCAAAAGGTTGGTCAAGATAGCTTTACTGGCTGGATACAGGTGTAGATCTCTGACCTGAGAAATAAAGATGACTTCCTGGCTTGCTACAGGTATTTGATCTTCAATCTCTTCATGTAGATAACTTTCCTGTCTGGTTTCAGGTATAGATCTATAATTAGTCGCTCATAGATATGCCCTGGCTAGATACAGGTATCGAATCTGGAACTAAAAAGGTTGATGGTAATCATCTTTGGATTGACCTTTTCCTGAAAAGGCAAAACATTAGTTGTATGCAATGTCATGATGTATGCAATGCATGATGTCATGATGTTCTCAAAAAATGAGATTGTGTCGTATGCACTTTATCATGTATGTAAATAGGAGGTATGAGATGTGAAATGTTTATGAATGTATTTTCGTCTTGAAAATAAATCCTTGACAAACGTCGGGAAGTTTGTTAAGTCCTGGGCTGATCTTGAAGAGTAGAGTTCTTTGTTTCCGTTGGGGATGATGAAAAGAGATGATTGCAAGAATAAGCCTATAGGAGAAGATGACTCCGTTGGGGAATAAACCTGGTGAAGAGATTACTCTGCAGGGAATTACTCTGTGGGGAACAGATGCTTCGCTGAAGATTTGAACGATAACTCCGCTGGGGATTCTGTTGATATGCTTTGTTGGGGATTTTGATGAAATCCGCTGGGGGATAGAAAGAACTTTGCTGGGGACGTCTTTCTGTTGTAATTTGCTAAGGATAACCCAGTTAAACCCTGGTGGGGAATATCCTTCTGAATAAGGCTGGGGAGACGCATTTGCACTCTGCAGGGGATAAGCTTCCAGAATCTACTGGGGAGGATGATTCAACTCTCCTGGGGAAACTCTTAAGGAAATGGCTCCACTGGGGTGTCTGTATTCCTCTGGGGAACAATCTTATATTCTGTCGAGGAATATTAAGACTGCCAGGGATGCTTGCTAGGGAACATCTGTATACTCTGCTAGGGAATATTAAGATCTTCTGGGGATACCCAACTTTTCAGGACTGACGGTAGACTAACTCTGATTGGGGAGAGAAGTATTGCTGACTTGCTGGGGATACTGTGCCTTTTTAGGGCTGATGGGAGACCAACTCTGTTTGGGGAAGAGTATTGCTGAATCTCGTCTTATTCTGCGGGGAGTGAAGGTATCTTGGTCATATTCTTCAGTTGAACTTACCTTGGTACCTTGGTGGACAGAGCAACTAGATTGCTTAGACAATTCTTATTGCCCCTGCTTCCGATGTTACCCGTAATTAGTCCTTTGTTTCGTATGCAAATATTTATGAACAGCAATTAATGTCAAATGCATATATCAAAAATGAACATTGGACGTTCTTTGCAAAGCAAAACAGATAAAGGAAAAACAATTTGTAATTTGTCTGAAAAGTGAGCTTGTATTGATTTTGAGATTTGCCTGTAAATAGGCGTTTTGTGTACAAGAGGCTGACGTCCTAGTAAGAGAACGCCGCCGAACAAAATAGAGTTTATACAATTTGTGAAAAGAAAACAAAACAGCTATGTGAAAAATCCCATTGGGTTCCAACTCTGCTATCGCCTTTATGTCTTCAAGCGTCTCATCACTTTGCTGCTTAGTTGAAGATGAATCTGATTGATTGGTGTCGTCCGAGCCTGATAGTCGATACCGAAGTCTGGATGCAGGGTGATCCAATGAGACATAGTATTATGCTTATCCCTAACTTTTGCCTGGACCGCCCTTTCGGGTTTTCAGTCCACCGGGATACCCATTTTTGCCCAAGCCGCCTTTTCAGGTTTTCGACATGCCGGGTGTACAGATTTTTTCATTTTCATCCCTTATTTTTGCCCGAACCCTTTTGGTTCGCCGGGAAGCCCTTATTTTTTCCTAGGCCAGTCGACCTAGCGGGTCTTTAATCATGTGTAGCATCTTTTTACTATGTCTGCATTGGCGGGGTGAGGAAGGTCGTCACCATCCATGGTGGTTAGAATCATAGCTCCTCCTGAGAAGATATGCTTAACCACAAATGGCCCTTCGTACGTAGGGGTCCATTTGCCCCTGGGATCACCTTGAGGTAGAATGATGCGCTTGATTACCAGGTCTCCGACTTGATACTCTTGTCATCTGACTTTCTTGTTAAATGCCTTGATCATCCGTTTTTGGTACGTCTGACCATGGCAAATAGTAGTGAGTCTCTTTTCGTCGATTAGGTTTAATTGATCAAGCCGAGCCTGGATCCAGTCGTCTTCGCTCAAACCTGCATCCTTCATTATCCGGAGAGAGGGTATCTGAACTTCAATGGGCAGGACTGCCTCCATGCCATAAACGAAGGAAAAGGGAGTTGCCCCTGTTGACGTCTGTGCTGAGGTACGGTACCCATGAAGAGCAAATGGTAACATCTCGTGCCAATCTTTGTAGGTCACTGTCATCTTCTACACAATCTTCTTGATGTTCTTATTAGCTGCTTCTACAGCCCCATTCATCTTCGGCCGGTAGGGAGAAGAGTTGTGGTGTTGTATCTTGAATTGCTCGCAGAGCTCAGTGATCATCTTGTTGTTAAGATTGGTACCATTGTTCGTAATGATCCTCTCTGGTACACCGTATCGACAGATCAGGTTATGCTGAATGAACCGTGCCACGACATTCTTGGTTACAGTGGCAAAGGAAGCTGCTTCAACCCACTTTGTAAAATAATCAATCGCAACCAGGATGAAACGATGTCCGTTGGATGTCGTAGGTCTGATCTCGCCGATCATATCAATGCCCCACATTGCAAAAGGCCAAGGTGTTGTCAAGACGTTCAAAGGAACTGGAGGAATGTGCACCTTATCAGCATAGATCTGGCATTTGTGACACGTCCGAGAATGTTGATAACAGTCAGCTTCCATTGTGGACCAGTAATATCATGCCCGAAGGATTTTCTTTGCCATGGTATTTCCACTGGAGTGAGTTCCGAAGGTACCTTCATGCAGCTCTGCCATGATCCTTTCTGCTTCACTCTTATCCATACAACGCAGTAAGGTTGAATCATGGTTACGTTTGTAAAGAATGCCATTGCTGAGGAAGAACTTTGCCGCGAACCTTCTCAGAAACTTCTTGTCATTAACTGATGCACCCTCGGGGTACTCTTGAGCTTCCAAATACCTCTTTACTTCATGATACCAAGGCTTTTATGTTACCTCTTCGGTCTCAAGATCACAACAATGTACAGGTTCATCAAATTTCCAAATAATGATCCGGGGAGCCTCGTTGTCCCATTTGACTTTGAACATAGAAGACATCGTAGCCAGCGCGTCCTCCAACTGATTCTCCTCTCTTGGAAAGTGCTCAAAGGTTATCTCCTCGAAATGGGGAAGTAATGTCAACACTAACTCCTTGTAAGGAATAAGATTTGGGTGTTTCGTATCCCACTCGCCTTTGATCTGACTGATCACGAGAGCGGAATCTCCGAAGACACTCAGAAACTTGATCCTTAAGTCAATTGCAGCTCGAAGACCCATAATGTTAGAACAAAGTTTGAATCTACTACCCTATGTTTAAGTTTTGATGATAACAAAATGAAAAGATATATTATTTATATGATTCATGTATGAACTATTTGCTACCTAAAAATATTACGTTCTGCTTTGCAGAAACTCTGATAGGTATCAGCAAGAGCACACTTAATCAGCATCAGAATATTGGTTCTTGACATCAGCATCAGAAGTTGCTATATCAGAATACCAGAATCAGAAGATTAACTCATGTGTATGCTGAAGCTTGATGAACAGAACTGTGCTCAACACTCTGATAAAGAAAACAACAGTTCATCAGTAGTTAAGCAGAGTCAGAATGAGCCAAGCCAGAACATGCATTAAGTAAGCAACGGTATTGTGCATTGAAAGAAAATTATTACCAACGGCCTCATTCCAGACAAGATCTGCTTGATAAGGAAAGTTTGTTATTAGCATTGAATCAAGAATATTGCTCCAACGTTCAACAATCTCAGTGCTATATAAACAAGACTATGAAGATTGAATTGGCTAATGCTCTCCAACATTTTACACGCCTAAAAGCTAATCATAATCTTCCTTCTCTCAGTTTGCTAAATGCTACATATCTCCTTACTCAATCATTGTTTAGCAATCTATTTTCATAAGCTTAAGTTGTGTATACATCACAGTTGTGATATAGTTTTGTAGAAAACATTCACACACCTAGATTTATCTTCTTTGTAAGAAAGTGTTTCCTTGACAAACCGGGTTGTGGTTTGCATCAAGAAGGCTTTAGCAGTTGTTAAAGTAGTTTGTAATATTCAGTTGAATATAGTGGATTAAGACCTCGTTGGAGAGAGGCGAAATCACCTTGACGGGTGGACTGGAGTAGTTTGAGATCAAACGAACCAGGATAAAAATATCTTGTTCATTGCATTGATTTTCAGTTTTACAATTCAACCCCCCCTTCTTGTGTTTTTCACTTCTTCAATTGGCATCAGAGCGCCTGGTTCTGAGCTAAAACACTTAACTGTGTCAGTACAAGATCCAGCGTCAGAAAAACACAATGGCAGGAACTTATTCTCACACCAACAATGACAACCATGAGGACAGAGACAGATTCAGCGGCAAACCTCCAGTCTTTGATGGAGAAAACTTTGATTACTGGAAAGACAGAATTGAAAGCTTCTTTCTGGCACATGATGCTGATCTATGGGACATGGTGACAGATGGATACACGCACCCTGTGAATGCAAGCGGTCAGAAGATTGATAGAAAAAAAATGTCTGACCAACAAAAGCGTGACTTCAAGAATCATCACAAGGCCAGGACCATCCTTCTCAGCGCCATCTCCTATACTGAATATGAAAAGATCTCCAACAGAGACACAGCAAAGAACATTTTTGACTCACTCAGAATGACGCATGAGGGCAACGTTCAGGTCAAAGAAACTAAAGCTCTGGCGCTCATTCAGAAGTATGAGGCATTCAAAATGGAAGAATCTAAATCCATTGAAACAATGTTCTCAAGATTCTAGATTCTGGTAGCTGGTCTCAAGGTTCTGAACAAAGGATACTCTACTGCTGACCATGTCAAGAAAATCATCAGAAGTTTACCCAAGCAGTGGAGACCAATGGTTACAGCTCTGAAGCTAGCAAAAGATCTCAACAAAATTACTCTGGAGGAACTTATAAGCTCCCTCAGAAGTCATGAGATAGAGCTAGAAGCTGACGAGCCTCAGAAGCAAGGTAAGCCTTTAGCATTGAAATCTAACAAAAAATTTGAGTCTAAAGTTTTGCAGGCAGTTGAAGAAACATCTGATAGATCCTCATCAGAAGAAGACGAACTCTCCCTCCTCTCCAGAAGAGTAAATCAACTGTGGAAGCAGAGGCAAAGGAAGTTCAGGAATCCCAGAAGATCTTATCAGAACGAGTCCTCTTCCAGATACAGAAGGACAGAGTCTTCCTCTGGATACAGAAGATCTGAAGGCTCCTCAAGTAGCAAAAAGCCAAACACCAAGGACATCATCTGCTATGAGTGCAATGAGCAAGGACACTACAAGAGTGACTGCCCAAAGCTTCAGAGGGAAAAGCCCAAAAAGAAGTTTGGAAGAGAAAAGAAGAAAAGTCTCATGGCTACATGGGATGACTCTGACTCGTCTGAAGCTGACTCAGAATCAGATGATGAGAGGGCAAACATAGCTCTCATGGCTAACATTTCAGAAGATAGTGAAGCTTCTGAATCAGACTCTGAATCAGACACTGAAGAGGTATTTCCTAACTTTGTTGTTAATTTTACCAAGGCTGAACTTGCTGAAAGCCTTAATGAAATCCTGGAAAGGTATCAGCAGATTAGAGTTAAGTTCAGAGACCTGAAAAGGAATCTTGAATCTGACTCTAATAAGACTGAGAGTCTTAAAATGGAGAATTCTGAGCTGAGAAATAAGATTTCAAAATTAGAGAACACTTTACAAAACTCTCAGAAGGAACCAATTTCTGAAACTCCCAGCAACGCTGATGAGATCATCAAGGAGTATGATCACAGTTTCCAGAAGTTCCTTGCTAAAAGCATAGTGTGATCGGTGGATATGGAACTGACTGTTTAACGCTGGTTCGCGAAATGTCGCGGTAAGCAAGAGTCGCCACCGTCTTTTATTTTCTCCAAATGGAAAGGACAAAAGCACAGAAAAATTCCTTATAGAGATTGCTCTTGGTTCGGGAGGTAGATTATAGAAAGGGAAGGTATTAGCACCCTTTCTATCCATGGTTATCCATGGGCTCTTAGATACTTGCTCATTATGTTTTCAAAATGTTTGTTTGCTTTTCAAGTGTGAGTGGGTTTGAAAAAGTTTCGTTTTAAAATTTCAGTTCGACTCTTGTATCAGTCCTCAAGAGTGTTTGAAAAGTTGTTTTTGAAAGCTTTTTGCAAAGTGTCGGTGTGAAAAAGTATTTTTTGATTTGTTTTGAAATTAGAGCAAGTATCTAGAGTCGTCTACCTACCCTAAGGAATTCGTCTGTGTAAATGTCCTTAAAGTAGTGTCATCCCACCATTGAGAGGTAGGTAGCACCACTGTTGGAGGTGTTCGGGTCAATTCGAGGGTTAGGGATAGTGTGGTCACCGGGCAATGGTAAGATACCTTAGAAGCTACCCTTATGCCATTAATCTTTTTATTCCGAGGCGACCGTTCCGAGGCAACTTGTTTCGAGGCAACCGTTTCGAGGCAACTAGATCAATGGAACATAAGGACTCACTAAGACGTCCTGTACTCGACGACCACGTTTCGAGGGGCAAGGAAACAGTGTGATCACCAGAGCAATAGTAGGATACCTTAGAAGCTACCCTTATGCCACGTTCGTGGACATAAGGACTTACTAAGACATCCTATACTCGATGACCACTTTTCGAGGGGCAAGGCAACAATGAGGCATACCCTAAGAGTGGTGTGTGAATTGTGTGTCATTTTCAGTTATTATTTGTCTTGTCATGCATTGGTGATCTACGCTTTGATTTTATTTTTGGGCATTCATTCTTTCATGTGATTGTTTAACAGTTAAAGGTGCGGGAATTTAAAGTGCGGAAAAGATAAAGGTCCTACGCTATTACAAAGGCGCGGGTCTACATCGCCAAATTAATACAAAACCCGATTTAAAATAAAATGCAGAAAATAAATGCCTAATTAACTATTACAGGGCTTTAGAGCAAGTACATTATTTTCACAAAAAAAGAAATAAATAAAACGCGCGAAAAGAAAATATAATCGAATGCGAGGGCGTTGGACCCTTTAAAGGAATTAAAATAAAATTATTAAAATAATTAAGTTAAAAAAAAGGAAAGGGCTTATTTTTTTTATGTTTTTGTATTTATGACATTAAAGAAAATTAAATTGGAATTAAAATCCTAATTTAAACCTAATTGATTAATTACAAGTATTTACGAAATTAATTAATGGTTAATAAAAATATTGGATTAAAAAAAGGGATGAAAAGTGCTAAAGACCTATTTTTTTATATTTTTGGTTATTGAGAAAAAGAATTAAAATTAACAACCTAAAATTAAAACTAAATTAATTATAGAATTTATTTACAAAAAGAGTTATTGATGAATTAAATTAAAATGAAACATATTTTTGTTTTTTATGATTTTCTGATTTTTTGTTTTATGAAAAAAATTGTTTTAATGAATTAATTAGAAATAATAAAAACAAAATAAAAAGAAGAATGAAAAGAAAGGAAATAAAAAAAGCAAACTGTGGGGGGTGTTGACCCCAAATGAGGAGGTGGATTTGATGAGTCAGGCCCATTTGAATGAGGCCCCTTGTTGACTTTTTGGATCATGTGGAGCACCTTTGACTGATTCCTATGGTGGATGGCAGGTAGTAGCCACTGGATGGACCATTTGAGACACATGGCAAGTGCCAACGTTGGGGTGCATGATGGCTCCCTGGGTGATGTGCTGCATAGGAACGAATTAAGCAAAATAATAGAAGTAATGTGAGGGGACCTGGGATTCGAACCCAGGTCCCAGTATTTACCAATGCAAGCCTTTACCAAGTGAGCTACCAACGCGCGTTGTCCATGAAATAGAAAACAAATAATATAAAATAAAATTGCATTAGTGTTATAAAATAAAATAAAAGCGCTGGTTTTCAAACCAGCCATTCACGCCGTGCCACGCTAGCCTTCGTCCCCAATGGTACCTGTAATGAAAATGGAACAGCGGGGGTTTTAAACCCCCCCAAAACAATGTCCACAGAAAAATAGCGAATAGCTTAGGGTAAAAAAGAAATTAGGCGCGATGGTCCAATTCCATTCAGTGGAAGATGCTGATTTTAATGGTAGGGGTCTTAGGCTCCAATTGTTCCTGGTATGCAAAGCCCTAAAATCAGAACTCTGAAACCCTAAGCAATGGCCATGGTGAAATCGTGCACAGGCTTGGAAAACCCAATTAAATCATGCTAACAGCTTCAGAACAGTCACATTAATCCAAATCCATGATCAAAAATGACAAATATGGCATGAATATTAAAATGCGAATATCAAAAATTTCAAGGAAAGTTGGACTTGGTTATACCTGTTCTTTGCGTTTGAAGGTCTGAATTTGATTGCTATCGCTTCCTTAGGGTGTCAGCAACTTGTTTGGATGAGAATGAGAGTCTGAAACAGGCTCTAGAGGTGTTTTCAGTTTTGAAAAATCTTGGCCAAAATGCAAGTTTGTTCTGAGTGTTGGGGCGCAGCTTTGGTCTAGTTCTTGTGTGTGATCACTTTCCTAGGTCTTATGTAACATGTTTTGATCAAAGTTATAGCCTCATAAAGCCTAGCCTTCATGTTCAAGATTCTCCATAAACCTCCATAATCAACCTTCCATTTTTGAACCATTTTTTGAATTCTTGCTCCATTTGGCCTTGAAACGAAATTGGGATGTGGCATAATGATGATTCAGAGCTAGTTAAGACCAAATATCTCCCTTTATTAAACTTCTTGATTTTTCTTTGATTTTAAAAGATTTAAAATTAATTAAATTCAATAAAATCAATTAAAAATGAAAAAATTAATTAAAAATTTTGAAATAAAAGGTGGGACACGTGGGAAGCATGGCCAAGTTAATTCAAGTGGAAAAAGTGGGCCCCTTTTGTCAAAAATGAAGTTTCAAGGATAAATGATTTTGGCCATTTCACAAAAATTTCCCAACTTCTCCAATGCATATCTTGCTTAATTTTTAATCTTTGATCATGTTCATGGACATTTTAGAAAGGTCTTGAAGTCCTCTAACCAATGTCTTTGGTCCCATGTCATTTTGATTTACCAATCTCAAGTTATGGTCTTTGACTTAAAGTCCCTTTTTGTTGACTTTTGAAAATGACCTATAATGTTGAAATTGATAACTTTTTGTGAGAGCATTTCTTGGGCTTGGAGTGTGAATATGAGTTGTAGGAAATGTCTTCCCCTTCAAGATGAGCATTGGATGGGATTTTTCTGATGAACCATGAAAACGTTATGCCTTGGTCAAGTTCCAGTTGACTTTTCAGCTGTCCAAAAATAGAAACTTTTGCATCTTGAGACTTTTTGAGCCATACTTTTGAGAATCATGATCAAGCATTGATCAAATGATGTTTGTGGCTTCAAAATAAGATGTTGACCAAAAATTTTGACTTTTGACTGCCAAATGACCATTTTGCCCCTACAGTTGACTGTTGAGCAATTAGGGTTTTTGACTGTGCAGCTTGACCTTGTGAGCCTTGAAACTTGGCATGTAGGTACTTGACAATGTGTATGAGCATAGGAGACTTGATTGAGCCTTTGAAAACTTCAACTTCCTTGCAAGAACCAAAACCCTAGTTTGACTGGCTTAGGAGGAAGGTTGACTGTGTAGCCCTTGAGTAGACTTTGAACCATTTGAGGTGATGCTTGGCAAAACTTTTGAAGAATATGGGAGGGCAAATTTTGGGGTACAACACATAGATAGAAGCAAAATGGCTTCAATGATCTATGGAGTTAGCAGAAACGGCAGGAAAGGAATAGGATACCAAGGTAAGGTTCCTACACCAAAGAATGTCATGGACTTAACCATTAAACACACTCCTCTGAATTCACATTTTGTGTATGGTCACACACATGATATTAAATACACTAGTAGTAAGTACTCTGTGAAACCAAAATTCAACCAGAGTTTTGGTAAAACTAACATATCAGGACCCATGAAAATCTGGGTACCTAAGGATAAAATAATACATGTTGCAGATATCTTTAGCAGCAAGTCAGAAACACCAGTCATGGTACCTGGACTCTGGCTGCTCGCGACACATGACGGGAAGAAGGCATATGTTCCAAAGCCTGGAACTTAAGCCTGGAGGCCACGTTGGCTTTGGAGGAAATCAGAGGGGAAAGATAATTGGCTCTGGAACTGTAGGTAATAGAAATCTTCCCTCTATTAATAATGTTCTGCTAGTAGATGGATTAATGCATAATCTGTTATCCATAAGTCAATTAAGTGATAACGGTTATGATATAATCTTTAATCAAAAATCATGTAAAGCTGTTAGTCAGAAAGATGGGACTATCCTGTTTAATGGTAAGAGGAAAAACAACATTTACAAAATCAAACTTTTTGAACTAAAAAGTCAGAATGTAAAGTGCCTTATGTCTGTTAACAACGAGCAGTGGATCTGGCACAGAAGATTGGGGCATGTTAGTATGAGAAGAATATCTCAGATTAACAAACTCAATCTGGTCAGAGGACTTCCTGATTTGAAGTTCAATTCAGATGCTCTGTGTGAAGCATGTCAGAAAGGCAAGTTTGCAAAACCTTCTTTTAAATCTAAAAATGTTGTTTCTACCTCTAAGCCATTAGAACTTCTGCACATTGACTTATTTGGACTAGTTAAAACTGCTTCAGTCAGTGGCAAGAAGTATGGGTTAGTAATCGTAGATGACTATAACAGATGGACATGGGTAAAGTTCTTAAGACACAAGGACGAGTCACACTCTGTGTTTGTTACCTTCTGTAACCAAGTTCAGAATGAAAAGGATCTTATAATCGTTAAAGTCAGAAGTGATCATGGTGGAGAGTTTGAAAACAAAGATTTTGAGTCATTCTTTAATGACAGAGGCATTCTTCATGATTTCTCTTGTCCTAGAACTCCCCAACAAAATGGAGTTGTAGAACGAAAGAACAGAACATTGCAAGAAATGGCCAGAACCATGATCAATGAGACAAATGTTGCTAAGATCTTCTGGGCAGAGGCAATAAACACAGCGTGCTACATTCAGAATAGAATCTCAATAAGACATATTCTGGAAAAGACTCCATATGAATTGTGGAAGAACAGAAAGCCCAACATTTCATATTTTCATCCATTTGGATGTACCTGTTTTATGTTAAATACAAAGAATTATTTGAACAAGTTTGACTCTAAAGCACAGAAGTGTATTATGTTAGGATACTCTGAACGCTCAAGAGGGTACAGAGTATACAATACAGAAACACAGATTGTGGAAGAATCAATCAGTGTTCGTTTTGATGATAAGCTTGACTCTGAAAAGTCAAAGCAGAATGAAGTTTTTGCAGGTATGGAAATTGAATTTACAGGTTCTGAAGACAAGTCATTAGAAGCTCTCAACACAGACACTCCTTCAACGTCTGAAAGGAGCACTGCTAGCAATCCTACAACAGCTGCTGATCAACCTCAGAAGAGATTACCTAGAAGCAGCCTGGATCACCCAGAAGAGACTATCTTAGGAAGAAAGGAAGATCCAATCAGAACAAGAGCAAGCTTCAGAAACTCTGAAGAAACCCTCATGGGACTTCTGTCTCTGATTGAACCTTCTTCTATTGATGAAGCACTTCTGGATAATGACTGGATTCTGGCAATGCAAGAAGAGCTGAATCAATTCACCAGAAATGACGTATGGGATCTTGTTCCCATACCAAAAGGATTCAACGTCATTGGAACAAGATGGGTCTTCAGAAACAAGCTAAATGAACAAGGTGAAGTCATCAGAAACAAGGCACGACTGGTTGCACAAGGTTATAGTCAGCAAGAAGGGATAGACTATACATAAACCTTTGCTCCAGTCGCCAGGTTAGAATCTATCAGACTTTTAATTTCATTCGCTGTTAATAGAGGCATCACTCTGTATCAGATGGATGTCAAGAGTGCATTCTTAAACGGTTATATAGAAGAAGAGGTTTATGTGCACCAACCCCCTGGTTTTGAAAATACAAAACATCCAGAACATGTTTTCAAACTAAAGAAGTCACTATATGGTCTGAAACAAGCTCCCAGAGCTTGGTATGAAAGGCTAAGTAACTTTCTGTTAGAAAATGAATTCACCAGAGGGAAGGTGGACACTACCTTATTTTGTAAATCAGTTAAGAATGACATCTTAGTCTGTCAAATTTACGTTGATGATATTATTTTTGGTTCTACTAATCCTTCTCTTGGAAGAAAATTTGCTAAGTGTATGCAGGCAGAATTTGAGATGAGCCTCATGGGGGAACTGAAATTCTTTCTAGGAATTCAGATCAATCAAACTCCAGAGGGAACTTACATTCATCAGAGCAAATACATCAGAGATCTTCTGAAGAAATTTGACCTCTCAGAATGTAAGCCATCAAAGATTCCAATGCATCCCACGTGCATTCTAGAAAGAGAAGAGGTAAGCAAAAATGTAGAACAGAAAGTCTACAGAGGTATGATTGGTTCTCTCCTTTATCTGACTGCTTCAAGACCTGATATATTATTCAGCGTTTGTATTTGTGCTAGATTCCAATCAGATCCTAGAGAATCTCACTTAACAGCTGTTAAGCGAATTTTTAAGTATCTGAAAGGTACTACTAATCTGGGTTTGTTTTATAGAAAATCTAGTGATTACAGTTTAGTAGGCTACTGCGATGCTAACTTTGCTGGAGACAGAGTGGAGCGTAAAAGTACTTCTGGAAGCTGCCAGTTTCTGGGAGAAAATCTGATCTCTTGGTCCAGCAAAAGGCAATCAACAATTGCGTTATCAACAGCAGAAGCTGAGTACATAGCAGCAGCAGGATGTAGCATACAAATGCTCTGGATGAAAAGTCAGCTTGAAGACTTCCAGATTTTTTAGAGTAACATTCCTATACTCTGTGATAATACTTCTGCTATTTGCTTAAGTAAGAATCCTATTTTACATTCTAGAGCTAAGCATATAGAAATAAAACATCACTTCATTAGGGACTATATTCAGAAAGGAATTTTGAATTTAAAATTTATAGATACAGACCATCAATGGGCTGATATCTTCACTAAACCCCTTTCTGAAGATAGGTTCAATTTCATTCTGAAACATCTCAGCATGAAAATCTGCCCAGAGTGAAAATGTTTTAATTCCATATATTTATCTTCAGAATGTATTTGTTTTACTGTGAACTTCTGATCAATCTCTTTTCAGAAAGATAGAACATGCAAATTGTATCAGATGCAAGTCTAAAGATCTGAGAGTCTAAGCTCAAAGACGGACGTGCTGATCACTACATCAAACAAGTGTCATCCAATCATCAGCAAATCTCTGAAGTAGAACGCGTGCACGCTTCTGAGAAGGCAAAACGCTGATTGGGTGCATTGAGACACATGTCTGGTAACCGTTTTAAGTATCTTTCTCAAATCCCCCAAAATCAGCAAGCATTAAATGAAAGTAATCATGTTTTTAAAACGTAATCATGATTTTATTCCTCTTTATTGAAAACGTTTACTCTTTCAAAATATTCTGAACCCTATTTAAACACGTTAACCTCTCACTTTAATCTTTTACAGTTTCTCATTATTTCTCAAAGTATTCTCTGCATTTTTCTGTGTTCATCTCTTGCAAACCCTTTTTCGCAGTTTTTCTCAAAATCCCTAAGTGTGAACATGGCAACCTCCAGCAGTGCTTCTGCAGGTTCTCAGAAGAAAGCATCATCTGAACAGTATCAAGTGCCATTCAGAACACTCCTCACTCTTGTGAAGAATCTTGAAGTGTTATCTGAATTGATCATTGATTTTGGAAGTCTGAAGGAAAACGGTTTTGATTTAACTGAAGAAGTTAGGGCACAAAAATGGGAAAGGTATTTTGACAGATTGGTTGGACCAACATTCCCTATGTTAGTCAAGGAGTTCTGGATTCATGCAACGGCTTCAACGCATCAAGTCACCTCCTACATTATGGGGAAGAAGATTGTGATCACTGAGGATCACATAGCAAGGTTAATTGGTTACAGTGGCGGTGGCGTCCGCTGTATTGATATGGCTGAGAGATGTGCTGACGTGGGCGTCATAGCAGAAAGGATTTTCACCCATGGGGTGCCCAGCAGCAAGATCAAAGATCTGAAGGATCATCACAGAGTTTGGGCGAAGATAATTCTGGGGTGTTTTAACCATAGGAAGCCAACTAGTTCCCCTGATTACATAAATGTAGATCAGCAGTTTCTGATCTACTTTATCAATCAGAAGGTAAAAATCAACTTGGCTCATCTTCTGTTTAATCACCTCAGAACAAGCGTGAAGGAAACAAGGGAAGAAGAAAGAACAAAGAGGGATTGGATACCCTTTGGAAGGTTGATATCAGATATTCTGACTGAGAATAGGCTGATAGAGCATCTGATAGAAGCTCAAGAGTTAAGCACCATTGAACCAACGGTTGGGAAGCCTCTGAACGCGAAGAACTTGAAGAAAATGAAGTTGATAGAGAATATCAAAAAGGAACCCAGCGCTACTCCTATTGCTGATATCAGCAGCAGAAGAGTCCCACTGAGTGACTTTCCTTTATTTTCTGAGATAGAATCCAAGCCAGTGGTAGTTCAAAGATATCTGGCACGTGCAAAGCTGATGGTACAGATCCCAATCTGAAGATCAAAGATCTGCACCAACCTCAACCAGAAGTGACACTGAAGAAGACGAAGAAAAGGAAGGCACCTTCAGAAGGATCATCCCAGCAGACACCCAAGAAAAGAGGTCATTTATCTGCTGCTTCTGTTTTAAATTCTTCTACTATTCCAGCATCAATCCCACCTCCAACCTCTCATAGAATCTCAATCCCTATCCCAACAATAGATGAAACTGAACCAGAAGATGACCCTTCTGAGGCACTTCAACTCAGAAGACCCCGAACCAAACATCCCAAACCAGCAATCTCAACAACATCAGCAATTGACAAAGTGCTGTCTGACATTGATCAACACACTTTTGATCACTCCTCCATTAATCCAAACTCTGAACCACAAATTGTCCCTTCTCCACAACCAGAACAACCTCTCTCATCCATTCCAGAAGAACCTCTTATCCCTGAACAACCAGAAATTCCAACAACTTCTCCACAACCAGCAATTCCGTCTCCCTCTCCTCAACTAGAAATTCATCCACCATCACCTCAACCTGAGTTTCATCACTCTGAAACTCCAACTCCTCCACCTTCTGAACCTCATTCACCGCAACCATCACCTCTGGCAATCCAGCTGCCATGTGGAACAACAGTCACAATGGCCCAGTTGCCATCCTCGCCAGAATCTACACCACCAAATACTCCCAAAACCCCAAACAGTCCAATCATTATTTCTGATTCTCCCACTCCATCTCCAAAACAAACAGCTCCCAAGCAAACCACCGAAAACCCCAGCAGGACCTTCATAGATTTAACAATCCTTGACCGTCTTGCTGATCTGAAAAATAAAATAGCCATTCCAAAACCAAAACAGCCAGATGTTGGCTCTGGTATTATGAATTTTGAAACAGGTTTGCAGCAGTGGATTGCTTCTCTGAAGCAAGTCTGTCCTGGAATGATTGACCCTGCTGCCTCTGACCAGCTCTGGTCACAATTCAGAATTTGGGTACGTGCTGAAGCCCTCAAGTTGCAGGATATCAACTATGAGCAGGCACAAAAGAACTTCAGCAAGCTGCTGAAGGAAGTTGAAAGTCAGCTGCCACAGGAAGACGTGCTCCCTCTGGATAGTGAGCCATGGTCTGAGAAACAGCCAGCTTCAAAGGTGCAACCAGAAGAAGACAAGACTATTCAAGCTGAAGCAAGTCAAGCAGAAGATGTTGCAGAAAGCTCTCAGAAGCTCCCTGCTTCTGATGTTTCTCAAGTTGCCTTGGACAGGCAGACTCTGGAAGAGCTGAAGCTGAATGACATGCGTCTGCAGCAAAGGATGGATGAAAATGACCAGAAGATGAAAGAAAGGATGGATGTGCAGGATAGCAAGATAGACACAGTTGTCAGCATGGTGCACAAGCAGAATGAGACTGCTGATCAGATCAAAGCCATGTTGGAGAACCTGTTCACACGCCTTCCTCCCCAACCTTAGTTTTTCATTCATGTCATTTTCATGTTTTCTTTGATTATCTATTGTACTGTTTTGTCTAATTCTAAACTTTTTAATATGACAAGTTTTTCTGCTCTTAACTGTTTTAGCTCATCACTTACACTTTTTTATTGCTGACAAAAAGGGGGAGAACAAGAATGATATTTTCAATAATAACGGATTACTAAGACAGAAAATCTCAAACATTCTAACTCTGATATACTTGAATATGTTTTCTGTTTTGCTTAAGTCTACAGGTACAAGAAAGCTCTATGATACTCTGAAGACTAAAGCTCTGATACTCTGACCCAAAGCAAAGCTCTGACAAGAAAAGCTCTGATACGCTGATCTGAAGCTCTGCTCTGATATGCTGATCTAAAGCTTCTGATAGTCAAAACTCTGAGAATCTGATGTTCAAAGAAAGGCAATAAAAAATCTGATCCTGAAGAACTCTTGGAATTAAAAAGGGAAGCAATAAACTCAGGGGGAGTATCTCTCAACTTTTATCCCTTATCTTTGATAACCTCTTACTCTGATACATCTTATCATTTAGTTACCTCTGATACTTTTTCATGTTATTTTCAATTAAAAAATATCTAGTTTTTGTCATCATCAAAAAGCGGGAGATTGTTAGAACAAAGTTTGAATCTACTACCCTATGTTTAAGTTTTGATGATAACAAAATGAAAAGATATATTATTTATATGATTCATGTATGAACTATTTGCTACCTAAAAATATTACGTTCTGCTTTGCAGAAACTCTGATAGGTATCAGCAAGAGCACACTTAATCAGCATCAGAATATTGGTTCTTGACATCAGCATCAGAAGTTGCTATATCAGAATACCAGAATCAGAAGATTAACTCACGTGTATGCTGAAGCTTGATGAACAGAACTGCGCTTAACACTCTGATAAAGAAAACAACAGTTCATCAGCAGTTAAGCAGAGTCAGAATGAGCCAAGCCAGAACATGCATTAAGTAAGCAACGGTACTGTGCATTGAAAGCAAATTATTACCAACGGCCTCATTCCAGACAAGATCTGCTTGATAAGGAAAGTTTGTTATTAGCATTGAATCAAGAATATTGCTCCAACGTTCAACAATCTCAGTGCTATATAAACAAGATTATGAAGATTGAATTGGCTAATGCTCTCCAACATTTTACACGCCTAAAAGCTAATCATAATCTTCCTTCTCTCAGTTTGCTAAACGCTACATATCTCCTTACTCAATCATTGTTTAGCAATCTAGTTTCATTAGCTTAAGTTGTGTATACATCACAGTTGTGATACAGTTTTGTAGAAAACATTCACACACCTAGATTTATCTTCTTTGTAAGAAAGTGTTTCCTTGACAAACCGGGTTGTGGTTTGCATCAAGAAGGCTTTAGCAGTTGTTAAAGCAGTTTGTAATATTCAGTTGAATATAGTGGATTAAGACCTCGTTGGAGAGAGGTGAAATCACCTTGACGGGTGGACTGGAGTAGTTTGAGATCAAACGAACCAGGATAAAAATATCTTGTTCATTGAGATAGAAAAACAATGTATGACCAACAAAAGAGTGACTTCAAGAATCATCACAAGGCCAGAACCATCCTTCTCAGCGCCATCTCCTATACTGAATATGAAAAGATCTCCAACAGAGACACAGCAAAGAACATTTTTGACTCACTCGGAATGACGCATGAGGGCAACGTTCAGGTCAAAGAAACTAAAGCTCTGGCGCTCATTCAGAAGTATGAGGCGTTCAAAATGGAAGAATCTGAATCCATTGAAACAATGTTCTCAAGATTCCAGATTCTGGTAGCTGGTCTCAAGGTTCTGGACAAAGGATACTCTACTGCTGACCATGTCAAGAAAATCATCAGAAGTTTACCCAAGCAGTGGAGACCAATGGTTACAGCTCTGAAGCTAGCAAAAGATCTCAACAAAATTACTCTGGAGGAACTTATAAGCTCCCTCAGAAGTCATGAGATAGAGCTAGAAGCTGACGAGCCTCAGAAGCAAGGTAAGCCTTTAGCATTGAAATCTAACAAAAAATCTGAGTCTAAAGTTTTGCAGGCAGTTGAAGAAACATCTGATGGATCCTCATCAGAAGAAGACGAACTCTCCCTCCTCTCCAGAAGAGTAAATCAACTGTGGAAGCAGAGGCAAAGGAAGTTCAGGAATCCCAGAAGATCTGATCAGAACGAGTCCTCTTCCAGATACAGAAGGACAGAGTCTTCCTCTGGATACAGAAGATCTGAAGGCTCCTCAAGTAGCAAAAAGCCAAACACCAAGGACATCATCTGCTATGAGTGCAATGAGCAAGGACACTACAAGAGTGACTGCCCAAAGCTTCAGAGGGAAAATCCCAAAAAGAAGTTTGGAAGAGAAAAGAAGAAAAGTCTCATGGCTACATGGGATGACTCTGACTCGTCTGAAGCTAACTCAGAATCAGATGATGAGAGGGCAAACATAGCTCTCATGGCTAACATTTCAAAAGATAGTGAAGCTTCTGAATCAGACTCTGAATCAGACACTAAAGAGGTATTTCCTAACTTTGCTGTTAATTTTACCAAGGCTGAACTTGCTGAAAGCCTTAATGAAATCCTGGAAAGGTATCAGCAGATTAGAGTTAAGTTCAGAGACCTGAAAAGGAATCTTGAATCTGACTCTAATAAGACTGAGAGTCTTAAATTGGAGAATTTTGAGCTGAGAAATAAGATTTCAAAATTAGAGAACACTTTACAAAACTCTCAGAAGGAACCAATTTCTGAAACTCCCAGCAACGCTGATGAGATCATCAAGGAGTATGATCACAGTTTCCAGTAGTTCCTTGCTAAAAGCATAGATAGAAGCAAAATGGCTTCAATGATCTATGGAGTTAGCAGAAACGGCAGGAAAGGAATAGGATACCAAGGTAAGGTTCCTACACCAAAGAATGTCATGGACTTAACCATTAAACACACTCCTCTGAATTCACATTTTGTGTATGGTCACACACATGATATTAAATACACTAGTAGTAAGTACTCTGTGAAACCAAAATTCAACCAGAGTTTTGGTAAAACTAACATATCAGGACCCATGAAAATCTGGGTACCTAAGGATAAAATAATACATGTTGCAGATATCTTTAGCAGCAAGTCAGAAACACCAGTCATGGTACCTGGACTCTGGCTGCTCGCGACACATGACGTGAAGAAGGCATATGTTCCAAAGCCTGGAACTTAAGCCTGGAGGCCACGTTGGCTTTGGAGGCAATCAGAGGGGAAAGATAATTGGCTCTGGAACTGTAGGTAATGGAAATCTTCCCTCTATTAATAATGTTCTGCTAGTAGATGGATTAATTCATAATTTGTTATCCATAAGTCAATTAAGTGATAACGGTTATGATATAATCTTTAATCAAAAATCATGTAAAGCT
This sequence comes from Vicia faba, assembly GCA_948472305.1. NCBI lineage: Eukaryota > Viridiplantae > Streptophyta > Magnoliopsida > Fabales > Fabaceae > Vicia > Vicia faba. The sequence continues at coordinate 1,152,029,391 of OX451739.1, read as the reverse complement.
GTTAGTCAGAAAGATGGGACTATCCTGTTTAATGGTAAGAGGAAAAACAACATTTACAAAATCAAACTTTCTGAACTAAAAAGTCAGAATGTAAAGTGCCTTCTGTCTGTTAACAACGAGCAGTGGATCTGGCACAGAAGATTGGGGCATGTTAGTATGAGAAGAATATCTCAGATTAACAAACTCAATCTGGTCAGAGGACTTCCTGATTTGAAGTTTAATTCAGATGCTCTGTGTGAAGCATGTCAGAAAGGCAAGTTTGCAAAACCTTCTTTTAAATCTAAAAATGTTGTTTCTACCTCTAAGCCATTAGAACTTCTGCACATTGACTTATTTGGACCAGTTAAAACTGCTTCAGTCAGTGGCAAGAAGTATGGGTTAGTAATCGTAGATGACTATAACAGATGGACATGGGTAAAGTTCTTAAGACACAAGGACGAGTCACACTCTGTGTTTGTTACCTTCTGTAACCAAGTTCAGAATGAAAAGGATCTTAGAATCGTTAAAGTCAGAAGTGATCATGGTGGAGAGTTTGAAAACAAATATTTTGAGTCATTCTTTAATGACAGAGGCATTCTGCATGATTTCTCTTGTCCTAGAACTCCCCAACAAAATGGAGTTGTAGAACGAAAGAACAGAACATTGCAAGAAATGGCCAGAACCATGATCAATGAGACAAATGTTGCTAAGATCTTCTGGGCAGAGGCAATAAACATAGCGTGCTACATTCAGAATAGAATCTCAATAAGACCTATTCTGGAAAAGAATCCATATGAATTGTGGAAGAACGGAAAGCCCAACATTTCATATTTTCATCCATTTGGATGTACCTGTTTTATGTTAAATATAAAGAATTATTTGAACAAGTTTGACTCTAAAGCACAGAAGTGTATTATGTTAGGATACTCTAATCGAAAGTGGCCTGACATTCATCGTTCCAACGTACTACTTAATCTTTCTTCAGTAGTTTGAAGATTGGTTCACAGGTAGTAGTTAGATGTGAGATGAATCGGGCTATGTAGTTCAGCCGTCCTAGAAAGCCTCTGACTTCTTTCTCTGTCTTGGGAACTGGCATCTCTTGTATGGCTTTCACTTTGGCAGGGTCCACTTGAATACCTTTGTCACTCACGACAAAACCTAGCAATTTTCCAGATCTCACCCCGAAGGTGCACTTTTTCGGGTTTAATCTCAGCTTATACAACTTCAACCGGTCAAACAGCTTCTGTAGATGGTCAAGGTGCTCCTCCTCAGTTTGGGACTTTGCAATCATGTCGTCAACATATACTTTGATCTCATGATGGATCATATCATGAAACAAAGCAACCATGGCACGTTGGTAGGTTTCCCCGGCATTTTTCAACCCAAAAGGCATGACCTTGTAACAAAAGGTGCCCCACTGAGTAACAAAAGTGGTCTTCTCCATGTCTTCAGGAGCCATCTTGATTTTATTATAACCGGAGAATCCGTCCATGAAGGAGAATACCTTATGCTGAGCAGTGTTGTCAACCAGAACGTCGATGTGAGGCAGAGGGAAGTTATCCTTAGGGCTCGCCCTGTCCAAATCCCTGTAATCAACACACATTCGGACCTTACCATCTTTCTTCGGTACTTGAACCACATTGGCAACCCACTGGGGGTAAGAAGTCACTGCTAGAAAATCGGTGTCGAATTGTTTCATAACCTCAGCTTTGATTTTCTCGGACATCTCTGGACGCATACAGCGGACCTTCTATTTTACCGGAGGGCAATCTTCCTTAGTAGGTAAGTGATGAACCACAATGTCAGTATCCAACCCAGGCATATCTTCGTAAGACCAGGCAAAGATTTCCACGTAGTCATGCAGCATCTGAATCAACCGTTGTTTCACACTGAGCTCCAGATTGGCACCGATCTTGACTTCTTTTTTGTCTGTCTCAGTACCCAGATTTACCGTTTCCACTAGCTCTTCATGTGGCTGAATGGCCCTCTCTTCCTGGAGTAGCAGTCTTGTAAGCTCACCAGGCACTTCACAATCATCTTCACCTTCGTCTTCGGCTAAGTTGATCGGATTTTTGAAGTCATAACTGGCAGTAGTAGAGTCGTTACCACTGAGATCCAGAGTGGATTGGGACCTGTATATGTGAGTGTGTGTAAATATAGCTGTTTTGCAATATATAATAAAGAAAGACAAGGAGCGCAAGATTTGAAATGCAAAAAACGTCCAATGCTTTTATTAATGATATATGAAAATGACACACAAAAGCCCTCACAAATGAAGCCACGGTGCCCCAGGTAAGACACCGGGCCATAAAGTTTAGTAATATTGTTTGTTACAAATTCAAAACAAAGGAGTTCATTACTGAGTGACAAAAGTAATAGGTATGAAGTCTTTCGCAGTCTAGTTGTTAGGTCTGCCATCGGTCGTAGGGTAGATCCAGCTGTCGAGTTCAGATTCCTCGACGTCGTCTTCAATAGCCCTCTGAGCTTCTGCAGTGAAACCCAAACCAAACTTGTCAGTCTTCGGAGTGAAATCAGGAAGTCGTCCCCAGTTTGCGCACTCACCCTTCTCAATAATAGCCCGGCATCCTTTAAGGAAGCCATCTTCAAAGGAGAACCTTCAATCACAGTCTCTGCCGACGCCAGTGTCTGAGGAACCTCTTCAAAATGTTGGAATGGAGTCTCAATGAATTCCCCATCCATTTCTATGTACCAGAACGAGTTGAGGTGGCTGACCATGTATTCTTCCTCCTCCTGCACTGTAACAATCTTCCCTCTGACCGAGTACTTCAGCTTCTGATGTAGTGTGGAGGTCATAGCTCCAGCCTTATGGATCCAAGTACGACCCAACGAACAAGAGTAGGATGGTCGGATGTCCATCACATAGAAAGTTGAATCAAAGACCTGAGAACCAACCTTGATTAGAATATCAACCTCACCATGTACCATCCTCTTAGACTCGTCAAAGGCCCGGACAACAATGTTACTTGGCTTCAGCTCTAAACCCTCACAATCCAGCCTATCTAGGGCTTTCTTGGGAAATACATTCAACGAGGAACCAGTGTCAACCAGCACATGGGCAAGAGTAGTGCCCCTGCATTCAATGGAGACATGCAGGGCATTGTTATGTTTCTTCCCTTTAGCGGTCAGATCAGCGTCGGAGAAACCCAAACCATTATCAGTAGTTAAGTTGGCCACACAATCGGTAAATTGGTCAGCAGATGTTTATTATGGCACGTGGGCCGTCTTCAGGAAGGTAATCAGAGCCTTGGCATGGGCCTCTGAACACAACAACAGTGATAGCATAGAAATTTTAGATGGGGTGTGCCCCAGCTTCTCAACTACATTGAAATCACTCTTCTTGATAATCTTAAGAATCTCTTCCATCTCTTGCTTGGAAGCTTCAACAGTGGTTGTCTTCGGTGCCTCCGTCTGGGCAGGCATATCTGTAGCGATCCCTTTGCCCCGAGCGTCGGATGACTCGGCAGCAGGGCTAGAACTAAGAACTTGGTCAGGAGGAGAAATAGGCATACTTTTAGGTGTGATGACAATAGGTCTCTGGATAGCTGGAGGTGCAATATCTGGTGAGAAGAGCCTGCCATTGCGGGTGACTTTGGCGGGCCCGGTGATGTTGCTGACGCCGGTACTAGTATCCAACTCTTGTTTAACTCCAAGCACATAAACATCTTCCCCATAGTGCCAAGGGACAGCTTTGTCGGATGTATAGGGGATGGGCCCCGGAACAGTGATGATTATGGGAGCAATCTTCTGGGCAGACATGATTTTGACAGGCTTCTTCGAGAGAGCCTTGGGAGAATTATTGAAAATAGTAACAATGGACACTTCTTCAGTAGGGGTAGCAGGAACAGCAATTTTCTCGAACAAGATCTCTTTATTATCCATCAGGCTTTGGATGCCTGACTTCAAAGATGGACAACCAGCAGGTGAAACAGAACATAGAAGGCAACCTTTACTACATCCCGGAAATAAACCGGCTAGCAACAGGTTCCTTTTGATGGTCAACAATGGAGTAACAATATCATCCACAGAGGCTACATACAGATCTTCCTCTACAGTATTCACCCCATGCTTGAGCATGGGAGCAGTCACAACATTGGGCCTTTCGGGGGCCTCGAATCTATCTCTTTAGCATCAATAAGGTCCTGAACCTTATTCTTCAAAGCCCAACAATCATCTGTGTTATGCCCCAGGCTGTCAGAATGATAAGCGCAGCGGGTGTTAGGATTGTACTTCGGAGAGGTTGTGTTCACAATCTTCGGAGCTTCTTTCAGAGTTACCAGATTGGTTGACAGTAACTGTGGCAATATCTGGGATAAGGTCGTGCTGAGTCGAGTGAACTGTCTTTTGGGTCTCTCACCCCTTGGTTGGTTATATTGCTGAGGAGCAGCAGCAGGCTTTGAAATTGCCACCGCATTGACAACTTGGCGGCATTCCAGTTTATTATGTCCCCTCGACCCATAAACAGCACTAGATTCCTTCTTGAACGGTTTCTTCTCAGTGCTCGAGGAAGCACCCTTCTGTATCTTCCCAGACTTGATACCAGCTTCTATTCTTTCACCAGTCAAGATGAGGTCTGTAAACCCGGCAGAAGAATTACCAATCAGATGGTTCAAGAACGGACTAGATAGGGTCCCTAAGAATATATCCACGAGTTCACGGTCAGTTAGAGGGGGCTGCACCCTGCCAGCCAGGTCTCTCCACTTTTGAGCATACTCCTTAAATCCTTCACCCGTCCTTAGTGACATACCCTGGAGTTGGGTACGAGTAGGAGCGAGGTCAGAATTATACTGATATTGCTTATAAAATGCAGTAGCCAAGTCCTCCCAGTTACGAATGTTGGCTCCATCCAGCTGATAGAACCATTCGAGTTGAGTCCCTGAAAGACTATCCTGGAAGAAATGGATCCACAAATTCTTGTCAGCTGTATACGGTTGGATCTTCCTTACATACGACCGGAGGTGCAGCTTAGGACAGGAAGCTCCGTCGTACTTTGCAAAAGCAGGCGCCTTGAACTTATGGGGAATTACCACCCCAGAGGATAAGCCTAGGTCTCCAAAGTCCAACCCGAGCACATGTTGAATCTCCATAGCACTTAAGCGGTCCTCTAGCTGTTTATATTTGTCCTCAGCAGGAGGATACTGTTCATCATTGTAATTCGTCTCGTTATCTGAGACCACGGGACTAGGAACCCCTATCTCTTGGGGACTATCTTTCCCTACAGATGGGTTCGTCAGCTCAACCTCATTCTGCAGTGCATTCCCATATCTGCGTCCGGTATTGAACAAGACAGTCCTCTTCTTCTTCTTCATAAGCAGAGTCTTCAACTCATGTTGTCCTTAGGCTAGGCTCATGACTATCTCTTGGAACTGGGCATTCTGGGCCTGGAGGGCCTTGATAGCTTGTTCATTAGTAGGTTCAGAAGTCATGATGATTGCTGAAATAAACAGCGAAGAAGGATAAGTGACCTGTAAAAAGGGTACCTGTTATGCATATGATTACATGAAATGCGTATGATTTATGTTTTCAAAGACAATCGGGATTCAACTTTGTAGACAAAAAGGAAACACACTTTATTATATTAACTTTGGAATTTAAACTGTTCAACAAATTGCCCTTAGGCGTTACAAGAATGAAAATATTGAAAAGTAAATAAAAGCTGCAAAAGAAACATCAGTGCTCCCATGGCCTCCTCTTCTTTGTGCGGATATAGTCATTCAGGGTCCGTTCATTCTCCAATTGCTTAGTCAGCTTCTGGATTTTCCGTTCCTGTTCATTGAACCTTTCCTGATAAGAATCCTGTTCTTCCTATAGTTGCGCCCAAGACCTCTTTAGTGTGTCAACATCAGTGGGTATCTGAGGAGGGAGGACAGTTGGAGGAACCCCGTCTCTATCAGGAAATTCAAGAGTAATAGGTCTGACAGCTTCGTATGGCATACCTAACTTCTGAGCATGGATGCGGACCCATCTGAAGTAAGCTTCCATATGCAGAGAGGTCTTCGGTCCCAACTCATGTGGGTCAGCTTTGTGAATTCTGTCCCAAGCCTTGATGAATCTACGACGCAACTCGTCGCTATCTACCTGAAACTCAAAACTGATGTGAGGTACCAGCATCTCATGAGGCCCTGCTCTTCTGGCTCTTCTAAACTGACAGAGAGCTAAACATGGATTATAAGATATTCCTCCCTGGGTACCGATCAAAGGAACATTAGGATACTCTTCGCAACGATCAATAACAGCCACTTCATCCAAACCTCTGAGAGTCCAAATGATGTCATTATCAGTAAGAGACATTATCCTATGAGCCCAGCCTATTCCTTCTTTGTTCTTCAGCACAAACTTAGGGAGGTGCGAAATAAACCACCTCACTAACAAAGGAGCACAACACCACAGAGTTCCCCGTCTTCGGGCAGTACAAGCATAGAGTTGTTGCAAAATATCACCCAAGAGAGTGGGTACAGGGTTCCGAGATATGAAGATCCTTACGGCGTTGACATTAACAAAGGTATCAGGATTTGGAAACAATACCAGACCATATATTAAGAGAGCCAGAATGTCTTTGTACGCCCTGAAGTCTAAGTCATTCCAGAAAATATTAGCTTTGTCGATCAGAAACTTAGCCAAAAAGCCCTTAACTCCGCTTCTGGTCTCCCAGTTATTCATTACTTCTTTGTTGGTCAAGGGAAGGGCTGCAGCAATCTCCTCAAGCCTAAGAGTCTTTTCCCAACCAGTGAAGGGAGTCTGTCCCAAAACAGGGATACCCAGCAAATCAGAGAATTCTTCCAGGGTAGGGACCAGCTGGAAGTCTTGAAAGGTGAAGCAATGGTGTAACGGATCATAAAACTGGGTCAAGACACTCATCAGTTGTTGATCCCACTTTGAAGTGACTAAACCGAGAAGAGAACCATGCCTCTTGATGAAGGAAGTAGTATTTGGAATTCTATCAACCAATTCTTTAAGCAAATCAGGTGGGTGAACAAAGTTGAGTCGGATAGTATTCCTTCGCATAGGCATCATGATGTCCTACAAAACAGAGCAAAGATGAACCCTCTTGTCTTTGAAATGGGTTAGTCCTTATGCAGGATGCATGCAATGTTATGATGGTATGATGTTATGATAAAGCACACCACAAGTATTCACAAAAGGCAAACATGATAAGGCACACAAGTCACGCAAGACAGCCCTTAGAGTTCAGGCCAGCATGAAGTTTAGGTACTACCCTCTTTCAATTTCAGTTGGTTAAGACCTGTCCTAGAAAATAGTAACCGGGTTCTAGAGGATCTCAATATCACTGACTACCCTCAATCGGTCATAACTCCAGCTTAGCAACCTTTTCTTGCGGCCGGAACTATCGTGAGAGTTTAGCCTCAATGAGTGTAGCATACTGCTACTGTTCTATGGCCAAGTTGGTCAATTTAAGGTTCTAAGGTCAGTTGGTGCTTAATGACTCCTCAGAAGACCCATATTCTCCTCGTTCCAACACAAGAGATATCGGTACAGACCAAGGTGTCACACCAACGTAGCTACTGCTTCACCCGTGTCGGTCTACGCCGGACAGGTCCCTCACAGTTTATTGCTACCTAAAGGGTATTCCCCAGATCCGGGTTAGGATCTATGAAACTCCGATGCAAGCCCACAAATATTAAAGCAATTAGAGCATACAATTGAAAACATAGAATGATCTAATCCTAAGGTACACCTCACTTATAATTTCCCCAGCAGAGTCGCCAGTTCTGTGATGCGGTGGGAAAGAACTGACTGTTTTTAATGCTGGTTCGCGAAATGTCGCGGTAAGCAAGAGTCGCCACCGACTTTTATTTTCTCCAACAAGGAAAGGACAAAAGCACAGCAAAATTCCTTTTCGAGATGTTTCTCAGTTCGGGAGGTAGATTATAGAAAGGAAAGGTGTTAGCACCCTTTCTATCTGTGGTTATCCACGGGCTCTTAGGTACTTGCTCATTATGTTTTCAAAAGATGTTTGCTTTTCTTGTGTATGTGGGTTTTGAAAAAGTTTGTTTTGAAAACTTCTAGGTAACTCTTGTATCTGTCCTCAAGAGTGTATGAAGTGTTTGTTTGAAAACTTTTGTTAGAAAAGTGTAGGTGCAAAAAGTATTTTTGTTTTTTGAAGGAGCGAGTACCCAGGAGGAATCTACCTACTCAAAAGAAATTAAGCTGTGTAAATGTCCTTTAGACAGTACTATCCCACTATTGAGAAGTAGGTAGCACCGTCGTTGGAGTTATTCGGGTCAATTCGATTATAGGGACATGTGTGGTCACCAAAGCAATAATAGGACGCCTTAGCGGTAACCCTAATGTCCTAGATCCTTTTTTATCCGAGGCAACCGTTTCGAGGCAACTGGATCTTTAGACAGGAGGGCGACCTCTAAAACACCCTATACTCAATGACCACGTCGAGGCAACCAAGTGAGGCGTACCCTAGGAGTGGCATGTGCGAGTGTGTCAGGTTTCATATTAAGTTATCTTTGCACATGTATTGTGGTGAACTACGAGTTGATTTTATTTTTCAGGCAAGTCTTGTCATGCATAGTTAACAGTTAATAATTGTGCAGAAAATAAATTGCGGAAAGTAAATCTACGCTATTACAAGGCGTCGGGTATTTACATCGCCAAAAACATAACCCTTGAAAAGATAAATGCGAGAAAATAAATAAAAAGCGATAAAACGTCCTAATTACGCTATTACATCCTCGGAGCAGATACATAAATATGGTCAAAAGTAAATATGCGCGAATAAAAATTAAATCAGAGAAGTCTTTAGGGTTTTGACCCTTTTTGAGAAAAGAATGAAGTTTTTGGTCCTTTTTTGCATTTTATTAATATTAAACCTAATTTACTAATTAATAAAATAAAAGAAATGTTTTTTAAGTTTTTTATGTTTTTGTGAAAATAAAATAAAAAGGAAAACATGATTAAAAATGGTCAAAACCTAATTCTACATGGATTTTATTTATTGCAAAAAATAGTCAAAGTTAACCTAATTAACTAAATTAATTACATTAGAATTTATTTACAAAAATAATATATTAAGGTGAAATTAATAAATAATAATAATAACAAAAATATTTACATTTTTAGTTTTGCTGAATTTATTATGAAAATAATTTGGTTAATTAATAATAATAATTATTATTATTATAATTAAGAAAATAATCAAATAGAAATTAAAATAGAAAAGAAAAAGAATAAAGAAACCAGGGGGTGATGGGCCAGCTTTGGGGGTGAAAAAGCAATTTCTCAGGCCCATTAACAATTAAGCCCTTCTGACTTTTTGAGATCCTCTATGGCATAGTTGACTGGGAACATGGTGGTCTACCCATCCTGACCATTGGATTAATGACTGTGGCCACTTGGCGCTTGGATGGTTGGAGACACATGGTGGAACGCTGCCTGAAGCCTGCATGCAATCACGTTAAGAAAAATATTATAGAGTTTTGGGTGGACCTGGGAATCGAACCCAGGTCCCAATGGTTACCAGCCAACTCACCGGCCACTACGCCATTTGCTTGCTTTGGTTATTATAATAATGAGGAAATATAATATTACAAAATCAATGCATGTGCTGTAAAACAAACAAAAACGCGCGCCATTTGAATTGTCCAATAGCATATCACCACGTCCTTCGTCTTCCTCATTTTCCTGTAAAAACAGAGTTAGATAACGGGGGTTTTTAACCCCCACAAAACATGATAATCAATAATAGTGATTAGCCCTACGCTTAACATAAATATTTCGCGAGTATGGCTTTTGATTCGTCTGGTTCTAACGAATCTAACCATGTGCCTTAGAGGTGCTAATTTTTCATGGATAATAAAGCCCCAATTTGGAAGCTCAAGAACCCTAGATTTCTTCAATGGTAACTTGCGATTCTGGGCATTATAATGCAATTAACTAATACCATTAGCTTTATATGAGTTCTAATAATATAAAACAATGATTAGAACATGTTAATTATGCATGAAATATGAGTTACGATTCTGAAAAAATCAAGCAAATCGTGGTTCTGTTCTTGAGTATTCCTTGAGCTTTAGCACTTGGTTCTGATTGCAATACGTCTCTGGGAACCCCTGCAATGTATTAGAAACAATAAAAGCCTTTGAATCACGTTAGAATATGGAAATCAGTTTTCAAATTTCTTGATTTTTTTTCAAAGTGGTTATGGCTTTCTTGCAGCAAATTCACGTCTGCATGGTTAGAGTTCACTTCTGTATATATAAGGGACTGAATTTAGGTTAAATCCTTGAGCAAAGATCCATTGAATAATGATTTGAATATTTGATTGAAAATCAAATATTTTTGAATCTTTTTGATTGGAAAAACTTGCTAAATTTGGAGATTCTTGTCCCTTTGATTTGCACACGAATTTTCCAGCATATATTGACCACTTTTGCTTCACCAAAAGATTGAAAAATCAAATCTTTATATTTCCTACATTTTAAATTAATTAAATGAATTAAAATCAATTAAAACTCCAATTAATTAATAAAAAATAAGAAAATAAATTCAATTAAACTTAATGGGTCGTGCATAAGTCAAGGATAAAGTTTCAAGAAGAAATTTGAGGCCCATTAGTACAAATAAGGTGTTTTGAGCAAAGTTGACTTTTGCAAATTCATAAAAATTTCCCAACTTCTCCAATGCATATCTTGCTCAATTTTGATCATATGAACATATTCTTGGTCATTTTGGAAAGGCCTTGAAGTCCTCTAACCAATGCCTTTGGTTCCATGTCATTTGTATTTACCAATCTCAAGTTATGGTCTTTGACTTAAAGTGCATTTTTGTTGACTTTTGAAATTGACCTATAATGTAGAAATTGATAACTTTTTGTGAGAGCATTTCTTGGACTTGGAATGTGAAGATGAGTTGTAGGAAATGTCATCCCCTTAAAAATGAGCATTGGATGGGATTTTTCTGATGAACCATGAAAAAGTTATGCCCTGGTCAATATACAGTTGACTTTTTCTATTGTCCAAAAATAGTAACTTTTGGCATCTTGATGATTTTTGAGCTATCCTTGTGGAATCATGATCAAGATTTGATCAAATGATGATTGTGTACTCAAAATAAGATGTTGACCAAAAATTTTGACTTTTGACTGCAAAATGACCATTTTGCCCCTGCAGTTGACTGTGGATCAAATGGAGCTTTTGACTGTGCAAATTGCCACTGTGAGTCTTGAAACTTGATATGTAGATACTTGAGGGTGTATATAGGCATATGAGACTTGATTGAGCCATTGAAAACCTCAAATTCATTGAAGGAACCAAAACCCTAATTTTGACTAGCTTAGGAGGCATTAGGATTGTGCAACCCTTGAGAAATCTTGAACCATTTGGAGATGATTCTTGACAAATATTGAAGAATATGGGAGGGAAAATTTTGGGGTACAACAACGTCCGTGCTGAGGTACGGTACCCATGAAAAGTAAACGGTAACCTCTCGTGCCAGTCTTTGTATGTCATTGTCATCTTCTGCATAATCTTCTTAATGTTCTTATTAGCCGCTTCTACAGCCCCATTCATCTTCGGCCGGTAGGGAGAAGAGTTGTGTTGTTGTATCTTGAATTGCTCGTAGAGCTCAGTGATCATCTTGTTGTTGAGATTGGTACCATTGTCCGTAATGATCCTCTCTTGTACACCGTATCGACAGATCAGATTGTGCCGCAAGAACCGTGCCACGACGTTCTTGGTTACAGTAGCAAAGGAAGCTGCTTCAACCCACTTTGTAAAGTAATCAATTTCTACCAGGATGAAACGATGCCCGCTAGATGTCGTAGGTCTGATCTCGCCGATCATATCAATGCCCCACATTGCAAAAGGCCAAGGTTCCGTCAAGACATTCAAAGGGACCGGAGGTATGTGCACCTTATCAGCATAGACCTGGCACTTGTGACATGTCCGAGAATGCTGATAACAGTCGGCTTCCATTATGGACCAATAATATCATGCCCGAAGTATTTTCTTTGCCATGGTGTGTCCACTGGAATGACTTCCGAAAGTACCATCATGTAACTCCGCCATGATCCTTTATGCTTCATTCTTATCCATACAACGCAGTAAGGTTGAATCATGGTTACGCTTGTAAAGAATGCCATTGCTGATAAAGAACTTTACCGCGAACCTCCTCAGAAACTTTTTGTCATTAACAGATGCACCCTCGGGGTACTCCTGAGCTTCAAGATACCTCTTCACCTCATGATACCAGGGCTTTTCTGTTACTTCTTCAGTCTCAACATCACAGCAATGGGCAGGTTCATCCAATCTTTCAATGATAATTCGGGGAGCCTCGTTGTCCCAATTGACTTTGAACATAGAAGACATCGTAGCTAACACGTCCGCCAGCTGATTCTCCTCTCTAGGGAAGTGTTCAAAGGTTATCTCCTCGAAATGGGAAAGCAACGTCAATACATACTCCTTGTAGGGAATAAGATTTGGGTGTTTCATATCCCACTCGCCTTTGATCTGACTGATCACGAGAGCGGAATCTCCGAAGACACTCAGAAACTTAATCCTTAGGTCAATTGCTGCTCGAAGACCCATAATGCACGCCTCATACTCCGCCATATTGTTGGTGCAGTTGAAACATTGTCGGGCGGTGAACGGAGTATGAGAGCCTTTAGGAGATATGATCACAGCGCCAATGCTGTTACCCAAAGCGTTCAAAGCTCCATCAAAGTACATAGACCATCGGGATCCTTCCTCAGGTCCTTCATCTGGCCCAGGTATCTCATAATCAGTTACCAACATGATATTCTCGTCCGGAAATTCAAAGTTCATAGACTGATAATCATCTACTGCCTAATGTGCCAAATGGTCTGCCAACACACTTCCCTTAATTGCCTTTGGGTCGTGTACTGGATGTCATACTCAGTCAAGATCATCTGCCATCTTTCTATTCTTCCGGACAAGGCAGGCTTTTCGAAGATATACTTCATTGGATCCATCTTTGATATCAACAGAGTAGTGTGAGTCAACATATACTGTCTCAGCCGGCGAGCAGCCCATGCCAAAGCACAGCAAGTTTTCTCGAGCAGTGAGTATCGGGTCTCACAATCGGTAAACTTTTTTCTAAGGTGATAAATAGCATGCTTTTTTGGCCAGACTCGTCATGCTGACCCAGCACACACCCCATTGAGTTGTCGAGTACTGTCAAGTATAAGATCAGAGGTCTCCCTTCAACTGGTGGCATAAGAATAGATGGCTCTTGGAGATACTCTTTGATCCTTTCAAAAGCGGCCTAGCATTCATCATTCCAACGTACTACTTGATCTTTATTCAGCAGCTTGAAGATTGGTTCACAAGTAGCAGTCAGGTGCGAGATGAATCGGGCAATGTAATTCAGTCGTCCCATGAAGCCTATGACTTCTTTCTCTGTTCTGGGAGCTGGCATTTCCTGTATAGCCTGTACTTTTACAAGATCCACTTGAATACCTTTGTCGCTTACGACGAAACCCAGTAGCTTACCAGATCTCACCCCGAAGGTGCACTTGTTCGTGTTTAATCTCAGCTTGTACAACTTTAACCTGTCAAACAGCTTCTGCAGATGGTCAAGGTGTTCCTCCTTAGTCTGGGATCTTGCAATCATATCTTCGACGTATACTTCAATCTCATGATGGATCATATCATTAAACAAAGCAACCATGGCACGCTGATACGTTGCCCCATCATTTTTCAGTCCAAAAGGCATAACCTTGTAGCAAAAGGTACCCCACTGAGTAACAAAGGTTGTCTTCTCCATGTCTTCGGGAGCCATTTTTATCTGATTATAACCGGAGAAGCCATCCATAAAGGAGAATACCTTGTGCTGAGCGGTGTTGTCAACCAGAACATCAATATGAGGTAGAGGGAAGTCATCCTTGGGGCTTGCCCTGTTCAGATCACTGTAGTCAACACACATCCAAACCTTGACATCCTTCTTTGGCACAGGAACCACATTGGCCACCCACTGAGGGTAAGAAGTAACTGCTAGAAAACTGGCGTCGAACTGTTTCATCACTTCATCCTTGATCTTCTCAGACATCTTTGGGCGCATTCGGCAGACCTTCTGTTTTACTGGAGGACAATCTTCCTTGGTAGGCAGGCGATGAACCACAATATCAGTATCCAACCCCGGCATATCTTCATAAGACCAGGCAAAGATCTCCACATAGTCATGCAGCATCTGAATCAACCGCTGCTTCACACTAAGCTCCAGATTTGCACCGATCTTGACTTCCTTCTTGTCTGTCTCAGTACCTAGATTCACTGATTCCACCGGCTCTTCATGTGGCTGAATAACCCTCTCCTCCTGGAGTAACAGTCTTGCAAGTTCACCAGGCACTTCGCAATCATCTTCGCCTTCGTCTTCGGCTAAGTTGATCGGATTTTCGAAATTATAACTGGCAGTAGCAGAGTCGTTACCAGTGAGATCCAGAGTGGATGTGGACCTGTATATGTGAGTGTGTGTAAAATAGATGTTTTGCAATATATAATAAAGAAAAACAAGGAGCGCAAAATTTGAAATGCAAGAACGTCCAATGCTTTTATTAATGATATATGAAAATGACACACATAAAGCCCTCACAAATGAAGCCACAGTGCCTCGGGTAAGACACTGGGTCATAAAGTCTAAAACATTGTCTGTTACAAATTCAAAACAAAAGTTTCATTACTGGGTGATAACAGAAACGGGCATAGAATCCTTCGCTGTGCAGTTGCTTAATCCACCATTGGCAGTCGTGTAGATCCAACTGTCAATGTCAAACTCTTCATCATCGTCATCCCTGATGGCATTCACCCCTGCATCTTGTTTAGGCTTTTCCGGTGTTCTGAACTCGATCTCCTTCGCATCAATCAAGTCATGTACCTTGTTCTTCAAAATCCAACAATCATCTGTATTATGCCCCGGGCTATCAGAGTGATAAGCACAGCGGGCATTAGGGTTGTACTTCGGTGATGTGTGTGATCGGTGGGAAAGAGAACTGACTGTTTTGGAATGTTGGTTCGCATTTTGCGTTTGTTTTCACAAAATGTCGCGGTAAGAAAGAGTCGCCACCGTCTTTTATTTTATCCAACAAGGAAAGGAAAAAAGCACAGAAAAATTCCTTTTTCGAGATGTTTCTCGGGTTCGAGAGGTAGATTATAGAAAGGGAAGGTGTTAGCACCCTTTCTATCTGTGGTTATCCATGGGCTCTTAGGTACTTGCTCATTGTGTTTTCAAAATTTGCTTTTCTTTGTGTTTGTGGGTTTGAAAGAGTTTTTGTTTTGAAGAGAGTGTAAGTGCGAAAAGTTTTGTTTTGTTTTAAAAGGAGCAAGTACTTAAGAACCATCTACCTACTCGAAAAAGGAATTAATCTGTGCAAATGTCCTTTAGACAATGCTATCCCACTATTGAGGAGTAGGTAGCATCGTCGTTGGAGTTTTGAGGGTCAATTCGATTAAGGGACGTGTGGTCACTAAAACAATGTTAGGACGCCTTAGCGATAACCCTAATATCTTACATCATTTTATTTGAGGCAACCGTTCCGAGGAAACTTATGATCTTTGGACAAGAGGGCGACCTCTAAAACTTCCTATACTCAATGACCACGTTCGAAGGCAACCAAGTGAGGTGTACCCTAAGAGTGGCATGTGCAAGTGTGTTGTTTCGGTTAATTATCTTTGTACATGTCATGGGTTATCTATGTTGATTTTAAGTTCATACATTGGATCTTGTCATGCATTCCCTATTATCAATCATCTAACAGTTAATAGTTGCGGAATTTAAATTGCGGGAATTAAATCTAAACTATTACAAGGTGTTGGGTATATAAATCGCCAAAAACAACCCTTTAATTTAAATTGCGGAAAGTAAAATAAAGCGATAAATAATTAAAGTCCTAATTAAAAGCTATTACATATCAGAAGCAATTACAATATTGGAATCAAATGGATCGCGTGGAAGAAATTAAGACGGCGCATTTTTTAGGGTTTTAACCTTTTTTGTGAAAGAAAGCATTTTTTTTCATTTTTTGAATTAAATAGAAATAAAATTAGGTCAAAATTAATTAATTAATTAATTAAAATATTTTTGGGTTTTTTGAATATTTAAGGAAATAAAATAAAAATGATTAAAAGTTAGTGAAACCTATTATTCTAAATTGATTTTAATTTATTGCAAAAATATTAAAATTATACCTAATTAAAGCTAAATCAATTAAATTAATTTATTTACAAAAATAAAATGGTGAATTTAATTTTAATAAAAATAATATTTTTTGTGTTTTTGATTTTTTTATAAGGAAAATAAATTAATTGGTTAATAATTAATAATTATTAGTTAAAACAATAAATCAAATAAAAAAATATAATAAGTAAAAGAAAATAAACCAAAAGGGGGGTGTTGGGCCCAAGAGGAGGTGAGATCTGCAATTCTGAGGCCCATTCCAAACCAGCCTGCTTTGACTTTCTCCATTCCACGCACATGCATTGACTGGAGACCATGGTGGATATTCAATTTTGGCCATTGGATTTGATCTGAAGCCATTTGGCAACCATCTGGATGGAGACATATGGTAGGTCACGCTCCTGATGCTGCATGAAATCGCCTGTAAATAAAATGCAACAAAGTTTTGGGGGACCTGGGATTCAAACCCAGGTCCCAATGAACAATCCACTAACATGCTTACCAACTCAACCAATACTTTCAATTTGTTAATGCAATACATAACAAATATTATATTGAAAATATTTAATATGCCTGAAAAATAAAAATAAAGTGGCGCGAGATTTGAACTATCCAATGGGAAGAAGACACGCCTTCGTCTTTTTCATTGAAAAACCAGGATATTTACCTGCGGATTTTATCCGCAGCTAACTTCCTAGGTTCGTCCTAAAATTAGCTATAGGCCATGTAAACGCAAACGGAGACCATCACCATGTTCGTCTCTCCTCCCTTAACACAACCATGTCCATGGTTTGTCTTGATTTTACCTATAATCAAAATGCCTAAAAATAAAGAACGAAAACCCTAGATTCGGATGTTATGTTACAGGCCATAAAAACAAAATCGAATATTGCAAAAAGCTTGGAAATCATTCAAGGATTATGAATATATCAATATTTTGGCAAAAAGATACAAGAATCCAAGGTTGTGTTTTCGTGTACAGAGGCATGTTCATGAGTACTTACAGTGTGTTTTAGGCGACGAGAGGACTTGATTCTCATTGCTATAGCTTCAGTAGACTCCTGGCAATTGAACCACGTTGAGATTTTTGATTGAATTGGCCTCCAACCAAGATTTTGATCCCACACTTTTTATGCTTTTTTTCAGTTTTGGTCTGGCAGTTTGTGCAACTTTTTGGTCGTGTCCTCCTGTGCTTTAGCTTGTGTGAGTATATTAGAAGCCATTAGGTTAAAAATTGGGCCTTGAATCCATGTATATTGATGAATTAAGATATGATTTGATTCCTCCATTAAAGGCTTTCAAGTTCTTTCCAAATCCAAGATTTTGTGCATGATATGGCTGGGCACGAATTTGATTGGGTTTATCATGATAATTAAGACCTGTAATGATCAAAAAGATCTTATTCCATCAATTTTTGGATTTTATTTGAATTAATATTGATTTAAAATGAATTAATTCAATAAAAATCAAATAAAATAGAAAAATTAATGAATGGGCATGAAACTGAAGATAGGACACGTGTGTGGTGTGACAAGATCAAATCAAGTGGAAAAAGTGGGCCCTTTTGACAAAACTTGAAGTTTTGGGGATAGTTGACTTTTGGCAATTTTGGAAAAATGCCCAACTTCAACAATGCATAACTTCTTCAACTTTGAACTTTTGGAAGTGTTCTTATACTTTTTAGAAACGTTGAGATGTCCTCTAACCAACCCTTTTTGTCTCATCTCATTTTGATATTCCATGATCAAGTTATAAGCTTTCGCAAAAAAAGTGTTTTTGTTGACTTTCAAAAATGACCTGTAATGTCCAAATTTGTAAATTTTTGTGAGGGCATTTCTTGATCTTGGGGTGTGAATATGGATTGTAGGTAATTGCATCCTCTTCAAAATGAGCTTTGGATGGGTCATTTCTCATAAAGTATGAGAAAGTTATGCTTGGTCAAAGTTGAGTTGACTTTTCCTACAAAATCCTAATTTAACAACTTTTGAATCTTGATGAATTTTGAGAAATCCTTGATGAATCATGATCAACCCTTGATAAAATGATGAATTATCCTTAAAAATGAAAATGTTGACAAAAAATCTTGAGGTTTGACTATTTGTAGGACATAGTTGACTTTTGCCCTAGCATAGTCGATTCTTGGGCTTCTTGAGCAATTGACTGACCAAACTTCCTCTGCAAGGCTTGAAATTTTACATGGATGAACTTGAGAGAATATTAGGACATTGGGGAGAACTTGAGGCCATTTGGATGTTAGGACCTTGATGAAACACAAAACCCTAATTTTGAATTGATTGCCTTAGGAGGTGATTTGACTGTCCAACTCTTCAGCTAACTTGAGTCACTTGGAGATTATTCTTGACATGTCTTGAGAAATATGGGAGGGAAAATTTTGGGGTACAACAGTTGCCCCTGTTCAATTTTGTTAAACCTGAGGATATATATTGGCTTTCGAGCCTTTCATGATCTGAAGGTGGAAGATAATTGAACACTAGAGTGCCCAGAAATTTGCACTCACATGGTGTAGTATCAGCATTGTGATGTCGGGAATGGGCTTACAGATTCCATTTGGAGATTGTTGGTAGTAGGATGGGCTTACGGATGCCATCTGCAGGAGTGTCGATCGCATAAGAGATTCCTTAGCGAGAACTTGCATACCTGTTGTTGTAGAAGATTCCGCTGGGGAAGCCTAACTTTTGTTGAGATTTAGGAACTTGCCTGTACTTCAACTGAGAGAATGCCTCGGCTGAGTCTTAAGAATCTGTCCATAATTCAATTGGGGGGAAACATCTTCATCAAGATCTAGGAACTGTCTGGTCTTCAACGTAGTATACCGTTGAAATTAGAGAACTCGTCCACACTATGACGGAGGAAAACATCAAGATCTAGGAACTGACTAGTGCTCAACGTAGTATACCATTGAGGTTATAGCACTCGTCCACACTATGACATAGGGAAACATCTTCATCAAGATCTAGGAACTGTCTGGTCTTCAACGTAGTATACCGTTGAAATTAGAGAACTCGTCCACACTTTGACGGAGGAAAACATCAATATTTAGGAACTGTCTAGTGCTCAACGTAGTATATCGTTGAGGTTATAGCACTCGCCCACACTTTGACGTAGGGAAACATCGTCATCAAGATCTAGGAACTTTCTGGTCTTCAACGTAGTATACCGTTGAAATTAGAGAACTCGTCCACAATTTAACGGAGGAAAACATCAAGATCTAGGAACTGTCTAGTGCTCAATGTAGTATACCATTGAAGTTATAGTACTCGTCCATACTATGACGTGGGGAAACATCTTCATCAAGATCTAGGAACTGTTTGGTCTTCAACGTAGTATACCGTTGAAATTACAGAACTTGTCCACACTATGACGGAGGAAAACATCAAGATCTAGGAACTGACTAGTGCTCAACGTAGTATACCGTTGAGGTTATAGTACTCGTCCATACTATGACGTAGGGAAACATCTTCATTAAGATCTAGGAACTGTCTGGTCTCCAACGTAGTATACCGTTGAAATTACATAACTCGTCCACACTATGACGGAGGAAAACATCAAGATCTAGGAACTGACTAGTGCTCAACGTAGTATACCGTTGAGGTTATAGAACTCGTCCACACTATGACGTAGGGAAATTGTCGAGATTGAGAACCTTATCTGAAATTCAACCAAGGATAATTCAATTGAGATTTAAGAACCGGACAGGTCTTCGACGTAGCTGAGAACTTTAACTGTATCTTTCCTAAAAGGTAAAGGTCAGTCATATGCAATGCATGATATGGATCAGGCAATGATGTTCTCAAAATAAATGAGATTGTATGTTATGATGCGTATATGAATGTATCATGATGTATGAAATTGTGATGTTTTAGCTGGGGAAAATAAATCCCGGAGCTGCTGGAGAATAGAGTTGAGTTCTTCGTTTCCGCTGGGGATGATGGACGAAGATGATTGTGAGAATAAACCTGCAGGAGAAAAGAACTCCATTGGGGAATCAACTGATGAAGAGATTACTCCGAGGGGAATTACTCTGTGGGGGATAGATGTTCTGCTGAGGATTTTAACGATAAACTCTATTGGGGATTCCGCTGATAAACTCCACTGGGGATTTCAACGATAAACTCACTGGGGATGGATTACCGTTGCTGGTGATATTGAGTCTGTTGAGGATTGAAATCCTGTTTGTGAAAGGAAAGAACTTCTTTGGGGGATGATCTTTCAGCTACAACTTGCTGGGGATAACCCCTATTAGACTCTTGTGGGGGATAACCCTCTGAATTTGGCTGGGGAGATTTATTTTGTACTCCGTTGGGGGTAAACTTCCAAAGTCTACTGGGGATGATGCTTCAACTCTGTTGGGGAAGCTTTTTCAGACCGTGTTGGGGAAATGGCTCCACTAGGGTATCTTGTATTCCGTCGGGGAACATTCTTATACTTCGTTGAGGAATATTAAGACTGTTGGGGATGCTCTTATACTTGTTGGGGAATATCTTTATACTTCGCTGGGGAATATTAAGACCTTCTGGGGATACCAAACCTTTTTAGGGCTGATGGTAGACTAACTCTGCTTGGGGAGAGTACCGCTGATTCGTTCATAGTTGCAAGTCTCAGCTGAGAGAGCTATCATTACTATCTTACTCTGCGGGGAGTGAAGGTATCTTAGCCATATTCTTCTACTGAATCTACCTTTATACCTGGTGGACAGAGCAACAAGACAGTTCGGACAATTCTTATTGCCCTGCTTCTGATATTACCCGTAATTCATCTTTTGTTTCATATATAAATATTTATGAGCAGCAATTAATGTCAAATTCATATATCAAAAATGAACATTAGACGTTCTTTGCAAAACAAAACAAATAAGGAAAAACAGTTTTTTTTTTTTTGAAATTTCTTTGGAAATGAATTTGTATTGATTTGGCCTGTAAATAGGCATTTTTGTACAAGAGGCTGACGTCCTAGTAAGAGAACGCCGCCGAACAAATGGAAATTTACACAATTTGTTAAAAGAAAACAAAATAGCTATGTGAATAATCCCACTAGGTTCCAACTCTGCTAGGCATCTCATCACTTTGCTATTAGCTGAAGATGAATCTGATTGATCGGTGCCGTCCAAACTTGATAGTCGATGCCGAAGTCTGGATGCAAGGTGATCCGATGAGACATGGTGTTACACTTTGATCCCTAATTTTTGCCTGGACCGCCCTTTCGGGTTTTCAGTCCACCGGGATACCCATTTTTGCCTAAGTCGACTTTTCAGGTTTTCGACTTATCGGGTGTACAGATTTTTTATTTTCATCCCTTATTTTTGCCCGAACCCTTTTGGTTTGCCGGGAAGCCCTTATTTTTTCCTAGGCCAGTCAACCTAGCGGGTCTTTGATCATGCGTAGTATATTTTCACTATGTCTGCATTGAGGGGGTGAGGATGGTCGTTACCGTCCATGGTGGCTAGAATCAAAGCTCCTCCTGAGAAAATGTTCTTAACCACAAATGGCCCTTCGTAAGTATGGGTCCATTTGCCCCTGGGATCACCTTGAGGTAGGATGATACGCTTGATAACTAAGTCCCCAACTTGATACTCTTATCATCTGACTTTCTTGTTAAATGCCTTGATCATCCGTTTTTGGTACGTCTGACCATGACAAATAGCAGTAAGCCGCTTTTCGTCGATTAGGTTCAGCTAATCAAGTCGGGTCTGAATCTAGTCATCTTTGCTCAAACCTGCATCCTTCATGATCCGAAGAAAGGGTATCTGAACTTCAATAGGCAAGACTGCCTCCATGCCATAAACCAAGGAATAGGGTGTTGCCCCTGTTGACGTCTGTGCTGAGGTACGGTACCCATGAAGAGCAAACGGTAACATCTCGTGCCAGTCTTTGTACGTCATTGTCATCTTCTGAACAATCTTCTTAATGTTCTTATTAGCAACGGCATCCTGTACAAGTGAAACCATGATTCGACCGTACTGCGTTGTGTGTATAAGACTGAAGCAGAAAAGATCATGGCAGAGCTACATGAAGGTACCTTCGGGACGCATTCAAGTGGACATACCATGGCAAAGAAAATCCTTCGGGCAGGATATTTCTGGTCCACAATGGAAGCCGACTGTTATCAGCACTCGCGAACTTGTCATAAATGCCAGATCTATGCTGACAAGGTGCACATTCCTCCGGTGCCTCTGAACGTCCTGACGGCACCTTGGCCTTTTGCAATGTGGGGCGTTGATATGATCGGCGAGATCCGACCGACGGCATCCAACGGGCATCGCTTCATCTTGGTAGCGATTGATTACTTCACAAAGTGGGTTGAAGCAGCTTCCTACGCCACTGTAACCAAGAGCGTCGTGGCACGATTCATTCGGCACAACCTGATCTGTCGATACGGTGTACCTGAGAGGATCATTATGGACAATGGTACCAATCTTAACAACAAGATGATCACTGAGCTCTGCGAGCAATTCAAGATACAGCACCACAACTCTTCTCCCTACCGGCCGAAGATGAACGGGGATGTAGAAGCAGCAAATAAGAATATCAAGAAGATTGTGCAGAAGATGACAGTGACCTACAAAGATTGGCACGAAATGTTACCGTTTTCTCTTCATGGTTACCGCACCTCAGCACGGACGTCGACAGGGGAAACTCCCTTTTCCTTGGTCTATGGCATGGAGGCGGTCTTGCCTATTGAAGTCCAGATACCCTCTCTCCGGATAATGAAGGATGCAGATTTGAGTGAAGATGACTGGATCCAGACTCGACTTGATCAGTTAAACCTAATTGACGAAAAGAGACTTACTGCTATCTGTCATGGTCAGACGTACCAAAAGCGGATGATTAGGGCATTTAACAAGAAAGTCAGACGACAAGAGTATCAAGTCGGGGACCTGGTAATCAAGCGCATCATTCTTCCTCAAAGTGATCCCATGGGCAAATGGACCCCTACGTACGAAGGGCCATTTGTGGTTAAACATATCTTCTCAGGAGGAGCTATGATTCTAACCACCATGGATGGTGACGACCTTCCTCACCCCGCTAATGCAGACATAGTAAAAAGATACTACGCATGAATCAAAGACCCGCTAGGTTGACACACCTAGGAAAAAATAAGGGCTTCCCGGCGAACCAAAAGGGTTCGGGCAAAAATAAAGGATGAAAATAAAAAAATCTGTACACCCGGCAAGTCGAAAACCTGAAAAGGCGGCTTGGGCAAAAATGGGTATCCCGGTGGACTGAAAACCCGAAAGGGCGGTCCAGGCAAAAGTTAGGGATAAAGCGTAATACTATGTCTCATTGGATCACCTTGCATCCAGAATTCGGCATCAACTATCGGGCTCAGACAGCATCGATCAATCAGTTTTATCTTCAACTAAGCAGCAAAGTGATGAGACGCTTGAAGACATAAAGGCGATAGCGGAGTTGGAACCCAGTGGGATTATTTTCCACATAGCTATTTTGTTTCCTTTTCAAATTGTATAAACTCTATGTTGTTCGGCGGTGTCCTCTTACTAGGACGTCAGCCTCTTGTACATAAAACGCCTGTTTACAGGCAAATTTCAAAAATCAATACAAATTCAATTTTTTAGACAAATTATCCATTTATTTTTCCTTTTTATTTTGCGAAGAACGTCCAATATTCATTTTTGATATATGCATTTGACATTAATTATGAATATTTGCATGTGAAACAAAAGACTAATTACATACGACATCAGAAACAGGGGCAGTTTAGAATTGACCAAGCAGTTTAGTTGCTCTGTCTACCAAGGTACCAAGGTAGGTTCGACTGAAGAACGTAACCAAGTTACCTCAACTCCCCAAGCAGAGATAATCCACTGTCATCCTTAAGGAAGTTGAGTATCCCCAGAATATCTCAGCATTCCCCAGCGGAGTATAGACATTCCTCAACAAGCATCCCCGGTAGTCTTAATCTAAGATTGTTCCCCGGCGGAATACCAACACCCCAGTACAGTCTGAAAGTTTCCCCAGGAAAGTGGAATCAACTCCCCAGCAGGTCTTGAAGCTTATCCCCAGTAGATTTTGGAAGCTTATCCCCTGCAGATTACGGACGTCTCTCCCGGACTTTATTCAAAGTTATTTCTCACAGGAGCTTATAACTGGGTTATCCTCAGCTAATAACCACGGAAAAATCGTCCTCAGCGAAGTTCTTTCTATCCCCGGCAGAGTCTACCATTGGAATCCCCAGCGAAGCTCTCATCAAAACCTCAGCGAAGTATCTCTTCCCACAGAGTAATTCCCCTCAGAGTAATCTCTCCAACAAGTTTATTCCCCAACGGAGTTGTTTTCTCCTACCGGTTTATTCTTGCAACCATCATCCCCAGCGGAAACGAAGGACTTTACTCTTCAATATCAGCCCAGGATTTGATTCCCCGGCCAATCGTCAAGGATTTATTTTCCTAAAGACGAAAATACATTCATAGACATTTCATATTCCATACGTCCTGCTTACATACATGACAAAGTGCATACAACACTACCTCATTTTGAGCACCATGACATCATGCATCATGACATTGCATACAACTGATGTTTTGCCTTTTTAGGAAAAGGTCAACCCAAAAATGATTACTATCAACTATCGCAATTCCAGATTTGATTCCTGTATCTAGCCAGGGCATATCTGTGAGTGACTGATTGTAGATTAACACCTGTAACAAGCCAGGAAATTATCTATGTGAAGAGATTTGAAGATCAACCCCTGTAACAGGCCAGGAAATTATCTTTCATTCTTAGGTCAGAGGTCTACACCTGTATCCAGCCAGGAAAGCTATCTCTACCAACCTTTTGCAATTCCAGATTCGATACCTGCATCCAGCCAGGGCATATCTGTAGACGACAATTCCATATTCGATACCTGTATCTAGCCAGGGCATATCTGTAGACGACAATTCCAGATTCAATACCTGTATCCAGCCAGGGCATATCTGTAGACAACCATTTCCAGATTCGATACCTGTATCCAGCCAGGGCATATCTGTCGACAACATTTCCAGATTTGATACT
The DNA here is from genome assembly GCA_948472305.1 of Vicia faba. Taxonomy (NCBI): domain Eukaryota; kingdom Viridiplantae; phylum Streptophyta; class Magnoliopsida; order Fabales; family Fabaceae; genus Vicia; species Vicia faba. Next base: position 1,152,004,201 of record OX451739.1, on the reverse strand, counting down.
TGTATCTAGTTAGGGCATATCTGCATGAAGAGACTAAAGATCAACACCTGTAACAAGCCAGGGAACATCTTCCCTTCTCAAAATACGCAAGTTCTCTCTAAGGAATCTCTTACGCAATCAACACTTCCAAATGGCATCCATAAGCCCATTCCCGACAAGATTCTGTCACGCCTCCAGATGGCATCTATAAGCCCATCCCCCTATCCACCATCTCTCCAAATGGCATCTATAAGCCCATTACCGCCATCACATTGCTGATATTCCAACATGCGAGTACAAATTTCCGGGCACTCTAGTGTCCAATCTCCTTTTACCCTCGAGTCACGAAAGGCAAACTTGTCAATCTAACTCTTTAGGTCTAAGAAGATTGAACAGGGGCAACTGTTGTACCCCAAAATTTTCCCTCCCATTTCCTCAACATTTTCTCACCACAAGACCCTTAGAGCTCAAGATCCAGTTAGGGTTTCCTCTGCTCAAGACTCCTCCTTGCACTGTTGACCCAAATTAGGGTTTGTGTTTGCACAAAGATGTTTTGACCTAAAATTCCTAAGATGACTTTCATGCTTCATGTTGGACTCCCAAGTTTATCCATGCAAAGTTTCAAGTCTTGATTCCAAACTTTTCCCAGTCAATTGGACAGTTGACCTAGAAATCAGTTGTATTGGGGAAAAAGTCAACTGTGGCCAATTGACAGTCAAACCTCATGATTTTTGACCCACATCAACATATTGAACTCATATAAACCATTTGGTCAAGTTTGGATCACAATTCCACAAGAAATTTGATCAGATCACCAAAAGGGCAAAATGGTCATTTTTAGGGTTTTGACTGCACAAAGGCAATTTTTGACTGTTTGACCTAGCCAATGGCAAACCAAGCTCACACATGGACTCAAGGACCCAATGGAATTGTCTTGACATGTTCAACAAGTTCAAAAGATCCCAAATGCACAAGATGGACAGATGAATTTTCCAGTCAATTGATCAATTTTTGACTGTATACTGAAAAGTCAAACTTTGACTTTTTGGTCAAAATCAAATGTCAAGATTCATTTTTCATTAAAACATGTCAAAACATGAAACTTGTTCATCAAGAAATCAAAAATCACAAATTAGGGTTTGAAATGAAGGATTTTCATAACTTAGAATTTTTCTAAGTTATGAAAATCCCTAATTTTTTCCTAACTTTGTCCCATTTTTTCACTAAGATGCATTTGGATTCAAACAAAAGTCAAAACATGAAAGTCGTATTCCATTACAAAATATACAACTTTGATTCACAAAGTTTCTCCAAAAGAAGCTTGTAGCTCAAGTTATGATTTTTGGAACAAGGGTGCAAAACATTCTTAACTTAGAAAAATTTTGACCTAATCTAGGCAGGATTTTTGCCTAACTTCATGGCCACTTTTCACATGCTTCCACTTGGAATTTCAATTTTCATTACAAATATGGATTGTAGTACACATTCCAAGCTTTCCAAAATTTCCAAGAACTCATCAAACAACCTTGTGGTTAGGGAGAATCGAATTTGGCAATATGGAAAAAACTCACTTTGTTCATGACCAATTTACATGTCCATAACTTTGCATTTTTGAACTCAGCATGCTCTAAGCTAGATCACAGATCTTTTATCCTATCCACACTCATAAATTTAATGCCAATCCTTCATGTTTAAGTCTTATCTTGTGTGTTTAAGCATTGCATACAAGATTAAGCCTTAATAAGAAAAAGCATATTATCCATTTTTGTAAAGTGTTACTTTATGTCAACTTTGCAATCTATGAGGTATAATGCAGATCTTTGAGGCACAAAGGCATAGACATATCCCACTAATCAAGACTCAAATGTGCAGCATAGATAGAGGCATTGTACTGGCCTAGAAACCAAGTTGACATTTCTTGCTTAAGTGTGAAGAAACTTGCATATCACACACCAACTCTCATTGCTGCAAACCTAAGCTTAGATAAACTTGTTAGACACATTCTAAACAAGATAATTGAGCTAAAACACGAGCCTATCACCTTCAATACCTCCCCATTCACAGAAACACCATAAAACTGCAAAAATAGGGCATAAGCTGTAGTTTGAATCCCATAGCTCAATCCATTCATGCATTTTCATCCAAACCAGTTCAAACACATTCCCTACCATCCATACAAACTGTCCCAAGCCTTGGAAGCAGACTGTAACACTTCTAACCAACTTCACCATTTTCACATTTTCTGTTTTGCAGGTGGAGTGCTATAGCTTGATTCATTTGGTTTCAAAGCAAACTAAAGGTTGGAGAAGCTTCCCTGACCTTCAAGCAAGTTGTACCAATACTCACTTTGCCTTGAAAGTGCCTCCATTGTCAGACACGATCCAAGCTGAACAGGTAAGTTCATGGACTTCTATCTCTCAATATAGGAAGAGTTAGCTCTAAGTTTGTGAATGAAAAATGTTCTACTCATGTCCCTGAAGCTATACATATCTTTACTTTCCATTTATATTGCGTATGCTGAGAGTATTTTGAACCTGAACATTGACAAAAAATTAGGTTAAGAATTAGGGATGGAGAAATTCTCTCTCATTTCTGAGAGTTAGGTTGAGTTTTTTTATATGTATGGAATCGTGGCTTGATGCTTAACATTTTTCATGTTGTAAGTTTGTGCTAAAAGTCCAAGAATCTTGAGATAACAGAAGCACGTGTTTTGTACAAAGATGCTGGACGTTGAAGAAGACAGAGTCTTGGGCTGGGCCTGAGATTTGTTTTTCCTTTTCACACCATTGCATTTCATATGCACCCCCGTGGCCCATTTTGAGTTTTACTTGTCATTTTCCATTTTTTTCCTTTTGATTTTGTTTCCATATTTTTATTTAAGCATGAAAAAATATTAAATTTATTTTTCCCATATTTTTTGCATTTATTTTGATATTTATTTGGCTTTATTTAGTTTTGTAAATAAATAAATATAAATACTTTTATTTTAAAATACAAAAAAAATAATACAAACATGTTTTATTTCTGATTTTTATTTTATGTTATCTCTTGAAAACATTTCATAATAAAAATATAATTTTTTTTAATAAAACTAAATATTTCATTTTTTGTACATATAATATATATTTAATAAATAATGTAAAATACTTATATATTTATTAGTATATTTAGGGAAAATACAAAGAATTAATACATTTTATTTTTATTAATATTATGACCTCAAAAATACTTTTTTTTACAAAATACCTTCTTTTATTTATTTTTGTACATAATTAATAAATATTGCATATATTATATAATAAATACCTTTAATTTATAAAATTAGGGTTTTGCCCTAAATACCAAAAATATCAAAATTAATTCATTTTTATTTTTGTTTATTTGACACATGATAAATACTCTTTTACATACATATGAAAACCATTTTTGCATTTTGCATATTTATTTTTATTTTATTTAATACTTGTGCAATTAAATCCCTTGTAGAATTTCAATTTGGATGTAATAGTTAGAATTTATTTTCTTGTCAAAACATCCCCATTTGAACATTTGTACCCCCCATCCCATATATTGTGTTGTAATAACTTAGGACCTTTTATTTTTCGCATTTAAAAGCTTTCTAATTATGCCATGCTAGAATTAGGGTTTGTATGCAAATCAAAAACAACAAATAGTTTGACCTAAATTCAAGATAAACAAGCATGAAAATGGATAACACTCCTCACACTTGCACCCCTAGGGTATTCCACTTGTTGCCTTCAAATAATGGGCCATATTGCATGTTAGGTATCTTTGGCAAAACAATTCAAAATGATCATAAGTCCCTCGATGACGCTTTCGAAAGTTGCCTATCAAAATGATCATAGTCCCTTCAAAGCAAATTGCCAAAGACACTTGGCATCATTGCACTCATGGTCCATACGATGACCCGCGCCTGTCCCGTTAAACATCATAAACGCAAGATTGTCCACCAAATACAATGGTGGAACAAAGTTGTTAAAAAGAGTTAGAAACATGAGAAAAGCCTTTGAGTACAACAGGGGTAGACAAAACTCTTAGTTACTTGACAAACTTGCAAAAACACTTGCCTACTTTTCAAACCACCCTCCACAAACACTTTCAAAACAAACTCTCAAAAACATTTGAAACATCTTTTCAAAAAGATACACACCCTTGTAAAACATTCGAGTAAAGAATTGTTACAACGGTTGCCTAGACAAGGCCTCTTTTTCAAAACATTTTCAAAACACACACACGCACACCACAATTTCAAGCAATCGAAAATCAAGGCAAGTGATCTAAAACCAAGTAACTAAGAGCCCATGGATAACCATGGATGAAAAGGGTGCTAATACCTTCCCTTTCTATAATCTACTCCCCGAACCCAAGAAAACATCTCAAAGGTTTTTGCTGTGCTTTTTAACCTTTCCTTAGGATAAAATAAAAAGTAGGTGGCGACTCTTGCTTAACCGAAACATTTGCGAAAACAAACACAAAACCTCAAGTCAGTTCTCCCACCGTATCACAGAACTGGCGACTCTGTTGGGGATAACTTTAAAAGTGGAGTAACCTTCGGGCTTAGATCACCCTCTTGCATGACTAATTGTTTGTTTTGATTGCTTTATATCTTGGCTCTCTTGTTTGGGTTTGCAATCTTATACCCGAATTTGGGGAAACATTCATAGATAGCAATACGTTGTGGAAACTGTGCGGGGTATACCGACACGGTTGAAGCAATAGCTATATTAGTGCGACATATTTGTGAGTACCAGTAACCCTTGAGTTCAATCAAGGAGAGTACGGGGCCGCTGAGTGATGTCACTAAGCACTAATGACCTAGAACCTTACTTGACCATCTTGGCCTTTCATTAGGGGTAGTGAGATGACCGGCTTTGGTATAGTCCGAAGTTGGTAGATACTCGATACTACACTCATTGAGGGTTGTTTTCTTGGAATATTTTGGTCGCTAGTTAAGTGGCTAAACCAAAACAATGAACGATGAAAACAATCCAGTGATATTGAGCTCCTTAGAACCCGGTTACTATTTATAGGACAGGTTTTTAAGCCAACTACACTCAAGAGGGTACTTACCTATGAAACCTCATGCAAGCCTGAAACTAGGGTTTTGTGTGAATTGCTTGTACATATGTTTGTGCATACATCATGAACATCATGAAGCATCATATGCATTCACTAACCATTTCAAGGGTTTAGATCTTCATCTTTGTTCTTGTTTTATAGGTCATGGAAATTCTTCGAAGGAAAACCATCCAAGTCAACCTTGTGAGAATCCCTCCTCAACTCAAGGAGCTCACATCAAGAATTCCGGAAAGCTCTCCCTTCAGTGAGAGACATGGTAGACTGCTCAGCTTAGTCAACACCAACATTGAAGAGGACATGATGAAGGTGCTATACCAATTCTTTGACCCTCTTCACCACTGTTTCACTTTCCCTGACTACCTGTTGGTGCCCACTATGGAGGAATTTTCTCAACTCCTGATAATTCCTATCCTTAATCAACTACCTTTCAACGGTACGGAAAAGGAACCAAAGCCTGAAGATGTTGCTCGAGCACTACATCTACAGCCATCTGACATCAAGGGGCATTGGGAAACTAGAAGCGGTGTCAAAGGCTTCTTAGCAAAATTCTTGTTTGAGAAGGCGCAAGAATGTTGGAATTCATTGGACCTACAAGCCTTTGAAGAAATTGTGGCACTCCTTATCTATGGGTTGGTCTTGTTCCCAAATCCTGACCAGCTTGTAGATGTCAACACCGTCAAGATCTTCTTATCCAGAAATCCAATACCAACATTGCTTGGGGACATTCTTCACTCATTTTACACTCGAACAATGAGAAAGAGGGGTGTTCTCATGTGTTGTACTCCTCTCCTTGCAAGGTGGTTTATTTCGCACCTTCCACAATCTGTCCTGAAGAATGACCAAGGCTTAAGGTGGTCACAACGGTTGATGACCCTCACTCACTCTGATGTACATTGGTGTTCTCGGTCCAGAGAAAATGTCATCATCGTCGATCGTTGTGGAGAGTTCCCTAATGTTCCATTACTTGGCATTAGGGGAGGCATTACCTGCAACCCTTGTCTAGCCTTGAGACAATTTGGATATGCACGAAGAGATGGCCCTCACGACATGTTGATTCCTGACCTAGTTTTTGACTTCGACAACGATACGCAAGGACTTCGCCAAAGATTCATCAGAGCTTGGAGGATGCCTAACAAGATTGACAGCAAGACACTGGGGCACAAGAACTCCATCCCTCTTGAGCCTTACCTCAAATGGGTACGAGCCCAGGCCCAGAGTCTAATGATTCCTTATCCTCATGTTCTCCCTGTGATTAAAGAGCCTGTTACGGAAGGAGAGGTTCCCTACACCATCTTATATCCTGACATGCCTACATCGTGGGAGGAGATGCAGAAGAGTTGGATCCAACTTAAGGAGGAACGGAACACTTTTGAAGCCAGCTTCTACGCCAGTGAGAAGAAGGTTCTAGAGCTTACCCGCCGACTCCATTTGGAAGAGACCCTTAACACCTACATCGCACCAAAGAGGATACGCGATGTCTTTTTACCTTGAGAAGTTTTTTGTAATATGTGGCCCATGGGGCATTTATGTACTGACAAATTTCTTCTTATTAATATGACGTGCGTTCTTTTTGTTTGCAATAATTTTGAATGTTCTAAATCCTTGAATGCATTGCATACATAAGCATACCATTCATCATGTGCATAAGCAGGTCTCCACACCAGGTTTCCTTATCTTTTTGCTGTTTATTTCAGTAGGATGGATCTCGAACAAACGGTCAAGGACTTGCAGTCTCAAAACGCACAGTTTCAACAACTCCTGATGACCTTGGCTAAGGGTCAGGAAGATCTGAAAGCCCTGCTGGGGAACAAAGAACAAGTGAAAAAGAAGAAGAAGAGAATCGGGGTGGCTACCCTAGGGAGAAGGTTTGAGGGTGAAGCCAGAAGAGTGCTTGAATTTCCCCCTACTTCTGAGGAGGGAACCAGTAAAGGGAATGCGGCTGCAGTACCTTCCGAATCCGAGGTTGAGGAAGAGGAGGCTGAAGAAGACGAAGACTACTCTGATCAACAATACCCGCCCGCTGATGATAAGTACAAAGGCTTGGAAGACAGGTTGGCAGCTATGGAGCTGCAGAGAGTTCCCGACTTAGATTTCAAAGACTTGGGATTAGTTGCTGGAATTGTGATTCCCCCGAAGTTCAAAATGCCAGCTTTTGCAAGATATGACGGGCTATCCTGCCCGAAGATGCATCTCAGATCATATGTAAGGAAAATCCAACCTTACACTGCAGACAAGAACCTTTGGATCCATTTCTTTCAGGATAGCCTTTCTGGGGCTCAACTCGAATGGTTCTATCAGCTAGACGGAGCCAGTATCCGAAACTGGGAAGACTTGGCCACCATGTTTTATAAACAATATCAGTACAATTCTGACCTTGCTCCTACGCGTACCCAACTTCAGGGTAGGTCACTGGGGACAGGCGAAGGATTCAAGGAGTATGCGCAAAAGTGGAGAGACTTGGCTGGCAGGGTGCAACCACCTTTGACTGACTGTGAACTTGTTGACATGTTCCTAGGGACCCTGTCTGGTCCATTCTTCAACCATCTGATTGGAAATTCTTCCGTTGGATTTACAGATTTGATCTTAACTGGTGAGAGGATAGAAGCTGGTATCAAGTCAGGGAAGATACAGAAAGGTGCCGCTGCGAGTATTGAGAAGAAGCCTTTCAAGAAGGAAGATAGTGTTGTTTATGGTCCTAGAAGACAAGTTAAGCCGGAACGCCGCCAAGCTGTCAATGCATTGGTAATTTCAAAGCATGTTGCTGCTCCTCAGCAGTATAATCAACAAAGGGGTGAGAGACCCAAAAGGCAGTACACTCGGCTCAGTATGACCCTGTCTCAGATATTGCCGCAACTACTGTCAACCAATCTGGTGACCGTCAAGGAGGCTCTGAAGGTGGTAAACACAGCTTCTCCAAAGTACAACCCCAATGCCCGTTGCGCTTATCACTCTGATAGCCCCGGGCATACTACGGACGATTGCTGGGCTCTGAGGAATAAGGTTCAAGACCTTATAGATGCTAAGGAAATACAGTTTGAGGCGCTCGAACGGCCCAATGTTGTGACTGCTCCCATGCCCCAGCATGGAGTGAACGCTATGGAAGAAGACCGATATGTGGCCTCCGTGGAAGAGATTGTTACTCCGTTATCGACTGTTAAAAGGAATTTGTTACTGGCCGGTTTATTTCTTGGGTGTAGTGAAGATTGCCTTCTATGTGCTGTTTCCCCTTTTGGTTGTCCTTTGCTAAAATCAGGTATCCAATGCCTGATGGATAGCAAAGAGATCTTATTCGAGAAGATTGCCATTCCTGTTATCCCTGCCGAAGAAGTTTCTATTGTCACTATTTTCAACAAACCTCCCAAGGCTCCTTCAAAGAAGCCGGTCAAAATCGTGTCCACTCAGAAGATTGCTCCTATCATCATTACTGTTCCGGGGCCCCTCCCCTATACGTCCGACAAAGCTGTCCCATGGCACTATGGGGCAGATGTTTATGTGCTTGGAGTGAAGTAAAAGTTTGATACAAGTACCGGTGTTAGCAACATCACCGGGCCTGCCAAGATTACCCGCAGTGGTAGGTTATTTTCTCCAGATATCGCACCACCAGTTATTTAGAAACCCCTTATCATCACACCCGCAAGTGTGCATGTTCCTAATCAAGTTCCTATTTCTACCCCTGCTGTCGAGTCCTCTAATGCTCGGGGCAAAGGGATTGCTATTGATTTGTCTGCCCTGACGGAGGCGCCAAAGACAACTGCTGTTGAAGCCTCTCAGCAAGAGATGGAGGAAATTCTCAAGATTATCAAGAAAAGTGACTTCAATGTTGTTGAGCAATTGGGGCATACCCCATCAAAAATTTCTATGCTATCACTGTTATTGTGTTCAGAGGCCCATACCAAGGCCCTGATCTCCTTCCTGAAGACGGCTCATGTGCCGCAGGAAACATCCGCTGATCAATTTACTGATTGTGTGGCTAACTTGACTGCTGATAATGGTCTGGGCTTTTCTGACGCTGATCTGACCGCAAAAGGAAAGAACCATAATGACGCCCTGCATGTCTCTATTGAATGCAGGGGCACTACTCTTGCCCATGTATTGGTGGACACCGGTTCTTCATTGAATGTATTGCCCAAGAAAGCCTTAGACAGGTTAGATTGTGAGGGTTTAGAGCTCAAGCCTAGCAACATTGTTGTCCGAGCCTTTGACGGTTCAAAAAGGATGGTGCATGGTGAAGTTGACATCCCAATCAGGGTTGGTTCGCAGATTTTTTATTCAACTTTCTACGTGATGGACATCCGTCCATCCTATTCCTGTTTGTTGGGTCGTCCATGGATCCATAAGGCCAGAGCTGTGACCTCCACACTACATCAAAAGCTTAAGTACCCAGTTAGGGGAAAGATTGTTACAGTGCAAGGGGAAGAGGAGTATATGGTCAGCCATTTAAACTCGTTCCGATACATAGAAATGGATGGAGAATTCATTGAAACCCCCTTTCAACACTTTGAAGAAGTTCCTCAGACACTGGCGTCAGCTGAAACTGTAGTTGAAGACCCTCCTTTGAAGATGGCTTCCTTAAAGGATGCCCGGGCTGTGATTGAGAAGGGTGAATGCGCAAACTGGGGCCGACTTCCTGACTTCACCCCAAAGACCGACAAGTTTGGCTTAGGCTTCACTGCAGAGGCTCAGAAAGCTGTTCTCAAAGCAAGAATCGGAAGACCTCCTGTGTTCATCACCAACCCAGGAGTGAATGCTATTGAAGACGAAGTGGAGGAATCGGAATTCGACAGTTGGATCTACCCAACAACCGACAGTGGACCAAGCAACTGGACTGCCAAAGACTTCACCCCTATCACTTTTGTCACTCAGTAATGAACTCTTTTGTTTTCAATTTGTAACAAACAATATGTTGAAACTTTTATGGATCAGTGTCCTACCCGGGGCACCGTGGCTCCATTTGTGAGGGCTTTTGTATGACATTTTCATATATCATTAATCAAAACATTGGACGTTTGTTGCATTTCAAGTCTTGTGTTCCTTTTCTTTCTTTATCATATATTGCAAAACAGCTATATTTACACAAACACACACTCCTACAGGTTCCAATCCACTCTAGATCTCACCGGTAACGACTCTGCTACTGCCAGTTATGACTTCGAAAATCCGATCAACTTAGCCGAAGACGAAGGTGAAGATGATTGCGAAGTGCCTGATGAACTTGCAAGACTGCTACTCCAGGAAGAGAGGGCCATTCAGCCACATGAAGAGCCAGTGGAAACGGTAAATCTGGGTACTGAGACAAACAGAAAGGAAGTCAAGATTGGTGCCAACCTAGAGCTCAGTGTGAAACAACGGTTGATTCAAATGCTGCATGACTACATGGAAATCTTTGCTTGGTCTTACGAAGACATGCCTGGTTTGGATGCCGACATTGTGGTTCATCACCTGCCTACCAAGGAAGATTGCCCTCCGGTAAAACAAAAGGTCCGCCGTATGCGTCCAGAGATATCCGAGAAAATCAAAGCTGAGGTTATGAAACAATTTGATGCCGGGTTTCTAGCAGTGACTTCCTACCCTCAGTGGGTTGCCAACGTGGTTCCAGTACCGAAGAAAGATGGTAAGGTCCGAATGTGTGTTGATTACAGGGATTTGAACAGGGCCAGCCCCAAGGATGATTTCCCTCTGCCTCATATCGACGTTCTGGTGGATAATACTGCTCAGCATAAAGTTTTCTCCTTCATGGACGGCTTCTCCGGTTATAATCAGATCAAGATGGCTCCTGAAGATATGGAGAAGACCACCTTCTTTACTCAGTGGGGCACCTTTTGCTACAAGGTCATGCCATTTGGATTGAAAAATGCTGGGGCAACTTACCAACGTGCCATGGTTGCTTTATTTCATGATATGATCCATCACGAAATAGAAGTGTATGTCGATGATATGATTGCAAGATCCCAAACTGAGGAGGAACACCTTGACCATCTGCGGAAGCTGTTTGACCGTCTGAAATTGTACAAGCTGAGGTTGAACCCAAACAAATGCACCTTTGGGGTGAGATCTGGAAAACTACTAGGTTTCATTGTAAGCGACAAAGGTATTCAAGTGGACCCTGCCAAGGTAAAAGCCATACAAGAGATGCCAACTCCCAAGACAGAGAAAGAAGTCAGAGGCTTTCTAGGACGGCTGAATTACATTGCCCGATTCATCTCACATCTAATTGCTACCTGTGAACCAATCTTCAAACTGCTGAAGAAAGATCAAGTAGTACGTTGGAATGATGAATGTCAGGCCGCTTTCAACAGAATCAAAGAGTATCTCCAAGAACCACCCATTCTTATGCCGCCGGTTGAAGGGAGACCTCTAATACTATACTTGACTGTACTTGACAACTCAATGGGGTGTGTACTGGGGCAGCATGACGAGTCTGGCCGAAAAGAGCACGCTATTTATTACTTGAGCAAAAAGTTTACCGACTGTGAGACCCGGTACTCACTGCTTGAGAAAACTTGTTGCACTCTGGTATGGGCTGCTCGCCGGCTGAGACAGTATATGTTGACTCACACTACTCTGTTGATTTCAAAAATGGATCCAATCAAGTACATATTCGAAAAGCCTGCTCTGTCCGAAAGAATAGCAAGATGGCAAATGATCTTGACGGAATATGACATCCAGTACACGACTCAAATGGCAATCAAGGGAAGTGTATTGGCAGACCATTTGGCACACCAACCAGTGGACGATTATCAGTCGTTGAACTTTGAATTTCCGGACGAGGATATCATGGTAGTAACTGATTGTGAAGTACCTGGACCGGATGAAGGACCTGAGGAAGGATCCTGATGGTCTATGCATTTTGACGGAGCCTCACACGCTTTGGGTAATGGTATCGGCGCTGTGATCATATCCCCCAAAGGCACTCATACCCCACTCACTGCTCGGTTATGTTTCAACTGCACCAACAACATGGCGGAGTATGAGGCATGTATCATAGGTCTTCAAGCTGCAATTGACTTAAGGATCAAGTTTCTGAGTGTCTTCGGAGATTCCGCTCTCGTGGTCAATCAGATCAAAGGCGAGTTGGATACGAAACACCCAAATCTTATTCCTTACAAGGAATATTTATTGACATTGCTTCCCCACTTCGAAGAGATAACTTTTGAACACTTCCCAAGAGAGGAGAATCAGTTGGCGGACGCGTTAGCTACGATGTCTTCAATGTTTAAAGTCAAATGGGACAACGAGGCTCCCCGGATCATTATCTGGAAATTGGATAAACCTGCGTACTGCTGTGATCTTGAGGCTGAGGAGGTAACTGAAAACCCCTGGTATCATGAAGTGAAGAGGTACTTAGAAGCCCAAGAATATCCCGAAGGTGCGTCCGTTAACGAAAAGAAGTTTCTGAGAAGGTTCGCAGCAAAATTCTTCCTCAGCAACGGCATCCTGTACAAGCGAAACCATGATTCGACCTTACTGCGTTGTGTGGATAAGACTGAAGCAGAAAAGATCATGGCAGAGCTACATGAAGGTACCTTCGGGACGCATTCCAGTGGACATACCATGGCAAAGAAAATCCTTCAGGCAGGATATTTCTGGTCCACAATGGAAGCCGACTGTTATCAGCACTCGCGAACTTGTCATAAATGCCAAATCTATGCTGACAAGGTGCACATTCCTCCGGTGCCTCTGAACATCCTGACGTCACCTTAGCCTTTTGCAATGTGGGGCATTGATATGATCGGCGAGATCTGACCGACGGCATCCAACGGACATCGCTTCATCTTGGTAGCGATTGATTACTTCACAAAGTGGGCTGAAGCAGCTTCCTACGCCACTGTAACAAGAGCGTCGTGGCACGATTCATTCGGCACAACCTGATCTGTCGATACGGTGTACCTGAGAGGATCATTATGGACAATGGTACCAATCTTAACAACAAGATGATCACTGAGCTCTGCGAGCAATTTAAGATACAGCACCACAACTCTTCTCCCTACCGGCCGAAGATGAACGGGGATGTAGAAGCAGCAAATAAGAATATCAAGAAGATTGTGCAGAAGATGACAGTGACCTACAAAGATTGGCACGAAATGTTACCATTTGCTCTTCATGGTTACCGCACCTCAGCACGGACGTCGACAGGGGCAACTCCCTTTTCCTTGGTTTATGGCATGGAGGAGGTCTTGCCTATTGAAGTCCAGATACCCTCTCTCCGAATAATGAAGGATGCAGATTTGAGTGAAGATGACTGGATCCAGACTCGGCTTGATCAGTTAAACCTAATTGACGAAAAGAGACTTACTGCTATCTGTCATGGTCAGACGTACCAAAAGCGGATGATCAGGGCATTTAACAAGAAAGTCAGACGACAAGAGTATCAAGTCGGGGACCTGGTAATCAAACGCATCATTCTTCCTCAAAGTGATCCCAGGGGCAAATGGACCCCTACGTACGAAGGGCCATTTGTGGTTAAACATATCTTCTCAGGAGGAGCTATGATTCTAACCACCATGGATGGTGACGACCTTCCTCACCCCGCTAATGCAGACATAGTAAAAAGATACTACGCATGAATCAAAGACCCGCTAGGTTGACACACCTAGGCAAACATAAGGGCTTCCCGGCGAACCAAAAGGGTTCGGGCAAAAATAAGGGATGAAAATAAAAAAATCTGTACACCCGGCAAGTCGAAAACCTGAAAAGGCGGCTTGGGTAAAAATGGGTATCCCGGTGGACTGAAAACCCGAAAGGGCGGCCCAGGAAAAAGTTAGGGATAAAGCGTAATACTATGTCTCATTGGATCACCTTGCATCCAGAATTCGGCATCAACTATCGGGCTCAGACAGCATCGATCAATCAGTTTTATCTTCAACTAAGCAGTAAAGTGATGAGACGCTTGAAGACATAAAGGCGATAGCGGAGTTGGAACCCAGTGGGATTATTTTCCACATAGTTGTTTTGTTTCCTTTTCAAATTGTATAAACTCTATGTTGTTCGGCGGTGTCCTCTTACTAGGACGTCAGCCTCTTGTACATAAAACGCCTGTTTACAGGCAAATTTCAAAAATCAATACAAATTCAATTTTTCAGACAAATTATCCATTTATTTTTCCTTTTTGTTTTGCGAAGAACGTCCAATGTTCATTTTTGATATATGCATTTGACATTAATTATGAATATATGCATGTGAAACAAAAGACTAATTACAGACGACATCAGAAACAGGGGCAGTTTAGAATTGACCAAGCAGTTTAGTTGCTCTGTCTACCAAGGTACCAAGGTAGGTTCGACTGAAGAACGTAACCAAGTTACCTCAACTCCCCAAGCAGAGATAATCCACTGTCAGCCTTAAGGAAGTTGAGTATCCCCAGAATATCTCAGCATTCCCTAGCGGAGTATAGACATTCCTCAACAAGCATCTTCCCTTCTCAAAATACGCAAGTTCTCTCTAAGGAATCTCTTACGCAATCAACACTTCCAAATGGCATCCATAAGCCCATTCCCGACAAGATTCTGGCACGCCTCTAGATGGCATCTATAAGCCCATCCCCCTATCCACCATCTCTCCAAATGGCATCTATAAGCCCATTCCCGCCATCACATTGCTGATATTCCAACATGCGAGTACAAATTTCCGGGCACTCTAGTGTCCAATCTCCTTTTACCCTCGAGTCACGAAAGGCAAACTTGCCAATCTAACTCTTCAGGTCTAAGAAGATTGAACAGGGGCAACTGTTGTACCCCAAAATTTTCCCTCCCATTTCCTCAACATTTTCTCACCACAAGACCCTTAGAGCTCAAGATCCAGTTAGGGTTTCCTCTGCTCAAGACTCCTCCTTGCACTGTTGACCCAAATTAGGGTTTGTGTTTGCACAAAGATGTTTTGACCTAAAATGCCTAAGATGACTTTCATGCTTCATGTTGGACTCCCAAGTTTATCCATGCCAAGTTTCAAGTCTTGATTCCAAACTTTGCCCAGTCAATTGGACAGTTGACCTAGAAATCAGTTGTATTGGGGAAAAAGTCAATTGTGGCCAATTGATAGTCAAACCTCATGATTTTTGACCCACATCAACATATTGAAGTCATATAAACCATTTTGTCAAGTTTGGATCACAATTCCACAAGAAATTTGATCAGATCACCAAAAGGGCAAAATGGTCATTTTTAGGGTTTTGACTGCACAAAGGCAATTTTTGACTGTTTGACCTAGACAATGGCAAACCAAGCTCACATATGGACTCAAGGACCCAATGTAATTGTCTTTACATGTTCAACAAGTTCAAAAGATCCCGAATGCACAAGATGGACTGATGAATTTTCCAGTCAATTGATCAATTTTTGACTGTATACTGAAAAGTCAAACTTTGACTTTTTGGTCAAAGTCAAATGTCAAGATTCATTTTTCATTAAAACATGTCAAAACATGAAACTTGTTCATCAAGAAATCAAAAATCACAAATTAGGGTTTGAAATGAAGGATTTTCATAACTTAGAATTTTTCTAAGTTATGAAAATCCCTAATTTTTTCCTAACTTTGTCCCATTTTTTCACTAAGATGCATTTGGATTCAAACAAAAGTCAAAACATGAAAGTTGTATTCCATTAGTAAATCTACAACTTTGATTCACAAAGTTTCTCCAAAAGAAGCTTGTAGCTCAAGTTATGATTTTTGGAACAAGGGTGCAAAACATTCTTAACTTAGAAAATTTTTGACCTATTCTAGGCAGGATTTTTGCCTAACTTCATGGCCACTTTTCACATGCTTCCACTTGGAATTTAAATTTTCATTACAAAGATGGATTGTAGTACACATTCCAAGCTTTCCAAAATGTCCAAGAACTCATCAAACAACCTTGTGGTTAGGGAGAATCGAATTTGGCAATATGGAAAAAACTCACTTTGTTCATGACCAATTTACATGTCCATAACTTTGCATTTTTGAACTCAGCATGCTCTAAGCTAGATCACAGGTCTTTTATCCCATCCACACTCATAAATTTAATGCCAATCCTTCATGTTTAAGTCTTATCTTGTGTGTTTAAGCATTGCATACAAGATTAAACCTTATTAAGAAAAAGCATATTATCCATTTTTGTAAAGTGTTACTTTATGTCAACTTTGCAATCTATGAGGTACAATGCAGATCTTTGAGGCACAATGGCATAGACATATCCCACTAATCAAGACTCAAATGTGCAGCATAGATTGAGGCATTGTACTGGCCTAGAAACCAAGTTGACATTTCTTGCTTAAGTGTGAAGAAACTTGCATATCACACACCAACTCTCATTGCTGCAAACCTAAACTTAGATAAACTTATTAGACACATTCTAAACAAGATAACTGAGCTGAAACACGAGCCTATCACCTTCAATACCTCCCCATTCACAAAAGCACCATAAAACTGCAAAAACAGGGCATAAGCTGCAGTTTGAATCCCATAGCTCAATCCATTCGTGCATTTTCATCCAAACCAGTTCAAACACATTCCCTACCATCCATACAAACTGTCCCAAGCCTTGGAAGCAGACTGTAACACTTCTAACCAACTTCACCATTTTCAAATTTTCTGTTTTGCAGGTGGAGTGCTATAGCTTGATTCATTTGGTTTCAAAGCAAACTAAAGGTTGGAGAAGCATCCCTGACCTTCAAGCAAGTTGTACCAATACTCACTTTGCCTTGAAAGTGCCTCCATTGTTAGACACGGTCCAAGCTGAACAGGTAAGTTCATGGACTTCTATCTCTCAATATAGGAAGATTTAGCTCTAAGTTTGTGAATGAAAAATGTTCTACTCATGTCCCTGAAGTTATACATATCTTTACTTTCCATTTATATTGTGTATGCTGAGAGTATTTTGAACCTGAACCTTGACAAAAACTTACGTTAAGAATTAGGGATGGAGAAATTCTCTCTCATTTCTGAGAGTTAGGTTGAGTTTTTTTATATGTATGGAATCGTGGCTTGATGCTTAACATTTTTCATGTTGTAAGTTTGTGCTAAAAGTTCAAGAATCTTGAGATAACAGAAGCACGTGTTTTGTACAAAGATGTTGGAGGTTGAAGAAGACAGAGTCTTGGGTTGGGCCTGAGATTTGTTTTTCCTTTTCACACCATTGCATTTCATATGCACCCCCCTGGCTCATTTTGAGTTTTACTTGTCATTTTCCATTTTTTCCTTTTGATTTTGTTTCCATATTTTTATTTAAGCATGAAAAAATATTAAATTTATTTTTCCCATATTTTTTGCATTTATTTTGATATTTATTTGGCTTTATTTAGTTTTGTAAATAAATAAATATAGATACTTTTATTTTAAAATACAAAAAAATAATACAAACATGTTTTATTTCTGATTTTTATTTTATGTTATCTCTTGAAAACATTTCATAATAAAAATATACTTTTTTTTAATAAAACTAAATATTTCATTTTTTTTACATATAATATATATTTAATAAATAATGTAAAATACTTATATATTTATTAGTATATTTAGGGAAAATACAAAGAATTAATACATTTTATTTTTATTAATATTATGACCTCAAAAATACTTTTTTTTACAAAATACCTTCTTTTATTTATTTTTGTATATAATTAATAAATATTGCATATATTATATAATAAATACCTTTAATTTATAAAATTAGGGTTTTGCCCCAAATACCAAAAATACCAAAATTAATTCATTTTTATTTTTGTTTATTTGACACATGATAAATACTCTTTTACATACATATGAAAACCATTTTTGCATTTTGCATATTTATTTTTATTTTATTTAATACTTGTGCAATTAAATCCCTTGTAGAATTTCAATTTGGATGTAATAGTTAGAATTTATTTTCTTGTCAAAACATCCCCATTTGAACATTTGTATCCCCCATCCCATATATTGTGTTGTAATAACATAGGACCTTTTATTTTTCGCATTTAAAAGCTTTCTAATTATGCCATGCTAGAATTAGGGTTTGTATGCAAATCAAAAACAACAAATAGTTTGACCTAAATTCAAGATAAACAAGCATGAAAATGGACAACACTCCTCACACTTGCACCCCTAGGGTATTCCACTTGTTGCCTTCAAATAATGGGCCATATTGCATGTTAGGTATCTTTGGCAAAACAATTCAAAATGATCATAAGTCCCTCGATGACGCTTTTGAAAGTTGCCTATCAAAATGATCATAGTCCCTTCAAAGCAAATTGCCAAAGACACTTGGCATCATTGCACTCATGGTCCATACGATGACCCGCGCATGTCCCGTTAAACATCTTAAACGCAAGATTGTCCACCAAATACAATGGTGGGAAAAAATTGTTAAAAAGGGTTAGAAACATGAGAAAAGCCTTTGAGTACAACAGGGGTAGACAAAACTCTTAGTTACTTGACAAACTTGCAAAAACACTTGCCTACTTTTCAAACCACCCTCCACAAACACTTTCAAAACAAACTCTCAAAAACATTTGAAACATCTTTTGGAAAAGATACACACCCTTGTAAAACATTCGAGTAAAGAATTGTTACAACGGTTGCCTAGACAAGGCCTCTTTTTCAAAACATTTTCAAAACACACACACGCACACCATAATTTCAAGCAATCGAAAATCAAGGCAAGTGATCTAAAACCAAGTAACTAAGAGCCCATGGATAACCATGGATGAAAAGGGTGCTAATACCTTCCCTTTCTATAATCTACTCCCCGAACCCAAGAAAACATCTCAAAGGTTTTTGCTGTGCTTTTTAACCTTTCCTTAGGATAAAATAAAAAGTTGGTGGCGATTCTTGCTTAACCGAAACATTTGCGAAAACAAACGCAAAACCTCAAGTCAGTTCTCCCACCGTATCACAATGTTGTATCTTGAATTGCTCGCAGAGCTCAGTGATCATCTTATTGTTGAGATTGGTACCGTTGTCCGTAATGATCCTCTCTGGTACATCGTATCGACAGATCAGATTATGCCGAATAAACCGTGCCACGACGTTCTTGGTTACAGTAGCAAAGGAAGTCGCTTCAACCCACTTCGTAAAGTAATCGATCGCTACCAGGATGAAACGATGCCTATTGGATGTCGTAGGTCTGATCTCGCCGATCATATCAATGCCCCACATTGCAAAAGGCCAAGGTGCTATCAAGACATTCAGAGGTATTGGAGGTATGTGCACCTTATCAGCATAGATCTGGCACTTGTGACATGTCCGAGAATGCTGATAACAGTCGGCTTCCATTGTGGACTAGTAATATCCTGCCCGGAGGATCTTCTTTGCCATGGTATGTCCACTGGAATGAGTCCCGAAAGTACCTTCATGCAGCTCTTCCATGATCCTTTCTGCTTCAATCTTATCCACACAACATAGTAAGGTCGAATCGTGGTTACGCTTGTAAAGAATGCCATTGCTGATGAAGAACTTCGCCGCGAACCTCCTCAGAAACTTCTTGTCATTAACAGATGCACCCTCAGGGTATTCTTGAGCTTCAAGATACCTCTTCACCTCATGATACCAGGGCTTTTCTGTTACTTCTTCAGTCTCAAGATCACAGCAATGTGCAGGTTCATCCAATCTTTCAATGATGATTCAGGGAGCTTCGTTGTCCCAATTGACTTTGAATATAGAAGACATCGTAGCTAGCGTGTCCGCCAACTGATTCTCCTCTCTAGGGAAGTGTTCAAAGGTTATTTCCTCGAAATGGGGAAGTAATGTCAGCACATACTCCTTGTAAGGGATAAGATTTGGGGGTTTCGTATCCCACTCGCCTTTGATCTGACTGATCACGAGAGCGGAATCTCCGAAGACACTTAGAAACTTAATCCTTAGGTCAATTGCTGCTCGAAGACCCATAATGCATGCTTCGTACTCCGCCATGTTGTTGGTGTAGTTGAAACATAGTCGGGCGGTAAATGGAGTATGAGAACCTTTAGGAGATATGATCACGGCGCCAATGCCATTACCCAAAGCGTTTGAAGCTCCATCAAAGTACATAGACCATCGGGATCCTTCCTCAGGTCCTTCATCCGGTCCAGGTGTCTCACAATCAGTTACCAACATGATATTCTCGTCTGGAAATTCAAAGTTCATAGACTTGTAATCATCCACTGCTTGATGTGCCAAATGGTATGCCAACACACTTCCCTTGATTGCCTTTTGGGTCGTATATTGGATGTCATACTCAGTTAAGATCATCTGCCATCTTGCTATTCTTCCAGACAAGGCAGGCTTTTCGAAGATATACTTGATTGGATCCATCTTTGATATCAACAGAGTAGTGTGAGTCAACATATACTGTCTTAGCCGGCGAGAAGCCCATGCCAAAGCGCAGCAAGTTTTCTCGAGCAGTGAGTATCAGGTCTCACAGTCGGTAAACTTTTTGCTAAGGTAATAAATAGAATGCTCTTTTCGGCCAGACTCGTCATGCTGCCCCAGCACACACCCCATTGAGTTGTCGAGTACTGTCAAGTATAAGATCAGAGGTCTCCCTTCAACTGGTGGAATCAGAACGGGTGGCTCTTGGAGATACTCTTTGATCCTTTTGAAAGCGGCCTGGCATTCATCGTTCCAACGTACCACTTGATCTTTCTTCGGTAACTTGAAGATTGGCCCATAAGTAGCAGTTAGGTGCGAGATGAATCGGGCAATGTAGTTCAGACGTCCCAGAAAGCCTCTGACTTCTTTCTCTGTTCTGGGGGCTGGCATTTCCTGTATGGCCTTCACTTTTGTGGGATCTACTTGAATACCTTTGTCGCTTACAACGAAACCTAGTAGTTTTCCAGATCTCACCTCGAAGGTGCACTTGTTCGGGTTCAACCTCAGCTTGTACAACTTCAACCTGTCAAACAGTTTCTGCAGATGGTCCAGGTGTTCTTCCTCAGTCAGGGACCTTGCAATCATATCATCGACGTATACTTCAATCTCATGATGGATCATGTCATGAAACAAAGCAACCATGGCCCGCTGATATGTTGCCCCAACATTCTTCAATCCAAAAGGCATGACCTTGTAGCAAAAGGTACCTCACTAAGTAACAAAAGTTGTCTTCTCCATGTCTTCGGAAGCCATTTTAATCTGGTTATAACTGGAGAATCCATCCATGAAGGAGAATACCTTGTGCTGAGTGGTGTTGTCAACCAGAACGTCGATATGAGGTAGAGGGAAGTCATCATTGGGGCTTTCCCTGTTCAAATCCCTGTAGTCAACACACATTCGGACCTTACCATATTTCTTCGGTACTGGAACCACATTGGCCACCCACTGAGGGTAAGAAGTAACTGCTAGAAAACCGGAGTCAAACTGTTTCATCACCTCAGCCTTGATTTTCTCATATATCTCTGGGCGTATTCGGTGGACATTCTGTTTTAGTGGAGGACAGTCTTCCTTGGTAGGCAGGCGATGCACCACAATATCGGTATCCAAACCAGGCATATCTTTGTAAGACCGGGCAAAGATCTCAACATAGTCATGCAGCATTTAAATCAACCGTTGTTTCACACTAGCTTCCAGATTTGCACCAATCTTGACCTCCTTCTTGTCTGTCTCGGTACCCAAATTCACTGTTTCCACTGGCTCTTCATGTGGCTGAATGGCCCTCTCTTCTTGAAGTAACAGTCTTGCAAGTTCACCAGGCACTTCGCAATCATATTCACCTTCGTCTTCGGCTAAGTTGATCGGATTTTCGAAGTCATAACTGGCAGTAGCAGAGTCGTTACCAGTGAGATCCAGAGTGGATGTGGACCTGTATATGTGAGTGTCTGTAAAATAGTTGTTTTGCAATATATAATAAAGAAAAACAAGGAGCACAAAATTTGAAATGCAAGAACGTCCAATGCTTTTATTAATGATATATGAAAATGACACACAAAATCCCTCACAAATGAAGCCACGATGCCCCGGGTAAGACACCGGGCCATAAAGTTTAAAACATTGTCTGTTACATATTCAAAACAAAAATTTTCATTATTGGGTAACAAAAGTAATAGGGATGAAGTCCTTTGTTGTCTAGTTGCTTGGTCCACCGTCGGTCGTAGGATAGATCCAGCTGTCGAATTCGGACTCTTTTGCATCATCTTCAATGGCATTCACTCTCGAGTTGCTGATGAACACGGGAGGTCTTCCGATTCGTGCATTCCGAACAGCCCTTTAAGCTTCTGTAGTGAAACCCAAACCAAACTTGTTAGTCTTCTGTGTAAAATCAGGAAGTCGGCCCCAATTCGCACACTCACCCTTCTCAATAACAGCCCGTGCATCTTTTAAGGAAGCCATTTTCATAGGAGAACCTTCAACCACAGTCTCAGCTGATGCCAGTGTCTGGGGAACCTCTTCAAAGTTCTGAAATGGGGTCTCAATGAACTCCCCATCCATCTCTACGTATCGGAAAGAGTTGAGGTGGCTAACCATGTACTCTTCCTCTCCCTGTACTGTCACAATCTTCCCTTTGACCGGGTACTTTAGCTTTTGGTGGAGCGTTGAGGTTACGGCTCCAGCTTTATGGATCTATGGACGACCCAGCAAACAAGAATAAGATGGCCGAATGTCCATCACATAGAATGTAGAATTGAAGACCTAAGAACCAACCTTAATCGGAATATCAACTTCTCCGTGTACCATCCTTTTAGACCCATCAAAGGCCCTGACAACAATGTTACTTGGTTTCAGCTCCAACCCTTCACAATCCAACCGGTCTAGAGCTTTTTTAGGCAATATGTTCAATGAGGAACCAGTATCCACCAATACATGTGCAAGAGTAGTGCCCCTACATTCAATGGAGACATGCAAGGCATCGTTGTGATTCTTCCCCTTAGCAGTCAAATCGGTGTTAGAGAAACCCAACCCATTATCAGCAGTTAAATTGGCCATGCAATCTGTAAACTGATCAGCTGATGTCTCTTGTGGCACATGGGCAGTCTTCAAGAAAGGGCCTTGGCATGGGCCTCTGAGCACAGCAACAGTGACAACATAGAAATCTTGGATGGGGTTTGCCCCAGTTGCTCGACTACATTATAGTCACTCTTCTTAATAATCTTCAGAATCTCTTCCATCTCCTGTTTGGAAGCTTCAACAGTAATTGTCTTCGGTGCCTCCGTCTGGGCAGGCACATCAGTGGTGATCCCTTTTCCCTGAGCGTCAGATGACTCGGCGACAGGGGTAAGAATAGGAAATTGATCAAGAATAGTAGCAGGTACACTGGTAGGTGTAATAACAACAGGTCTTCGGGCTGTTGGTGGAGCAATATCAGGTGAGAAAAGTCTTCTGCTGCGGGTGACTTTAGCAGGTCCAGTAATGTTGTTGATGTCAGTATTGAAATTCTGGCAGCAGATACTCAATGTCACGTTCAATGTTATGACACCGTATCTGACTTTCTATAAGACAGTAAATACAAAAAAACAGTAAAGAACACAGTCAATTATTTACCCAGTTCAGTGTGCAACAACACCTACTCTGGGGGCTACCAAGCCAGGGAGGAAATCCACTATAAGAGATATTAATTCAGGAATAGACCAACCAGTTTATCTCCTTCACTTAAGACCTACCCAATGCAACTTCAATCTAAGTACAACTTAAACCTGAGTTCCTACTCACTCCCCCTCAATCACAGCAGTGATACTTAAAACAATTTGACTAATGAATTGATGAAGACACTCTTCAAAAACATACACTTGATTATGCTTCACAGCTTTTTAATCAAGAAACACAAACACTCTTGCTTCACAGCTTTGAGTGATACATAAACCTAACTTGACTTTGCTTCAAAGCTCTAGTCAAGAGACACACAAACACTCTTGCTTCAAAGCTTTGAGTGGTACACAACCCTTACAATTAAAACCTATTCCAAGTCACTTATCACAATGATACTTGCTTGGATTACAATAGTTAAAAACTATACAGCTTCTAAATGTTCTTCTGTCAAAAAAGGGATTGATTCCAAAACAGCAGCTCTGTTGAATATATAGCAGCTGCATCTTCAGTTAGGGTTTCCACAAAAAGCTAGGGTTAATTCCGTTTGACCTTAAGACTAGGTCACAGGACTTTATCAACCAGGTTAGGGTTGAGCTAGGTTAACCCCAAGTCCACGAGATTTTCTGTTCTGGAAAGACTGAGTCATTTTCCTGAAAAAACTCAGAATTACCCAAACTGCATAACTGTTAGTTCAGAACATGATGTCTTAACATTTGTTATGACATCTGAAAACCTGTCTACTGATTTAGGTAAATGTGATATTTTTGCAAAATGCTCAGATACACACTTATAAACAGCAGCACCTGTATGACAATATTTTTCTCCAAAGATACCTAATAAAACAGTACCTAATAAACTAGAATGTTATGACATCAGTCATGACATTCACACACCTGCTTTTACCAAAAATGCATGCCAATAACTAAACAACTACAAACTCCCCCTTTGGCAGATTTTTGGCTAAAGCCCCTAAGCAATCAGAGATAGATAGCAGCAGAATAAATATGACTGCAGAAAAATAGAATGTCTAATAAAGTCAACCAAAATATATCTCCCCCTCTTTAGCCACAAATTGGCCAAAGATACATGTTCTTAAAATTTATACAGTCATCCAGAAAAAGTAACACAACAAGACAAAAACTGAACACACTTTGCAAACTCCACCAGGGACCAGCATCTACTCCACCAATCAGCAACTCCACCAACCTTTAAGCACTATCATCAGACTCAGAGGAGCTAGTTTCTTCAGTATTGAGATGATCTTCAGCTTCTGCACCCTCTTCCCTTCTGTTTCCTTCAGCTTCCTCCTTTTCTAACCTGGAAATTAGGTTTTCTAGGGTCTTTTTCCTAGCTTCCAGCTCTTTGCAGGTCTCTTTCAATACAGCTATAACATCAGATGTTTTGGACTGAGTCTTTACAGATGATGTCTCAGCTGATGTTATGACAATATCAGGAGCATGAGATCCCTGAAACAGCTTGTAGTGTAACCCAAGAGCAGGAGCTCTTTTGCAAGCAGTATCTCTTGCCACCAGGATATCAGGGTATTGTGCAAGGATAATTCCACAAAGGAGGGAGGGAAAGGCAATTGGGCCTTTGACAGCATAACTACCAGCATGTTTTAAAGTTTGTTCAAAAATATACCTGCCATAGTCAAAAACAGTCTTGGTTCCCACAGCATAAATAAATCTCCCCAATCCTGTGGAGATAGTTGATTTATGGTTTGTAGGAACCCAGTTGGCTGCACCAATCTTGTGCAGGATGGCAAATTTCATGCTAAGTTTGATGGCATTCAGCTTGCCTTTCAAGGGCCAGCACTTCACTTGTCTTGCTGTGATGGTTTGACAAACTTCATTGTCAGTGACTTCCAGTTCAGGACAATCCTCATTTGATCTTCCAAGAAATTTGTTAATTTCTGATGGAGAGAAATTAACCCTTCTTCCTCTAACATAAACACTTTCAAAGTCAGCTGACCTTCCATCAGCATATTCATTAGACAAGTTAACTATGAACTCCTTGACCAGATTTTCATAACACTTGGTAAATTTTACCACTATCTTCATCAGTCCAGCATTCTTAATCAGGTCCATGATGTCCTTGCACTCCATGGCATCATTGTTTAGCTCTCTTTCTAAAGCTATTCTCTTCAAGCACACATACTTCCATCTGTTTGCATTGTCAGGATGGTGAAAAGAGATGTTGTCTGTTGGGACTTCAGGAACTCTAGCAATTTTAATGGAAGGGAGTTTCCTTCTGATAGGAATTTCTTCAGCATCAATCTCAAACTCTGATTCCTCATCAGAATCAGAAGTCTCAGGTTCTTTTCTTTTCTTTGTAATTGGTTGTCTAACAGTATGCACTTGAGCTTTCACCTTCCCTTTGGACTGAACAGTTTTCACAGATTCTACCTCAGTCTTGCCTTCAGCCTTGGATTTCTTAACAGCAGGTTTATCTTTGGTCATACATTTTGCATCATTCTGATTACCCTTTCTTTTCATCATTCTCCTAGCTATGCTAGGGTTTACATTGGCAATCAGATCATTGTCTGAGTATTCCTCATCCACATCAATGATAGGTGGATCAACAGTCTTTTCTGAAGGGTTCTGAATGTTGTCATTTTGTGTCACAACATTCTCAGAGACATCTACATTCTCAGAGACATCCACATTTGGGCTTGCTGATTCTTGATTTAATGGGACAGAAATCCCCGGTACAGATTGGTTTCCGCTTAGTATTCTTGTCACAAGCCTAGCAATTGCTTGATGAACTTGAGCTGATCCTTCCCTATTTGGTACAGAGGAAAAAGGATGAGAAGGATTACCGGAAGAAGTAGCTTGAGCTCTTCCTGCATGCCTAGTTCTCAGCTTTTTGACTTTGGAGGGGTCAGTTGCCATTTCTCTGAGAGGAGTGATCTCCAGGACATCAGAATCTATGCATGTGGTGATTGCTCGAGAATCTTGGTCAGATGATGAAGATGAAGTGGTCGCCTTGGTTGAAGATGATGTTTGAGACATTTTGATTGACTTAGAGCACCAGTAGCAATTTGAGAGAAAACTTTGATTGAGAGAAAGTAATAGGTTGCAAAGACGAGAGAGGTAGGAGGCAAATGAGAGTCTATTCAACTTCTTAATAATTTTGAAAGAATTGGAAAGACAAATGATTAACCCACTAAAAATAGACTTAACACAAATAACTCCTTCAACCCTTATTTTAAGCAAAATTAATTGCTATAATTTCTCACGTTGGCAAATACCCATCTTGCCCCTCAAATTTTCAAGATGATTTCCAACAAGAGCCTTGGTAGAAGAATCAGCCAGCTGAAACTTAATGATACCATGTTCCAGTTTAATTGACTTCTTCTCTACAAGGCCAATGTGCTTGGTCCTGCTATGCTGAATAGGGTTCATGGAAATATTGATTGTATTCAGATTGTCACAATACAATGTCACAACATCTTGTGAGACATTATACTCAGTGAGCATCTGTTTTGTCCAGATATTTTGAGAACAGCTACTACCAGCTGCAACTATTTCAGCACAGAGTTGGGAAGGCATTCTTTTGACATGAATCACAGCTCTGGCAGATTCTTGTATGATCTTATTTTTCTTTTTGTCAACTCCATTTTGAGGGTGAGATATAGGAGAAGAGACTTCATGACTCATTTCTTCTGGGAAACAGAATTTATTAGACTTGTTGTTTCCAAATTCCTTATCATGATTCCTTCTGGTTCTGACAGCACATCCTTCTTCAAGTTTATTCACCACATCATAGATATGTTTCTTTTTACCAAGCCTTTCAATTTGAAGATCACCACAAACCCTCCTTTTATCTATTTGTAGTCTTGGAATCCTTCTGACTGCTTCCATAGAGATAGTTCTTTTCAATCTTCTTAGATGAAGATGGCCAAGCTTATGGTGCCACAGTTTCATCTCTTTTTCTTCTTTGGTAATGGAACACATAGTGGAGTTATTAGTGTTCTCAGGCTGCCACAAGTAACAGTTATCTTTAGATCTGATTCCTTTCATTACCACTTCTAGTTTTTCATTAATTACTAGACATTCAAATTTTGAGAAGTTGACCTTGAATCCTAGGTCACACAATTGACTGATACTAATGAGATTAGCAGTCAGGCCTTTTACCAATAGAACTTCATTTAGATTTGGAACTTCAGGGCAGTCCAAATTACCAACTCCTTTGATTTCACCTTTAGCACCATCTCCAAAGGTCACATAACTAGTGGTGTGAGGTTTAACATGATTGAGAATGTTCTTTATTCCAGTCATGTGCTTAGAGCACCCACTGTCAAAGTACCAGCCTTCCCTTGCAGAGACTCCCAGGGAAGTGTGGGCTATCAGGGCAGTAGCCTTTTTCTTCCATTGAGGAGTATGTGGTACCCTTTTTGACTTAGGTTTAACACCTGAGTTTTGATTAGGGTATCCATGCAATTTGAAGCAGAAAGGCTTTATGTGGCCATACCTCCCACAATGATGACATCTCCATCTTTGGTACTTTTTCTTCATATATCTCTGTTTCTGATGTTGAGAGTTGTGTTGAGACATCTGCTTTGACATTTGTTTAATAGGCCTGATCTTCTTGTCTGCACCAGATTTCTTAGCTTCCACAAATCCTAGTCCAGATTTGTTTCCCACATTTTGTCCAACTTGAAGAATCTCTTCCAATTTGTTAGTTCCATTAGTCAGCATCTTGACAAATTTGGTCATTTGGTTCAATTGTGAGTTCAGCAATTGAACTTCCCCTTCTAGATGACTTATAGTTTCAAGGTTTGCCCTTTTTTCAGCCTCCAGCTTTATGATGAGTTTTGATTGTTTCTCATTCTGCACACAGACTTCAGCACTTATGACACATAATTTCTTGTAAGTATCAGCCAGTTCTTCAAATGTCACTTCTTCATCACTAGTGTCACTTTCAGAGTTACAAACACCAGTTAGAGCAGTAACTAGTTTGGCAGATTCTTCTTCAGAATTACTTTCTGAATCACAGTCAGACCAAGTAACAGTCATTCCTTTCTTTTGTTTCTTAAGAAAGGTAGGACATTCAGCTCGAATATGCCCAAATCCTTCACAACCATGGCATTGAATTCATCTGCCTTGATTTCCCTTTTCTTCTGACCTTGGTCTTCTGCTGGAACTGTCAATGTTAGAGGGAATGTTATGAACATTAGACCTTGACTTTGGATCTATTCTTTTGATGAGTTTGTTGAATTGTCTTCCAAGCATGGCTATAGCTTCTAAAATATTTTCTTCTTCATCCTCCTTGTTTTCAACATCAGTGTTGGATACAAGTGTTATGCTCTTGTTCTTCTTGTCACCATTTTCAGTGATCCCCATCTCAAAAGTCTGAAGAGACCCAATAAGTTCATCCACTTTCAACTTGCTGATGTCCTGGGCTTCTTCTATGGCAGTTACCTTCATTGCAAATCTTTTAGGCAAGGATCTGAGAATCTTTCTCACCAATTTTTCTACTGACATCTTTTCTCCCAGTGCTCCTGAGGAGTTGGCAATCTCCAAGATGTTCATGTGAAACTCATGAATGGTTTCATCTTCCATCATTTTTAGATTCTCAAACTTGGTAGTCAACATCTGAAGCCTTGACATTTTTACTTTGGAAGTGCCCTCATAGGTAGTTTTGAGAGTGTCCCAAACTTCCTTGGCTAGTTCATATTGATGTACTAGTCTGAAAATGTTTCTATCAATTCCATTGAACAAGGAATTTAAAGCTTTGTAATTTCCCAGGGCTAACTCATCTTCTTCTTTACTCCAATCTTCCTCAGGCTTCAGACTGATTGTCCCATCTTTCTCAGTTATGGTGGGATGGTTCCATCCTTTGTCAGCATCTCTCCAAGCCTTTTTGTCCAGAGATTTTAAGAAGGCAATCATACGAGGTTTCCAGTAGTCATAATTAGTTCCATCCAGAATGGGTGGTCTATTTCCAAAAACTCCTTCTTTGTCCATAGTGCCAGAAAGTGATATCCCTAGATCTCACCCAGTAATACAGGCAGGGTGCCTGCTCTGATGCCAATTGAAATTCTAGCAGCAGATACTCAATGTCACGTTCAATGTTATGACACCGTATCTGACTTTCTATAAGACAGTAAATACAAAAAACAGTAAAGAACACAGTCAATTGTTTACCCAGTTCAGTGTGCAACAACACCTACTCTGGGGGCTACCAAGCCAGGGAGGAAATCCACTATAAGAGATATTAATTCAGGAATAGACCAACCAGTTTATCTCCTTCACTTAAGACCTACCCAATGCAACTTCAATCTAAGTACAACTTAAACCTGAGTTCCTACTCACTCCCCCTCAATCACAGCAGTGATACTTAAAACAATTTGACTAATGAATTGATGAAGACACTCTTCAAAAACATACACTTGATTATGCTTCACAGCTTTTTAATCAAGAAACACAAACACTCTTGCTTCACAGCTTTGAGTGATACATAAACCTAACTTGACTTTGCTTCAAAGCTCTAGTCAAGAGACACACAAACACTCTTGCTTCAAAGCTTTGAGTGGTACACAACCCTTACAATTAAAACCTATTCCAAGTCACTTATCACAATGATACTTGCTTGGATTACAATAGTTAAAAACTATACAACTTCTAAATGTTCTTCTGTCAAAAAAGGGATTGATTCCAAAACAGCAGCTCTGTTGAATATATAGCAGCTGCATCTTCAGTTAGGGTTTCCACAAAAAGCTAGGGTTGATTCCATTTGACCTTAAGACTAGGTCACGGGACTTTATCAACCAGGTTAGGGTTGAGCTAGGTTAACCCCAAGTCCACGAGATTTTCTGTTCTGGAAAGACTGAGTCATTTTCCTGAAAAAACTCAGAATTACCCAAACTGCATAACTGTTAGTTCAGAACAGGATGTCTTAACATTTGTTATGACATCTGAAAACCTGTCTACTGATTTAGGTAAATGTGATCTTTTTGCAAAATGCTCAGATACACACTTATAAACAGCAGCACCTGTATGACAATATTTTTCTGCAAAGGTACCTAATAAAACAGTACCTAATAAACTAGAATGTTATGACATCATTCATGACATTCACACACCTGCTTTTACCAAAAATGCATGCCAATAACTAAACAACTACAAGTATCAGCATCTAACTCTTGCTTAACTCCATGAAAATAAACATCAGCCCCATAGTGCCAAGGGACAGCTTTATCATAGGTATAGGGGATGGGCCCCGGAACAGTGATGATCACAGGTGCGATTCTCGGAACAGATGTAATTCTAACAGGCTTCCTCGAGGGAGCCTTGGAAGAATTGTCGAAAATGGTAATAACGACAACTTCTTCAGTAGGAACGGAGGGAACAATAGTCTTCTCAAATAGGATCTCCTTACTATCCATCAGGTTTTGGATACCTGACTTCAAGAATGGGCAACCGGTAGGTAGAATAGAACACATACGGCAACCTTCGTCACATCCCGGAAATAAACCAGCTAGCAAAAGGTTCTTCTTCATAGTCATCAAAGGGGTAACAATTTCATCCACAGAAACTACAAACAAGTCTTCTTCTAGAGCATTTACTCCATGCTTGGGCATGGGAGAAGTCACAACATTAGGCCTCTCGGGCGCCTCAAACTCAATCTCCTTCGCATCGATCAAGTCTTGTACCATGTTCTTCAAAACCCAACAATCATCCGTATTATGCCCCGGGCTATCAGAGTGAAAAGCACAGCGGGCATTAGGGTTATACCTCGGTGATGTGGTATTTGGATTCTTCGGGGCTTCCTTTAGAACCACTAGATTAGTCTTCAGCAACTGTGGCAGAATCTGAGATAAGGTCATGCTGAGACGGGTGAATTGCCTTCGATGTCTCTCATCCTTTTGTTGATTGTTGTGCTGTTGAGCACCAACAGGTTTTGAAATAACAACTGCATTAACAGCTTGGCAGTGTTCGAGTCTATTCTGTCTTCTTGCACTGTAGACAGCACTAGACTCTTTCTTAAATGGCTTCTTCTCGGTGCTCGATGAAGCACCCTTCTGTATCTTACCAGCCTTAATACCAGCTTCTATCCTTTCACCGGTCAAAATAAGCTCTGTAAACCCAGACGAAGATCTTCCGATTAGATGGTTGAAAAATGGACCAGACAGGGTCCCCAAAAACATGTCAACAAGTTCCCGATCAGCTAAGGGTGGTTTTACTCATCCGGCGAGGTCCCTCCACTTTTGAGCATAATGTTTGAATCCTTCACCCGTTCCCATTGACATACCCTGGAGTTGGGTACGCGTAGGAGCAAGGTCGGAGTTGTATTGATACTGCCTGTAGAATGCAGTAGCCAAATCTTCCCAATTGCAGATACTGGCTCCGTCCAACTGATAGAACCACTCAAGCTGAGTCCCTGAGAGACTGTCTTGGAAGAAATGGATCCATAGGTTCTTATCAGCTGTGTACGGCTGAATCTTCCTCACATATGACCGGAGGTGCAGCTTCGGACAAGAAACTCCGTCATACTTAGTAAAGGTTGGTGCCTTGAATTTGTGGGGAATGACTACCCGAGATGATAGACCTAGATCACCAAAGTCCAGACCAGGCATCTTTTGAACCTCCATAGCACTCAACCGGTCTTCCAGTTGCTTGTGTCTATCCTCGGCAGGAGGATAATATTCTTCATCGTAGTCCGTCTCGTTGTCGGAGACCACAGGGCTAGGAGCCCTCCTTTCTTGTGGACTATCTTTCCCTCCAGATGAGGTGGTCAGATCAACTTCATTATGTAGCCTGTTTCCAAACCTAGGACCAGTGTTGAACAGGATGGTCCTCTTCTTCTTCTTCTTCTCTTTCAGAATCACGGTCTTCAGGTCTTGCTGACCCTTAGCTAGACTCGTGAACAACTCTTAAAATTGGGCATTCTGATCCTGAAGGGCCTTGATAGCTTGCTCAGTTGAAGGTTTAGTAGACATGATGAGTGCTGAAATAAACAGTGAAGAAGATAAGAGACCTGTAAAGGGTACCTGTTTATGAAGTGCATGGGATGAAATGCGTATGATTTATGATTTCAAAGACAATTGAGAGATTCAAATTTGTAAACAAGAAAGGAAACACACCTTATTAGATAAAATTTAGAATTCAAATTGTTCAACTGATGCCATTAAGGCGTTACATGAAAAGAAATACTGAAAAGTAAAAATGAAACTGGAAAGGAAATCATCAAAGGCCTATCAATGCTCCCATGGTCTCTTCTTCTCAGTGCGGACATAGTCATTAAGAATCCGCTTGTTCTCCAACTGCCTAGTCAGCTTCTGGATCTTTTGCTCTTGCTCGTTGAACTTCTCTCGGTAAGAATCTCGTTCATCCCTCAGCTGCATCCAAGACCTTTTCAGTGCCCCAATGTCAGTGGGCATATAAGGATGGAGGATGGTTGGAAGAACCCCTTTTTCATTAGCAACTTCAAGAGTGACAGGCCAGACGGCTTCATATGGCATACCCAGCTTTTGGGCACGGATACAGACCCATCTGAGATATGGCTCCATCGACAGAGAAGTCTTCGGACCCAACTCATGTGGATCAGATTGGTGAACTCGGTCCCAAGCCCTTATGAATCTACGACGTTGCTCGTCGCTATCCCCTTGGAAATCAAAGATGATATGAGGCATTAGCATCTCATGAGGTCCTTCTCTTCTGGCTCTTCCAAATTGACGGAGAGCTAAACATGGGTTGTAAGAAATTCCTCCATGGGTTCCTATCAATAGAACATTAGGATACTCTCCACAGCGATCAATGATAATCACCTCATCCATACCTTTGAGAGTCCAAATGATGTCATTATGCGAGAGAGACATCACCCTATAAGCCCAGCCCATTCCTTCTTTGTTCTTCAGAACTGACTTGGGGAGGTGCGAAATAAACCACCTCGACAATAAAGGAGCACAGCACATCAAGGTTCCCCGCTTTCGGGCAGTACGAGCATAGAGCTGATGAAGAATTTCACCCAAGAGAGGGGGTACAGGGTTCTGAGAGATGAAGATCTTTACCGCATTAACATCAACAAAAGTGTCAGGATTCAGAAACAAAACCAAGCCGTATATCAGAAGAGCCAGAATATCCTCGAATGCCTTAAAGTCTAGGCTATCCCAGAAGTAGTTAGCCTTGCCAACCAAGAACTTAGTCAGAAAACCTTTTGCTCCACTCCTAGTCTCCCAATTAGCCATTACCTCCTCTTTGGTCAAATGAAGGGCTGCGACAATCTCTTCGGGCCTAAGGGTCTTCTCCCAACTAGTAAATGGGGTCTGATCCAGAACAGAGATATCAAGCAGCTCAGAGAACTCTTCTAGGGTAGGAACCAGCTGATAGTCATGAAAAGTAAAACAGTGGTACAGTGGATCATAGAACTGGACTAGGACACTCATCATCTGCTCGTTCAATTTGGAGGTGACCAAACTGAGAAGAGAACCATGCCTCCTGATGAAGGAAGTAAGGTCATGCATCTTGGAAACCAACTCTTTAAGCAAGGTAGGGACTTGTACAAAGTTGATCCGGATGGTATTCTTACGCATGGCATCATGATGACCTACAAAACAGAGCAAAGATGAATCCCTCCTGTCTCTGAAATAGGTTAGTCCTTATGCAAGATGTATGCAATGTTATGATGTCATGATGTCATGATAGTAAGCACACCACAAGTATCCACAAAAAGCAAACATGGTGAAGGCACACAAGTCACACAAAGAGCCCTTAGATTTCAGGCTGGCAAGGAGCTTAGGTACTACCCTCTTTCAGTTCAGTAGGTTTAAACCTGTCCTAAAAATAGTAACCGGGTTCTAGAGGATCTCAATATCACTGACTACCCTCAATCGGTCATAATTCCAGTTTAGCAACCTTTTCTTGCGGCCGGAATCATCGTGACAGTTTAGTCTCAATGAGTGTAGCATACTGCTACTGTTCTATGGCCAAGTTGGTCAATTTAAAGGTTCTAAGGTCAGTTTGTGCTTAATGACCCCTTAGAAGACCCATATTCTCCTCTTTCCAACACAAGGGATATCGGTACAGACTAAAGTGCCACACCAATGTAGCTACTGCTTCAACCGTGTCAGTCTATGTCGGACAGTTCCCTCACAGTTTATTGCTACTTACCTAAAGGGTATCCCCAGATCCGGGTTAGGATCTATAGAAACTCTGATACAAGCCCACAAAGATAAATCATACAAAGCAAACAATTGAAAACAACAGTGATCTAATCCTAAGGTACACCTCACTTATAAGTCTCCCCAGCAGAGTCGCCAGTTCTGTGATCGGTGGGAAAGAGAACTGACTGTTTTGGAATGCTGTGTCGCATTTTGCGTTTGTTTTTGCAAAATGTCGCGGTAAGCAAGAGTCGCCACCGTCTTTTATTTTATCCAACAAGGAAAGGAAAAAAGCACAGAAAAATTCCTTTTTCGAGATGTTTCTCGGGTTCGGGAGGTAGATTATAGAAAGGGAAGATGTTAGCACCCTTTCTATCCGTGGTTATCCACGGGCTCTTAGGTACTTGCTCATTGTGTTTTCAAAATTTGCTTTTCTTTGTGTTTGTGGGTTTGAAAGAGTTTTTGTTTTAAAGAGAGTGTAAGTGCGAAAAGTTTTGTTTTGTTTTAAAAGGAGCAAGTACTTAAGAACTATCTACCTACTCGAAAAAGGAATTAATCTGTGCAAATGTCCTTTAGACAACGCTATCCCACTATTGAGAAGTAGGTAGCATCGTCGTTGGAGTTTTAAGGGTCAATTCGATTAAGGGACGTGTGGTCACTAAAGCAATGTTAGGACGCCTTAGTGATAACCCTAATGTCTTAGATCATTTTATCCGAGGCAACCGTTCCGAGGCAACTTATGATCTTTGAACAAGAGGGTGACCTCTAAAACTTCCTATACTCAATGACCACGTTCGAAGGCAACCAAGTGAGGTGTACCCTAAGAGTGGCATGTGCAAGTGTGTTATTTCGGTTAATTATCTTTGTACATGTCATGGGTTATCTATGTTGATTTTAAGTTCATACATTGGATCTTGTCATGCATTCCCTATTATCAATCATCTAACAGTAATTAGTTGCGGAATTTAAATTGCGGGAATTAAATCTAAACTATTACAAGGCGTCGGGTATTTATATCGCCAAAAACAACCCTTTAATTTAAATTGCGGAAAGTAAAATAAAGCAATAAATAATTAAAGTCCTAATTAAAAGCTATTACATACCGGAAGCAATTACAATATTGGAATCAAATGGATCGCGTGCAAGAAATTAAGACGGCGCATTTTTTAGGGTTTTAACCCTTTTTGTGAAAGAAAGCATTTTTTTTGTTCATTTTTTGAATTAAATAGAAATTAAATTAGGTCAAAATTAATTAATTAATTAATTAAAATATTTTTTGGTTTTTTGAATATTTAAGGAAATAAAATAAAAATGATTAAAAGTTAGTGAAACCTATTATTCTAAATTGATTTTAATTTATTGCAAAAATATTAAAATTATACCTAATTAAAGCTAAATCAATTAAATTAATTTATTTACAAAAATAAAATGGTGAATTTAATTTTAATAAAAATAATATTTTTTGTGTTTTTGATTTTTACAAGGAAAATAAATTAATTGGTTAATAATTAATAATTATTAGTTAAAACAATAAATCAAATTAAAAAAATATAATAAGTAAAAGAAAATAAACCAAAAGGGGGGTGTTTGGCCCAAGACGAGGTGAGATCTGCAATTCTGAGGCCCATTCCAAACCAGCCTGCTTTGACTTTCTCCATTCCACGCACATGCATTGACTAGAGACCATGGTGGATATTCAATTTTGGCCATTGGATTTGATCTGAAGCCATTTGGCAACCATCTGGATGGAGACATATGGTAGGTCACGCTCCTGATGCTGCATGGAATCGCCTGTAAATAAAATGCAACAAAGTTTTGGGGGACCTGGGATTCAAACCCAGGTCCCAATGGACAATCCACTAACATGCTTACCAACTCAACCAACGCTTTCAATTTGTTAATGGAATACGTAACAAATATTATATTGAAAATATTTAATATGCCTGAAAAATAAAAATAAAAGTGGCGCGAGATTTGAACTGTCCAATGGGAAGAAGACACGCCTTCGTCTTCTTCGTTGAAAAACCAGGATATTTACCTGCGGATTTTATCCGCAGCTAACTTCCTAGGTTCGTCCTAAAATTAGCTATAGGCCTTGTAAACGCAAACTGAGACCATCACCATGTTCGTCTCTCCTCCCTGAACACAACCATGTCCATGGTTTGTCTTGATTTTACCTATAATCGAAACGCCTAAAAACAAAGAACGAAAACCCTAGATTCGGATGTTACGTTACAGGCCATAAAAACGAAATCGAATATTGCAAAAAGCTTGGAAATCATTCAAGGATTATGAATATATCAATATTTTGGCAAAAAGATGCAAGAATCCAAGGTTGTGTTTTCGTGTACAGAGGCATGTTCATGAGTACTTACAGTGCGTTTTAGGTGACGAGAGGACTTGATTCTGATTGCTATAGCTTCAGTAGACTTCTGGCAATTGAACCACGTTGAGATTTTTGATTGAATTGGCCTCCAACCAAGATTTTGATCCCACACTTTTTAAGCTTTTTTTCAGTTTTGGTATGGCCGTTTGTGCAGCTTTTTGGTCGTGTCCTCCTGTGTTTTAGCTTGTGTGAGTATATTAGAAGCCATTAGGTTAAAAATTGGGCCTTGAATCCATGTATATTGATTAATTAAGATATGATTTGATTCCTCCATTAAAGGCTTTCAAGTTCTTTCCAAATCCAAGATTTTGTGCATGATATGGCTGGGCACGGATTTGATTGGGTGTATCATGATAATTAAGACCTGTAATGATCAAAAAGATCTTATTCCATCAATTTTTGGATTTTATTTGAATTAATATTTATTTAAAATGAATTAATTCAATAAAAATCAAATCAAATAGAAGAATTAATGAATGGACATGAAACTGGAGATAGGACACGTGTGTGGTGTGACAAGATCAAATCAAGTGGAAAAAAGTGGGTCCTTTTGACAAAACTTGAAGTTTTGGGGATAGTTGACTTTTGGCAATTTTGGAAAAATGTCCAACTTCAACAATGCATAACTTCTTCAATTTTGAACTTTTGGAAGTTTTCTTGGACTTTTTAGAAACCTTGTGATGTCCTCTAACCAACCCTTTTGGTCTCATCTCATTTTAATATTCCATTCTCAAGTTATAAGCTTTGGTAAAAAAGGTATTTTTGTTGACTTTCAAAAATGACCTGTAATGTCCAAATTTGTAACTTTTTGTGAGAGAATTTCTTGATCTTGGGGTGTGAAGATGGATTGTAGGTAATTGCATCCTCTTAAAAATGAGCTTTGGATGGGTCATTTATCATAAAGTATGAGAAAGTTATGCTTGGTAAAAGTTGAGTTGACTTTTCCTGCAAAACCCTAATTTAGCAACTTTTGAATCTTGATGAATTTTGAGCAATCTTTGATGAATCATGATCAACCCTTGATCAAATGATGAATTATCCTTAAAAATTAGAATGTTGACAAAAAATCTTGAGTTTTGACTATTTGTAGGTCACAGTTGACTTTTACCCTAGCACAGTCGATTCTTGGGCTTCTTGAGCAATTGACTGACCAAACTTCCTCTGCAAGGACTGAAATTTTACATGGATGAACTTGAGAGCATATTAGGATATTGGGGAGCACTTGAGGACATTTGGATGTAAGGACCTTGATGCAACACAAAACCCTAATTTTGAATTGATTGCCTTAGGAGGTGATTTGACTGTCCAACTCTTGAGCTAACTTGAGTCACTTGGAGATTATTCTTGACATGTCTTGCGAAATATGGGAGGGAAAATTTTGGGGTACAATAATGTGGTATTTGGATTCTTCGGGGCTTCCTTTAGAATCACTGATTAGTCTTCAGCAACTATGGCAGAATCTGAGATAAGGTCATGTTGAGACGGGTGAATTGCCTTCAAGGTCTCTCATCCTTTTGTTGATTGTTGTGCTGAGGAGCACCAGCAGGTTTTGAAATAACAACCGCATTCACAACTTGGCGGTGTTCATGTCTATTCTGTCTTTTCGAACTGTAGACAGCACTGGACTCTTTCTTAAATGGCTTCTTCTCGGTGCTTGACGAAGCACCCTTTTGTATTTTACCAGCCTTAATACCAGCCTCAATCCTCTCACTGGTCAAAATAAGCTCTGTAAACCCAGATGAAGAGATTCCAATCAGATGGTTGAAGAATGGACCAGACAAGGTCTCCAGAAACATGTCAACAAGCTCCCGATCAGCCAAGGGTGGTTGTACTCTTCCGGCGAGGTCCCTCCACTTCTGAGCATAATCTTTGAATCCTTCACCCGTTCCTATTGACATACCCTGGAGTTGGGTATGCGTGGGAGCGAGGTCGGAGTTGTACTGGTACTGCTTGTAGAAAGCAGTAGCCAAATATTCCCAACTGCAGATACTGGCTCCGTCCAACTGATAAAACCACTCAAGCTGAGTCCCTGAGAGACTGTCTTGAAAGAAATGGATCCATAAGTTCTTATCAACGGTGTACGGCTGAATTTTCCTCACATATGACCGGATGTGCAGCTTCGGACAAGAAAATCTGTCATACTTAGCAAAGGTTGGTGCCTTGAATTTGTGGGGAATCATCACCCCAGATGATAGACCTAGATCACCAAAGTCCAGACCAGGCACCTTCTGAACTTCCATAGCACTCAACCGGTCTTCCAGTTGCTTGTATATATCCTCAGCAGGAGAATATTGTTCTTCGTCGAAGTCCGTCTCGTTGTCGGAGACCACAGGGCTAGGAGCCTTCATTTCCTCTTGACTATCTTTCCCTCCAAATGAGGTAGTCAAATCAACTTCATTCTGTAGCCTGTTTCAAAATCGGTGACCTGTGTTAAACAGGATTGTCCTCTTCTTCTTCTTCTTCTTTTCTTTCAGAATCCGGGTCATCAGGTCTTGCTGGCCCTTAGCAAGATTCATGAGCAGCTCTTGAAATTGGGCATTCTGGGCCTGGAGGGCCTTGATGGCTTGCTCAGTTGAAGGTTCAGCAGACATGATGAGTGCTGAAATAAACAGCGAAGAAGATAAGAGACCTGTAATGGGTACCTGTTATAGAGTGCATGGGATGAAATGCGTATGATTATGATTTCAAAGATAATCAGGAGATTCAAATTTGTAAACAAAAAGGGAACACACTTTATTATATAAACTTTAGAATTCAAATTGTTCAACTGATGCCCTTAAGGCGTTACATGAAAAGAAGTACTGAAAAGTAAATAAAAACTGGAAAGGAAATCATCAAAGGTCATTCAAGGCTCCCATGGTCTCTTCTTATCAGTGCGGACATGGTTATTTAGAATCCGCTCGTTCTCCAGTTGTCTAGTCAACTTCTAGATCTTCTGCTCTTGCTCGTTGAACCTTTCTCGGTAAGAATCTTGTTCTTCCCTCAGCTGCATCCAGGATCTCTTTAGTGCTCCAATGTGAGTGGCCATATAAGGATGGAGGATGGTTGGAAGAACTCCTTCTTCATTGGCAACTTCAAGAGTGACAGGCCAGACAGCTTCATATGGCATACCTAGCTTTTGGGCATGGATGCGGACCCATCTGAGATATGGCTCCATTGGCAGAGAAGTCTTTGGGCCCAGCTCATGTGGATCAGATTGGTGAACTATATCCCAAGTCCTTATGAATCTCCGATGTTGCCCGTCGATATCCCCTTGAAAGTCAAAGTTGATACTAGGCATTAGCATCTCATGAGGTCCTTCTCTTCTAGCACGTCCGAACTGACGTAGAGCTAAGCACGGATTATAAGAAATTCCTCCATGGGTTCCTAGCAGTGGAACATTGGGATACTCCCCACAACGATCAATAACAGTCACCCCGTCCATACCCTTGAGAGTCCAGATGATGTCATTATGAGAGAGAGACATCACCCTATAAGCCCAGCCCATGCCTTCTTTGTTCTTTAGCACTGACTTGGGAAGGTGCTAAATAAACCACCTTGCCAATAAGGGAGCACAGCACATCGAGGTTCCCCGCTTTCGGCCAGTACGAGCATAGAGTTGATGAAGAATGTCACCCAAGAGAGTGGGTATCGGATTCCGGGAGATGAAGATTTTTACCGCATTAACATCAACAAAGGAGTCAGAGTTCGGAAACAATACCAAGCCATATATCAAAAGAGCCAGAATATCCTCGAATGCCTTGAAGTCTAGGCTATCCCATAAATAGTTAGCTTTACTAACCAAGAACTTAGTCAGAAAGCCCTTTGCTCCACTTCTAGTCTCCCAATTAGCCATTACCTCCTCTTTGGTCAAATGAAGGGCTGCAGCAATCTCTTCGGGCCTAAGAATCTTCTCCCAACCAGTAAACAGGGTCTGCTCCAGAACAGAGATACCGAGCAGCTCAGAGAATTCTTCTAAGGTGGGAACCAGCTGGTAGTCTTGAAAAGTAAAACAATGGTACAACGGATCATAGAATTGGATTAGGACACTCATCATCTGCTCGTCCAATTTGGAGGTGACCAAACTGAGAAGATAACCATGCCTCCTGATGAAGGAAGTAGTGTCAGGCATCTTGGCAACCAACTCTTTAAGCAAGATAGGAACTTGAACAAAGTTGATCCGGATGGTATTCTTACGCATGGGCATCATGATGACCTACAAAATAGAGCAAAGATAAATCCCTCATGTCTTTGAAATAGGTTAGTCCAAATGCAAGATGTATGCAATGTTATGATGTCATGATGTCATGATAGTAAGCACACCACAAGTATCCACAAATAGCAAACATGGTAAAGGCACACAAGTCACACAGAGAGCCCTTAGATTTCAGGCTGGCAAGGAGCTTAGGTACTACCCTCTTTCAGTTCAGTTGGTTTAAACCTGTCCTAAAAATAGTAACCGGGTTCTAGAGGATCTCAATATCACTGACTACCCTCAATCGGTCATAATTCCAGTTTAGCAACCTTTTCTTGCGGCCGGAATCATCGCGAGAGTTTAGTCTCAATGAGTGTAGCATACTGCTACTGTTCTATGGCCAAGTTGGTCAATTTAAAGGTTCTAAGGTCAGTTGGTGCTTAATGACCCCTTAGAAGACCCATATTCTCCTCGTTCCAACACAAGGGATATCGGTACAGACTAAAGTGCCACACCAACATAGCTACTGCTTCAACCGTGTCGGTCTACGCCGGACAGTTCCCTCACAGTTTATTGCTACTTACCTAAAGGGTACCCCCATATTCGGGTTAAGATCTATAGAAACTCCGATACAAGCCCACAAAATTAAAGCATACAAAGCATACAATTGAAAACACAATGATCTAATCCTAAGGTACACCTCACTTTATTAGAACATCCCCTGCAGAGTCGCCAGTTCTGTGATACGGTGGGAAGAGAACTGACTGTTTTGGAATGCTGGTTTGTGTTTTGCGTTTGTTTTTGCAAAATGTCGCGGTAAGCAAGAGTCGCCACCGTCTTTTATTTTATCCAACAAGTAAAGGAAAAAAGCACAGAAAAATTCCTTTTTCGAGATGTTTCTCGGGTTCGGGAGGTAGATTATAGAAAGGGAAGGTGTTAGCACCCTTTCTATCCGTGGTTATCCACGGGATCTTAGATACTTGCTCATTGTGTTTTCAAAATTTGCTTTTCTTTGTGTTTGTGGGTTTGAAAGGAGTTTTTGTTTGAAAGGTGTAAGTGCGAAAAGTTTTATTTTGTTTTGAAGAGAGCAAGTACTTAAGAACCATCTACCTACTCGAAAAAGAAGTCAATTTGTGCTAATGTCCTTTAGACAATGCTATCCCACTATTGATGA
This sequence comes from Vicia faba, assembly GCA_948472305.1. Lineage (NCBI taxonomy): Eukaryota > Viridiplantae > Streptophyta > Magnoliopsida > Fabales > Fabaceae > Vicia > Vicia faba. The sequence continues at coordinate 1,151,961,840 of OX451739.1, read as the reverse complement.
GTAGGTATCATCATCGTTGGAGTTTAAGGGTCAATTCGATTAAGGGACGTGTGGTCACTAAAGCAATGTTAGGACGCCTTAGCGGTAACCCTAATGTCTTAGATCATTTTTCCGAGGCAACCGTTTCGAGGCAACTGTGATCTTTGGACAAGAGGACGACCTCTAAAACTTCCTATACTCAATCACCACTTTCGAAGGCAACCAAGTGAGGTGTACCCTAAGAGTGCGCATGTGCGAGTGTGTTATTTCGGTTAATTTTATCTTTGTACATGTCATGGGTGAGCTACGTTGATTTTAGGTTAAAGATTTGATCTTGTCATGCATTCCCTATTTATCAAACATCTAGCAGTGTATAGTTGCGGAAATTAAATTGCGGAAATTAAATCTAAAACTATTACAAGGCGTCGGGTATTTACATCCCCAAAAGCAACCCTTTAATTTTAATTGCGGAAAGTAAATAAAGCGATAAAATAATTAAAGTCCTATTTAAAGCTATTACATTCCGGAAGCAAGTAAAATAATATGAAAATATGGATCGCGTGCGAGAAAATTAAATCGGCGCATTTTTTAGGGTTTTTACCCTTTTTTTGAATTAAATGGAAATTAAATTAAATTAAATTAAATTAATTAAAAGAAATATATATTTTTGGATTTTTTTGGATATTTAAGGAAATAAGATAAAATTGATTAAAAGTTAGTAAAAACCTAATATTCTACATTAATTTTAATTATTTGCAAAAATATTAAAAGTTAAACCTAATTAAACTAAATCAATTAAATTAATGTATTTACAAAAATAAAGATGCTGAAATTAATTTTAATAAATAAAATATTTTTTTGTGTTTTTGATTTTATGAGAAAAATTTAATTGGTTAGTGATAATAATAAGAAATAATAACAATAAAACAAATAAATAAATATAATGAAAAGAAAAAGAAATAACCCAAGGGGGGTGTTGGGCCTGAAAAAGGGGTGAAATTGGCAATTTCGTTGGCCCATTTGCTGCAAGCCTGTGTGACTTTTCTGGATCCCACGTGACGCGTTGACTGGGGAGTATGGTGAGCCTTCCATCTGGGCCCTCAGATTTGGCCTGGAGGCCATCTGGCACGTTGAGATCTGAAGTCCATGGTGCATTGCAATGTGTGAGGCACGCTGAATCATCTGCAAGAAAATAACAAGAAATATGTTAGGGACCTGGGATTCGAACCCAGGTCCCATTGGACTTTGAACTAACGCGCTTGCCAGCTGAGCCAATACGTTTAATTGTTAATGGAATAAACAATGATTATTATATGTGAAACAAACTATTATGCCAGAATTATAAAACAAACGCGTGCGAATTACGAATGGACGAATGAGGACGAGCCACGTCTTCGTCTTCTTCGCTGACCCCCTGGTTATTTACCTGCGGATTTCATCCGCAGCTAAATTCGTAACTGCCTTCTAAAATCTACTCTAGGCCATAGAAATCAATTCCAAGACCATGGCTCGATTCGTCTGGGTCTCGTGAACACATCTATATCCATCAATTGTCTTGATTTCACCTGTAGTAAAAACGCCTAAAAACAAGAAACGAAAACCCTAGGTTCAGGTGTTACATTACAGGCCATAAAAACGAAATCAAATATTGCAGAACGCTTAGAAATCACACAAGGATCATAACCATGCCAATAGTTTGTCAAAAAAATGCAAGAATGAGAGGTTGCAGTTTCGTGTACAGGGGTATGTTCAAGGAGACTTACAGTGCGATTTAGGGAGGGAGAGGGCTTGATTCTGATTGCTTTAGCCTCAATGGATGTCCAGCAAGAAGATAGCGTGGAGGTTTTGCTCTGAATCAGCCTCTAACCAAGATTTCAGTTTCCCACTTTTTCAAGCTTTTTCAAGTTTTTGTTTTGCAGATTGTGCAGCCTCTAGGTCATCTACCTCGTGCCTTTAGCTTGTACAAGTGTTATAGAGTGAATTAGGTTTAGTTTTGGGCTTTGAATCCATGTGTATTGATGATTGAAGATATGATATGATCCTCCATGAACAAGCTTCCAAATTTGTCAAAAAATCCAATATTTGTTCATGATATGCCTTGATTCGAATTTGATCATGTCCATAATGATATTAAAGACATGTATCAATCAAAAAGATTCCAATTGATTAAGATTTGGATTTTATTTGGATTTAAATTGATTAAAAATGAATTAAATCAATAAAAATCAAATAAAATAGAAAAATTAATAAATTGGCACAAGACTGGAGATATGACACGTGTGTTGTGTGATAAAATCAAATCAAGTGGAAAAAAGTGGGCCCATTTGACAAAATTTGAAGTTTTGGGGATAGTTGACTTTTGGCAATTTTGGAAAAAATGCCCAACTTCAACAATGCATAACTTCTTCAATTTTGAACTTTTGGAGGTGTTCTTGGACTATTTAGAAACCTTGATATGTCCTATAACCAACCCTTTTGGTCTCATATCATTTTGATATTCCATGCTCAAGTTATAAGGTTTGGCAAAAAAGGTGTTTTTGTTGATTTTCAAAAATGACCTATAATGTCCAAATTTGTAACTTTTTGTGAGTGCATTTCTTGATCTTGGGGTGTGAAGACGGATTGTAGGAAATTTCATCCTCTTAAAAATGAGCTTTGGATGGGTCATTTATCATAAAGTATGAGAAAGTTATGCTTGTTCAAAGTTGAGTTGACTTTTTCTGCAAAACCCTAATTTAGCAACTTTTGAATCTTGATGAATTTTGAGCAATCCTTGATGAATTATGATTAACCCTTGATCAAATGATGAATTATCCTTAAAAATGAGAATGTTGACAAAAAATCTTGAGGTTTGACTGTATTTGGGTCACAGTTGACTTTTGCCCTAGCACAGTCGATTTTTGGACCTCTTGAGCAATTGACTGACCAAAATTCTTCTGCAAGGCTTGAAATTTGACATGGATGACCTTGAGGACATATTAGGACATTGGGGAGAATTTTAGGTCATTCGGATGTAAGGACCTTGATGCAACACAAAACCCTAATTTTGAGGTTGACTGCTTTAGGAGATGATTTGACTGTCCAACTCTTGAGCAATCTTGAGCAACTTGGAGACTATTCTTGAAAGGTCTTGAGAAATATGGGAGGGAAATTTTGGGGTACAACAGTGGGGACCTTGAATTTCTGCGGTATGACAACCCCTGAGACAAGTCATAGCTCCTCAAAATCTAACCCGGGTACCTTCTGGATCTCCATAGCATTGAGGCAATCTTCCAACTGTTTGTATTTGTCGTCAGCTGGAGGATAATGCTCTTTAGAGTAGTCAACCTCTTCTTCCTCTTCAGATTCTGGAGGGTCAGTCACTTCCTTGTTTTTCCCTTCTTGATTATCCCTTTCACCTGATGATGTTGTGAAGTCTAGAGTCCGTCTGGCTGGTCCTTTGAACCTTCTTCCCAGATTCAAAACACCGGTTGATTTCTTCGCTTTCTTCTTATTTTCTTTGATCAGTAGAGTTTTCAAATCCTCTTGTCCTTTTTCCAGAGTCAAGAACATTTGTTGAAACTGGGCGTTCTGCGCTTGGAGATCTTTTACTGTTTGTTCAATATCCATCTCACTGAAATAAACAGTAGAAAGATAAGGAGACATGTTGTAAGAAACATGTTCGTATTATGATGAATGAAGATGCATATGCAAATGATTTCAAGGAAATTAGAGATTTAAATTTGCTTTAGACAAAAAATGAACACACGTTATATTAATAAATCCAAGTTTGAGTACATCATGCCTCTTTGGGCTTACAATGAAAGAAATAAAATACAAAAACTTCTAAGATAAAAAACTTGAACACATCATTTTTGGTGCGATGTAGGCATTCAAACTCCGCTCTTCATGAAGCTGCTTGGTGAGTTCCAAAACCTTCTTCTCACTGGCGTAGAATCGGGCCTCGAAAGTGTCTCATTCCTCCTTTAGTTGAACCCAATCTCTTTGTAAGTCTTCGAGAGAGGTAGGTATGTTGGGATGAAGGACAGTGTACGGGACATCTCCTTCAACAACAGGTTCTATGATAACAGGGAGGATAAAGGGGTAAGGCATTACGAGATTCTGAGCACGAGCTCACACCCACTTAAGATAAGGCTCAAGCGGAATAGAGTTTTTGCGTCCCAATGTCTTACTATCCACTTTGTTTACCCTCCTCCAAGCTCGTACAAACCTCTGATGATAGCCTTGATCGTCGCTTTCGTATTCGAACATCACACCTTGGATGAGCATCTCATGAGGACCATCTCTTCGGGCATACCCAAACTGTCATAAAGCTAAGCAAGGGTTGTAAGTGATACCTCCCCTAATACTAAGCAGTGGGACGTTAAGGAATTCCCCACAACGGTCAATGATAGAAGTATCTTCCAAGGATCTCGAACACCAATGAATATCAGAGTGGGTGAGGGACATCATCCTTTGAGACCATGTCAATCTTTGCTCGTTCTTCAATGTTGATCGAGGTAGGTGTGAAGTGAACCACTTGGCGAGTAGGGGAATAAAACACAAGAGAGTACGTCTTTTCTTCATGGTGCGGGTATGGAAGCAATGTAAGATGTTTTCCAACAAGGTAGGTATAGGATTGCGAGAGAGAAAGACTTTGATAGCATTAACATCTATAATTTGGTCTGAGTTAGGGAATAGAACCAAACCATAAATGAGAATAGCCAGGACGTCTTCAAAAGCTTGAAAATCCATATCTTTCTAGAATGAACGAGCCTTTTCCAATAGAAACTTAGCTAGGAACCCTTTGACTCTGCTTCTTGTCTCCCAATTTGCTATGATGCCGGCTCTCTTCAGATGCAAAGCTTCGGTGATGACCTCGGGTTTCGGAATCCCTTCTAGACCGGTGAATGGTATCTGATCAAGCACGGGCACCCCTAATAATAGAGAGAACTCTTCAAGTGTAGGTACCAACTGATAGTCAGGAAAAGTGAAACAATGATGTATGGGATCAAAGAATTGGAAGAGCACACACATCATCTCTTCTTGGAAATTTGAGGTAGCCCGACTGAGTGTTGCGACTGGTTTTTTAATCAAGAGTCGCCATTATTAGTTTTTATCCTATGGAAGGGAACCTAACAGAAAACCCTAATTCGCATACAGAGATTCTAGGTTTCGGACTCAATTAGACAAAAGGAAGGTGTTGGGAACCTTTCTTCTACCTTGTTCACAAGGATATTAGCCTCTAGGTTTAGGTTTGGGGTAAACTGGATTTTAAGTTTTAATTAGAAAGACTCGTCACGATTTTAGATCGTATGCCTATGTATCCTCTTATGAGGAATCGGAGTCCCAATTCGTAGTTCGTATGGGTTGGTGTTTTTTATAGGATCGCGTAGAATTGCTTTCGAATTTACCCTTGAACCTCGTCTGGGTTTTGAAAGGTGAGTGATTGTAGACGCAGTTCGCAGTTAATTTGAAATAATTCTCTTTAATCCTTTTTCGAAAATAATCTTGAGCTTTGGTTATGTTAGTAGGAAAAAAATAGTTTGTAATTAATTAGTTGTTTTGATATTTATTTGATTAAGACGTGGGCGGAGAGTCTGATATAGTCTCCTCACCACGCGGTCAGATATTGACTTCGTGTTGCTCGTTATGAAGGACGCGGAGGAAGTCTGATATAGTCTTCCTCACCATGTGGCAACGTGTTACGCGCGGGTGGCATATTTAATGAATTGCGTGCATTTTGATTTTTTCGTAAATGTTAATCAATTTGATTTACAAAAGTTTTATTTTCTGTATTATTAAAAATAAGACATTTGTCTTATGTAAGATATTTTATTTATCACTTAAAAATAGAACATTTATTTTATATAAATATTAAAAAAAAATGATGAGAAAGTTTATTATTACGCATGACATATATTATCCAAGTTAAGTGTACAATTAGAATTCTTATGGTATCATATAACAATAATTTTTCAAATAAAACTAAATTAAATAAAAGTCTAAAAAGATCCTACCTAAAGTCAAATGAAACCTAATTATAAAACAAGGTACATGGTTAAAACAATAAAATCTAACAAATCAAGAATAGGTCACGGGCAGTGCCCTTTTCCTACCTCCCACTATCTTTCTTTCTTTTTTATTTTATTTAAACTATGAACCAGCCACGAATTGACACGTGGTATATGGTTTTTTAATTTAATTAAAAAAATAAATGAAGTAATTGAAAACAGTAAGGTTAAATTGGGATCTGTAACTCTCTTCTCTCACTCGTTTGTGAACTTTTCCTCACTCAGTTCTCAATAACTTCTTTTCTAATGGTCCCATCCCTAATCAATTAAAATAACATGCTTCACAATCACAAGTATTTAAAATCTATAAAAAAGAAAGGAAAAAAGCCTTTTGAAGAAATGAACGATGGCAGAGAAGAGCGATAGCTCGCGATCTGAGCGGAGGTCGGATGTGTCACCGTGAATGGATGTTGCACGGTGGATGGTGGGGTATGTCCAGAAGAGTAGCTCCGTTTGTGTTGGAGGGAAGATGGTTTCGGGATCTCACCATGAAAGGCCTGCTGGAGGCTGAAGCGGTGATGTCGAAAGGTGTTCAAACAGGGGCTTCTCGCAGATCTGTGACGATTGTTCTTCTTTAAAAATCTTGCGAATTGAATTCTTTTTATTCTTCTTTTTCTGCATATTATATAAACAGAGATAGCAACATAACAAATTTCTTAGGTTTTTTGTTTGAGTTTTGTATGATTGATTATTTATAGATGTTGTTGTTAATTTTCGTGAGAATTGTGTATATGGTTTAGAAGGAAAACAAAAGGAAAACAGAGTTTTAGCATGGGTTGGTGTTGCAGTGAAGATGGTGATGGATGTGGCTAAGGTTAATGTTGTATTGAAAGTGAGTTTTTTATATAAAAAAATGAGTTAAGGTTAGAGACTAAAAAATATAGCTACAATAGGTAGTTTATAATGAAATTTGTGTAACAATTGAAAATTGTGTGCAAAAAATTAGTGTGTAGAAACTGAGTTTGTACATAGATGTTTGTGTAGTGTATGAAATTCGCCTCTTCTTGTGTTTGGAAAAATTGTTAATATTAAAAAAAACTATTAGGTAATATCATCATTTAGTTTTAGATAACAAAACAAGTTAAAATTAAAACAATAAAATTGAAATTAAAGTGGGTGAGGGCCTCATATGAAAGTCCGTGGACATTTGTGGGTTATTGTCTGATATAGACAACAACAGGGACAATAGGGTTTTAAGGTTTCTGTTTAGAAACCTTGTAATAAACCAAAACAAAAAAAAATTGAATTTCTCATGATTGTGAAGCTGTTGATAGGAAATAGTGATTTGTGAGAATTTGTGGATTTGTTGATATGTGAAAATTGTGAATTTTTGGTGAAATTGTGTGTATTATGGATGATTGTTGATTTTTCTCGCCCCCCTTTCTTGATAAGTTTTTAGGGTTATTTATAAGTGAAAAAATTAGTTTAAAATCCAAAAAAGGAAGTATCCAACATCCAAAGCCCAAATTCTCATCTTGGTCAGCAAGATTAAGAATTTGGACATATTTGCGTCCAGGTGCAAAATTTGATATATAGCAAAATTGATCTGGAAAGATTTTATTTATTTATAAGGTATTTTGACTATTTTTTAAATACAATTAATATTTTAATAAAAAATAATATTTTCAAAATATAATAAATAAATAAATACGAAAATAATAATTTAATAATAAAAAATATAATTTCTGTGGTTTAGAAAATAAAAATAAAGTTAGTAACAGCAAAAATATCCAAAAGTGCTTGCACCGAGTGAGATTCAAACTCGTGACCTTCTGCTTGCCCGTCTTTCTCCCTTACCAACTATGCTATGTTACTCATTCGAAAGTAAAAAGTCAAATAAAAGTATATGAAGGTGAACGATTATTTTTTATTTAAAAATACAAATAATTATTATATTTTCTATTTTTAACAATACAAATAATTATTATTATATTTTCAAACAGACTTGAAAGCGAATTTTTTTATAGAAAAACCTCAGAATATTAATATAATTTAAATGAAAGGAATTTTATACTCTGTAAATCCCAAGTTCGAAAATAAATTCGGCGGTAACACTAAGGCGGGCAAATTTGGGGTATGACATTGAGGAGTCGACCAAATTTCCTGGTAAAAGGAGAATCTCTGGGCACCCTTGATGCTAACTCTTGGAGCTGAGGGTGTGTTTTTACGAAGCTGATTCTGATGGTGTTCCTTCTGACAGAGCTCATGGCCTACAAAACAAAAAAAAACAAAGATAAATTCCAAAATCCTTGAAATGGTTAGTAAGAATGTGTATGATGTTTATGATGTTATGTACAAGTAAGCATATACACACAAGGTAAACAAGTCCTTATGTTTTAGGCTTGCATGGAGTCTTATAGGTAAGTACCCTCTTGAAGTTTAGTTAGCTCAACCTGTCCTAGTAATAGTAAACAGGTTCTAAAGGATCTCAATATCACCGACCTTTCTTTTAGGCATTGTCTCAGCACAATCAATCATTTCTTGCGACCGAGATATCCCAAAATTCCAATCTCAATGAGTGTAGTATCGAGTATCAACCAATTTTCAGCTTTCCACCGAAACTGGTTATCTCACTACGTCCTAATGGTCAAGTTGTTCAACTACGGTTCTAAAGTCAGTTAGTGCTTCATGACGCCAGTCAACGGCCCCATATTCTCCTCGATTCAATACAAGGGATACCGGTACCAACAAATGCGTCACACTAACGTAGCCATTGCTTTAACCATATCGGTCTATGCCGTACAATTTCAACAATATATTGCTACTTACCTAAAAAGGTGTCCCAGATGCGGGTAGAGGATCAAAGCAAACCCAAACAAAGAATCATAATGTAAAGCATACAAGTCAAACAAAGAAAACAAGTAAAGGTGTTATAGCCCTAAGATAACCCCACTTTTAAGTTTATCCCCAGCAGAGTTGTCAGTTCTGTAACACGGTGGGAGAACTGACTTGGTTGTTTTGTGTTTGATCACAATTGTGCGGATAGCAAGAGTCGCCATCGACTTTTCTTTTATCCAATAAGGAAAGGCTGAAAAGAACCGGAAAGACCTTTAGAGATGTTTTATTGAGTTCTGGGGGTAGATTGTGAAAAGGGAAGTGTTGTACCCCAAAATTTGCCCTCTCGCTTATCAAGAATTTCCTCACAAGATCTCTTTGACTCAAGACTGCATTAGGATTTGACCAGCTCAAGACATCTCCTCACGCACTGATGACCAAAATTAGGGTTTGCGTTTGCACAAGGATTTTTTTACTATCAATGCTTCATATGACTTTCAAGGATCATTATGGACCCCTAAGATTACTCATGTCAAGTTTCAAGCTTTGAATCATACTTTTGATCAATCAATTGAACAGTTGACCTAAAAATCAACTGTATTGAGAAAAAGTCAACCATGGACAATTTATAGTTGTTGTACCCCAAAATTTGCCCTCTCATTTCTCCAATATTTTCTCATCACAAGACTCTTGGAGCTCAAGATCAAGTTAGGGTTTGTCCTGCTCAAGACTCCTCTTTGCACTGTTGACCCAAATTAGGGTTTGAGTTTGCACAAGGATGTTTTGACCTAAAATGCTCAAAGTGACTTTCATGCTTCATGTTGGACTCACAAGTCTATCCATACCAAGTTTCAAGCCTTGATTCCAATCTTTGCCCAGTCAATTGGACAGTTGACCTAGAAATCAGCTGTATTGGTGAAAAAGTCAACTGTGGCCAATTGACAGTCAAACCTCATGATTTTTGACCCACATCAACATAATGAACTCATATGAACCATTTGGTCAAGTTTGGATCACAATTCAACAAGAAATTTGATCAGATCACCAAAAGGGCAAAATGGTCATTTTTAGGGTTTTGACTGCACAAAGGCAATTTTTGACTGTTTGACCTAACCAATGACAAACCAAGCTCACATATGGATTCAAGGACTCAATTGCATTGTCTTGACCCATTCAACAAGTTCAAAAGATCTCAAATGCACAAGATTGACAGATGAATATTCCAATCAACTGATCAAAATTTGACTGTATACTGAAAAGTCAAACTTTGACTTTTTGGTCAAAATCAAGTGTCAAGATTCATTTTTTATCAAGACATGTCAAATTATGAAACTTGTTCATCAAGAAATCCAAAATTGCAAATTAGGGTTTAAAATGAAGAAATTTCATAACTTATAAATTTTCAAAGTTATAAAATTTCCTTATTTTTTCCTAACTTTGTCCCATTTTTTCATCAAGATACAAATGGATTCAAACAAAACTCAAAACATGAAAGTTGTAGTCCATTACAAAATCTACAACTGTGATTCACAAAGTTTCCTCAAAAGAAGCTTGTAGCTCAAGTTATGATTTTTGGAACAAGGGTGCAAAACATTCTTAACTTAGAAAATTTTTGACCTATTCTATGCAGGATTTTTGCCCAACTTCATGGTCACTTTTCACATGCTTCCACTTTGAATTTCAACTTGCATTATAAAGATGGATTGTAGTACACATTCCAAGATTTCCAAATTGTCCAAGAACTTCTCAAACACCCTTGTGGTTAAGGAGAATCGAATTTGCAAAGTTGGGCAAAATCCACTTTTGTTCTTGACCAAGGCATGTTCATACACTTTGCATTTTCAAACTCAGCATGGTTCAAGCTAGATTACAGGCCTCTAATCTTTCTCACACTCAATAATTTAATGCATATCCTTTGTGTTCAAGTCTTATTTTGTGTATTTAGCCATTACATGCAAGATTAGTCCATAATTAGAAAAAGCAAGTTTGCCATTTTGAAAAAGCAATGCTTTATGTCAAAGTCCATATCTTGGAAGTACAAGGAGATCTTTGAGGCACAAGTTTGTGGACAAATCCCACTGATCAAGATGAGAAAATGCAGCATGCTTGAGGGGCCTGTATGAGCCTATAACCCAACTTGACAAACTTTGCTTAGAGAAGAAGAAACGTTGCAAAAGATATCAAAAGTTGGATCTCCTGTCAACACAAGCCTAAACAAACTTTGTAAACATTTTTCACTTGATCCAACTGACCTAAAACACGAATCAACCAGAGCTCAAACCTTCTCATTCATCAAAACACAGTTTTGTTGCAAAACAGGGTACATGCTGCAGTTTGATTTGGCCAGCTTAATCCATTTGTGCGCTTTGGCTAAAACCACTTCAAACACATTCTATATCATCCATACAAACTATCCCAAGCCCTAGATATAGACTGTAACACCCCTAACCAAGTTTACCATTTTCACTTTTCAGCTGTGCAGGTTGAGTTACATAGCTCGATTCAGTTAGTTTCAAAGCAAGCTAGAGGTTGGAGGAGCATCCTTGGACTTCAGGCAAGCTGTACAAATCCTCAAACTCCATTGAAGGCACCTCCATTGCTGCACACGACTCAAGCTGAACAGGTAAAATTTTGAACTTTTATCTCTCTATCCAAGCATAGTTAGGCTTAAGTTTGTGAAGAAAGCATGTTCTACTCATAGCCCTGAAGCCATCCATGTAGTTACTTTTCATTTATATTGTGTGTGCTGTGAGAATTTTGAACTTAAAAATGGAAGAAAAGTTAGGTCAGAAATTGGGGGAGGAGAAATTCTCTCTCGTTTCTGAGAGTTAGAACAACTTTTTTATATGTCTGAAATCGTGACTTGATGCTCTACATTATTGATGTTGTAAGTTTTTGTTAAAAATCAAAGAATCAGAAGTTAGCAGGTTGAGCAAGGAACGCGCGTTTTCTTGTTTCAAACAGAAGCTTGAGGTTGAAGACAAGCCCCTTGGGCTGGGCCTGAGTTGTTTCTGCTTCTTGCACCCTCATTTTCCATTTACACCCCCCTGGCCCATTGTGTGATATTTTATTCATTTTTGACTTTTTATTTTTTCTTCTGACTTGATATTTTTTGTCAAAACATAAAAAATATTAAAAATATTTTTCCATCCATTTTTGCATTTATTTGGAATTTATTTGTTTTTATTTTAACTTATACATGTAAAATAATATATACTCTTATTTAAAATACTAAAAAATAACACAAATATTTTTTTTTAGTCATTATTTTTTGTTTAAATTTTGAAAACATTTTCTAAAAAATATACTTTTTTGTAAGTAATTAATATTTCATTTATATATATATTTAGTATATTTAATATAATATAAATACCTATACATATTTTATTAAATATTTAGGACAAAATGTAAAAATAATACCTTTTTATTTTTATTAATATATGACATCAAAATACTTTTTTTCACAATATACTTCTCTTTTTTATTTTTTGTATATAATTAACAAATATTGTATATAATATAATAAATAATATTTATTTAGAAAACTAGGGTTTTACCCTAAAAACCATGAAAATATCCAAAAAATTGACTTTTTATTTTTGTGTATATTTTACATTGAAAAACACTTTTACATACATAAAAAACATTTGTGTGCATAATACATTTTTTTGCATATTTATTATATTTGTCTTAATATTGTACAATTTTAAATATTTGTATATTCAATATGGATGTAATAGCTTAGATTTAAATTTCTTGCTAAATATCCCCCATTTGAACATTTGTACCCCCATCCCCATAATTATGTTGTAATAATTTAGGACTTTAAATTCCGCATTTTAAAGCTTTCTAATTATGCCATGATAGACCTAGGGTTTGTATGCAAAAATCAACCAACCAATAGCTTGACTAATACAAAGACAAAAATGCATGAAAATGGACAACACCAATCACACTTGCACCCCTAGGGTTACTCCACTTGTTGCCTTCAATAATGGGTCATGTTGCATGTTGAGTGTATTTGGCAAAACAAAACAAATCAAATGATCATAGTCCCTCGATGACGCTTTCTCAAGTTGCCTAAACATGATCAAGTCTCTTAAAGGAAAAATTGCCAAAGACACTTGGCACCATTGCATTCATGGTCTAAACGATGACCCGCGCCCGTCCCGTTAACATCCTAACACAAGATTGTCCACCAAATACAATGGTGGAACAATACTGTTAAAAGGGTTAAAACATAGGAAAAATCTTTGAGAAATTTAAGGTAGATAGCTCTTGGTTACTTGCCCAATCTTGCAAAACAAAACCTTGCCTATTTTCAAAAACACACATCACAACTTTCAAAACAACTTTCAAAACATTAAAAACTTTTCAAAAAGATCAATATACCTTTGTATACATTCAAACATGGATCATTACAAAGGTTGCCACCACTATGGCCTCTTTTCAAAATATCTTTCAAAACACACACAAAGCACCATTTCAAACAATTGAAAATCAAGGCAAAGTGATCTAAGCAAGTAACTAAGAGCCCATGGATAACCATGGATAGAAAGGGTGCTAATACCTTCCCTTTCTATAATCTACTCCCCGAACCCAAGAAAATATCTCAAAGGTTTTTGCTGTGCTTTTTAACCTTTCCTTAGGATAAAATAAAAAGTCGGTGGCGACTCTTGCTAAACCGAAACATTTGCGAAAACAAACGCAAAACCTCAAGTCAGTTCTCCCACCGTATCACAGAACTGGCGACTCTGCTGGGGAAAAATTTAAAAGTGGAGTAACCTTAGGGCTTAGATCACCCTTTTGCATGACTAATTGTTTGCTTTGATTGCTTTACCTTTTGGTTCTCTTGTTTGGGCTTAAAATCCTACACTCGGATTTGGGGAAACATTCATGGATAGCAATACATTGTGGAAACTGTGCGGGGTATACCGACACAGTTAAAGCAATAGCTATATTAGCGCGACATATTTGTGAGTACCGGTAACCCTTGAGTTCAATCAAGGAGAGTACGGGGCCGCTGAGTGATGTCACTAAGCACTAATGACCTAGAACCTTACTTGACCATCTTGGCCTTTTATTAGGGGTAGTGAGATGACCGGCTTTGGTGCAGTCCGAAGTTGGTAGATACTCGATACTACACTCATTGAGGGTTGTTTTCTTGGAATATTTTGGTCGCTAGTTAAGTGGCTAAACCAAAACAATGAATATGGGAAACAATCAAATGATATTGAGCTCCTTAGAGCTCGGATACTATTTATAGGACAGGGTTTTAAGCCAACTTCACTCAAGAGGGTACTTACCTATGAAACCTCATGCAATCCTGAAACTAGGGTTTTGTGTGACTTGCTTGTACATATGTTTGTGCATACATCATGAACATCATAAAGCATCATATGCATCCACTAACCATTTCAAGGGTTTGGATCTTCATCTTTGTTCTTGTTTTGTAGGTCATGGAAATTCTTCGCAGGAAAACTATCCAAGTCAACCTTGTGAGAATCCCTCCTCAACTCAAGGAGCTTACATCCAGAATTCCAGAAAGCTCTCTCTTCAGTGAAAGACACGGTAGACTGCTCAGCCTAGTCAACACCAACATTGAAGAGGACATGGTGAAAGTGTTGTTCCAGTTCTTTGACCCCCTTCACCACTGTTTCACATTCCCCGACTACCAATTGGTGCCTACTTTGGAGGAATTTTCTCAACTCCTGAGAATTCCTATTCTTAATCAACTATCCTACAACGGTACGGAAAAAGAACCAAAGCCTGAAGATGTTGCTCAAGCACTACACTTGCAACCATCTGACATCAAGGGGCATTGGGAGACTATAAGTGGTGTCAAAGGCTTCATGGAAAAATTCTTGTTTGAGAAGGCACAAGAGTGTTGGAATTCCTTGGATCTACAAGCCTTTGAAGAGATTGTGGCACTCCTCATTTATGGGTTGGTCTTGTTCCCAAATCCTGACCAACTTATAGATGTTAATGCTGTCAAGATTTTCCTATCCAGAAATCCCATACCAACATTGCTTGGGGACATCCTCCACTCATTTTACACACAAACAATGAGAAAGAGGGGTGTTCTCATGTGCTGTACTCCTCTCCTTTCAAGGTGGTTTATTTCGCACCTTCCACAATCTGTTTTGAAGAATGAACAAGGCTTAAGGTGGTCACAACGATTGATGACCCTCACACACTCTGATGTACATTGGTGTTCTTGGTCCAGAGAAAATGTCATCATCGTCGATCGTTGTGGTGAGTTCCCTAATGTTCCATTACTTGGCATTAGAGGAGGCATTACCTACAACCCTTGTCTAGCTTTGAGACAATTTGGATACGCACGGAGGGATGGCCCTCATGACATGCTGATTCCCGACCTAGTTTTTGACTTCGACAACGATGCGCAAGGACTTCGCCAAAGATTCATCAGAGCTTGGAGGATGCCTAACAAGGTAGATAGCAAGACACTGGGGCACAAGAACTCCATCCCTCTTGAGCCTTATCTCAAGTGGGTAAGGACCCGAGCCCAGAGTCTTATGATGCCTTACCCTCACATTCTCCCTTTGATCAAAGAGCCTGTTAAGGAAGGAGAGGTTCCCTACACCATCCTATATCCTAACATGCCAACATCATGGGAGGAGATGCAGAAGAGTTGGATCCAACTCAAGGAGGAACGGAATACTTTTGAAGCCAGCTTCTACGCCAGTGAGAAGAAGGTTTTGGAGCTTACCCGCCGACTTCATGAGGAGGAGACCCTCAACACCTACATCGCACCAAAAAGGATGCGCAACGTCTTTTTACCTTAAGAAGTTTTTGTAATATTTGGCCCATGGGGCATTTATGTACTGACAAAATTTCTTCTTATTAATATGACGTGTGTTCTTTTTGTTTGCAACAAATTTGAATGTCCAAATCCTTGAATGCATTACATGAATAAACATATCATTCATCATATGCATAAGCAGGTCTTCACACCAGGTTTCCTTATCTTTCTGCTGTTTATTTCAGTAAGATGGATCTCGAACAGACGGTCAAAGATCAGCAGGCACAAAACTCGCAGTTTCAACAACTCCTAATGACCTTGGCAAAGGGTCAGGAGGATCTAAAAACACTGCTTGGGAACAAAGAGCAATAGAAAGTGAAAAAGAAGAAGAAAAGAGTCGGGGTAGCTACACTGGGAAGAAGGTTTGAGAATGAAGCTAGAAGAGTTCTTGAATTTCCCTCCGCATCTGAGGAGGAAACCAGTAAGGGAAAAGGAGCTGCACTACCTTCTGAGTCTGAGGCTGAAGAGGAAGAGGTTGAGGAAGATGAAGACTACTCATAGCAACAATACCCGCCAGCGAACGACAAGTATAAAAACCTGGAGGATAGACTGGCCGCTATGGAGCTGCAAAGGGTTCCTGGGTTAGATTTTGAAGAATTGGGTTTGATTGCTGGAATTGTGATCCCTCCAAAGTTTAAGGTGCCAACTTTTTCAAAATATGACGGGTTGTCTTGCCCGAAGATGCACCTGAGGTCGTATGTCAGGAAAATTCAACCTCATTCATCCGACAGAAATCTTTGGGTACACTTCTTCCAGGATAGCCTGTCTGGTACACAGCTAGATTGGTTTTACAAGCTTGAGAGGTCAGAGGTACATAGTTGGGAGGATTTGGCAGCTGCCTTTTATCGCCAGTATCAATATAACTCTGACTTGGCGCCAACCCGTACTCAGCTACAAAGTATGGGAGTGGCCTCAAATGATGGATTCAAAGAATACGCCCAGAAATGGCGCGACTTGTCCGGAAGAGTGCAGCCACCTCTTTCCGATAGGGAACTAGTTGATATGTTCTTGGGAACCCTATCTGGCCCGTTATTCAACCATTTGATCGGGAGCTCTTCCGCAGGGTTTACTGAATTGATTCTGACTGGCGAACGGGTGAAAGCTGGTATTAAGAATGGGAAGATTCAAAAGGAGGCCTCTGCATCTACAACTGCTAAGAAATCATTTCCGGCTAAGAAAGAGGCAGCTGTTGTGTACTCTCAGAAGGGGTCAGGAAGAACCGAGCGCCGGCCGACTGTGGGGGCCGTGATGATCCAAAATTCATCAAATGATCAGCCTCGTAATAATCACTCCCGATCAAATCAGCAACGGGTAGAACGGCCGCAACGGCAGTTCACCCGCATCAATATGACGCCTGCACAAGTTCTTCCCCATTTGTTGAAGTTGAATCTAGCTGGCTTAAAGGAGGCACCGAAAAACCCTAACACCACATCTTCGTACTATCATGCCAATGCCAAATGTGCCTACCATTCTGATAGCGCCGGACATGACACCAACAATTGTTGGGCGCTAAAGAATAAAATTCAAGACTTGATAGATGCAAAAGAGGTCGAGTTCGATGCTCCGGAGAAGCCGAATGTAATATTCGCTCCGATGCTAAAGCATGGCCATCATGTTCATGCCGTTGAAGAAGATCTGTGTGTTTCTGTTGTTGATGATCTGGTAACCCCACTGTTGACAATCAAGTTAAATCTGTTGAAGGCTGGGATTTTCCCAGAATGTACAGAAGACTGCTACTGTTGTTCCTGCCTACCAATCGACTGTCCATTGCTGAAGATAGGCATCCAAGGCCTAATGGACAGCCAACAAATTCTTTTCGAAAAGATTCCTGCTATTCCAACTCCTATCAAAGATGTTTCAATAATCACCATTTCCACCAATATTTCCAAGGTCCCTAAGAAGCATGTTAAGATTACATCTACTACGAAGTTTGTTCCTCTGAAAATAACCATGCCTGGGCCTGTCCCCTACATATCTGACAAATCAATACCATGGAATTACGGTGGAGAAATCTACTACCATGGTGTTAAACAAGTTGAGATAACTGAAGAAAGTTCTGACGAAGAAGATGCTGACATTAGAAACATTGTCGGTACGAGCAAGATTACCCGAAGTGGGAGAATTTTTTCTCCAGAGATTGCCCCTCCAAAGGCAGTCTTTGGACCCTCAGCCGCTGCCAAAGTTACTCCTGCACCGATAAAACTTTCTGCAAGAACTCCGTTAATTGAAGAAGCTGATACTCCTATGGTTGTCCCTCCTACTTCTGCTGATAAGGGGAAAGGGATCCAAGATGATCTCGTCAGGACGAGGGCTCAGCCATTGGTTATCCCCGAAACCTCTAAGAAAGAAATGGAGGAGATTCTGAAAATAATTAAGAAGAGTGATTATGACGTGGTGGAGCAACTGGGGCAAACCCCCTCGAAGATATCCATGCTAGCTTTGTTGCTTTGTTATGAGGCTCATGCCAAGGCATTGATAAGATTTCTGAAGACAGCCCATGTTCCCCAGGAAACCTCAGCCGATCAATTCCAAGATTGTGTAGCCAGCCTGACCGCAGACAACGGTCTAGGTTTCTCTGATGCTGACCTGACTCCGAAGGGAAGAAAGCACAATGACGCATTACATGTGTCGGTTGAATGCCGAGGAACTACTCTGGCCCATGTTTTGGTCGACACTGGCTCTTCTCTGAACGTGCTGCCTAAGAAAGATCTGGATCGATTAGATTATGAGGGCTTGGAGCTGAAACCGAGTAATATCATTGTCAGGGCCTTTGACGGGTCTAAAAGAATGGTGAATGGGGAGGTCGACATCCCTATCAAGGTAGGAACTGAAGTATTCCATTTAACTTTCTATGTGATGGACATCCGTCCGTCATACTCTTGCTTGCTAGGGAGACCATGGATACATAATGCTGGGGCAGTCACTTCCTCCCTACATCAGATGTTGAAATACCCTGTCAAAGGAAAGATTATAACTGTACACGGTGAAGAAGAATATATGATCAGTCACCTGAACTCCTTTCGGTATGTGGAAGTAGAGGGCGAATTCATTGAGACATCGTTCCAACACTTCGAGGAAATTGCTCCCGAGGTTGCTGTAGCAAAAGCGGTAGCTGAGGAGCCCAAGCAGGTGGCCAGGATGGCATCTCTAAAAGACGCAAAGGCCGCAATGAAGGAGGGAAAGAGCTCAACATGGGGACAGATTCCTGACATTCCTCACAAAACAGACAAGTTTGGGTTAGGATTTACCGTTGCGGGGCAAAAAGCTATGCGTCGCTCAAAAATTGAAAGGACACCCATCAAGATTTCTCCTCATGGAATCAACGCCTTGGAAGACGAAGACGAAGAGGGTAACATTGAAGACTGGATCTTCCTAACCATTGAAGGGGGGCTACACAACTGGGAGGTGAAAGACTTCGTCCCCATTACTTTCATTAATCAGTAACTTATCTTTCGAACATTTCCTGTTGGTCTGTAATAATTACTTTTAAACAATATGCACACTACTTTTTCACCTCATGCCTTGCCCGGGGTATGTAGGTCCATTTGTAAGGGTTTTGATTCTCTTCATATCCATATGCCATTTTTAATGATTCATTGGATGTTTTTCATTGATAAACTGTTGTGTTCATTTTCTTTCCTTTTGCATTTTTGTTTGTTTAAGGATGGCTATCCCTTACACACACCCACACTCACAAATGCAGGTACCCATCCACTCTGGATTCTATGGGTGACTATTCTGCTATGTCCTTCAATAACTCTGAAGATTTGGTCAATCAGGCTGAGTATGAAGATGACGAAGATTGTGAAGTACCAGGGGAGCTAGCCATACTTCTACAGCAAGAAGAAAGGGCCATCTTGCCTCATGAAGAGTTGTTGGAAACTGTCAACTTGGGAACAGAGGAAGACCGGAAGGAAGTGCAAGTGGGTGCCAACCTGGAACCAAGTGTCAAGGAGCGTTTGGTACAGCTGTTAAATGAATACGTTGAAATCTTCGCCTGGTCTTATGAAGACATGCCGGGTTTAGACACTGACATCGTGGTTCACCGTCTCCCTACAAGAGAGGACTATCCACCGATCAAGCAAAAAGTTCGCCGAATGAGGCCCGACATGTCTGAGAAGATTAAAGCAGAAGTAATGAAGCAATTTAACGCTGGCTTTCTGGCTGTTACATCCTATCCACAATGGGTTACTAACATCGTGCCAGTACCTAAAAAAGACGGCAAGGTCAGAATGTGTGTGGATTACCGGGATTTGAATAGGGCTAGTCCAAAAGATGATTTTCCGCTACCGCACATCGACATTTTGATTGACAACACAGCTCAGCACAAAGTGTTTTCCTTCATGGATGGATTCTCGGGCTACAACCAGATCAAAATGGCCCCCGATGACATGGAGAAGACAACTTTTGTTACACAATGGGGTACCTTCTGCTACAAGGTGATGTCGTTCGGACTGAAGAACGCATGGGCAACTTATCAACGCGCCATGGTAGCTTTGTTTCATGATATGATACATCATGAGATCGAAGTTTACGTAGACGATATGATAGCTCGATCACAAACAGAGGAGGAACACCTTGAACACCTACAAAAGCTATTTGCCAGGTTGAAAGAGTACAAACTCAGGCTGAATCCAAGTAAGTGCACTTTTGGAGTTAGGTCTGGTAAACTTCTAGGATTTATTGTCAGCAACAAAGGCATTGAGGTCGATCCAGCAAAAGTGAAAGCAATACAAGAGATGCCTGCCCCCCGTACTGAAAAGGAGGTTAGAGGATTCTTGGGGCGCTTGAACTATATTTCCAGATTCATCTCTCATCTGACGTCCACCTGTGAGCCAATCTTCAAACTATTGAAGAAAGATCAGGTAGTCGAATGGAACGACGATTGCTAAGCTGCTTTTGATAAGATCAAGGAGTATTTGCTAGAACCTCCTATTCTGATGCCACCCGTCGAAGGAAGACCGTTGATCATGTACCTGACCGTCTTGGATAACTCAATGGGGTGTGTTTTGGGCCAGCATGACGAGTCTGGTCGAAAAGAGCATGCCATTTATTACCTTAGCAAAAAGTTTACCGACTGTGAGACTCGCTACTCACTGCTCGAGAAAACTTGATGTGCTTTGGTATGGGTTGCTCGCTGACTAAGGCAGTATATGCTGACTCATACCACTCTGTTGATTTCCAAAATGGATCCTATCAAGTATATCTTCGAGAAACCAACTTTATCTGGAAGAATAGCTAGATGGCAAATGATCCTAACTGAGTATGACATCCAGTACACTACCCAAAAAGCTATAAAGGGGAGTGTGCTAGCTGACCATCTAGCTCATCAAGCTATCAAAGATTATCAGTCCATGAGATTCGACTTCCCGGACGAGGACATCATGAATTTGGACAACATTAAAGGTAACGGACCGTATGACGGACCTGAAAATGGATCCCGATGGACCCTGTACTTTGATGGTGCTTCAAATGCACTTGGAAACGGTATCGGTGCGGTACTCATTTCCCCGGAAGGTTGTCACACGCCTTTCACGGCCCGACTTTGCTTCAACTGTACCAACAACATGGCTGAATATGAAGCTTGCATTTTTGGTCTCAAGGCTGCTATTGACCTGGGGATCAAATCTTTGATCGTATTTGGGGACTCGGCTTTGGTTATCAGTTAAATCAAAGGAGAGTGGGATACCAAGCATCCTAATCTTATCCCATACAAAGAACATGTTCTGACATTGTTGCCTCATTTCGAGCAAATCACCTTCGAGCATTTCCCGCGAGAAGAGAATCAGCTAGCAGATGCTCTGGCAACAATGTCTTCCATGTTTAAACTCAACTGGGATAACGAGGCTCCCCAAATCATCATCGAGCGAATGGATGAACCTGCGCATTGTCATGAGATTAATACCGAAGATGTAGTGGAACAACCTTGGTTTCACGAAATCAAAAGGTATCTCCAGACTAGAGAATATCCCGAAGGAGCTTCCATAAATGACAAGAAGTTCCTAAGGAAATTTGCTGCCAAGTTCTTCCTGAGCAACGGCATCCTCTATAAACGCAACCATGATTGTGTTCTACTCCGATGTGTAGATAAAGCTGAAGCAGAGCTAATCATGACCGAGATACACAGCGGTACATTTGGCACCCACTTGAGCGGGCGGTTCAGGCAAAAATTAGGGATAAAATAAAAAAATCTGTACACCCGGCAAGTTGAAAACCTGAAAGGGCGGCTTGGGCAAAAATGGGTTTCCCGGTGGATCGAAAACCCGAAAGGGCGATCCAGGCAAAAGTTAGGGAATTAAAGCGTATGACTATGTCTCGTCGGATCACTTTAAAGAAAAATCTCTTCATCAACCAGTTCCAAGCTTCTGATCAATCCAGTCATCGGCAAACGAAGCATTTGAATGGACAAGATATTCAGAGTTGTGAAGGCTATAACAGAATGGGATCCCATAGAATTGTTGCACATAGCCATCTTTCTTTTGTATAAATTTTTTTTTCAATTCTTTACGACAACATCCTCTTACTAGGATGGTTGTCTCCTCTGTACAAAGATACTCATAAAAAGTTAATAAAAATACTTTTCCAAATACAGAAATTTGCTTTGTCTTCCTTTTTCTCTTTCGCACTTATGTTTTATTTGAGAAACGTCCAATGTTTTGTTAAATAGGCATATGCATTTGAACATAATCATTTTCCTTACAAACCAAGAAAAGATGATTACTGATAAGTTGAAGGTACAAATGATTACCTTGTTGCCCTTTCAGAAGGAATCCCCAGCAGTTCTAAACTCCAAATTCCTCAATAAAGTCAAAATCCAGGACTTAATTCCCCAAACAGAGTTAAACTTCAGGATCCTTAGCAGAGCAAAAGCTTTCTCAAAACTGATTTCCCCAGCCAGAGAACCTTCTAGAAATCAATTCCCCACAGAGTTAAGTTTCAGTATCCCCAGTGGAGCCTTAAAATCTGAAAACACTATCCCTAGTTGAAGTCCAACTATCAATCTCCAGCGGAGCTAACACTTCCAACTATCAATCCCCAGCGGAACCAGACTAGTGAACTTTCTCCCCACGGAGATGTTTCTCATCAGATTGAAGATTCTTAGTCTCACTCCTCCAGCATGAGTCTACCAGGTTCTGGACTCCCTAGTAGAGATCATCAGAAATTCTCATTCCCTACAAATCATCAAGGAATTCCAAACACCAACAGTGGTCCTAAAATCCCCCAACAATTGAAGATCTTGCATTCCCCAAGCAGATTGAAGACTCTCATTCTCAGTTCCTCACGGGATATTCAGATATTCCCCAGTGAAGATCTCCTCAGGACAGGAATTCCCCAGTAGATTGGCATACAAACCCAAGTTCCTGATTCTCCAGCAGTAGTCAGCAAGGATATCTCATCTTCAGCAATCAAAGATTCTTACAATCCCCTACAGCAGTCCAGAATTCACTTCCCCTGGCAGTAGTCAAGATTCTTTTATCTCCAGACATCCAGGACTCATCTATCCTCAGCAAGACGGCTCTTCAGCTTACATGCGCATTCATTTACATTCATATCATAAACATTGGTATAACATATATATTGCATCATACATATCATGCAACATAACTTTGTGTTTTAGCTAACATATCATCCTTTTCAGGATAAGATTAAAGGCCATCATTAACAATTATTCAGATACAATATGGATACACCCCATACACGGCGGTCATTCTATTACTCATTCAGAATCTCAAGTCAGATACAGTACAGATACACCCCAGACACGGCGGTCATTCTACTACTCATTCAGACTACAACAATTAGATACAGTACAGATACACCCCAGACACGGAGGTCATTCTACTACTCATTCAGACTACAGCAATCAGATACAGACTAGATACGCTCCAGACTCGGCAGCCATTCTATCTCTCATTCAGATTCACTTATCCACCTCAAGGTTCAATGCATTCCAAGCACGAATACCATTTTGACCCTTACAACAGCAGTTTGATTCTCCCCAGTGCGTTTGCCACAGAAGCCATTCTGTCATTTATTTAGATCCCAGTTACAGTTTCAGATACACTTCAAACACGGAAGTCATTCTATTACTCATACGGATCTCAAATCCCAATTACAGTTTCAGATACACTTCAAACACGGAAGTCATTCTATTACTCATACAGATCTCAAATCCCAGTTACAGTTTCAGATACACTCCAGACACGGAAGTCATTCTGCTACTCATACAAATCTCAACTTCAGATACAGTCCAGATACGCTCCAAACACGGTTGCCATTTTGTCACTCATTCAGAATTTGTCCCCAACACGCAGTTGCTCCATACAGATATTTCTCTATTATCCGGATACAATACAGATACACTCCAGACACGGCAGTCATTCTGATATTCATTCTACCTTCAAATGCAGTTACAGCTCGGATACGCCCCAGACACGAAGGCCATTCTTTTGCTCATACAAACTCAGTCTCCAGATACAGCTCAAAGGCATTCCAGATACGGATACCATTTTAATCCTCATTCTTCTGACCAATCACATTGCAGTTCAACAAACATTTCAGATGGCATCTTTAAGCCCATCCCCGACAAGATTCTGTCACTCCTCCAGATGGCATCTTTAAGCCTATCTCTAAATGGCATCTCTAAGCCCATTCCCGCATCCATTGTTCTGACGGGTTCAAATTTAAGGGCACTCTAGTGTCCAATCTCCTTTTACCTTCGAGACGCGAAAGGCAAACTTGCCAATCTAACTCTTCAGGTGCAAGAAGATTGAACAGGGGCAACTGTTGTACCCCAAAATTTGCCCTCTCATTTCTCCAATATTTTCTCATCACAAGACTCTTGGAGCTCAAGATCAAGTTAGGGCTTGTCCTGCTCAAGACTCCTCCTTGCACTGTTGACCCAAATTAGGGTTTGAGTTTGCACAAGGATGTTTTGACCTAAAATGCTCAAAGTGAATTTCATGCTTCATGTTGGACTCACAAGTCTATCCATACCAAGTTTCAAGCCTTGATTCCAATCTTTGCCCAATCAATTGGACAGTTGACCTAGAAATCAGCTGTATTGGGGAAAAAGTCAACTGTGGCCAATTGACAGTCAAACCTCATGATTTTTGACCCACATCAACATAATGAACTCATATGAACCATTTGGTCAAGTTTTGATCACAATTCCACAAGAAATTTGATCAGATCACCAAAAGGGCAAAATGGTCATTTTTAGGGTTTTGACTGCACAAAGGCAATTTTTGACTGTTTGACCTAACCAATGACAAACCAAGCTCACATATGGATTCAAGGACTCAATGGCATTGTCTTGACCCATTCAACAAGTTCAAAAGATCTCAAATGCACAAGATTGACAGATGAATTTTCCAGTCAACTGATCAAAATTTGACTGTATACTGAAAAGTCAAACTTTGACTTTTTTGTCAAAATCAAGTGCCAAGATTCATTTTTCATCAAGACATGTCAAATTATGAAACTTGTTCATCAAGAAATCCAAATTTGCAAATTAGGGTTTAAAATGAAGAAATTTCATAACTTAGAAATTTTCTAAGTTATAAAATTTCCTTATTTTTTCCTAACTTTGTCCCATTTTTTCATCAAGATACAAATGGATTTAAACAAAACTCAAAACATGAAAGTTGTAGTACATTACAAAATCTACAACTTTTATTCACAAAGTTTCCTCAAAAGAAGCTTGTATCTCAAGTTATGATTTTTGGAACAAGGGTGCAAAACATTCTTAACTTCGAAAAACTTTGACCTATTCTAGGCAGGATTTTTGGCCAACTTCATGACCACTTTTCACATGCTTCCACTTGGAATTTCAACTTGCATTACAAAGATGGATTGTAGTACATATTCTAAGATTTCCAAATTGTCCAAGAACTTCTCAAACAACCTTGTGGTTAAGGAGAATCGAATTTGCAAAGTTGGGCAAAATCCATTTTTGTTCTTGACCAAGGCATGTTCATACACTTTGCATTTTCAAACTCAGCATGGTTCAAGCTAGATTACAGGCCTCTAATATTTCTCACACTCAATAATTTAATGCATATCCTTTGTGTTCAAGTCTTATTTTGTGTATTTAGCCATTACATGCAAGATTAGTCCATAATTAGAAAAAGCAAGTTTGCCATTTTGAAAAAGCAATGCTTTATGTCAAAGTCCATATCTTGGAAGTACAAGGAGATCTTTGAGGCACAAGTTTGTGGACAAATCCCACTGATCAAGATGAGAAAATGCAGCATGCTTGAGGGGTCTGTATGAGCCTATAACCCAACTTGACAAACTTTGCTTAGAGAAGAAGAAACATTGCAAAAGATATCAAAAGTTGGATCTCCTGTCAACACAAGCCTAAACAAACTTTGCAAACATTTTTCACTTGATCCAACTGACCTAAAACACGAATCAACCAGAGCTCAAACCTTCTCATTCATCAAAACACAGTTTTGTTGCAAAACAGGGTACCTGCTGCAGTTTGATTTGGCCAGCTCAATCCATTCGTGCGCTTTGGCTAAAACCACTTCAAACACATTCTATATCTTCCATACAAACTATCCTAAGCCCTAAATACAGACTGTAACACCCCTAACCAAGTTTACCATTTTCACTTTTCAGCTGTGCAGGTTGAGTTACATAGCTCGATTCAGTTAGTTTCAAAGCAAGCTAGAGGTTGGAGGAGCATCCTTGGACTTCAGGCAAGCTGTACAAATCCTCAAACTCCATTGAAGGTACCTCCATTGTTGCACACGACTTAAGCTGAACAGGTAAAATTTTGAACTTCTATCTCTCTATCCAAGCATAGTTAGGCTTAAGTTTGTGAAGAAAGCATGTTCTACTCATAGCCCTGAAGCCATCCATGTAGTTACTTTTCATTTATATTGTGTGTGCTGTGAGAATTTTGAACTTAAAAATGGAAGAAAAGTTAGGTCAGAAATTGGGGGAGGAGAAATTCTCTCTCGTTTCTGAGAGTTAGAACAACTTTTTTATATGTCTGAAATCGTGACTTGATGCTCTACATTATTGATGTTGTAAGTTTTTGTTAAAAATCAAAGAATCAGAAGTTAGCAGGTTGAGCAAGGAACGCGCGTTTTCTTGTTTCAAACAGAAGCTGGAGGTTGAAGACAAGCCCCTTGGGCTGGGCCTGAGTTGTTTCTGCTTCTTGCACCCTCATTTTCCATTTACACCCCCCTGGCCCATTGTGTGATATTTTATTCATTTTTGACTTTTTATTTTTTCTTCTGACTTGATATTTTTTGTCAAAACATAAAAAATATTAAAAATATTTTTTCATCCATTTTTGCATTTATTTGGATTTTATTTGTTTTTATTTTAAGTTATACATGTAAAATAATATATACTCTTATTTAAAATACTAAAAAATAACACAAAAATATATTTTTTTTAGTCATTATTTTTTGTTTAAATTTTGAAAATATTTTCTAAAAAATATACTTTTTTGTAAGTAATTAATATTTCATTTTTATATATATTTAGTATATTTAATATAATATAAATACCTATACATATTTTATTAAATATTTAGGACAAAATGTAAAAATAATACCTTTTTATTTTTATTAATATATGACATCAAAATACTTTTTTTCACAATATACTTCTCTTTTTTATTTTTTGTATATAATTAACAAATATTGTATATAATATAATAAATAATATTTATTTAGAAAACTAGGGTTTTACCCTAAAAACCATGAAAATATCCAAAAAATTGACTTTTTATTTTTGTGTATATTTTACATTGAAAAACACTTTTACATACATAAAAAACATTTTTGTGCATAATACATTTTTTTGCATATTTATTATATTTGTCTTAATATTGTACAATTTTAAATATTTGTATATTCAATATGGATGTAATAGCTTAGATTTAAATTTCTTGCTAAATATCCCCCATTTGAACATTTGTACCCCCATCCCCATAATTATGTTGTAATAATTTAGGACTTTAAATTCCGCATTTTAAAGATTTCTAATTATGCCATGATAGACCTAGGGTTTGTATGCAAAAATCAACCAACCAATAGCTTGACTAATGCAAAGACAAAAATGCATGAAAATGGACAACACCAATCACACTTGCACCCCTAGGGTTACTCCACTTGTTGCCTTCAATAATGGGCCATGTTGCATGTTGAGTGTATTTGGCAAAACAAAACAAATCAAATGATCATAGTCCCTCGATGACGCTTTCTCAAGTTGCCTAAAAATGATCAAGTCCCTTAAAGGAAAAATTGCCAAAGACACTTGGCACCATTGCATTCATGGTCTAAACGATGACCCGCGCCCGTCCCGTTAACATCCTAACACAAGATTGTCCACCAAATACAATGGTGGAACAATACAGTTAAAAGGGTTAAAACATAGGAAAAATCTTTGAGAAATTTAAGGTAGATAGCTCTTGGTTACTTGCCCAATCTTGCAAAACAAAACCTTGCCTATTTTCAAAAACACACATCACAACTTTCAAAACAACTTTCAAAACATTGAAAACTTTTCAAAAAGATCAATACACCTTTGTATACATTCAAACATGGATCATTACAAAGGTTGCCACCACTATGGCCTCTTTTCAAAATATCTTTCAAAACACACACAAAGCACCATTTCAAACAATTGAAAATCAAGGCAAAGTGATCTAAACAAGTAACTAAGAGCCCATGGATAACCATGGATAGAAAGGGTGCTAATACCTTCCCTTTCTATAATCTACTCCCCGAACCCAAGAAAACATCTCAAAGGTTTTTGCTGTGCTTTTTAACCTTTCCTTAGGATAAAATAAAAAGTCGGTGGCGACTCTTGCTAAACCGAAACATTTGCGAAAATAAACGCAAAACCTCAAGTCAGTTCTCCCACCATATCACAATAGTTAAACTTTATAATTTTTTATCCACATCAACATCTTAGACTCATATGTATCATTTGATCAAGTTTGGACCACAATTCCTCAAGAAATTTGATCAAATCATCAAAAGGGCAAAATGGTCAAAATTAAGGTTTTGACTGAGAAGGGGCAAGTTCTGATTTTTGACATAGAAAATGGTCAATTGGTTTGAAGCATGATTTCAAGAGTTCAATTTCATAATTTTGACCAAATGGCATGACCCAAAACATTGCTCAAGATCAATTGGATTGACAGTGAAGTTTCAGTCAACTGATCAAAAGTCAACTATACACTGAAAAGTCAAACTTTGATTTTTTGGTGAAAATCAAGTGCCAAAGATCACAATTCATCAAAAACATGTCAAAATGTGAAACTTGTTCATCAAGATATCAAGGATTTAAGATTTTGATTTGAAAAGTTGAAAAAGTTTAACTTTGAAATTTTTCTAAGTATAGAAAATTTCTTATTTTTTCTTAACTTTAATCCAAATTTTCACCATGATGCAAGATGATTCAAAGGAAACTTCCAACATGAAAGTTGTAGATCTCCATGAAATCTACAACTTTTATTCACACAATTTCTCCTAAAAATGCTTGTATCTCAAGATATAATTTTGTGAATACATGCTCATGAACTAAAATAACTTAGTGAAATTTTGCCCTAGTTAGGCAGATTTTTGACCTAACTTAATGGCAATTTTTCACATAGTTCCAAAGGGAATTATCAAAAGCAATTCAAAGATGGATTTTAGAGCACATTTCAAGCTTTCCAAAATGTCAAATAACTTCTTGAGATCATTCTTGAGTAGGGAGAATCGAAGAGATGAAATTGGTGATTTATCACTTTGATTTCAAACCATTTCATGAAGAACAAAAATTCAAATCCAAGCCTAGACTGCATAATCCTTGCTTTGCAGGCCTCAAACTTGTTTCTCACTCCATAATTAAATGTTTACACGACTGATAGAGCTTTAATCCAAGCACTAGAGCCTTTATCCAAGTTAGAATTCCATTTTTGGCACAAAGTTGCCATTTCCATTTTGATAAAGCATTACTTTTGCAATTTTCCACTTCTTGAGCCTCTCAATTGTTTTATCTACACACAAGCAAATTCAAAACCAAAAGCAACTTGCCTGAAGCCTCTACCAACTCAGATCAGGCTTGTACCACACTTAGAGACTTGTCTCCTCCCTTTTCTTCAAAAGCAAGTAATAGAGCCAAAAGGCTATAACTCAGAAATCTTGAGAAAGCTTGATCTATGACCTTTTCCATACATATACACAAGTGTATTGCAACCTAATATACGAGGGCTAAGACTCAGAAACACTCCCAAACACTTTGCCATTGAAAATCTGCCATAGCTTGACAGTTTTGAACCTTACTCAGCCATCTCCAAATCCACTCGTGCGTTTTGAGTTTTAACCACCTAAACACTTAATATACATCACACCTAAGTGATCCAGACCCATGTTCCCTCACTGTAACTCCTCCTCCTCCATCCACCATTTTCAAACATCAAGCTTGCAGGTTGACTTGAGTAGGGAGATTTAGGGACTTTCAAGACAAGGTAAGGATTGGAATACACTCAGGGAGGTCTAGGCAAGCTAAACAGATCTTCAAGCCTTCTCAAAACTTGCCCAAACTCCATTCACGATCTCAACTGAAAGAAGTAAAAACTCAAACTTCTATATCTTCATACAAGCATCATTTGGTCCTGATTTGTGAAAGAAAAATGTAGATATCCTTGCACTAAAGCTAACCATGTTCATAGTTTTCATTTACATTAACTGTGTATAGAGAATTTTGGATTTGAAATTTCTGTAAAAATTAGGTTTCAAATTAGGGAAAGTAAAATTAGCTTTGATCTTTGATTTTAAGTTTACATAAATTACATGGTTGAACTCGTGGGAAGAAACACCATAACTTTCATGTTTGGACTTTCTATTTTTATGGAGAAATGAGAGAGATGCAGGTGGTCCGGCCATGGCTCAAGGTTGAAGATGAAGTTGCCTCCAGGGGGCATTTTCTAACATATATTTATGATTGTGTTTATATGAACGGATGTACAGCCACCCCAGTGGTAAGGCAGCGCGCAAAAACGCTATAGGTCACGGGTTCGAGCCTTAGCGCCTGCCTTTTGCAATTTTTTCTCACTTTTTTTCCATTTTTTGTTAGCTTGCAGCACATAGGCTTCATTGGATGGGCCTTTTTGTTTTTTCTAACATTTTACCCCCATGTCTACTTGTATGCTCCCCTGGCTCATTATCATTTATTTATTTATTTTGTTTTTATTTTTTTTTCTTAAATATATTTTTCTTAATATTAAAAATCATAAAAAAAATATAAAAATGATAGATTTTTATTTTAGCTTATTTTATTTTTATTTTTCTCACAAAAAATATTTTATTTAGTTATATATATTATCCATTTTTTTATTATTTAAACTTGTAAATTAAATTATAACTAGGTTTAATATTTATTATTTCTTTATACTCATTTGAACATATTATTTTAGTATAAAAAGGACCAAAACACCTCATAATGCATTGTATTATTTTCAAGACAAAAAAAATACAAAATACTTACTTTTTCTTAAAGAAATTTATTTTCTTTTAATCAAATAGACTTAGGGTTTATTCAAAAATCTTTTCTAAAAAATAATTTCTTTTCTTAATTGATTTAAGTTAATCTTGATTTATTTATTAGGTTTAGGTTAAAACTTTTTCATAAAAAAACCAAACAAAAATCTTCTTTGCATTTGCATACATTTGCATATTTAATTCGTCTTGTATATTATTTATTCCAATATTTGTACATATTAAATTTGGTTGTAATAGCTTAATTAGGTTTATATTATTGCAATCCCCATTCATAAATTGTATACCCCCTGCCATAAATATTGTAATAGCGTAGGACATTTAAATTTCTCAATTTATCGCTTTTACATAACATGCTAGTGATTAGGGTTTGTATGGTAAGATAAAACCAATCAAATAGAAAACCCTAATTCAAGACAAAATAAAGCATGAAAATTACACACTTGCAGACAAAACACCTCTAGGGTTATCCCACTTGGTTGCCTTACAAAAATGGCCATATTACGCATGTAAGGTGTCTTAGCAAAAATAAACAAATACAAGATCATAGTCCCTCGATGACGCTATTAAAAGTTGCCTTCCAAAAATGATCTTAGTCCCTAAAAATGCTAAGATACTTTGCAACATTGCTAATCATGGCTATACGATGACCCACGCTCGTCCCGTTTACATCCAAAGATAGGGTTGCTTACCAAATCAATGGTAAGACAACAATATCAAAGGAAAAGAAAATGAACAAGAAAGACATTTGAGTAGGTAGATTACTTTTAGTTACTTGCTTCATTTCAAAAAAAATATCCTTGCTATTTTCAAAAACAAACACCTACTCATTTTCAAACATCTTACAAACATTGAAAACACTTTCAAAAAGATCAACATCTTTGTATACATTCTTACGAACGAGAATCATTACAAAGATTTCCTAAAACAATGGCCTCTTTTACAAAATACTTTCAAAACCACACAAAGCACAATTTCAAACAAAAGCAAGTGATCTAGAAAGTAACTAAGAGCCCATGGAAAACCATGGATGAAAAGGGTTCTAATACCTTCCCTTTTCATAATCTACCCCCGGAACTCAAGAAACAATCTCAAACGTCTTTCCTGTGCTTTTTCACCTTTCCTTTTGGATAAAAGAAAAGTCGGTTGCGACTCTTGCTAACCGCAACATTTGTAATCAAATGCAAAACAATCAAGTCAGTTCTCCCACCGTATCACAGAACTGGCGACTCAGCTGGGGAAAATTCTTAAAGTGGGGTTACCTTAGGGTTATATCACATTTATTTGCTTACATTGTTTGACTTGTATGCTTTACATTATGGTTCTTTGTTTGGGTTTGAATCCTCTACTCGGATTTGGGATACATTATAGGTAAGTAGCAATACATTGTTGAAACTGTGTAGGGTATACCGACATGGTCTAAGCAATAGCTATGTTAGTGCGACATATTTGTGGGTACCGGTAGCCTTTAAGTTAATCAAAGAGAATACGGGGCCGCTGAGTGATGTCATGAAGCACTAATGAACTTCTAGATTATTTACTTGACCAACTTGGCCTTTAGGATGTAGTGAGATGACCGACTTTGGTGCAGTCCGAAGTTGGTAGATACTCGATACTACACTCATTGAGGTTTGGTTTCTTGGGATATTTCGGTCGCCATTAAAGAGGCTTGAGCTGAAACAATGACCAAGGAAACAATTCAGTGATATTGAGCTCCTTAGAACCCGGTTACTATTACTAGGATAGGTTTAAGCCAACTAAACTTCAAGAGGGTACTTACCTATAAAACTCCATGCAAGCCTAAACTAAGGACTTGTTTGATTTGCTTGTATATGCATACTTGTACATAACATCATGAAAATCATGAACATCATATACATCCACTAACCATTTCAAGGATTTTTGGATTCATCTTTGTTCTTGTTTTATAGGTTATGGATTCGCTTCGCAGGAAAACTATTCAAGTCAACCTTATGAGAATCCCTCCACAACTTAAGGGGCTAGTTTCAAGGTTTCCTAAAAACTCTCCATTCACCTAGAGACATGGTCTTCTACTCAACTTGGTCACCTCCAACACAGATGAGGACATGATGAAGGTGCTCTTTCAGTTCTTTGACCCTTTGCACCATTACTTCACATTTCCCGATTATCAACTTGTGCCTACTTTGGAAGAATTCTCCCAACTATTGAGGATTACCATTCTCAATAAACTACCTTTCAATGGTACGGAAAGAGATCCAAAGCCAGAAGAGATTGCTCAAACTCTACACTTGACTCATCTGATGTCACAACTCATTGAGAAACAAGGAGTGGTGTCAAAGGTTTCCTAGAAAAGTTCCTGTTTGAGAAAGCCCAAAGCTGTTGGAATTCCTTAGACTTGCAAGCCTTTGAGGAAATTGTGGCTCTCCTCATCTATGGGATGGTTTTGTTTCCAAACCCTGACCAACTCAAAGATATCAACACCGTCAAAATATTCATATCCCGCAACCCGGTGCCTACATTGCTAGGGGATATCCTACACTCTTTTCACACTCGCACAATGAGGAAAAGATGTGTCCTTATGTGTTGCACTCCTCTCTTGGCAAGATGATTTATTTCTCATCTTCCCCAATCAGTCTTAAAGAATGAGCAAGGTTCAAGGTGGTCACAAAGGTTGATGATGCTCAAACATTCAAACATTCATTGGTGCTCTCGATCCAAAGAGAATGTTATCATCGTCGACCGTTGTGGAGAATTCCATAATGTCCCTCTACTTGACATTAGGGGATGTATAACCTACAACCCATGTTTTGCCTTAAGACAGTTTGGTTATGCCCGAAGGTATGTCCCACACGAGATGCTGATTCAAGGTTTGGTATTTGACTACGACAACGACAATCAAGGTCTTCGCCAAAGATTTATCCGAGCTTGGAGGATGTTGAACAAGGTGGATATCAAGACTTTGGGGCACAAGAATTCCATCTCTTGAGCCTTACCTCAAATGGGTACGAACTCGCGCTCAGAGTCTTATGATGCCTTACCCCTCCATTCTCCCGGTAATCATTGAGCTTGTCATGGAGGGAGACGTTCCATACACTATCCTACATCCTGACATGCCCACATCTCTTGAAGACCTACAAAGGGATTGGATACAACTCAAATGGGAGCGAGATACTTTCGAAGCCCAATTCTACGCAAACGAGAAGAAGGTTTGGGAGCTCACTATGCTATTTCATAAGGAGCAGACTCTGAATGCCTACATTGAACCAAAGAGGATGCGCACTACTTTTCTATCTTAGAGTTTTGTATTATTTTGCCCAAGGGGCTTTGATGTACTCAAACTTTATCTTATTAATATAACGTGTGTTTCTTTTGTGTCTAAAATAAATCTGAATCTTTGAAATCCTTGAAAACATTGCATATGCATATACCATTCATCATAACATAAACAGGTCTTTTGCAACAAGTCTCCTCATCTCTCTACTGTTTATTTCAGTAAGATGGATCTCGAGCAAACAGTGAAAGATCTCCAAGCTCAGAATACGCAGTTTCAACAGTTACTCATGACCCTAGCCAAGGGGCAAGAAGAGTTGGAGACTCTGCTGGATGAAGAGAGGAAAAAGAAAACAAAGAAGGTAACCGGAGTCTTAAACATGGGATGAAGATTTCATGGGCATACAAGAAGGACTTTGGACTTTGCAACAACATCCGGTGAAGGAGAGGGGAAAGGAAAGGAAACAGTTATCCCGTCAGAATCAGAAGAGGAAGAAGAAGAAGAGGACTACTCTGATGAACAATACCCTCCAGCTGATGATAAGTATAAACATCTCGAAGAGCGATTGAGCGCGATGGAAATCCAAAAGGTACCAGGCTTGGACTTTGAAGAATTGGGTCTAGTGTCGGGGATTGTAATTTCTCTACAATTCAAAGTACGTATGTTTTCCAAATTTGATGGAGTGTCGTGCCCTAAAATGCATCTCCGATCATATGTGAGGAAAATCCAATCCCATACCGCTGACAAAGACTTATGGGTACATTTCTTCCAAGACAGTCTGTCTGGGACTCAACTTGACTGGTTCTACCAACTAGAAAGGGCTAATGTTCACAATTGGGAAGATCTTGCTGCAGATTTCTACAAGCAATACCAGTACAATGTTGATTTGGCACTTACCCGCACTCAACTCTAGAGTATGGCCATGGTGTCCAATGAAGGTTTCAAGGACTATGCACAAAAATGGAGAGATTTAGCTGGAAGAGTTCAACCCCTTCTGTCTGAGAGAGAATTGGTAGACATGTTCTTGGGCACCTTGTCTGGTCCCTTCTTCAATCATTTAATCAGAAGTTCATCTGCAGGCTTTACTGAACTAATATTGACTGGGGAGAGGGTAGAAGCCGACATAAAAAGTGGAAAGATTCAGAAAGATACATCTTCTTCTATAGCTTCAAGGAAGCCTTTCATCGGAAAGAAGGAGGTGGCTGCCGTATATCCGCAAAGAAACCAAGATAGGGCCGAACGCTGACCAATGGTGGGGGCCGTTATGATTCCTAAGCTTGCGTCTGATCAACAAAGAAATAATCAACCAAGGATGGAAAGGCCAGTCAGGCAGTTCACCAGAATCAACATGACCCCGTCTCAAGTATTACCGCATCTACTAAGATCCAATTTGGTAACCTTGAAAGAAGATCTAAAAAACTCTAATACAACATCCCCTCATTATCATTCCAATGCCCATTGCGCATATCCCTCTGAAAGTCCTAGTCACGATACTAATAATTGTTGGGCTCTAAAGAACAAAATACAAGACTTCATTGAAGCAAAAGAAATTGAGTTCGATGCGCCTGAAAAGCCAAATGTCATTTCTGCTCATATGCCCAGACATGGTAACAATGCCAATGCCATTGAAGAAGATGTGTTTGTTACCTCAGTTGATGAACTCATGACCCAACTTCCAACTATTAAGATAAACTTGTTGAAAGTCAGTGTGTTTCCGGGCTGTAATAAAGTTTGCCATCTCTGCTTATCCTCACCAACTGGCTGTCCTTTGTTGAAGACAGGCATTCAGTGCCTGATAGATAACAAAGAGATTTTGTTTGAAAAGACTCATGTCTCACCTATTCCTGTTGAAGATGTTTCTATCATTACCATTTCCGCCAATTCTTCCAGGGTATCCACCAAAAGACCCGTTAGAATTACACCAGTTCCAAAAGCAGCTCCCTTAATAATCATAATGCCTGGGCCAGTCCCATATACATCAGACAAAACCATACCATGGAATTATGGAGGGGAAGTCTATTACCATGGTATTAAGCAAGACTGGCCGGCCGCCGAAGAGATAAATTCCGAGAAAGAAGACTCTGACATCAGTAATATTGCCGGAACTAGCAAAATTACCTGAAGCGGTAGGATATTTTCTCCAGAAACGGCTCCCTCAAAAGCAGTTTCTGGACCCGTAATCATTCCTGCTATTGTTCCCCCAAAAGATGTTCCCAGTCCCATATTTATCTCCAACAGTACCCCAATTGACAAAACCATTACAACCCATATAATCACTTAATGACACTCCTGCTGCTGAGTTAATCGAGGCTCGAGGAAAAGATGTTATGGTTGAGCTTGTACAGACGAAGG
Source organism: Vicia faba (assembly GCA_948472305.1). Lineage (NCBI taxonomy): Eukaryota > Viridiplantae > Streptophyta > Magnoliopsida > Fabales > Fabaceae > Vicia > Vicia faba. The sequence goes on along the minus strand of OX451739.1, from coordinate 1,151,925,093 downwards.
CTCAATCATTGACTATCCTTGAGACCTCCAAGAAGGAAATGGAGGAGATCTTAAAAATTATAAAGAGAAGCTACTACGATGTAGTTAAACAACTGGGGTAAACTCCCTCTAAGATCTCCATGCTAGCATTACTACTATGTTCCGAGGAACATGCAAAAGCCTTGGTGAAGTTCTTAAAAACCGCCCATGTACCTCAAGAGACATCTGCTGATCAATTTCAAGACTGCGTAGCCAGCCTAACTGCGGACAATGGTTTAGGTTTTTCAGATGCTAATATGACGCCGAGGGGAAGAAAGCATAATGAGGCATTACATGTCTCAGTGGAATGTAGGGGCGCCACTCTGGCGCATGTTTTGGTGGACACTGGCTCATCTTTGAATGTATTACCCAAAAAAGCTCTTGATAAACTTGACTGTGAGAGGTTGACTTTGAAGCCAAGCAACATAGTAGTAAGGGCTTTTGACGGTTCGAAGAGGATGGTACATGGGGAGGTAGACATTCCCATAAAGGTGGGAACCCAAACCTTCAATTCAACTTTTTATGTGATAGACATCCACCCTTCATACTCCTGCCTGATAGGCCGACCATGGATCCACAATGCTGGCGTTGTTACCTCTACATTGCACCAGATGATGAAGTATCCGGTTCAAGGAAAGATTATCACCGTACATGGAGAGGAAGAATACATGATCAACCATTTCAATTCCTTCAGATATGTGGAATTAGATGGTGAATTCATTGAAACTCCATTTCAACACTTTGAAGAGGTCCCTCAAGATGTGGCGGTGACTAAGGTTGTTCCCAAGGTTACAAGGCCTCCACTCTGGATGTCGTCGCTAAAGGATGCCAAAGCAGTGGTAGGAGAAGGAGGATGCACTATCTGGGGACAACTCCCAGATATCCCATATAAGTCTGACAAGTTTGGCCTAGGTTTCACTTCAAGTGCTCAAAAGGTTGTACGCCGTGCCCGTGCTGGAGGGCCACCCTGGAAGATCAGCAACCGTGAAGTCAACATAGTGGAAGATGGTTGCAACCTGGAGGAATGGATCTTTCTGACTGTCAATGGAGGGCTCAACAATTGGGAGGCTAGAGACTTCGTCCCAATCACTTTCATCCCTCAGTAATTTATCTTTACATTTTGTTGGATGTGTAATATTCAAAATAATTCGCACTCTTAAAACCTTGTGTCTTACCCGAGGCACAATGTTCCATTTGTAAGGGATTTTATCTCATTTTTCATATGACATCAATGAATCATGGACGTTTTCGCATTCAAACTTTTGTGCTCATTGTTTTTCTTTTTACATTTTACTTTCTTTCAAAGATAGTTATACCCTTACACACACCCACACTCACAATGCAGGTATACATCCATTCAGGATCCCATGGATAACGATACTGCTATGACCTTTTATGACTCTGAGAATCTAATCTACCAAGCCGAAGACGAAGGTGAGGAAGATTGTGAAGTACGAGGGGAACTTGACAGGCTGTTACAACAAGAAGAGAGAACCATTCAGCCTCACGAGGAACCTGTGGACACTGAAAAGTCAAACTTTGACTTTTTGGTCAAAATCAAGTGTCAAAGATCATAATTCATCAAAAACATGTCAAAATGTGAAACTTGTTCATCAAGATATCAAGGATTTAAGATTTTGAATTGAAAAGTTGAAAAATTTTAACTTAGAAATTTTTCTAAGTATAGAAAATTTCTTATTTATTCTCAACTTTAAGCTAAATTTTCACCATGATGCAAGATGATTCAAAGGAAACTTCCAACATGAAAGTTGTATACCTCCATGAAATCTACAAATTTTCTTCACACAATTTCTCCTAAAAATGCTTGGATCTCAAGATATAATTTTGTGAATACATGCTCATGAACTAAAATAACTTAGTGAAATTTTGCCCTAGTTAGGCACATTTTTGACCTAACTTCATGGCAATTTTTCACATAGTTCCAAATGGAATTCTCAAAAGCAATTCAAATATGGGTTGTAGATCACATTTCAAGCTTTCCAAAATGTCCAAGAAATCATTGAGATCATTCTTGAGTAGGGAGAATCGAAGAGATGAAGTTGGTGATTTATGACTTTGATTTCAAACCATTTCATGAAGAACAAAAATTCAAAGCTAAGCCTAGACTGCATAATCCTTGCTTTGAAGGCTTCAAACTTGTTTCTCACTCCATAATTAAATGTTTACACAGCTGATAGAGCTTTAATCCAAGCACTAGAGCCTTTATCCAATTTACAATTCCATTTTTGGCTCAAAGTTGCCATTTCCATTTTGATAAAGCATTATGTTGCACCCCAAAATTTGCCCTCCCATATTCTTCAAGAAATTGCCAAGCCAAGTCACAAAATTCCCCAAGGGTTGTGCAGTTCAACTGTCTCCTATACAGTCAAAACTAGGGTTTGAGTCCTGATCAAGAAAATAAAGATTTCGGAGGTCCAATAAAGTCTCATATGCCTACAAATGTGGTCAAGCATCCTCATATCAAGTTTCAAGGCATTCAGCTCAAAATTGCACAGTCAAAACCCTAGATTGCACTACAGTCAACTGTAGGGGCAAAATGGTCATTTGACAGTCAAAAGTTCAAATTTTTGGTCAACATATCATTTTGAAGCCACAAACATCATTTGATCAATGCTTGATCATGATTCTCAAAATTTGGCTCAGAAATCATCAAAGATGCAAAAGTTACTATATTTGGACAGCTGAAAAAGTCAACTGAAATTGACCAGGGCATAACTTTCACATGGATTATCAGAAAAATTCCATCCAAAGCTCATTTTGAAGAGAAAGACATTTCCTACAACTCATCTTCATACTTCAAGTCCAATAAATGCTCTCACAAAAAGTTATCAATGTCAACATTATAGGTCATTTTCAAAAGTCAACAAAAAGGGACTTTAAGTCAAAGGCCATAACTTGAGATTGGTAAATCAAAATGACATGGGACCAAAGGCATTGGTTAGAGGACTCAAAGACCTTTCCAAAATGTCCAAGAACATGTGAAAGGCTTAAAAATTGAGCAAGGTATGCCTTGTGGAAGTTGGGAAATATTTGGGAATTTTGAAAAGTCAACTTTGATTCAAATGACCTAAATTTGCTAATGGGCCCATTTTTCTTCCATGATTCATCATTCCAAGCCTATGCACGACCACTTGGCCCAAAGGGAAGCATTTTCTCATTTTTTATTTATTTATTTGAATTTCTATTAATATTAATTCAATTAAATTATTTAAATATGTGAAAAATATCTACTTTGACCTAAAAAATCTTTTCATGCATGTTTTACTCTCAATATCACGTGCACATCCTAATTAGGCAAGTTTTGGTTTGATTTGAGCATGATTGAACCAAATACACATGAAAAAAGATTCAAAAAAGATCTTATAAAATCAAATATGCAAATCATTGAATGCCATGGATATTGTTCAATTTTGTTAACCTAATTGCTTCTATACATAATCAGGAATACAACCCTAAGCCTTAGAGACAAAAAGCTGCGCTGAAGATACTATTGCAAACTTGGAATTTTCATCAAAAAGTTCAAAACTGAAAAGCATTCTAGAGGTCGATTCAAGGCTCCAAACTTGGTTCAATAGCTTCCTTGACAATCTCTGAACGTGTGCCAATCCCTAACATCCACTCAAACGCCAGGAATTGGTATATTGGACATGAACTGTATAAAGAAAAATTCAAAATCGTGCATCATGATTTAAGCATTTTTTACAGCGTTTTTTTTATTGATTCATGTTCACTATGATCTCTTGAAGCTAACCAATATGTTCAATTGCCTTTTTCTGTACTAGATGCGATTTTGCCATGTTTCTTTTTTAGGGTTTTCAGAAGCTCGAATTAGGGATTCCTAAGAGAGGAAAAATTGGGATCCCTAACCACCATCATTCAAACCGGTGCATTGAGACGAAAGCAATGGAACCCTCGCGCTCAATTTATGAGTGTTAGGGACCTAATCGCTATTTTCTTGAAACCAGCTTTAAGCCACGCCCAGAAAACCGTTGCCTATGCGTTTGAAGTTTCAGAATAGTGGGGACGATGATATCGTGTCAACAAGTGATACGCTGGTTTTGAATTTCGCGCGCTTCAGTTCGCTAACGCGTTGTTGTTTTTATATTATTTATTTGCTTATTTTATAACAAATATGTTCAGTGGCTCAGCTGGCAGAATCTCGTTGCTTCAACCTCCAAGACCTGGGTTCGAACCCCAGGTCTGTGTATTCTTCACCTTATTTTTCCACAGGGATTCGTATGCGTTTCCAATGCCAAGGCACAGCGTACACCTTCATCATCCATCCATACACGCGTCCATCCAATCCAGATCAATGGCCAAGAATCAAAGAGCACCCTACACCCCAGTCAACATGCCACATAATGCTTGGAAAAGTCAACGAATCTGAATCTTAATGGGCCAGGCCTTACCATCAAAACCTCCATATTGGGGCTACCCCCCCCTGGTTTGCCATTCTTTTTATTTTTCTTATGTTTTATTTAATTTATTATTTTATTTTCTTGATTGTTTAATTTAATTAATTATTGCCATAAAATATAAAAACATCACAAAAAAATCAGAAAAAAGATGAAAACATAATAAAATATTTATTTTATTTATTTTTTGTAAATAATTAACATGTAAATAAATTTAGTAAAATAGGTTTTAACTTTAATTCTTTTAATAACTAAAAATCAAAAAAATATAGAATTTAGGTTTAATTGTTAATTTTGATTCCTTTTAATTTCCCTTTTTTACAATAATAATGTTTATTTTATTTATTTTCTATAATTAAATTTTGCATGTAAATTAACTTAGATTTAAATTAGGTTAAAACTTAATATTTTCACAATAAACTTAAAAAACATTAGAATTAGGGTTTATTTTAATTGCAATCAATTTCTTTTTCTTTTAAATCTTAAAAAATACAAAAATACTAAAAAACATTTTCTTTTAATTTCTAATTTCTCATTAACTTTAATTCTTTGCAAGAGGATCCAACGCCCATATTTTTAACTGTTAATTTCGCGCATTTATTCTATGTCGCTTATTATAATTATGTACATGTCCCAAAGCCTTGTAACAATTTAATTTTTCGCACTTTTATTTTATTGCTTTATTTATTTTCCGTCAAATCGGGTTCGGTTTAATTTTGGCGATGTGGACCCGCGCCATTTGTAATAGTTGTAGATTTATTTCCTCGCAAATATTAACTGTTAAATAAGCATGCAAGAATGAATGGACTTAAAATAAAATCAAGCGTAGATCACAGCAATCATGACAAGACAAATAACTGAAAAACGACACATGATTCGCACACACCACCCCTAGGGTACGCCTCACTGTTGCCTTGCCTCGAAAGGTGATCGTCGAGTAGAGGACGTCTTAGTAAGTCCTCATGATCCGGGAACCTGGCATGAGGGTAGCTTCTAAGGTGTCTTCCTATTGCTCCGGTGATCACCATGTCCCTAAAACTCGAATTGACCCGAACACCTCCAACGGTGGTGCTACCTACCTCTCAATGGTGGGATGGCACTACTTTAAAGGATATTTACACAGACGAATTCCTTAGGGTAGGTAGGTTCTCGTAGATACTTGCTCTAATTTCAAACGAATCGAAACATCTTTTCACCAACACATTTTCAAAAGCTTTCAAAAGCAAATTTTTCAAACACTCTGACGTACGAGTCGAACTGAAATTTTTCAAAGAAACTTTTTAAACCCACATTGAAAAGCAAACCATTTTGAAAACACAATGAGCAAGTATCTAAGAGCCCATGGATAACCATGGATAGAAAGGGTGCTAATACCTTCCCTTTCTATAACCTACCTCCCGAACCGAGAGCAATCTCTTTAAGGAATTTTTCTGTGCTTTTGTCCTTTCCATTTGGAGAAAATAAAAGACGGTGGCGACTCTTGCTTCCGCGACATTTCGCGAACCAGCGTTAAACAGTCAGTTCCAGATCCACCGATCACAGAACTGGCGACTCTGCTGGGGAGTTCTTATAAAGTGAGGTGTACCTTAGGGCTAGGTCATAACTGTGTTTTCAATTGTATTGATTTGCCTGCTTTAAATTTGTGGGTTGCATGGGAGTTACATAGATCCTAACCCGGATCTGGGGATACCCTGTTTAGGTAGCATAAGCTGTGAGGGACCTGTCCGGCGTATACCGACATGGGTGAAGCAGTGGCTACGTTGGTGTGGCGCCTTGGTCTGTACCGATATCCCTCGTGTTGAAACGGGGAGAATATGGGTCTTCCAAGGAGTCATTAAGCACCAACAGACCTTAGGACCTTAAATGACACAACTTGGCCATTAGAACAGTAGCAGTATGCTACGCCCATTGAGGCTAAACTCTCGTGATGGTTCTGGCCGCAAGAAAAGATTGCGATGCTGGAGTTATGACCGATTGAGGGTAGTCAATGATATTGGGATCCTCTAAGAACCCGGTTACTTTTGATTAGGACAGGTATGAACCAACAAACTGAAAGAGGGTAGTACCTAGACCTCATGCTGGCCTAAACTTTAAGGGCTTCTCTTGTGTGACTTGTGTGCCTTCGTACTTGACTATTTGCATGCTTGTTACCTGACACTTGTTTCTTGCAGGACTCATAACAGAGTACCCTAAGTTTTTTGCAGGTTTTGGTTTGTAGTCCTTAATTGGGACTCGTAACAGGGTTACCTACATTACCCCATGCATAGCATGACATCATACCATTGCATACATCCTAACCCATTTCAAGGATCTCAAGGGCTTGTGATGCAGGTCATGATGAATCAAACATCTAGCAAGGGGCAAAGAGGATTTATTTTCCTCTAGCCAAAGTTGCCAGGGGCTATGACCCACTGGGTATGGTGAGCCTTTGACCCTTGAAGAAGGGCTCTCTACAACAGGAAGTTCCTTCAATCAAGTTGCCAGTTTCCAACTCTAACAAGTTTCTCTGTTTACCCTGCGAGATCCTTGAAAACATTGCATGCATATCATACATATCATTGCATTACAGATACCCGTTCTTTGCAGGTCACTCACCCTTCTCGTTGTTTATTTCAGCAATGGCTTGCCCACAAGACGACCAGGACTTTCTTACTCAAGAGACTCGGTTCGGGGAAATCCTCCTGAATCTATCCAAGGGGCAAGAGGAACTAAGGATACTTCTCACGGAGACCTTCGTCAGGGGCAATGCTGAGGATGAAAAGTTGGAACACCTACAAGCTGAGATGGATGTTATGAAAGCCCAGATGCTGGGACAGAGGAATGTCATTCAAGGCCTAGTTCAAAGACAAGAGGAGCTCTGGTTTCTCGTCAACCGACTGCTTCAGGGTAACCAACTGGGGCAAACATCTAAGGGTAAAAAGCCATTCATCATCCGATCATCCTCGAGACAAGAGGATAAGGGGAAAGATCCTCAAATGACTCCAGTGCCGCAAATTCAGCACCAACCTCGCCAAGTTCAGCCAGACAAGCCCAGGAGGCAATTCACCCAGCTCAACATGTCGCTGTTTCAAGCTTTGCAACGCCTATTGAGGTTGAATCTGATCACATTAAGGGCTCATCCCCGGAACCCCAACACAGCATCTCCTGCCTATGATCCCAATAAGAGGTGTGCCTACCACTCTGCTAGCCCAGGACATGATACCAATGAATGTTGGGATCTGAGGAACAAAATCCAGGACCTGATCGATGAAGGGGCATTGGAGTTCACACAAGATGGACAGGCTGAATTTTTCTACCGTTCCTCCAAGGCTCATCAGTTGAAGTGACAAGCTCCGAGGCTAGGAAACTTTTGTTCATTTGAATGTTCAAGTTGTGTTTTTCTTTTGACCGTTTAAACATTTATTCATGTTAAAACATTGTTGTTCCATTAATGCATCGCTTATGTCTATTTTGAATCAATATATTCGCATTTACTATATGCAAATTGTTTCATATTTTTTCTGATGTCAACTCTCGTTAATTCTAAGCCTCTTGAGGGAGGATGACGAAAACGATACCGCGATCATTACAGTATGCTTTTGAACAAACCCCGCTGATGAGGTACAGGCATTGTTTCAACCCCTAAACACTGGAGTTATAAGGATGATAATCCCTCGTCAACCCATCAGAGCCAAAGAAGTAGGAGTTTTTATTTTCGAAAATCAAAACCCTTAATCATAACCTGGGGCAGGGTAGTTCTCTCAGTTGATCCAAGTGCATCTCTACAAAACGAACAAAGACAGTGATGGTTCAGAACAATCAAAAGGACAGGCAGTCACCATCAAAATTCATAAATGAAAAGCCCAAAAAGTCTAAACCTATGAAAAGAGACTTATGAAACTGGGGCATCCCGCTGACTGTAATTCCAAAAAGGAAACAGTTCAGGCAAAAATAGGGATAACGAAATCAAAAAAAAGAGGTCTCACAAACCCTCAACAAAAACAAAGAAGGACTGCCTATTCAAAATAAGCTATCAACATCTGAACCATTACTGGAACATCAAAGCAAAGACTCAAGCAAGGTCTAACGCATGATCAACTGAGTTTAGGTTTGGAGAACATCACGAAGAGCGGGTGGGTACAAATAAAATTTGAGCCTTTATCCTTTGTTTCTTAAACCGTGAACCAGGCCACGTTATAACCCCCAAAAGTCCTAGCTGAAGCATGGGTTAGTTCGAAAGCATACTGTTACGAAGGTATCCTGACTCCTTAAGGCTACGGTAAATACAGAGTGGACATCATGTTTTACAAACATTCACATGTTTTATGAAAAAATGCATTTTCAAAATCTTCAAGACAGACATAAGCTTTGCATTTTTAACATAACTTTGTTTGCATATGACTTTTTGTTTGAACAGTATAGAAGTTTACACGACGAATGCCTAATGAACAGAAGTACCTCCAATCAAGGGGCATGGCACGACTATTGTCCATCATCTGGGGCAGTCCAATCAAGATTCGGAGAATCTCTCAAAAGGCCAACCAGCCTGGGGCAAATCTCCACCTGAGTCACTTGGGGCATTTCAACAACAAATCTCGCCTGATCAAACATCTTCTGGTGACAAAACACTTCTAAACAGGGGAAACTCCCTACTTTCTGAGAACGGACATAGTCGGAAAAATACTACGCACAATCGAAGACCCGCTAGGCTGATATGCCTAGGCAAAAATTAGGGCTTCCCGGCGAACCAAAAGGGTTCGGGCAAAATGAGGGATGAAATGAAGAAATCTGTACACCCGGCAAGTCGAAAACCTGAAAAGGCGGCTTGGGCCAAAATGGGTATCCCGGTGGACTGAAAACCCGAAAGGGCGGTCCAGGCAAAAGTTAGGGATCAAAACGTACGACTATGTCCCGTCATCTTATCATCTGCTTACCAGAAGAAGGTTTGACCCTCAACAACTATCAGCACCCCATAAGTGCCTCCCCCATAGAAACAGGGGCAATAATGAGTGGTCTAAGCAATCTGATTGTTCTGCCCTCCAGGGTATCAAGGTATGTTCCGTGGAAGAACATAACCAATACAGTTCAATACTCCCCCAGGAGAGTCCAATCCAGTTCCCCTAGAAAGATGGAATTCATATCCCCAAACAATAAGCCTACCCCCAGTATGATTCCGGAAGCTTATCCCCTCGCAAAACACGAACGCGTCGTCCGGCTTGGTTTAAAGAGTTATTTCCTTAACAGGATATAATTGGGTTATCCTCAGCCAAAAGCCACGGAAAGATCGTCGTCGACACAGTCTTCTTACCCCGGCGAAGTCCATCAATACTTTCAATACAACAAGGGCATCCCTCAGCAAGTTACTATCAACATTCAGCAAAGCATCTCTATCCCCACAGGGTATCACTTCCCAGCATGGTCGCTAGAGTAGCCTTTCTCCCCGCAGAATTATTCATTCGCCAAGTTTATTCCCTAACGGAGTTATCTTCTCTTACCGGTATACTTGCCACTATCATCCCCAGCGGAAGCAAAAGCTATTCTTCCACATCAGCCCAGGATGCGACTTCCCGGCACCCGTCAAGGATTTATTTTCCTACGACGAAAATATACATTCATAAACATCATATCCTCATACATTATAGCATGCATATGCATCATATTACACGCATCTCATTGATTTTGAAGACATACAGTTCATGCATCATGATTTTGCATACAATTATGTTTTGCCTTTTCAGGAAAAAGATCAATACAAATGACTACTATCAAACTATCACAATTCTGTCTAGATATAGTTTCAGATATGATCCAGAGATGGTGACATTCTGATGCTGCTTCCAGATTTCCTTCTAGATATAGTTTCGGATATGATCCAGATATGGTGACGTTCTGATGCTGCTTCCAGATATCCTTCTTGATATAGTTTCAGATATGATCCAGAGATGGTGACGTTCTGATGCTGCTTCCAGATTTCCTTCTAGATATAGTTTCGGATATGATCCAGATATGGTGACGTTCTGATGCTGCTTCCAGATATCCTTCTTGATATAGTTTCAGATATGATCCAGATATGGTGACGTTCTGATGCTGCTTCCAGATATACTTCTTGATATAGTTTCAGATATGATCCAGATATGGTGACGTTCTGATGCTGCTTCCAGATATCCTTCTTGATATAGTTTCAGATATGATCCAAATATGGTGACGTTCTGATGCTGCTTCCAGATTCCTTCTTTAGATGTTTCCCTCTCCGACGATGAGTGTGAGGTGATAGTCTCCTATGGTCCCCTCTCCGACGATGAGTGTGAAGTGGTAATTCCTTTTTCAGATGTTTCCCTCTCCGACGATGAGTGTGAGGTGATATTCTCTTATGGTCCCCTCTCCGACGATGAGTGTGAAGTGGTAATTCCTTTTTCAGATGTTTCCCTCTCCGACGATGAGTGTGAGGTGATAATCTCTTATGGTCCCTCTCCGACGATGAGTGTGAGGTGATATTCTCCTATGGTCCCCTCTCCAACGGTGTGTGAGGTGGTAATCCCTTTTTCAGATGTTTCCCTCTCCGACGATGAGTGTGAGGTGATAGTCTCCTATGGTCCCCTCTCCGACGATGAGTGTGAGGTGATAGTCTCCTATGGTCCCCTCTCCGACGATGAGTGTGAAGTGGTAATTCCTTTTTCAGATGTTTCCCTCTCCGACGATGAGTGTGAGGTGATATTCTCTTATGGTCCCCTCTCCGACGATGAGTGTGAAGTGGTAATTCCTTTTTCAGATGTTTCCCTCTCCGACGATGAGTGTGAGGTGATATTCTCTTATGGTCCCCTCTCCGACGATGAGTGTGAGGTGGTAATTCCTTTTTCAGATGTTTCCCTCTCCGACGATGAGTGTGAGGTGATATTCTCTTATGGTCCCCTCTCCGACGATGAGTGTGAGGTGGTAATTCCTTTTTCAGATGTTTCCCTCTCCGACGATGAGTGTGAGGTGATATTCTCTTATGGTTCCCTCTCCGACGATGAGTGTGAGGTGGTAATTCCTTTTTCAGATGTTTCCCTCTCCGACGATGAGTGTGAGGTGATATTCTCTTATGGTCCCCTCTCCGACGATGAGTGTGAGGTGGTAATTCCTTTTTTTAGATGTTTCCCTCTCCGACGATGAGTGTGAGGTGATATTCTCTTATGGTCCCCTCTCCGACGATGAGTGTGAGGTGGTAATTCCTTTTTCAGATGTTTCCCTCTCCGACGATGAGTGTGAGGTGATAGTCTCCTGTGGTTCCCTCTCCGACGGTGTGTGAGGTAGTAATCCCTTTTTCAGATGTTTCCCTCTCCGACGATGAGTGTGAGGTGATAGTCTCCTGTGGTTCCCTCTCCGACGGTGTGTGAGGTAGTAATCCCTTTTTCAGATGTTTCCCTCTCCGACGATGAGTGTGAGGTGATAATCTCTTATGGTCCCCTCTCCGGCAAGTGCGTGAGGTGGTAATTCCTTCTTCAGATGTTTCCCTCTCCGACGATGAGTGTGAGGTGATAGTCTCCCATGGTTCCCTCTCCGACGGTGTGTGAGGTGGTAAGTCCTTTTCAGATGTTTCCCTCTCCGACGATGAGTGTGAGGTGATAGTCTCCTATGGTTCCCTCTCCAACGGTGTGTGAGGTGGTAAGTCCTTTTCAGATGTTTCCCTCTCCGACGATGAGTGTGAGGTGATAGTCTCTTATGGTTCCCTCTCCGACGGTGTGTGAGGTGGTAAGTCCTTTTCAGATGTTTCCCTCTCCGACGATGAGTGTGAGGTGATAGTCTCCTATGGTTCCCTCTCCGACGGTGTGTGAGGTGGTAAGTCCTTTTCAGATGTTTCCCTCTCCGACGATGAGTGTGAGGTGATAGTCTCCCATGGTTCCCTCTCCGACGGTGTGTGAGGTGGTAAGTCCTTTTCAGATGTTTCTCTCTCCGATGGTGTGTGAGGTGACAATTCCTTTTCCTATGATTCCCTCTCCGACGGCGAGTGAGGTGATTCCCTTTCAGAGTATAATTTTCTATGGTTCTCTTCCTGATACTGCAAAGATGGTAATTCCCGCTAAGATTTTTCTCAACGAACGTTATTGAAGTTAAAATCGCCCAAGGTTCTCTTACCATCCATGCTAAAGCAGTAACCATACCTGGTTCTTTCATCGCTGTTTGAAGCTCCAGACTCAGCTCCCGTAACCAGTCAGGATACGTCTATACCAAGCATCCAAAATCAGCTCCTGCAACGTGTCAGGTACTCATTTTCTTTTGCAGGTATGCAGGTACTCGTTAAGGAATCTCCTACGCAATCAGCATCCAGATGGCATCTATAAGCCCATCACCCTATCCAGCAACCTCTAAATGGCATCTATAAGCCCATTCCCCTATCACTGTTACATGTAAGCGCAAATTTCTGGGCACTCTAGTGTTCAATCATCTTCTACCCTCGGATTACGAAAGGCACGTCAGCCAATCTGCATCCTCAGGTCTAAGAAAATTGAACAGGGGCAACTGTTGCACCCCAAAATTTTCCCTCCCATATTCTTCAAGAAATTGCCAAGCCAAGTCACAAAATTCCCCAAGGGTTGTGCAGTTCAACTGTCTCCTATACAGTCAAAACTAGGGTTTGAGTCCTGATCAAGAAAATAAAGATTTCGGAGGTCCAATCAAGTCTCATATGCCTACAAATGTGGTCAAGCATCCTCATATCAAGTTTCAAGGCATTCAGCTCAAAATTGCACAGTCAAAACCCTAGATTGCACTACAGTCAACTGTAGGGGCAAAATGGTCATTTGACAGTCAAAAGTTCAAATTTTTGGTCAACATATCATTTTGAAGCCACAAACATCATTTGATCAATGCTTGATCATGATTCTCAAAATTTGGCTCAGAAATCATCAAAGATGCAAAAGTTACTATATTTGGACAGCTGAAAAAGTCAACTGAAATTGACCAGGGCATAACTTTCACATGGATTATCAGAAAAATTCCATCCAAAGCTCATTTTGAAGAGAAAGACATTTACTACAACTCATCTTCATACTTCAAGTCCAAGAAATGCTCTCACAAAAAGTTATCAATGTCAACATTATAGGTCATTTTCAAAAGTCAACAAAAAGGGACTTTAAGTCAAAGGCCATAACTTGAGATTGGTAAATCAAAATGACATGGGACCAAAGGCATTGGTTAGAGGACTCAAAGACCTTTCCAAAATGTCCAAGAACATGTGAAAGGCTTAAAAATTGAGCAAGTTATGCCTTGTGGAAGTTGGGAAATTTTTGGGAATTTTGAAAAGTCAACTTTGATTCAAATGACCTAAATTTGCTAATGGGCCCATTTTTCTTCCATGATTCATCATTCCAAGCCTATGCACGACCACTTGGCCCAAAGGGAAGCATTTTCTCATTTTTTATTTATTTATTTGAATTTCTATTAATATTAATTCAATTAAATTATTTAAATATGTGAAAAATATCTACTTTGACCTAAAAAATCTTTTCATGCATGTTTTACTCTCAATATCACGTGCACATCCTAATTAGGCAAGTTTTGGTTTGATTTGAGCATGATTGAACCAAATACACATGAAAAAAGATTCAAAAAAGATCTTATAAAATCAAATATGCAAATCATTGAATGCCATGGATATTGTTCAATTTTGTTAACCTAATTGCTTCTATACATAATCAGGAATACAACCCTAAGCCTTAGAGACAAAAAGCTGCGCTGAAAATACTATTGCAAACTTGGAATTTTCATCAAAAAGTTCAAAACTGAAAAGCATTCTAGAGGTCGATTCAAGGCTCCAAACTTGGTTCAATAGCTTCCTTGACAATCTCTGAACGTGTGCCAATCCCTAACATCCACTCAAACGCCAGGAATTGGTATATTGGACATGAACTGTATAAAGAAAAATTCAAAATCGTGCATCATGATTTAAGCATTTTTTACAGCGTTTTTTTTATTGATTCATGTTCACTATGATCTCTTGAAGCTAACCAATATGTTCAATTGCCTTTTTCTGTACTAGATGCGATTTTGCCATGTTTCTTTTTTAGGGTTTTCAGAAGCTCGAATTAGGGATTCCTAAGAGAGGAAAAATTGGGATCCCTAACCACCATCATTCAAACCGGTGCATTGAGATGAAAGCAATGGAACCCTCGCGCTCAATTTATGAGTGTTAGGGACCTAATCGCTATTTTCTTGAAACCAGCTTTAAGCCACGCCCAGAAAACCGTTTCCTATGCGTTTGAAGTTTCAGAATAGTGGGGACGATGATATCGTGTCAACAAGTGATACGCTGGTTTTGAATTTCGCGCGCTTCAGTTCGCTAACGCGTTGTTGTTTTTATATTATTTATTTGCTTATTTTATAACAAATATGTTCAGTGGCTCAGCTGGCAGAATCTCGTTGCTTCAACCTCCAAGACCTGGGTTCGAACCCCAGGTCTGTGTATTCTTCACCTTATTTTTCCACAGGGATTTGTATGCGTTTCCAATGCCAAGGCACAGCGTACACCTTCATCATCCATCCATACACGCGTCCATCCAATCCAGATCAATGGCCAAGAATCAAAGAGCACCCTACACCCCAGTCAACATGCCACATAATGCTTGGAAAAGTCAACGAATCTGAATCTTAATGGGCCAGGCCTTACCATCAAAACCTCCATATTGGGGCTACCCCCCCTGGTTTGCCATTCTTTTTATTTTTCTTATGTTTTATTTAATTTATTATTTTATTTTCTTGATTGTTTAATTTAATTAATTATTGCCATAAAATATAAAAACATCACAAAAAAATCAGAAAAAAGATGAAAACATAATAAAATATTTATTTTATTTATTTTTTGTAAATAATTAACATGTAAATAAATTTAGTAAAATAGGTTTTAACTTTAATTCTTTTAATAACTAAAAATCAAAAAAATATAGAATTTAGGTTTAATTGTTAATTTTGATTCCTTTTAATTTCCCTTTTTTACAATAATAATGTTTATTTTATTTATTTTCTATAATTAAATTTTGCATGTAAATTAACTTAGATTTAAATTAGGTTAAAACTTAATATTTTCACAATAAACTTAAAAAACATTAGAATTAGGGTTTATTTTAATTGCAATCAATTTCTTTTTCTTTTAAATCTTAAAAAATACAAAAATACTAAAAAACATTTTCTTTTAATTTCTAATTTCTCATTAACTTTAATTCTTTGCAAGAGGGTCCAACGCCCATATTTTTAACTGTTAATTTCGCGCATTTATTCTATGTCGCTTATTATAATTATGTACATGTCCCAAAGCCTTGTAACAATTTAATTTTTCGCACTTTTATTTTATTGCTTTATTTATTTTCCGTCAAATCGGGTTCGGTTTAATTTTGGCGATGTGGACCCGCGCCATTTGTAATAGTTGTAGATTTATTTCCTCGCAAATATTAACTGTTAAATAAGCATGCAAGAATGAATGGACTTAAAATAAAATCAAGCGTAGATCACAGCAATCATGACAAGACAAATAACTGAAAAACGACACATGATTCGCACACACCACCCCTAGGGTACGCCTCACTGTTGCCTTGCCTCGAAAGGTGATCGTCGAGTAGAGGACGTCTTAGTAAGTCCTCATGATCCGGGAACCTGGCATGAGGGTAGCTTCTAAGGTGTCTTCCTATTGCTCCGGTGATCACCATGTCCCTAAAACTCGAATTGACCCGAACACCTCCAACGGTGGTGCTACCTACCTCTCAATGGTGGGATGGCACTACTTTAAAGGATATTTACACAGACGAATTCCTTAGGGTAGGTAGGTTCTCGTAGATACTTGCTCTAATTTCAAACGAATCGAAACATCTTTTCACCAACACATTTTCAAAAGCTTTCAAAAGCAAATTTTTCAAACACTCTGACGTACGAGTCGAACTGAAATTTTTCAAAGAAACTTTTTAAACCCACATTGAAAAGCAAACCATTTTGAAAACACAATGAGCAAGTATCTAAGAGCCCATGGATAACCATGGATAGAAAGGGTGCTAATACCTTCCCTTTCTATAACCTACCTCCCGAACCGAGAGCAATCTCTTTAAGGAATTTTTCTGTGCTTTTGTCCTTTCCATTTGGAGAAAATAAAAGACGGTGGCGACTCTTGCTTCCGCGACATTTCGCGAACCAGCGTTAAACAGTCAGTTCCAGATCCACCGATCACACATTACTTTTACAATTTTCCACTTCTTAAGCCTCTCAATTGTTTTATCTACACACAAGCAAATTCAAAACCAAAAGCAACTTGCCTGAAGCCTCTACCAACTCAGATCAGGCTTGTACCACACTTAAAGACTTGTCTCCTCACTTTTCTTCAAAAGCAAGTAATAGAGCCAAAAGGCTATAACTCAGAAATCTTGAGAAAGCTTGATCTCTGACCTTTTCCATACATATACTCAAGTGTATTGCTACCTAATACACGAGGGCTAAGACTCAGAAACACTCCCAAACACTTTGCCATTGAAAATCTGCCATAACTTGACAGTTTTGAACCTTACTCAGCCATCTCCAAATCCACTCGTGCGTTTTGAGTTTTAACCACCTAAACACTTAATATACATCACACCTAAGTGATCCAGACCCCTGTTCCATCAATGTAACTCCTCCTCCTCCATCCACCATTTTCAAACATAAAGCTTGCAGGTTGACTTGAGTAGGGAGATTCAGGGACTTTCAAGACAAGGTAAGGATTGGAATACACTCAGGGAGGTCCAGGAAAGCTAAACAGATCCTCAGGCCTTCTCAAAACTTGCCCAAACTCCATTCACGATCTCAACTGAAAGAGGTAAAAACTCAAACTTCTATCTCTTCATACAAGCATTATTTGGTCCTAATTTGTGAAAGAAAAATGTAGATATCCTTGCATTAAAGCTAACCATGTTCATAGTTTTCATCTATATTAATTGTGTATAGAGAATTTTGGATTTGAAATTTATGTAAAAATTAGGTTTCAAATTAGGGAAAGTAAAATTAGCTTTGATCTTTGACTTTTAGTTTACATAAATTACATGGTTGAACTCGTGGGAAGAAACACCATAACTTTCATGTTTGGACTTTCTATTTTTATGGAGAAATGAGAGAGATGCAGGTGGTCTGGACATGGCTCAAGGTTGAAGATAAGGTTGCCTTCAGGGGGCATTTTCTAATATATATTTATGATTCTGTTTATATGAACGGATGTACAGCCACCCCAGTGGTAAGACAACGCGCAAAAATACTATAGGTCACGGGTTCGAGCCTTAGCGCCTGCCTTTTGCAATTTTTTCTCACTTTTTTCCCATTTTTTGTTATCTTGCAACGCATGGGCTTCATTGCATGGGCCTTTTTGTTTTTTCTAACATTTTACCCCCCTATCTACTTGTATCCCTGGCCCATTATCATTTATTTATTTATTTATTTTGTTTTCATTTTATTTTCTTAAATATATTTTTCTTAATATTAAAAATCATAAAAAATATTAAAATGATAGATTTTTATTTTAGCTTATTTTATTTTTATTTTTCTCACAAAAAATATTTTATTTAGTTATATATATTATCCATTTTTTATTATTTAAACTTGTAAATTAAATTATAACTAGGTTTAATATTTATTTTTTCTTTATACTCATTTGAACATATTATTTTAGTATAAAAATGACCAAAACACCTCATAATGCATTGTATTATTTTCAAGACAAAAAAAAATACAAAATACTTACTTTTTCTTAAAGAAATTTATTTTCTTTTAATCAAATAGACTTAGGGTTTATTCAAAAATCTTTTCTAAAAAATAATTTCTTTTCTTAATTGATTTAAGTTAATCTTGATTTATTTATTAGGTTTAGGTTAAAACTTTTTCATAAAAAAACCAAACAAAAATCTTCTTTGCATTTGCATACCTTTGCATATTTAATTCATCTTGTATATTATTTATTCCAATATTTGTACATATTCAATTTGGTTGTAATAGCTTAATTAGGTCTATATTATTGCAATCCCCATTCATAAATTGTATACCCCCTTCCCATAAATGTTGTAATAGCGTAGGACATTTAAATTTCACAATTTATCGCTTTTACATAACATGGTAGTAATTAGGGTTTGTATGGTAAGATAAAACCAATCAAATAGAAAACCCTAATTCAAGACAAAATCAAGCATGAAAATGACACCCTTGCACACAAAACACCTCTAGGGTTATACCACTTGGTTGCCTTACAAAAATGGTCATATTACGCATGTAAGGTGTCTTAGCAAAAACAAACAAATACAAGATCATAGTCCCTCGATGAAGCTATTCAAAGTTGCCTTACAAAAATGATCTTAGTCCCTAAAAAATGCTAAGATACTTTGCAACATTGCTAATCATGGCTATACGATGACCCACGCCCGTCCCGTTTACATCCAAAGATAGGGTTGCTTACCAAATCAATGGTAAGACAACAATATCAAAGGAAAATAAAATGAACAAGAAAGACATTTGAGTAGGTAGATTACTTTTAGTTACTTGCTCCATTTCAAAATAAATATCCTTGCTATTTTCAAAAACAAACACCTACACATTTTCAAACATCTTACAAACATTGAAAACACTTTCAAAAATATCAACATCTTTGTATACATTCTTACGAATGAGAATCATTACAAAGATTGCCTAAAACAATGGCCTCTTTTACAAAATACTTTCAAAACCACACAAAGCACAATTTCAAACAAAAGCAAATGATCTAACAAGTAACTAAGAGCCCATGGAAAACCATGGATGAAAAGGGTGCTAATACCTTCCCTTTTCATAATCTACCCCCCGAACTCAAGAAACAATCTCAAAGGTCTTTCCTGTGCTTTTTCACCTTTCCTTTTGGATAAAAGAAAAGTCGGTGGTGACTCTTGTTAACCGCAACATTTGCGATCAAACGCAAAACAATCAAGTCAGTTCTCCCATCGTATCACAGGAAGGTATTAGCACCTTTTTCATCCGTAGTTATCTACGGGCTCTTAGTTGCTTGCTAGATCACTTGCTTTTGTTTGAGAATGTACTTGTGATGTGGGTTTTGAAAGTATTTTTTAAAAGAATGTTTTTGTAATGGTTCTCGTCTCTATAAGAACGCGTATAAAGTGTTTTGTCTTTTGAAAAATGTCTCAAAGTGAAGTGTTGGTGTATAAAATGCTTTTGTTGTGAGCAAGCGAGCAACTAGGAGTAACCTACCTACTCAAAAGGTTTTAAATGTTCTTTTCCTACCCCTTTAGATGTTATTATCTTACCATTGTTTTTGGTAAGAAACCCCATCGTTGGATGTGAAGGGATGGGCGCAGGACATTTGTATAGTCATAGAAGGCAACCTATGGGATGTTTTAGCAATGCCGTTTAGGGACTAGATTGTTTATCGAAGGCAACATTGAGGGTCATCGAGGGACTACGATCTTTTATCGAGGGTCTTTGCTAAAACACCCATATTCGAGGGACATGACTAATTTCCGAAAGGCAACAAAGCGGGATTACCCTAAGGGTGCTAGTGTGTAAGTGTGTTTGATTTACATGCGTTTTGTCATGATTAGGGTTATCTATTTGTTGATTTTATGTATTGCCATACACATCCTAATTACTAGCATTTATACTTGAAAAAGATAAATTGCGGAAATGTAAAGGTCCTACGCTATTACATCATTTTGGGGATGGGGGTACAAATTTACAAACGGGGGGTTGCAAGAACTTAAATCCTATTTAACAATTACAACCATATTGAAATGTACAATATAAGGAGAAAAATGATTTGTTTCGAAAGTGGTTTTTTGTCTTAATGAATTAAAAAAAAAGAAATAGATTAATTAATAAAAGGGAAATATTTTTATATCTTCTTTATGTTAGTAAAAAGAGTATTGATATTGAAAACAATGAACAGGGAAAATAATGAGAGATAAAATCAGCGTGTTGCTGCAAGCAAAACAAAAAGGATCAAAAGTTATGATGCCAGGCGCGCTGTGACTCAAAGAAACATTAGTAGGCATCAAAAGTTCTAGATTTATACACTCTGAGATCCTGCAAGAAACGTTAGAGGGAAAGAAAATAGAGGTTCTGGGTGGTGTTTAGACAACGAGAAAAATATCAGAAGTTCTGTGTCGTGTTAAATAGTGGGTGAAAAGTCATAATTTATGTGTTGTGTTAGTAGTGAGTAAAGAGTCAGAAGTTCTGTTACCGCGTCATAACAGTGCAAAAACCTAGAAATTCTGGTGTGTTAAAACAGTGAGAAGAACTCAGAAGTTATGTTTTATGCTAAACAATGAGTGAAAATATGAAGTTCTGTGTTGAAACAAAAAGAGACCCTAGAAGTTTTCGTGTTAAAACGGTGAGAAAATCAGAAGTTATGTGTTACATTTCAACTCTTTCCTCATATTAATCATCATATCAACAATTTACTCAATTCTTAACGGCAAATCAAAAGGATAAAAGCACAACATTTTATAGAAATTCTAATTCTAATTATGAGCCTAGCTTTATTCAAGAAGTTCTGGTCCCTTGTTTTTTTCTACTTATGCAATGATATGGACAACATCAATACTATGATATTTACATACTTGATGATGTTTTGAATGCAAAGTCAGAAAGACTTACCTTGAATCTGGAGTGTGTGCTTGAAACTTGAGCTGCTGCCTTTAGAAGCTCTGGAGTCAGTGAGAGCAACAAAATAATGGTTATGTTTTTTTTTATTCAAAGGGAAGAACAAAGGTTTTGTTCAGGATTTGCGAAGGTTTTTACTGTTTCATTTTCTTTATTTGATAATTCTCTCTCTCTCTCTCTCCAAAAGTCAGCCCTTTGAAAGTGTGATGGAGAAACTTATTTATAGGTGAATTTGTTGTGGTTTTTTTTTGGGGGGGGGGGGGGGGGGGGACAAATGAGATTTAAACCTTTTTGGCATATTGTTCCATTACTTTTTAATTACAGTTTTTGTATACTAATTTGGTGCAAATATAGGGTTTGAGAAAGTGCAGGCGTGGACTGGATCAGCAGCTGGTTGCAGGACTGTGTTGTAGCAGGGCAGCAGGCTGCTTAAACGAGGTTTTGGGATTAGGTGATGTTCTGATCGCAGAAGACCAGAAACGTAACCTCCATATGCTAAAGAGTCATGTTCTGACCGAAGAACATTGCTTCCATATGTTCTGATTGAAGCATCATGTTCTGAACCGTGTTTGCAAATTCTGGTTGCACTTGCGTGGAGGCTGTCCCAGAAGTTCTGAAGTATCATCTTCTCCTATCACTTAGAAAATTTTCCAAATGTTTAGAAATTTGATTTTTTTTCAAAGTAATTTCTGACTTCTGATTTTGATGAACCAATTTCATGTCTTGATGAAATATAATTGTTGAAACTTGATTTTTGATCTAAAGGGTCAAAATTTAACTTTTCAGGATGCTTTTGACCATTTTACCCTTGTGAATGATTTTCTTGGAAAATTGTAATTCAAGACTTGAGACTTGATAGAAGCACACCTGAGGGTCCAGGATAATCCTTTGAGAAACAAGAGGGAAAATTTTGGGGCACAACACTAATCATTGATTTCATTGTGTAAATATTATGCTTATAGAACTAACATAACAAAATAATTAAGTAAAACAGTAAAGGAATTTAAAGGTGGCCCTCTGCACATGGTGTGCCACTCGACGCACCCTTATATTCTAGTGTGACCCTCGGCATAAATGGTGTCCCCCTCGGAACACTTTTAATTTCTGTGTCATCCAGCACAATCTGTGTGCCCCTCAGCATCGCATAGTTTCCTAGTTTCCAGCTTTTCTCTTACGCAGAATTCTCTGTAATTGATTCCAATACTCAAATTTGCCTTCGATTACTCGACTCATAACAGAACAATTTATACCATTGCAGCAACATCAATTTTCACAACGCAAAATATTACGGCAACTATAACAACTTTTAATTTCGAACGGCAACATCAATTATACCATAATTTATTATACAGGCAACTCATGAACGATTTCAACACAGTAAAACAAAAACTAATTCTCAAAACAGAGGCAACATACAAATGCATAGCAATTTCACTTACCCAATTTCCCACATAAAATGTATCATGCAACTCATTAGATAGTCAAAACCCCACCCTTACCTTAGATTGGAGATCGCTCTATTCTACCGGTTAAAGTCTCTCTCCCTAGCTTCCAACCTTTGCCTCTTCTCTGTAACTTTGCAGCTTCTCACGTACCAAAATTCTCCAAGACTTGTTCAGCTAACCTAATTCTCCTTATTCCACTTAGCCTTATAATTTATAATCTTGTTGGGCCTAGCTCTCACACCCTACCTTTTCTACATACAACCACTTTATTAAGCCCATATAATAAATCTAGTATTATTCTAATACTATTTCTATAACTTAATCAACCAAATAATCGACTAACAACATGACAACTTAAATCAACGTTTCACAAAAATTCACAACTTTGACAATTATTTTGAAATTTTCAAAAATATTTAATTAATTAATTAAATATCGGGCGTTACAACTCTCCCCTACTTAGAATATTTTCATCCTCTAAAATCTACTCGATACGACCACCCTCAATGCAAATTTTGCATCAAACTCATTGATTTCCAAGTCGCATTTGGCGACACTTCAACCACTACTTTCCCGATAACTCAATAATTCAACATGATTCAAATCGGTTACACACATGCTAATAATTTAACACTTCGCGACATGATCATTACTAGCATCTCAACTACTCAACCATAATCTGACATATCCACAATTAAAGTAGCAACAACTATAACACACTTATACTTGGATGTACATCATCACAATATCATCTTAACAACCTTTTTCAACACCAAAACACATACATAATTTCATTCCCATATATTTATATATGTACATCAATTATCCACAATTACCAACAAATCTATTCACATCATTGTATCACTCTTATAGTGACATCAACACAACCAACATGATCAACTTCGTCATATTATGGAGTATCATTCTTTACTTACGAAAATCAACAATAACATCTCAATAGAGATAACAAAATCATTACAACATCAACTTAACTGTATAACTCAACAAGCACACCCATAGCTCACCATCAACCAACAATCCACGACAATCTCCTTATAAAATCCGCAAATATTTACTAGCAAACACAATGCCCTGGAATAACATCTCTATATCAAAAAACCACCAAATCAAGCATGTAGATAAAGACATGCCATTCCAATAGGCTCCTGATATGTAGTCCTTCTCTTCTAATGACTCGTACACGCATAGCCACTGCGCCATATCACACTTCAGTTGCGCAACTCTGATTGTCCACCTTAAATCACCATCCTCATTAAAAATTTTGTCAACTATCTAGTTCACAATTTTCAATCTAGTTTCATACTTTCCTCAACATCCACCATAAAACCATTTTTCACTTGATATTCTCA
The DNA here is from genome assembly GCA_948472305.1 of Vicia faba. Lineage (NCBI taxonomy): Eukaryota > Viridiplantae > Streptophyta > Magnoliopsida > Fabales > Fabaceae > Vicia > Vicia faba. Next base: position 1,151,901,222 of record OX451739.1, on the reverse strand, counting down.
ATCTTTCACTTTGCGATGTTAATTTGCATATAACTCACTACTCCGACTTATTCAATACATCTCAACTCTTTCTTAGCCACTCTTCACACAAATTGGTGAGCGACTACCTCATGATATAACATAAACCACTTCACTCACTATTAAGATAGCAAGATAAGTCTATACCATCTAACACGATCTCGTATACTATCAACAAGAGATTAAGGGTGATCTGTTCCTCAATTTGTCAATAGATAGCCGACAACCATAATGGAGTATAAACTATCGTTACTAACTATAATAGTGTTCCTTTCGAATTTGTACCCAACTCACCTAAAGCACCATAATTCAATAATTTCCAATGAGGTTTACAAACCCCCTATAATTTTCCTCTTATTCGATCTTGTCTCTGAGACACCAACGCTTAGCATATTACATGGTCCATATTACACTCATCTAGTCTTACCTGAAGGTTAAGCATTCTCTAACTCAAGAATTACTTTCTTCATCTCTGCATCATCAGGAATACAAATTCGATTACGGAATCTCAACACACCCTGCACATCTAACTTGAAATCATCATTCTCAGACGGATCGAGTCCAACCACCGAACCTACCCGTTTCACATCTAACTTTTGACCTTTTTTGATACTGTCCAGAAAATCATTAATAGTTTTCAACATTCCTAACATAACACTCTTCGGTGCCACCTTGAAAACTAAACTTATATCTTTGAACTATTCAATTAATCCCAACCCTTTAACCATCATTTTCGACAGGTGCAAAGTCCTTTGGCTTAAAACATCCGCCACAACATTAGCTTTACCTGGACAATAATTCAAACCAAAATTATAATCTTTGAACAACTCAAACCATCTTTGTTGTCTCATATTCAATTGAGATCTCAGCAACACAGTTCCACACTATTTTGGTGATAGAACCTCTCTGATTCTTCTTTTACATATGCCACTACCTTGGCATCATAAAGATGACTATAATTTCTCTTAAAAGCATCTCCCTTTAAGAGGATATCTTCATCATTGTTAATCATCATAAGTTTCATCTTTATGCGCTCCTCCAATACTTTCACATCCTTTTTAATGCCGAACATATCATTTCTCAACTTATTCGCCAACAACATATTACGCTTGACCTCATCTCGAACAACTGTGATAATAACCAGTTATGCCCAAAAAACCTCTAGTTATGTACCCGACTTTAGAGTCCCTCCACATAGGAATGCATCTACCGTATTTGACAACACTTTCATAGGATATAATATGTTTCTATCTCCTCATAGGTTTAAACGGAACACCAATCTGATACTCGGAACACAAGATATGAATTTCCAAAATTATCCGAAAATGCGAACACTGACGTCATGCAATGACATACCATTACACCCCTTACGATAACATCAGAACAAAATTTCTTTGTACCAGTACCAACACTTACCATTCTTGAAATCACACTCATCTCCTTGCATTTCCGACTCAAACTCACGATTCAAAACATTCCAACCACTTCAACAAATTTTACAATCACTTACAAGGATTCCACGACACGGTCTACAACAATATGTCACTTTATCACCGTTCAAACATCGACATCTTACGCAAGGGCTACCCAAACCGACAACTTCACAGTCCACCAGCAACACTGAAACATCGCAACTTTCTAAATTCCATCTTCTAAAAATTATCCTTGTTACTTAACAATCACCTTCAGAAACATCAGGGATTTACACTCTACTCGTATATCAACAACCGTTACACTGCTCCTCGTCCTTCGAGAAGTAAACATCAATAATGTTTGATCATCCTCCCTCAAGACTCTCCAACTTGATTAACAAAAAAAATCTTGAATCCATGTCATCTTCGGACTCGGGAAATAACAAAACTTCAATAATACTTGCACTATCGCCATACCGAACCAACATCTTACAACCGAAACACATCCGAGAAGCAAAGCTTCTTCCCCACTTATCTTCAAACCAACTCCTGCATACAATAGATTGGGAAAAGCAAACAAGTACTAACAATGTGTCGCATACATATCACATACTAAGAAACAACACATAGAAAATATTCAACTGACACACTACTCTATTGACTCAACAACTTGGTCGGACGGACCGACCTGCTCAGATACCACTATTGTAACACCCCAATTCTACCCGGCAGATAATAATAAAATCAGAGTTCAACATAAATGGGATGCTTCATTTACAACTTGAAATCATCACTACATTTAATCCCATATAAAACAGATACATAACACTTAACTCGGATGAATCGATAACAACCTGATTTATTCTTTAAAATCAAACAACTTTTTATTGATAAGCAGCGGAGTCTACATACTCAAATTCAATTCACTTAACATCTTTTATTCAACTAAAACAACTTCAAGACAACAATTATTTCATGTAATCAACTTAAAAATTTAGCAACTAAAATAAATATCAACTAAACACCAAGCGTTCACCCCACCCCCCGAGTGCTACATATCAGAGCGATGACACCGACTCGAACTAACGAAGGTAACAACTATCCTTCTTGATTAACAACTTTCTCTCTTAAGCCTTTATATAACCAGTAAAATAATATATCCGTTGAGGGGTACTCTTGGGATTTCCAAAAGTATTGGCGGCTTGAGCAGTAACATGGGGGACAAGTTCGTGCGACACGTCTGTCCTTTTATGGTAGTGGAATGAAACATTGATTGTACCATGTATTATTTATACCACGTTAACATTATCTTCTTTCCTTTTGCACTTCAAAGGCTTTTGCGAGCATGAGTTTAGAAGCGAGAACATAACTCAAGGTCATCAGAACTCCAAGTCTTCAGAGTTTCCAGAACCGCGTCTTCATAATCTTTAGCACTTGGTCGTGAGAACCTTTTCTAGAACCTTGGGTCTTCAGAACTTCAAGTCTTTAGAACTTCTGTCTTCAGAGTCTTCAACACTTGATCTTTAGAACCCTTTGTAGAATCTTAGTCCACCAGAACTTTAAGTCTTTAGAAGCTTCAGAACTTCGTCTATCAGAATCTTCAGTACTTGGTCTTGAGAACCCTTTCTCTTCAGAAACATGAGTCTTCAGCATCTGGACTTCAGTAGAAACTTTTGTCTTCAGATCTTCTAACTGGTTTCTTAAGAACACGTCTTCAGAAACATGAGTCTTTAGCATCTGGATTTTAGTAGAACTTCTGTCTTCAGATCTTCTGACTGCTTTCTTTAGAACACGTTATCTCAGAAACATGAGTCTTTAGCATCTAAACTTATATAGAAACTTTTGTCTTCAGATCTTCTGACTAGTTTCTTTAGACTTCATATCAGAGCCTACACTTCAGAGTCTTCTAGAGTGTCTTGCTACTGTTCATCAGAACTTGTGTAGCGTAGAAGCGGAACTAATTCTCTTCTAATGTCTTGGCCGCACCATCCATCAGAAGTAGAACTTGTTTGTTAAATACTCAAAATAACAAATATTAAAGCATCAAAATTATTCATACAAACATACTCATTTGTTATCATCAAAATTCAGAGATAATATTGCAGAACCAAATCTTGTTCTAACATTGAGATCCTTACCCACACTGCTAGTTGTTCCACTACATCACTCGATGGATAGAAGTTAGGGCTCTATTCCCGCATTATAAGGTAATGATTGTATATTAACCACGGTCCCTCCATTAAAGCAAAATAATGGCCTTTTTAACTTTTGACATCATCTAGCAGGGCATGCGTTCCCCCATATGTATTTATCACATGTGTTAGGTGAAAAGCTAGGATAATGCCCGGGTCAGGGGAATAGTCTGCAACAAAAGCAATTGAATAGACAGAGAAGTATGGTAAGCGAGTCGACTCAAGCAAGTTCAACTATTTTAGGTGTCGCCTTCTAGACTTATGATGAACCACCGAGTGGTATGAACTCTAGAGGTCAGAAGGAAAAAAAGTAAGAAGTAATATCAATTAACGACTTCCCCTCCCGTGTGAAAGACGAAGCACATAAAATATTTGATTCGTTCAATCGATGACTACTAATGAATAACTGATTTTAGTTAGTAATCGGGGTAAATCACATCACATTTAAGTCTTCTTACACGTTTTGTATGTGCCACTATTAAAGAAGAAGCCTATCTACCACAATATTAGAATTAGGAAGAAAAACCACTTGTGAAGGTGACTAGATAGTATTCCTGGCCAAAATCTAGTATGTTTAACACTCGTCTCCTTGTCCACATCTGTTGTAACCGATTCTAAACATTTTAACAATTACTCCTCGTTCCCAAGGCTTTGTTATTCTCCTTTCCTCAAATGTAGACAACACAAATTCAGGACAATCATAATCACCAAGTTTGTATTCTTCAATCCTTATTCCTTTTTCTTTGATTTCTTCCTCCACCAAATCCTCTTCATATTTTAATCAGATCAATGTTTCTTTTATCATGTCAATCTTCTCACCCGTCACCTTGCTCATGTATGTGATTGTGCCATAACTACTTATTTTTCCAAGTTTTTGTTGCGTTATATCTTCGCTCGTCATCTCAAGAAGTGACATTGAAAAACAATTTTACACATTGTGCTACATGCTTTAAAACCTTATTCCCTCAACTTAATTCTTTTAGTTTGCATTTGCGAACTCTAGCGGGGATGACTTATGAACAAACCCTAATAGAACAAGACATCTTATTAAATTTGAAGAGATTTCTTACCATCTTATGTTAATGGTTCAATATAAATTATATACTTTAGATATAAAATAAAATACTTATTTGGTCTCATATTAAGTGTCTTATTTATATTTTTTGTCTCAAAATAAATATCTTTTTAGAATTCTAATACAACAATTATTATTTTTATATTATTATAACTCTATTTATTAGTTTTTACATTTTTCAACTACTCTACTAACTATAATAAATAAGAATATTTTAATAAATAATACTAATTTTATCATTAAAATTTAATCTAATCATTTTATTAAGAATCACCAAAAATTTAAATGAGACATTTATTATGAGACAAGATAAGTAATATTTAGTATTGTACTACAAAAATAAAATAATATTTTAGTATATTTAGTACGTAGGGGTAGGACGTATTTACGACCAAGTTGGAGGGGCTGTTGAGTCAAATCATTCCAAAAATATTTAAAAAAACAAGATAGAGTACTTGGGGGATATTTGTCAGTGAGAAGATCACAAATTCACAACACCCAATCGAAGCTCTTTCTCTTTCTCTTTCTCTCTCCCTTTCCTTCTTCTCCACACTCCTCCCCCATATTAACATTTACACACTGACACACACCACTCTCAGGTGATCCTTTCATTCCTTCCTCAATCCCCAAACCAACCTCAAATGCAAGAAATACATTCCATCGGCGGTAGTGGTACCGGTACCAGGTTCTTCGGCGGCGGAGGCGGTGACCGGAGACTCAGGCCACATCTCAACAACAACAATCCGAACAACCAAGCCTTGAACTGTCCTCGCTGCGACTCCGTCAATACCAAATTCTGTTACTACAACAACTACAACCTCTCCCAGCCTCGTCATTTCTGCAAAAACTGCCGTCGTTACTGGACCAAAGGCGGCGTCCTCCGTAACGTCCCTGTCGGTGGCGGTTGCCGTAAATCCAAACGCTCAAACAAGCCGAAAAACTCTTCCTCATCGGAAATCGCTGATTTGCCGACATCTCCACCGGAGCCGGAGAACAAATCGAACTCTCACTCAAGCAGCGAGAGTTCCAGCCTCACCGCCGCCGCGGTAACTGATTCAGTCTCAGAACCAACTCCACCAACCTCCAACACGAAAATCAACACTGGTTTGGAGATTGATTCACTGGAACAACAAGGAACAGGAGATTGCGGTATTTTCTCAGAGATTGCAACTTTCACAAGCTTGATCACTTCCTCCAACGATACATTACCGTTTGGATTCGGTCACGGTAACAGTAACTGTAACGTTAACGGTTTCGCCGATGCATCGTCGTTTAACTGGCAACATCAAAAGGTGATGACCGTTACCGGCGATCAGCCTCATCAACACGAAGATGCATTGAAGTTGTTACCGGAGAATCTCGGTACAGGTGGTGGTTCTTCTGGATCGTTGATGGACCACGGTATTGATTTCTCTGTGCTGCAGAGCAAAACAAGCAACGGTGGATTTGGATCGTTGGATTGGCATGGTGCAGATCAAGGTTTGTTCGATCTTCCTAACACCGTTGATCATGGTTACTGGAATCACACTCAATGGTCTGATCATGATCAGGATCAGGATCATTCCACTCTCTTTCATCTTCCATGATATGATTATCAAGCCAAATCAACTCAACTTTACTTTTCATCATTTTTCACTTTTTTTTTTTATAATTATTATAATATATTTAACTTAAAAGAATATTTGAAATCAAAACCAAAGTTTAAAAAAAAATGAAAGAAGAAATGAAGATGGAAGAATTTGGTATAATTAATCATGAGGTGTATATTTTGTTTTTTTCTTCTTTTTCATTTTGAAATTTGGGAGGTTATTAGCTTGATTTTAATTGCTGATGTGCATGCACAACTAACTTCCATGTTAGTTTCTTTATCTGATTTTCTTTTTTTGAGTTTGGTTTAATACATTGTTGTTATATTATTATTATTATTAAATGTATGTGGTGGAATTTGATTGTTCAGAGAAATAGAAAAATATAGTAACAATGTGTTTTTAATGTATGTCGGTTGTTTAGTTTCATAATCTTATTTTGCTTTGTTTAGAGATGCAAATCCTTCAATATTAGCGGGTAATACTTTGGTAATTATCTTTGTTGATGGGAATAATTAATTGAGTTAGTTACTAGTAATGAGTGGTAGAATAGCATGCGTGATGATTAATGCGCGTGTGGAAGAGAGAGAAAGAGTGTGACAAGACAAGAGATTTTGATGTAGGAGGAGTCGGTTGAGGAGTGTTGTCTTGTGGTGGGTTATTCTGGTCCTTAGCATAGTGTTGTCTTGTGGTGGGTTATTCTGGTCCTTAGCATAGTGTTGTTTAATCAAGTCTTAGTCACAGTGGCAATTTGAGAGAACAAGAGTAACCAAATAATTAGGGTGGTGGGGAAAGTGGGTTAGTGTATATTTTATATAATTTAGTTTGTATTCAATAAAAATATTAATAATTATGCCATTTCTTATGAGAAATGGAGAGGATATGAACTCAGTGTTTAGACAGTGGAGTGTCAACTCAAATGCTATTATGCATGGAAGGGTGGGTGTTGATTGTTGCCTGCTATGTCGGTTTAGATTAACTAAATTAAAATTAAAGACTTAAATTTATACACAACCTCTCTTATAAGTTTGCCTTCATAATTATTAGGGTGACACGTGTTGAAAATGACTTAGTATGGGAAAATTCTATTTTGATTAGAAAAATAAAGATTTAAATATTTATAAGTGATAGTATATTAACATATTTATTTTCTTAAGATTTTGAATAAATATATAGTATATTTTTTTTTATCAAAATAAGTTTATAAAAAAAGTCTAATAAGTTGTTTATAAAAAAAGTCTCCAGGAAAAAATATTGTCTCATATTGATCCCGATTTGATAACCCGAACAGCAAACACTCATACTTAATCCTTTTAAACTAGTGGCTAAAATCATGGTAATACAGGGTGGACATAGTTGAAAATGTACATAATTGAAAATGTGATTTGAAAATTTTAGTTTTCCCTTGAAAAATTGAGAGTGGGGTGGGCTTTGTATTCCTAAAGACCGGAGAATATGTGGACTCTAAAAATATGGAGATAGGATCCTCTTCATTTTCTCTCTATTTTTCCTCTTTATTATTATAGTTTTAAAAATATTTATAATGTATAAAATAAATAAATCTATCAAATGTCAATTATTACATTTATGTACGTGATAACTTTGGTAATATGCAAAAGAGAGGAGAGGGGAAATAAAGAGGATCTTGACTCAAAAATATGATGGTGGAGTGAGTTTTTTAACCCATAAAAAGGGAGAATGTTTCGACTTTGCACCCTTAAAATTAAAAGTTAAATATTTAGGCAATTTTTTTCACCCTTAGAGAGTGTATCACACTTTTGAAAATTTGAAATTATTTTTTAAGTTTTTTTTGAGATCTGTTTGAAAACGGATCTTATATCATATTATCTTTTGCAAATTAAACCGTCACTTTATTTTTGTTAAAAAAAATAATTCGGAGATGTATTTTCGAATTAATATTTAAATATATTTTTAATTATTTAAACACGGTCATTCTGTTTTTGCCAAAAATTAATTTGAATTTATCTTTGAAAATATTTTTGAATGTATTTTTAGTTATTTGAAATTACAATTTTTAGTTATTCAAACTCACATCCTAAAAAAATGAGAGAAGAAAATATATCACATCTGTTTACCACTCTAATGTAAGTCCATAAGTTTTTATCTCTTCCGCTGTCCATTTACTATTAGACTATTACTTCTCGGTTGAAACTTGGTCACTTAAAGTTCATAAACTCTTCGCAAAGTGTTTATAGTGAGAATCAAACCTTTCTAGGAACTTAGTCAATTTACTGTTTCAAGATGAAGTAAAAAGTGAATGGCGTCTTACATGTTATCATGGCTTTCCAGAGAGAATTCGAAGGAGTGAAGCGTGGGACATGTTATGTAGCCTGAGAGATATGTCTAATGTTCTGTGGTGTGTAGTGGGTGACCTTAACGACTTACTTTGGCAAGAAGATAAGAGAGGTATTCATCAGCATCATAATTGGTTGTGTGTCGGGTTTCGTGAAGCGGTTACTGACTGCAATCTCATAGATATCCCATTGGAAGGTCATCAGAAAAGCTTTTCTTTTAAATTTGAGAATCCTTGGTTAGAAGAGGAGGAGTTGGGCGGTGATGTAGAGAAAGGCTGGAATGCAAGTGTTATTGGTGATGTGTTACGGCGTATTAGCAGTTGTGCGATGGAACTTTCGTCTTGGAATAAAGTCAAGTACAATCAGAAGCGCGAGAGTTTGTCGCTCCATATGGCAGCTATGGAAGCAACTCGTATGTCTCATGATATGGCTTCTGCGATGCGGTTTATCAAAGCGCAACGGGAGTATAATAAAATCCTGGTTCGGGAGGAAATCTTTTGGAAATAGCGCGCAAAGACACATTGGTTATAGAGCGGAGACTCAAGCATGAAATTCTTCCATAAAACAGCCACGACTAGGAAGAAATTCCAGAAGATTGAGAAGTTACGTGATGAGGACGGTACTGAAGTTAGTAATCAGGAAGGATTGTGTAACATTGCTCAGGCTTATTTTGAGAAGTTGTTTGAGGTTAAACAAGAGGTTTATGAGGTTCTGAGTTGTATTCCTCAGGTGATTTCTTCTATTGATAATCACAGTCTTACTGCGCCCGTTACTAAAATGGAGCTTTATGAGGCTCTCCTTCAGATGCATCCTGATAAATCTTCGGGTTTAGATGGGTTTAACCTGACGGTTTACCAAATTTTTTGGGAGTTGTGTGGAGATGTGTTTACCGTTGTTTTTGATAAACAACCGCTGATTTCTAAAAGGGTAAGTTCTTTTTGGTTTACTTACGGGATCAATCAGATTAATCCCAGAACATATGCTAATTTTTATGTAAGATGGATAAGCAGGAAGAACGCACGTTCGACCCAGAGAAAAGATGTTTGAGATTTTGGAAAGGTAAACAGAAATGCAGGAATGCAGGTGAAAGAAGTAAAAAGATAACTTTGTAAGATAATACTAAAATAATGTAAAAGACTTTCATTAATGAAAAGAGGTGTTTCCAACATACATTTCTCAACCTTTATCCTTTCTCACACAGTAGTTACTTGGATAATGTTTGAGTGACTTAGTACAATCAATTGAACACCCAAAAAAACTACACAAGTTTCCTAATTTATACTTAAGACAACTAACCGTCGAGGGATCATTCTGTGCTAAGATGAAGACAAGTGTCTTCTGCATGTCCCTGGACCTATGACTTTCAGCCACGTTGCTTCTTCTTAGCCGCTGGCGAAACTGCCTTTCCCTCTAATAATTCAAAATTCAAATATCCCTCGTATCATGTGTCAAAGCGAAGATATTTTCCTATCCGTCGAAGGACATAAGTCCTCTTCAGTCGAACAGGCCTGAAGGTGAGTTCTGGTCGAACGTTCAAAAAATAACTTAGATTTTCCTCCTAAGTTATTTCATATGTCGAATATTCTCCTTGTTTATTCCAGTTTTTTGGTCTAAAAGACCAAATATAGTAAGTGTCGAATTTGGGAGCCAATAAATTGTCCCCCAAGAATGTCTATTTCGACGCTTAAAGAAATAACCATTCTTTGATCTTTCCGTTCGACACCTGTCTTTCTAGTTGTTCACAAAGTTTTGACGTGTGTTTTTCGTCTTCCAACAACTGCATGCTCTTGAAAAACCATCATTACACTTTTTCCAAGATGTCTTTTTTAACTGCCGTTACCACGCTCGCCATGATGACCATATTCCTATAGCCTAGGCAAGCATGTCAAAATGTTACCCAACGTATGCACGGTAACCGCTTCACCCTTCGCCACGTGCCCCACTATCTGCAGAACATTAAATGGCCTTGATGAGACATATCCCTCTCTGAAGGCTATAAATACCTCTGAGCCTTGCTATTTGGAACTTTTACCATTTCCAGCATTTCCAAATCTCTTGCTTTCAAACAACTTTGTACTGTCAACTTCGTTTACTTCCAAATCTTCAACAATGGCTTTCCTCTCCAATGCACCAAACAATCCTCAATCTAAAAATGCTGATGATGTCCAGAAACCACCAGAGGTCTTTTCCACTAACCCTCCTTCTTCCTCGATTGATAGGTATGTTGCTGAACCCATGACGAAGGAATGGCGAGAAGAATATGATTCTCAACTCCTTATTCCCATTAGATACGGTGGAAACATGTATGCTATATCTGGTCCGTTGTCTTCATGCGTCGAAAATCCTTCGAAGAACCACACCTTCTTCCCTACTCATCCAAGGCTTAGACCCATAGGTTGCGCGAAGAAGTCTAGGGATGATCCTGAAGACGCTACTCCGGCTAACCACCAGCATCCTCAAACTACAGAGGATATCAACCTCCAGTTCATGAACAAAGGGAACCGAATCTTTTGATCAAGCCCTAACCTCTCCTCTGAGTATTCAGACTGGTTGAATAAAATGGAGAAGGCGCAAGCTTCTGTCTGGAAGGAGATGGGCATTTATGACTTGGTGATGCTGTCGAAGACAGGATTGCCTTACTGCCCCCTCATGCTGGTATCTTCATTGTATTTCTGGGATAGCACACATTTCACTTTTCATCTTCCTTGTGGGATGATGACCCCCACTTTATTCGACATAGCTGCAATCACTGGTCTTCGACCGATTGGTGACTATTCGACCCTGAAGACTTGTATGAGGATGCTATTGGGTTTGCTGCTACAAAACCCACTTACACCACCTTTATTAACCACTTCCACGACAAAACTTCTAGTATTGTGTCGGAGGTGGAGCATATAGCCTTCTTGTCTATGTGGTTGTCTCGTTTTATTTTTTGTACTAAATCACTTCAGGTGACGAAAAAGATGCTGACGCTCGCGACACAGCTTCACCACAAATACCCCCTTTGTTTGGCCGAATTGATTTTGGTCAACTTATATGAGTCCATCAGTAATGGTGTGACTCAACTTAAGGTTATAGGGGACAGGGGGAGCCTGCTGCTATCTGGTCCTTTTTGGCTTCTCCAACTTTGGCTCAATGCCACCTTTGAATATTTCCTTCCTCAAAAGAACAAGATTAACGAAGAGGCCCCTGCAATCCTGAACATGAGGGTCGAAGGCACCAGGCTTGCACTGCTAACTCCCACTGATGAAGGCCAACAGTTTCAGAAGGCTTTCACAAGCTTCACAATGATGTTTGTGGAGCGAAAGCGCTTTGTTTCGACCATGGCTCCCTTTGCCAGTCGAAAAGTTGGTCCAGAATGGTTCACCAGACCATATCCTTCGAATGAGGAGGAAGACGTGACTGATGAGTTCGTGAGCATGTGGGAATCGTTTCTTCACCCCAGGATCATGCCATTGAGATTCAAGAGCTCAAAAATTTAATTGAGCTTGATCGCTTATCAACCAAATCTTGTCTCTCGACAATTTGGTATTACTCAGTCACTCCCTTCACCCATATATCCTCGAGAGAAGCTGCTACTTTTTTACAATGCAGACTACTCAAAAGATGCTTGTACCAAGCATATTGGTAGGTACTCCGATCGAACTATACTGACCCTGTTTGACTTTAACCTCGATTTTCTAAGTTCCGTTACTTTTGAGGAGTGGTGGAAACATTATTATGACGAAGAGTTCTTCGATGAGAAGGACTTCGCCCACCACCTACGCGAGGCATTTAAGCTGGTTCTCGACAGGGTCAAGAAAGGTATTACTCTTCCTATCTCTTTGCCTCAAATTTGTCTTTTGACACTCGGTTAACTATAGTTTTCTTGTCTTCTGTTTAGCTGTCAAGAGAACCACCTCGAAGAAGACCGCTGAGAGTATAAAAGGGGGAGATTCCACTGTCAACCCCTCTCCCAAGGTATTTACTTTCTTCCATACCCTTATTTTCTATGATTGTCTGACATGGGTACTGATCTCTTCGACTTGGTTTTCTGGGTTTCAGAAACCTACCCCCAAAAAACGGAAGGTTCAGAAGATCCAAATCTCTAGCAGTGAAGAAGAGGAGTCTCCTCCTGTTCCTTTGCAGAGACGAAGATTAAAGAAACCAGTTCCTGCCGTCGAACCTCGTCCCAAGATCAGGATTAAGACTACAGCTGCGAGGCCTCCTCCTGTAATTATCCAAGAGCCTACTGAACGGGAAGTGGCTGCTAGGCTGAACAATCCTAGCGAGAGTGATAACTCCAGTCCTGGTGCTGAAATCTTAGTCCAGGTATTTGCTTCGACAGACCATTATTTATCTCTCGACTCCTCCTTTTTATTTATGAGGATTCTGAAAGAAACGAGCTTCCTTAATTTTTTTTAGGACACTGCTGGCACTTCTATTCGAGTTCCTACTCCCGTTGACGGCTCTGCTACTTTATTGAATAGCAAAGGAGAGCTTACTTATAGGACTTCTTCAACGAAAGGCTCTTTCATGAGCTCAGCTGACGAAGTAAACCAAGCTTCTAAACCTCAGCACGAAACCATAGCAGAAGTTAATGAAGAAGAAGAAGAAGCTGTAGGGAGTCACGAAGAGACTAGGACTCCGTTGGTTGATGTGCAAGAGAATGAAGAGGAAAGTATTCCTGTTGCTGAGACTGTGACAGCAAGAGAGGTTGAAGGGGTCTCAGGAGCTGATGGCGGAGACAGTTCTACTGAAGGAAACCAGAATCCTCCAGGTACTGAAACGATTCCAGAGCAAGTGGCCAACATGGTTGTTACTGCCAACGAAAGTGTCCCTTCGACGGGATCCAGAACCAAGGAGGACTTGGCCTTGCTGAAACAGCAAAATCCGTTAGGTATCTGACTGCAATCCTAGAAGGTCGAGAAAGTTCCTTAGATCATAGCGCCTCAAATGCATCTGGAAGATCTACTTCGACTTCTCCTCTTGACAAGGCTCTTCAAAAAGTTAAAGCACAAATCTTTAAAAGAGATTTAATGTTAAATTTAGAGGGGGAACCGACGGCTCCTTCCTTTTTGAAGACTATCCTGAGGGTTGTCGATCTCCTTGTTGCTCCTCCGGATGTGGCCAGTGTAATCTTGGACTTACTCTCCATTGTTGACCAGGTAGCAGCGGATTATAACCGTCAAAGGACTCTCAATCGTGAGATTGAAGAAGCCAATGGTCAAGTGGCTGCTGCCTGGCATGCTGCTACTGAATCAACTTCTAAGGTGAAGGATTTATCGAAGGCCCGGGAGGCTAGACAAAAAGCGGTCGAGGAGATAGATCGAGATAATGCTCAACTGAGGGTGCATATTGCAGAGTTGGAAGCCAAAATTGCTGCCAACAACAAAAAGAAAGAGGAACTTCTTGCTGTGAACACTGAATCAGAGAGCCAAGAAGAATTGGCTGAAGGGTTAAGACATGCCGATCGAGCCCAATCTCTGGATGCTAAGATCGAGACCCTTCACCAATCGAAAGCTCTATGTGATTGACGACTAGAATTGCAAAGAATCAAATATCTCCAGATTAAAGCTAATCTTCCCTTTTGAATCCCGTTTCTCTCATTTATGTAATCACTTGTTTGTAACGATTTCAGAGCCATTTTGGCACTTTTAATGAAATTTTTAAGTTTCCATTTTGGCATTCTCTATTAAACAGTGACTATATATTATTTATTTTTACATCTTGAAGCATAGGTCTATACGTTTTCAGGTATTTACCATTCACCTTCAAAAGTCTTTGATCTTCGCTTAACTCTTCGATCTCATAGGCTCCACCAGAGAATGCTTGGACAATCCTAAAAGGTCCTTCCCACTTAGGGGACCATTTTCCCAAATTTCGGTCTCTTCGATCCATTGGGAGTATTACTTTCCAAACTAGATCTTCAGTCTGAAACGTCTTAGATTTCACTCTGCGATTATAGGATTTCTCAACTCGCTTCTTCTGCAGTCTCAAAAGATCCAGGGCTTTCAACCTTTCTTCGTCTAGGTCCACTAGTTCGTCCAACATCATACTCCAATAGACTTCAGAAGGGATCTCATGATGTATATGAATCCTTGTCGCCTGCAAGTGGATTTCCACTGGTAACACTGCATCATGACTGTAGGTTAGGCGAAATGGTGTTGTTCCTGTGGCTTCTTTCGGACAAGTTCGACACGCCCATAAAACTTGATCTAGCGTCTTGTGCCAGTTTATGGGCTTCTTTCCCACGTGTTTCTTTATTAAACTGATCACTACTTTATTTGCTGCTTCGACCTGGCCATTAGCTTGCGCATAATAAGGCGTAGACGTTAACAGTCTAAACCCCATTTCCGCAGCAAAGTCTTGCATCTTTCGACCAGTAAAGACTGACCCTTGGTCTGTAGTGATTGTTTCAGGAATTCCAAATCTATATATGATGTACTTTTGAATGAATTCAATGACATTCTCCTGGTCTACATTGACTAAAGGAATCACTTCAATTCACTTAGTAAAATAATCAATGCCCACTGTGATACGGTGGGAGAACTGACTAGGGTTTTGCGTTTGTTTTTGCAAATGTTTCGGTTGAGCAAGAGTCGCCACCGACTTTTTATTTTATCCTAAGGAAAGGTTTAAAAAGCACAGCAAAAACCTCTGAGATTTTTCTTGGGTTCGGGGAGTAGATTATAGAAAGGGAAGGTATTAGCATCCTTTCTATCCATGGTTATCCATGGGCTCTTAGGTACTTGCTTAGATCAACTTGCCTTGGTTTTCAATTGTTTGAAATGGTGCTTGATGTGTGGTTTTGAAAATGTTTTGAAAAGATGCCTTGTATAGGCTACCCTTGTAACAATTCTTTACTCGAATGTTTTACAAAAAGGTGTTTTGTCTTTTAAAAAGATGTTTCAAGGTTTTTTGAAAGTTGATTTTGAAAGTGTTTGTGAAGTGGGTTTTGAAATTAGGCAAGTGTTTTCTTTGCAAATTGGCAAGTACTTAAGAGTTATCTACCCTAAAGTTTTCTCAAAGATTTTTGTTATGTTTTAAACCTTTTGACAATTTTGTTCCACCATTGCATTTGGTGGACAATCTTGTCTTAGGAGGTGAAAGGGACGAGCGCGGGTCATCGTTTAGACCATAATTACAATAGTGTTAAATGTCTTTGAGCAATTTTCTTAAAAAGGGACTTGATCATTCATTTAAGCAACATTTTGTGGGACTATGATCATTTGATTGTTTGTTTTTACCCAAAGAAATTCAACATACAATATGGCCCAATTATTTGAAGGCAACAAAGTGGAATACCCTAGGGGTGCAAGTGTGAAATGTGTCGTCCATTTTTCATGCTCATTTATCTTGTATTAGGTCCAACTATTTTGTTCATTTTTGTTCGCATACAAAACCCTAATTCTAGCATAATATGTTTAGAAAGCGATAAAGTGCGAAATTTAAATTCCTACGCTATTACATCACAATAATATAGGGAGGGGGGTACAATGTTCAAATGGGGAGATATTTTGACAAGAAATTGAATCTAAGCTATTACATCATTTGCTTTGAGTATTTATAATATGAACGATTGCATAAATAAATGGAAATTGAAATAAATATGCAAAAAATATAAAAAAAAGAATTTTCATGTGTATATATAAAAAAGAATATTATTTATGTCAAGTAAATAAAAAATGAGAAAAGAATTATTTTTTGGAATATTTTCATATTTAGGGTAAAACCCTAATTCTATTAAATAAAACATACCATTTATTTATTATGAACAAATATTTATCTATATATACAAAAATAAAATGAAATGAGATATTTGTCCAAAATGTATTTTTTATATTAAATATTAATAAGAAAAATAAAAGGGGTATATATTTTGTATTTATCCTAAATATATTAATGAACATATGTATATATGTATTATTTTAAATATGTATTATATATATATATATATATATATATATATATATATATATATATATATATATATATATATATATATATATATATAAATAATAATAATATTTAATATTTTAAAAAATAGTATTTTTTGTATAAATATTTTCAGAAGGTAAAAATAGAATAAAAATGAAAATAAATGTGTTTTTACATATTTCTTAATATTTTTAACAAAATGTATACATTCCTTTATTTATGTATAAATTAGAAGAAAATCAAATAAATACCTAATAAATTAAAAAATGGTGAGGAAAAATATTTTTTGTTTTTTAATATTATTAACAAAAATAAATAAGTCAGAAATAAAAAAGAAAAGTAAAAAAATCAAGCAAATGGACAAAATGGGCTCAGGGGGTGCAATATCAAAAATATGGTGTGAATAAGAAAATAACACAGGCCCAGCCCACGTAGCATCTTCTTCAACCTTCAGCCAAAAATGTCTCAAAAACGCGCGCTTGTAACAGGGATTCAAACATCCTGATTCTTTGAGCTTTTGCACAAACTTTCAACACAAAAAATGTCAAGCGTGGAATCACGATTTCAAACATATAAAGAACATCTCCTAACTCTCAGAAATGAGAGAGAATTTTAACAATCCCAAATCTTGACCTAAGTTTTCTGCCATTTTTAAACCTTAAATTCTCTCAACTCAGGCAAAAGAAATGAAAAGTAAAAGGATGTACATGTTCAGTGGCATGAATAGGACATTGTTTATTCACAAACTTAAGGCTAATGATGCATAATAAGAGAGATACGAGTTCACCAAGATACCTGTTCAGCTGAAGTTCTATCTTGCAATGGGGGAGCTTTCAGTGCAAGGTGATGATTGGAAAAGCTTCCTTGAGGTCCAGGGATGCTATTCCAATGTTTACTTTGTCTTGAAAGCTTCTGAATTGTGCTAGAGCACTTCACCTGCAAAACAAGAAACTAAAAATGGTGGAAATGGTTAGAGGGATTACAGGTCGTGCTTCAGATCATGGTTAGCTTGCATAGATGCTAGGGGATGTGTATGAACTGGTTTGGGCAAGAAAGCTTGAGAGAAATGGGAGATAGCACTCAAACTGCAGGCTTTGCCCTGTTTGTGCAGTTTGAGAGTGATTATGGCAATGGGAGTGTTTGAGAGGTGCAAGGTCGTGCAAAAGCTTGGTTCTGATCCTTGGAAGGTGTTTTCAATATTTGCTTAAGGGTTTCTTGACTGATATGAGAGATGTGTTATGTTATGGCACTTTTCTTCACTCTTAAGCAAACAAAGGCAACTTGGTGTTTTAGGTTAGTAGGGGACCTCTAATGAGCTGCATAAACTCTCCTTGATCAGAGTGGTTTGTCCATAATCTTGTGCCCATTAGATCTTGCTTGTACTGCTTGGATTTGTAATTGGACATAAAGTGAACTTTTGCAAAAATGGATAGTTTGCTTTATCTATAAATGGATTAAACCTTCATGTAATGTTAGAACACAAAGAACATGGTCTTGGCACAAAGAGTATGCATTAAATTTATGAGTGTAATTGAGATAAAAGGCCTGTAATCAAGGGGCATGCTGAGTTTTGAAAATGCATAGTGTTATGAATCATGTTTTGGTCAAG
Organism: Vicia faba; assembly: GCA_948472305.1. Lineage (NCBI taxonomy): Eukaryota > Viridiplantae > Streptophyta > Magnoliopsida > Fabales > Fabaceae > Vicia > Vicia faba. The sequence goes on along the minus strand of OX451739.1, from coordinate 1,151,883,095 downwards.
AACAAAAGTGAATTTTTACCATATTGTGAAATTCGATTCTCTCAAGTTATGAGGTTGTTTGATGAGTTCTTGGACATTTTGGAAATCTTGGAATGTGTACTACAATCCATCTTTGAAATGCAAATTGAAATTCCAAGTGGAAGTGTATGGAAAATTGCCTTGAAGTGGGGTAGAAAACCTTGTCAAAATAGGTTAAAATTTCACTAAGTTAAAAATGGTTTAGTGTCCTTATTCAAGAATTTGTAACTTGAGATACAAGCTTCAAATTGGAAAACTTTGTGAATCAAAGTTGTAGATTATGCAACAAGCTACAACTTTCATGTTTGGACTTTTGTTTGAATCCAAATGGATCTTGGTGGAAAAGTGGGGAAAAGTTGGGAAAAAATTAGGGTTTTTCATAACTTAGAAAAATTCTAAGATGAAAAATTCTAATTTTTAACCCTAATTTGCATTTTGTGATTTCTTGGTGAACAAGTTTCATGATTTGGCATGTTTTGATGAAAAATGAATCTTGACTCTTGATTTTGACCAAAAAGTCAAAGTTTGACTTTTCAGTATACAGTCAAAATTGATCAGTTGACTGGGAAATTCAACTGTCAATCTTGTGTACTTGGGATTTTTTGAGTTTGCTGAGCATGTCAAGATAATTCCATGGGGTCCTTGAGTCCATGTATGAGCTTGGTTTGCCATTGGCTAGGTCAAACAGTCAAAAATTGCCTTTGTGCAGTCAAAACCCTAAAAATGACCATTTTGCCCTTTTGGTGATCTGATCAAATTTCTTGGGGAATTGTGATCCAAACTTGATCAAATGGTTCATATGAGTTCATAATGTTGATGTGGATCAAATTTCATGAGGTTTGACTGTCAATTGGCCACAGTTGACTTTTTCCCCAATACAGTTGATTTCTAGGTCAACTGTCCAATTGACTGGGCAAAACTTGGAATCAAGACTTGAAACTTGATATGGGTAAACTTGGGAGTCCAATATGAAGCATGAAAGTCATCTTGGGCATTTTAGGTCAAAGCATCTTTGTGCAAACACAAACCCTAATTTGGGTCCATAGTGCAAGGAGAAGTCTTGAGCAGATGAAACCCTAACTAGATCTTGAGCTTCAAGGGCTTTGTGGTGAGAAATCAATGAGAAATGGGAGGGAAAATTTTGGGGTACAACAGTTGCCCCTGTTCAATCTTCTTGAATCCGAAGAGTTAGATTGGCAAGTTTGCCTTTCGCGACTCGAGGGTAAAAGGAGATTGGACACTAGAGTGCCCGGAAATTTGCACTTTGCAAAGCAATGGATGCGGGAATGGGCTTAGAGATGCCATTTGGAGATGGGCTTAACGATGCCATCTGGGAGAGTGACAGAAATCTTGTCGGGGATGGGCTTAGAGATGCCATCTGGAGGGGAATATTCAGGAAAGTGTCCAAGCTTGGGACCATCTCTGAACTGGGGGGTCTGAACAAGCAATAGATTGACATCCGTTGTTGGGAGGAATCTGTAAACTGTTTTCAGTGGTTTGGAGAAGAAACTGAACAAGCGATAGGTTAACATCCGTTTACTTGGAGAACCCGTGAACTGTTTTCAGAAATCTTGAAGTTGAATAAGCAATAGAGCAGCATCCGTTGTTGGGAAGCGTCCGTAAACTGTTTTCAAAAGTTGCATCTGAACAAGTCGATAGATTAACATCCGTTGTTGGGAAGAATCCATAAACTGTTTTCAAAAGTTGCATCTGAACAAGTGACAGGTTAACATCCGTTTACTTGGAGAACCCGTGAACTGTTTTCAGAAATCTTGAAGTTGAATGATTTTAGTCTGTCGACTGATCTTTCCTGAAAAGGTAAAGAGTTAGTTGTATGCAATGTTATGATGCATGATGCAATATACGTGACATCAATGTTTATGACATGAATGTGATGAATGCGCATGTAAGCTGACGAACTATCTTGCTGAGGATAAATGAATCCGAGGTGGGTGAAGATAAAAGCATCTTGACTGCTGCCGGGGAAAATAAATCCTTGGCTGCTGCTGGGGAAGAGAATTCCTGATGACCTCTACTGGGGAGTTCCAATCTAATAGGTTCATGCTGGGGAGGTAAGATTGAGAATCTTCAGTTTGATGGGAAGTAACTCTGGCGATCTCAAGATTTCTCTTCCTAAAACTCTGTAGGGAGAAGGCTCATTAGTCTGGCTCCGCTGGGGATATTGAAAATTTGCACTCTGAGGGAAATTGAGCTCTGGAGGACTCTCTGGCTGGTGATGACAAAGAAAAACTCCTCTGGGGATTATACTGATAAGTTGTGCTGGGAAACTCTTGATGAACTCCGCTGGGGATAGGAAGAATTCTGGCGAGTGCGATCTTCTGTGGTTGTTAGCTGAGGATAACCCAATTATAAGCCTTTGTGAGGAATAACTTTGAATAAAACTCGGGAGAGACGTTCGTGCTCTGCGGGGAAATACCTTCCAGAACCTTACTGGGGATAAGCTTCGAGAGTCTGCTGGAGATAAGCCTCAGGGTTTGCTAGGGATGTGGATTCCAAATCTCTTGGGGGGTTTCCTTCGAAAGGGTGTCAAGATATCCATCTGTACCTTCATCCTATTAGTAATCCTTTTTCTTAGGTTCATTTAGGAAGTGATTATGTTTCAAATGCATATGCCTATTTAACAAAACATTGGACGTTTCTCAAAATAAAACAAATAGTGCAAGAGAAAAAGAAAAGGGAAATGACACCAATTTTTGGGAAGAGTATTTGCATTGATTTTCTTTGAGTACATTTGTACAAAGGAGACAATCATCCTAGTAAGAGGACTTTGTCGTAAATATTGAAAGATTTTATACAAAATAAAGGATGGCTATGTGAAATAATTCCATGGGATTCCGTTCCGCTATAGCTTTCACAACTCTGAATATCTGTCCATTCAATGCTTCGTTTGACGATGACTGGATTGATAAGAAGTCTGGAACTGGTTGTTGAAGAGATTGTCTTTGAAGTGATCCGACGAGACATAGTCATACGCTTTAATTCCCTAACTTTTGCCTGAATCGCCCTTTCGGGTTTTCGATCCACCGGGAAACCCCTTTTTGCCCAAGCCGCCCTTTCGGGTTTTCGACTTGCCGGGTGTACAGATTTTTTCGTTTCTATCCCTAATTTTTGCCTGAACCGCCCTTTCGGGTTTTCGGTTCACCGGGATGCCCATTTTTGCCCAAGCCGCCCTTTCGGGTTTTCGACTTGTCGGGTTATTTTATGCGTAGTATCTTTTGACTATGTCTGCGTTCGCAGGGTGCGGCAAATCATCGCCGTCCATGGTGGTCAGAATCATTGCACCACCAGAAAATATGCTCTTGATCACAAATGGTCCTTCATATGTAGGAGTCCATTTGCCCCTGGGATCACTTTGCGGCAAGATAATCCGCTTGATTACGAGATCTCCGACTTGATACACTTGACTTATGACTTTCTTATTGAAGGCCTTAATCATCCGCTTTTGATACGTCTGACCATGGCATATAGCAGCAAGTCGCTTCTCGTCGATCAGATTGAGTTGATCAAGTCGGGTCTGCATCCAATCATCTTCATTCAAACCTGCATCCTTCATAATCCTTAGAGAAGGGATCTGGACTTCCATAGGCAAAACAGCTTCCATGCCATAAACCAAAGAAAATGGGGTTGCCCCAGTTGAAGTACGTGTCGTCGTACGGTATCCATGCAGAGCAAATGGTAACATCTCATGCCAGTCTTTGTAAGTGACTGTCATTTTCTGAATGATCTTCTTAATGTTTTTGTTCGCAGCTTCAACAACACCGTTCATCTTCGGCCGATAGGGAGATGAATTGTGATGATAAATCTTGAACTGTTCGCATAATGCAGTGATCATTGTGTTATTCAGATTTGTACCGTTGTCCGTGATGATCCTGTCTGAAACACCATACCGACATATAAGATTTTGCTTGATAAAGCGGGCAACCACATTTTTAGTCACAGAGGCGAAGGAAGCTGCTTCAACCCATTTAGTGAAGTAGTCAATGGCAACCAGGATGAAGCGATGTCCATTGGAAGCCGTGGGCTTGATCTCTCCAATCATATCAATGCCCCACATTGCAAAGGGCCACGAAGCAGTCAGGACGTTGAGAGGAACCGGAGGGATATGAACTTTGTCAGCATAGACTTGACACTTGTGGCAAGTACGGGAATGTTGATGGCAGTCAGCCTCCATGGTAGACCAATAATAGCCTGCCCTTAGGATCTTCTTAGCCATTGTATGCCCGCTCAAGTGAGTGCCAAATGTGCCGCTGTGTATATCAGTCATGATCAACTCTGCTTCAGCTTTATCCACACATCGGAGTAATACACAATCATGGCTTCGTTTGTAAAGGATGTCGTTGCTCAGGAAGAACTTAGCAACGAATTTCCTTAAGAACTTCTTGTCATTTACGGAAGCTCCTTCAGGATAATCTCTAGTCTCGAGATACCTTTTGATTTCATGGAACCAAGGTTGTTCCACTACTTCTTCGGTATTAATCTCGTGGCAATGTTCCGGTTCATCCATTCGCTTGATGGTGATTTGGCGAGCCTCGTTATCCCAGTTGAGTTTAAACATGGAGGACATTGTGGCTAGAGCATCGGCTAGCTGATTCTCTTCTCGCGGGAAATGCTCGAAGGTGATTTGCTCGAAATGAGGCAACAATGTCAGGACATGTTCTTTGTATGGGATAAGATTAGGATGCTTGGTATCCCAGTCTCCTTTGATTTGGCTGATGACCAAAGCCGAGTCCCCAAATACGATCAAAGATTTGATCCCCAAGTCTATAGCAGCCTCGAGACCAAAGATGCAAGCTTCATACTCAGCCATGTTGTTTGTGCAGCTGAAGCAATGTCGGGCCGTGAAAGGAGTGTGACAACCTTCCGGAGAAATGAGTACTGTGCCAATACCGTTTCCAAGTGCATTTGAAGCACCATCAAAGTACAGGGTCCATCGGGATCCCTTTTCGGGTCCGTCATACGGTCCGTCACTTTCAACGTTGTCCAAATTCATGATGTCCTCGTCTGGGAAGTCAAATCTCATGGGTTGATAGTCTTCGATAGCCTGATGAGCCAGATGGTCAGCTAGTACACTCCCTTTTATAGCTTTTTGGGTGGTGTACTGGATGTCATACTCGGTTAAGATCATTTGCCATCTAGCTATCCTTCCAGATAAAGCGGGCTTCTCGAAGATATACTTGATAGGGTCCATTTTAGATATCAACAAGGTAGTATGAGTCAGCATATACTGTCTTAGTCGGCGAGCATCCCATACCAAAGCGCAGCAAGTTTTCTCGAGCAGTGAGTAGCGAGTCTCACAGTCGGTAAACTTTTTACTAAGGTAATAAATAGCATGCTCTTTTCGACCAGACTCGTCATGCTGGCCCAAAACACACCCCATTGAGTTATCCAAGACGGTCAAATACATGATCAATGGTCTTCCTTCAACGGGTGGCATCAGAATAGGAGGTTCTAGTAAATACTCCTTGATTCTATCAAAAGCAGCTTGGCAGTCATCGTTCCATTCAACTACCTGATCTTTCTTCAAGAGTTTGAAAATTGGCTCACAGGTAGAAGTCAGATGTGAGATGAATCTGGCAATATAGTTTAAGCGCCCCAAGAATCCTCTGACTTCCTTTTCCGTACGGGGAGCAGGCATCTCTTGTATTGCTTTCACTTTTGCCGGATCGACTTCAATGCCTTTGTTGCTTACAATGAATCCCAGGAGTTTACCAGACCTAACTCCAAAAGTGCATTTACTTGGATTCAGCCTGAGCTTGTATTCTTTCAACCTGGCAAACAGTTTTTCCAGATGTTCAAGGTGATCTTCCTCTGTTTGTGACCGAGCTATCATATCGTCTACGTAAACTTCAATCTCATGATGTATCATGTCATGAAATAAAGCTACCATGGCGCGTTGATAAGTTGCCCCTGCGTTCTTCAACCCGAACAGCATCACTTTGTAACAGAAAGTGCCCCATTGTGTAACAAAAGTTGTTTTCTCCATATCCTCGGGAGCCATTTTGATTTGATTGTAGCCCGAGAATCCATCCATGAAGGAAAACACTTTATGCTGAGCTGTATTGTCGATCAAGATGTCAATATGAGGTAGCGGGAAATCATCTTTAGGGCTGGCCCTATTCAAATCCCGGTAGTCCACACACATTCTGACTTTGCCATCTTTCTTCGGTACCGGTACGATGTTAGCGACCCATTGAGGATAGGACGTAACAGCCAGAAAGCCAGCATCGGATTGCTTCATTACTTCTGCTTTGATCTTTTCGGACATGTCAGGCCTCATTCGGTGAACTTTTTGCTTGATTGGTGGACAGTCTTCTCTTGTGGGGAGACGGTGAACCACGATGTCTGTGTCTAAACCCGGCATGTCTTCATAGGACCAAGCGAAGATTTCAACATACTCATTCAGCAACTGTACCAAGCGCTCCTTGACTTTTGGTTCCAGGTTGGCACCCACTTGCACCTCCTTCCGATCCTCCTCGGTTCCCAAGTTAACAGCTTCCAATGGCTCTTCATGCGGTAAGATGGCCCTTTCCTCTTGTTGCAGAAGTCTGGCTAGTTCCCCGGGTACTTCACAACCTTCGTCATCTTCATACTCGGCTAGATTGACCAGATCTTCAGAGTTATTGAAAGATACAGCAGAATAGTCACCCATGGAATCCGGAGTGGATAGGTACCTGCATTGGTGAGTGTGGGTGTGTGTAAGGGATAGCCATCCTTAAACAAAAAATGCAAAAGGAAAGAAAATGAACATAAGCAGTTTATCAAATGAAAAACGTCCAATGAATCATTAAACATGGCATATGAATATGAAAAATAGTCAAAACCCTTACAAGTGGACCTACATGCCCCGGGCAAGGCAGGAGGTGAAAAGATAGTGTACGGATTGTTTGAAAGTAAAATATTACAGACCAAATAAGAAATGTTTAACAGATAAATTACTGATGAATAAAAGTGATGGGGACAAAGTCTTTAGCCTCCCAATTTCTCAATCCTCCTCTGACAGTTGGATGAATCCACTCTTCAATGTTTCTTTCCTTGTCTTCATCTTCCAGGGCGTTGATTCTGTAAGGAGAAATTTTGACTGACGTTCTTTCAATCTTTGACTGGCGCATAGCTTTCTGGCCAGCGACTGTGAACCCTAATCCAAACTTGTCAGTCTTATGTGGAAAGTCGGGTAACTTCCCCCATGATGAATTCTTCCCTTCTTTAATTGCGGCCCTTGCATCCTCCAGAGATGCCATCCTGGCCATCTGTCTCGGTGTCTCAGCTGCCAACTTTGCTACTGCTATTTCAGGATGAACTTCTTCGAAATGTTGAAACGGTGTCTCAATGAACTCTCCTTCAACCTCCACATACCGGAAAGAATTTAAGTGGCTAATCATGTACTCTTCTTCGCCGTGGGCAGTGATGATCTTTCCCTTGACAGGATACTTCAGCATCTGATGCAAGGAGGAGGTGACTGCCCCAGCATGGTGTATCCAAGGTCTACCCAGCAGGCAGGAGTATGATGGACGGATGTCCATTACATAGAAAGTGGATTTAAATACCTCAGTACCTATCTTGATGGGGATTTCAACCTCTCCATGGACCATTCTCTTCGACCCATCGAAAGCTCTGACGACAATATCACTCGGCTTCAATTCCAACCCTTCGCAATCTAGCCGGTCCAAGGCCTTCTTAGGCAAAACATTCAGCGACGAACCGGTATCAACCAAAACATGTGCAAGGGTGGTTCCGTGACACTCGATTGAAATATGCAAAGCATCATTGTGGTTTCGACCTTTAGGGGTTAGGTCGGCATCAGAAAAACCTAATCCATTGTCCGTAGTCAGGCTAGCCACACAATGTTGAAATTGATCCGTAGAGGTTTCCTGGGGCACATGAGCTGCCTTCAGAAACTTAATCAAAGCTTTAGCGTGCGCTTCTGAGCAAAGCAATAGTGCCAGCATGGAGATCTTGGAGGGGGTTTGCCCCAACTGCTCCACCACATCGTAATCACTTCTCTTGATTATCCTTAAAATCTCGTCCATTTCTTTCTTGGAGGTTTCCAGGATCACCAAGGGTTGAGCCCTCGTCCTGACGGGCTCATCTTGTATTCCCTTTCCTTTATCAGTAATGGTAGGAAAGACAGCACTAGGAACAACAACTTCTTCAACCAAAGGAGTTCTAGCAGAGAGTTTTATTGGCGCAGGGATGACTCCTTTAGCTGATGAGGGTCCAAAGACTGCTTTTGGAGGGGCAATCTCTGGAGAAAATATTCTCCCGCTCCTGGTGATTTTGCTGGTGCCTACAATGTTACTAATGCTGGCTTCTTCATCATCCGAACTTTCTTCAATTACTTCGATTTGCTTGATACCATGGTAGTAGATGTCACCACCATAGTTCCAAGGTATCGACTTCTCAGAAACATAGGGAACAGGCCCTGGCATTGTTATCTTTAAAGGAACAGATTTTGCAGCTGGTGTAATCTTAACTGGCTTTTTGACGGCCTTGGAAAGATTGGCGTGAATGGTTATGATTGAGACATTTTCAACATGAACTGGAGCAGCAGAAACTTTTTCGAACAAAATTTGTCGGCTATCCATAAGGCCTTGGATGCCTTTCTTTAATAGCGGACAATCAAACGGCAGGGAGTGGCAACAGTAGCAGTCTTCTTTATATCCTGGGAAGATCCCGGCCCCTAACAAATTCAACTTAATGGTTAGCAGTGGAGTAGTCAGATCACTGACGTTAGCAACATACAAATCCTCTTCAATGGCATTGATATTTCGGCCGTGCTTCGGCATAGGTGCAGATATCACATTAGGTTTCTCTGGAGCGTCAAACTCTACCTCCTTAGCCTCTATCAGGTCTTGGATTTTATGCTTGAGTGCCCAACAATCATTGGTGTCGTGTCCAACACTGTCTGAATGGTAGGCGCATTTAGCATTGGCATGATAATGCGGGGAGGACGTATTCACATTCTTTGGCGCCTCCTTGATGGTGGCAAGATTCAACTTCAATAGATGGGGAAGCACTTGTGCTGGAGTCATATTAATACGGGTGAACTGCTGTTGTGGCCGTTCCACTCGTTGCTGATTTGGTCTGGACTGGTTATAGCGAGGCTGCTCACTCGGAGTGTTTTGAATCATTACAGCCCCCACAGTTGGCCGACGCTCCATCTTCCCTGCTCTTCTCTGAGAATATACCATAGCTGTCTCCTTCTTAAAAGGCTTTTTCTCAACACTTGCAGCAACACCCTTATGAATCTTTCCTGACTTGATGCCAGCTTCTATTCTTTCGCCGGTTAAGATCAAATCGGTAAACCCTGCGGAAGAGTTACCAATTAGATGATTGAAAAATGGCCCAGATAGGGTCCCAAGAAACATATCAACGAGCTCACGATCGGTTAAAGGAGGCTGCACCCTGCCAGCCAAATCCCTCCATTTTTGTGCATATTCTTTGAATCCCTCACTTGTTCCTAGTGACATACCCTGAAGTTGGGTACGAGTAGGAGCAAGACCAGAATTATACTGGTATTGTTTGTAGAAAGCGGTGGCCAAATCTTCCCAATTTCTGACACTGGTTCCTTCTAGCTGATAAAACCACTCCAACTGAGCTCCCGATAGGCTGTCTTGAAAGAAATGAATCCAGAGATTTTTATCTGCCGTATAGGGTTGAATTTTTCTCACGTAGGACCTGAGATGCATTTTGGGACAGGACAGCCCATCATACCTCACAAACACTGGCACTTTGAATTTTGGGGGAATCACAATTCCGGCAACCAAGCCCAAGTCTTCAAAATCCAAACCCGGCACTCTTTGCAATTCCATGGCGGCCAATCTGTCTTCTAAACCCTTGTATTTATCATCAGCTGGAGGGTATTGCTGGTCAGAATAATCTTCATCCTCTTCAACCTCTTCCTCCTCCGCATCAGACTCGGAAGGCACCGCAACTCGATCTCTTTTACTAGTTCCTTCATCAGAAGTAGGAGGAAATTCAAGCACTCTCCGAGCTTCTCTGTCAAATCTTCTCCCCAAAGTAGCCACTCCGACCCTCTTTTTCTTCTTCATTGGGTCCTTATTCTCCAAATGAGTCTTGATATCCTCTTGACTTTTAACCAAAGTCATCAAGAGTTGCTGGAACTGTGCATTCTGGGCTTGTAGGTCTTTGACTGTTTGCTCGAGATCCATCCTACTGAAATAAACAGCAGACATATAAGGAAACCTGGAGTGAGACCTGCTTATGCACATGATGAATGGTATGCTGATATATGCAATGCATTCAAGGATTTAGGACATTCAAAATTGTTTCAGACAAAGAAGAACGCACGTCATATTAATAAGAAGAAATTCGTCAGTACATAAATGCCCCATGGGCCAAATGTTACAAAATAAACTTCTCAAGGCAGAAAGACATTGCGCATCCTCTTTGGTGCGATGTAGGTGTTGAGGGCCTCTTGCTCATGGAGTCGGCGGGTAAGCTCTAGAACCTTCTTTTCACTGGCGTAGTAGCTAGCTTCAAAAGTGTTCCGTTCCTCCTTGAGCTGAATCCAACTTTTCTGCATTTCCTCCCACGATGTAGGCATGTCTGGATGCAGGATGGTGTAGGGAACCTCTCCTTCATTGACGGGCTCTTTAATCATAGGGAGAACATGAGGATAAGGCATCATTAGACTTTGGGCTCGGGCTCGTACCCACTTGAGATAGGGCTCAAGAGGGATGGAGTTCTTGTGTCCCAGAGTCTTGCTATCAACCTTGTTGAGTTTTCCCCAAGCTCTGATGAATCTTTGGCGAAGTCCTTGCGCATCGTTGTCGAAGTCAAAAACTAGGCTAGGAATTAACATGTCATGAGGGCCATCCCTCCGTGCATATCCAAATTGCCTCAACTCTAGGCAAGGGTTGTAAGTGATACCTCCTCTAATTCCAAGTAAAGGAACATTAGGAAACTCTCCGCAACGATCGACGATGATGACATTTTCTCTGGACCGAGAACACCAATGCACATCAGAATGAGTAAGAGTCATCAATCGTTGGGACCACATTGTACCCTGGTCATTCTTCAAGACAGATTGTGGAAGGTGCGAAATAAACCACCTTGCAAGGAGAGGAGTACAGCACATGAGAACACCCCTCTTTCTCATTGTTCGTGTGTAAAATGAGTGAAGGATGTCCCCAAGCAATGTTGGTATTGGATTTCTGGACAAGAATATTTTGACGGCGTTGACATCTACCAATTGGTCAGGATTTAGGAACAAGACCAACCCATAGATAAGGAGTGCCACAATCTCTTCAAAGGCTTGCAGGTCCAATGAGTTCCAGCATTCTTGTGCTCTCTCAAACAAGAACTTTGCTAAGAATCCTTCGACGCCGCTTCTGGTTTCCCAATGCCCCTTGATGTCAGATGGTTGTAGATGTAATGCTCGAGCAACATCTTCCGGTTTTGGCTCCTTTTCCGTACCGTTGAAGGGTAGTTGATTAAGGATAGGGATTCTTAGGAGTTGAGAAAACTCCTCCAAAGTGGGTACCAACTGATAATCAGGGAAAGTGAAGCAGTGGTGAAGAGGGTCAAAGAACTGGAATAGCACTTTCATCATGTCTTCTTCAATGTTGGTGTTGACTAGGCTGAGCAGTCTACCATGTCTCTCACTGAAGGATGAACTTTCCGGAATTCTTGAGGTGATCTCCTTGAGTTGAGGAGAGATTCTCACAAGGTTGACTTGAATGGTATTTCTGCGAGGGATTTCCATGTCCTACAAAACAAGAACAAAGATGAAGATCCAAAACCCTTGAAATGGTTAGTGAATGCATATGATGTTTTATGATGTTTATGATGTATGCACAAAACATATGTACAATCAACTCACACCAAACCCTAATTTCAGGCTTGCATGGGGTTTCATAGGTAAGTACCCTCTTGAGTGTAGTTGGCTTAAAAACCTGTCCTATAAATAGTAACCGGGTTCTAAGGAGCTCAATATCACTGGATTGTTTTCAATGTTCATTGTTTTGGTTTAGCCACTTAACTAGCGACCAAAATATTCCAAGAAAACAACCCTCAATGTACTTTTGAATGAATTCAATGACATTCTCCTGGTCTACATTGACTAAAGGAATCACTTCAATTCACTTAGTAAAATAATCAATGCCCACTGTGATACGGTGGGAGAACTGACTAGGGTTTTGCGTTTGTTTTCGCAAATGTTTCGGTTGAGCAAGAGTCGCCACCGACTTTTTATTTTATCCTAAGGAAAGGTTTAAAAAGCACAGCAAAAACCTTTGAGATTTTTCTTAGGTTCGGGGAGTAGATTATAGAAAGGGAAGGTATTAGCACCCTTTCTATCCATGGTTATCCATGGGCTCTTAGGTACTTGCTTAGATCAACTTGCCTTGGTTTTCAATTGTTTGAAATGGTGCTTGATGTGTGGTTTTGAAAATGTTTTGAAAAGATGCCTTGTATAGGCTACCCTTGTAACAATTCTTTACTCGAATGTTTTACAAAAAGGTGTTTTGTCTTTTAAAAAGATGTTTCAAGGTTTTTTGAAAGTTGATTTTGAAAGTGTTTGTGAAGTGGGTTTTGAAATTAGGCAAGTGTTTTCTTTGCAAATTGGCAAGTACTTAAGAGTTATCTACCCTAAAGTTTTCTCAAAGATTTTTGTTATGTTTTAAACCTTTTGACAATTTTGTTCCACCATTGCATTTGGTGGACAATCTTGTCTTAGGAGGTGAAAGGGACGAGCGCGGGTCATCGTTTAGACCATAATTGTAATAATGTTAAATGTCTTTGGGCAATTTTCTTAAAAAGGGACTTGATCATTCATTTAAGCAACATTTTGTGGGACTATGATCATTTGATTGTTTGTTTTTACCCAAAGAAATTCAACATACAATATGGCCCAATTATTTGAAGGCAACAAAGTGGAATACCCTAGGGGTGCAAGTGTGAAATGTGTCGTCCATTTTTCATGCTTATTTATCTTGTATTAGGTCCAACTATTTTGTTCATTTTTGTTCGCATACAAAACCCTAATTCTAGCATAGTATGTTTAGAAAGCGATAAAGTGCGAAATTTAAATTCCTACGCTATTACATCACAATAATATAGGGAGGGGGGTACAATGTTCAAATGGGGAGATATTTTGACAAGAAATTGAATCTAAGCTATTACATCATTTGCTTTGAGTATTTATAATATGAACGATTGCATAAATAAATGGAAATTGAAATAAATATGCAAAAAATGTAAAAAAAAGAATTTTCATGTGTATATATAAAAAAGAATATTATTTATGTCAAGTAAATAAAAAATGAGAAAAGAATTATTTTTTGGAATATTTTCATATTTAGGGTAAAACCCTAATTCTATTAAATAAAACATACCATTTATTTATTATGAACAAATATTTATCTATATATACAAAAATAAAATAAAATGAGGTATTTGTCCAAAATGTATTTTTTATATTAAATATTAATAAGAAAAATAAAAGGGGTATATATTTTGTATTTATCCTAAATATATTAATGAACATATGTATATATGTATTATTTTAAATATGTATTATATATATATAAATAATAATAATATTTAATATTTTAAAAAATAGTATTTTTTGTATAAATATTTTCAGAAGGTAAAAATAGAATAAAAATGAAAATAAATGTGTTTTTACATATTTCTTAATATTTTTAACAAAATGTATACATTCCTTTATTTATGTATAAATTAGAAGAAAATCAAATAAATACCTAATAAATTAAAAAATGGTGAGGAAAAATATTTTTTGTTTTTTAATATTATTAACAAAAATAAATAAGTCAGAAATAAAAAAGAAAAGTAAAAAAATCAAGCAAATGGACAAAATGGGCTCAGGGGGTGCAATATCAAAAATATGGTGTGAATAAGAAAATAACACAGGCCCAGCCCACGTAGCATCTTCTTCAACCTTCAGCCAAAAATGTCTCAAAAACGCGCGCTTGTAACAGGGATTCAAACATCCCGATTCTTTGAGCTTTTGCACAAACTTTCAACACAAAAAATGTCAAGCATGGAATCACGATTTCAAACATATAAAGAACATCTCCTAACTCTCAGAAATGAGAGAGAATTTTAACAATCCCAAATCTTGACCTAAGTTTTCTGCCATTTTTAAACCTTAAATTCTCTCAACTCAGGCAAAAGAAATGAAAAGTAAAAGGATGTACATGTTCAGTGGCATGAATAGGACATTGTTTATTCACAAACTTAAGGCTAATGATGCATAATAAGAGAGATACGAGTTCACCAAGATACCTGTTCAGCTGAAGTTCTATCTTGCAATGGGGGAGCTTTCAGTGCAAGGTGATGATTGGAAAAGCTTCCTTGAGGTCCAGGGATGCTATTCCAATGTTTACTTTGTCTTGAAAGCTTCTGAATTGTGCTAGAGCACTTCACCTGCAAAACAAGAAACTAAAAATGGTGGAAATGGTTAGAGGGATTACAGGTCGTGCTTCAGGTCATGGTTAGCTTGCATAGATGCTAGGGGATGTGTATGAACTGGTTTGGGCAAGAAAGCTTGAGAGAAATGGGAGATAGCACTCAAACTGCAGGCTTTGCCCTGTTTGTGCAGTTTGAGAGTGATTATGGAAATGGGAGTGTTTGAGAGGTGCAAGGGTCGTGCAAAAGCTTGGTTCTGATCCTTGGAAGGTGTTTTCAATATTTGCTTAAGGGTTTCTTGACTGATATGAGAGATGTGTTATGTTATGGCACTTTTCTTCACTCTTAAGCAAACAAAGGCAACTTGGTGTTTTAGGTTAGTAGGGGACCTCTAATGAGCTGCATAAACTCTCCTTGATCAGAGTGATTTGTCCATAATCTTGTGCCCATTAGATCTTGCTTGTACTGCTTGGATTTGTAATTGGACATAAAGTGAACTTTTGCAAAAATGGATAGTTTGCTTTATCTATAAATGGATTAAACCTTCATGTAATGTTAGAACACAAAGAACATGGTCTTGGCACAAAGAGTATGCATTAAATTTATGAGTGTAATTGAGATAAAAGGCCTGTAATCAAGGGGCATGCTGAGTTTTGAAAATGCATAGTGTTATGAATCATGTTTTGGTCAAGAACAAAAGTGAATTTTTACCATATTGTGAAATTCGATTCTCTCAAGTTTTGAGGTTGTTTGATGAGTTCTTGGACATTTTGGAAAGCTTGGAATGTATACTACAATCCATCTTTGAAATTCAAATTGAAATTCCAAGTGGAAGTGTATGGAAAATTGCCTTGAAGTGGGGTAGAAAACCTTGTCAAAATAGGTTAAAATTTCACTAAGTTAAAAATGGTTTAGTGTCCTTATTCAAGAATTTGTAACTTGAGATACAAGCCTCAAATGGGAAAACTTTGTGAATCAAAGTTGTAGATTATGCAACAAGCTACAACTTTCATGTTTGGACTTTTGTTTGAATCTAAATGGATCTTGGTGGAAAAGTGGGGCAAAGTTGGGAAAAAATTAGGGTTTTTCATAACTTAGAAAAATTCTAAGATGAAAAATTCTAATTTTTAACCCTAATTTGCATTTTGTGATTTCTTGGTGAACAAGTTTCATGATTTGGCATGTTTTGATGAAAAATGAATCTTGACTCTTGATTTTGACCAAAAAGTCAAAGTTTGACTTTTCAGTATACAGTCAAAATTGATCAGTTGACTGAGAAATTCAACTGTCAATCTTGTGTACTTGGGATTTTTTGAGTTTGCTGAGCATGTCAAGGTAATTCCATGGGGTCCTTGAGTCCATGTATGAGCTTGGTTTGCCATTGGCTAGGTCAAACAGTCAAAAATTGCCTTTGTGCCGTCAAAACCCTAAAAATGACCATTTTGCCCTTTTGGTGATCTGATCAAATTTCTTGGGGAATTGTGATACAAACTTGATCAAATGGTTCATATGAGAGTATAATGTTGATGTGGATCAAATTTCATGAGGTTTGACTGTCAATTGGCCACAGTTGACTTTTTCCCCAATACAGTTGATTTCTAGGTCAACTGTCCAATTGACTGGGCAAAACTTGGAATCAAGACTTGAAACTTGATATGGGTAAACTTGGGAGTCCAATATGAAGCATGAAAGTCATCTTGGGCATTTTAGGTCAAAGCATCTTTGTGCAAACACAAACCCTAATTTGGGTCCATAGTGCAAGGAGAAGTCTTGAGCAGATGAAACCCTAACTGGATCTTGAGCTTCAAGGGCTTTGTGGTGAGAAATCAATGAGAAATGGGATGGCAAATTTTGGGGTACAACACCCACCAATATATACTTCTGACCTTTAGAAGATGCTGGTCGAATTTCTCCAATGAGATCTAAAGCCCATCCTCTAAAAGGCCAAGGTTTCACAATCGAGTGAAATTCATTTGCTGGAACATGTTGAATACCTGTATGTTTTTGACATTCTTGGCATACTTTTGCAAACTCAATACAATCCTTTAACATAGTGGGCCAATATAAGCCTTGTCGAAACAATAACCATTTCATCTTTTGGCCTACTTGGTGTGCTCCACATGCCCCAACGTGTGTGGTGGAAAGAGCTATATATGCTTCTGTTTCACTTAGGCATTTCAGAAGCACACCTTCAGGTGTTTTCTTGAATAACTCATTTCCCATTAACACATAACTCAGTGCTCTATACTTTATCTTTCGTTCTGTCGAAACTGTTGGATTTTGTAAATAATCCACTACAGGCTTTCTCCAATCTTGTTCTGTTAGATTGTCTATGAACGAAATTTCAAAATTTTCAAGATCAGTGTATCCCAATGTTGTGGTCCTTAAATCTAATGGAGATACCTTAGTGGAAGCTACTCTCCCTCTAACTTCGATCGCTTGTTGTATCCTATCTTTCGACACCTTATACCCGGATGCAATATGTGCTAAGTCATTAGCTACTTGATTTTCCAATCTGGGTATGTGTCGAATGTTAGCTACTTTGAAGTTCTTCAACAACCGTCTGGCTATTACGAAGTACATGATGAGATTTTCTTTTACGCATTTGTACTCTTTCGTAATTTGTTTTAGGACTAACTCTGAGTCTCCCATTATTTCGACCTAAGTTGCCCCCAATTCCAACAGGATTTCAAGGCCTACGATTAACGCTTCGTATTCAGCCTCATTATTGGAGCAATCCCCGTCTATTTTGTACTTAAATGTTGTTGGAATTTTGTTTGGAGAAATAATAAGGACTCCGACTCCAACTATTTCAGTGATCCTTCTTGTATTGAATGGTCGACTATAAAGTCTGCTACCACTTGACCTTTCATAGCCTTAAGAGGCATGAAGGTCAATGAGTATTCAGTTAATGCAAGTGCCCATTTGCCAATTCTGCTGTGCAAGATGGGTTTCGACAATATATATTTGAAAACATCAAAATGAGACGAAACATAAACATTAACTGGCTTTATATATTGCTTAAGTTTTGTACATGAAAAATACAGACATAAACATAGTTTTTCAACCTCGTTATATCTAGTTTCTGCATCGTTTAAAACTCTACTGAGGTAGTATATGGGCCTTTCGACACCATGTTCATCCTCTTGAGCCAGCATGCTCCCTAAAGTTTTATCAGACGCAACTATGTACAGTCTCATATTTTTACTTTGACACGGAGGCACCAAAATAGGTGGTTTGGTGAGGTACTCTTTGATTTTGTCGAAGGCTTCTTGATGCTCTTGCCTCCATTCAAATCCTTCTTTGTTGAGTCGAAGTAGTGGCAAAAAGGATTGCGTTTTCCCGCTGAGGTTGGATATAAATCTCCTTAGGAAATTTATCTTCCCAAGTAAGGATTGCAATTCCTTTTTGTTAGTTGGTGCTTTGGCTTGCAAGATAGCGTTGGTCTTGTTTTGGTTTATCTCAATGCCCTTTTTATGGACCACAAAACCCAAGAAATCTCCCGCTTTGACACCAAAAACACACTTTAGAGGATTCATCTTCAGGCCGTAGCGTCTCATCCTCTCAAAGGATTGTCGAAGATGATCCATGTGAGTCTTCCCTGAAATAGATTTTACAACAATATCATCAATATAAATCTGCATGAAAGTGTCAATAAAATCGTGGAAGATCGAATTCATGGCTCTCTGGTACGTTGCCCCTGCATTCTTTAGGCCAAAGGGCATCACTACCCATTCATAAGTACCTAAGGCCCCAGGGCAACGGAATGCCATTTTCGACACATCTTCCTCAACAATAAAGATTTGATTATGTCCAGAGTAGCCATCAAGCATACTCATATACTCGAAGCCAGCGGAAGAATCCACTAGCATCTCCGCCACTGGCATTGGATATTCATCCTTGGGTGTTGCAGCATTCAGATCTCTGAAATCGATGCACACCCTTAAAGTACCATTTTTCTTTATAACAGGCACAATATTTGCAATCCATTCGACATACCTGGTCGTTCGTATGAACTTGCATCTCAGCAGCCTTTCGACTTCCGTTTGGATTTTTGATAAAATCTCTGGCGCAAACCGTCTTGGAGTCTGCTTAACGGGCTTCTTTCCAGGATTTATTGGCAACTGTAATTCTACCAGACTTCTGTCGAGAACAGGCATCTCGTCATAGTCCCACGCAAAATAATCCTTGAACTCTTTTAGTAATTGGATCATTTCGATCCTGAGTCCTGGATCCATTTTTGTGCTTATGTACGTTGGCCTTTTTACGGGACCTTCGCCTAGATTCACCTCTTCTAGAGGATCTTGGGCCAACATTCTGGTATTGTTCGCCAACGGGTCCTTTTCGAAACCTAGAGGTTCGTCGTCATAGATGGCGTTTAACCTCTGATCTCGAAGGTCTTTCGTCCCTATGTCGGGAGGTTCAGGGTCAAAATCTTTTCCAGGACCTGTCTTAGAAAGGACTTGTTCATTGGCTTCGAAAGTCATGTGTAGGTGTTTAGGTATTGGCTTGCATTTTTGGTAAATCCCAAGTGTATGTGTGAATGTCATGACTGATGTCATAACATTCTAGTTCAGGTTGTACTAACTCATTAGGTACCTTTGCAGAAAAATATTGTAATTCAAATACTGATGCTTATAAGTGTGTATCTGAGCATTTTTGCAAAATGATCACATTTTGCTAAATCAGTAGACAGGTTTTCTCAGATGTCATAACAGATGTTATGACATCATGTTCTGAACTAACAGGATTGCAGGATTGGATAAGTCTGAGTTTTTTCAGGAAATAACTCAGTCCTTTCTGAACAGAATCCTGCGTTTTCTGAGGGGTAACCTAGCTCAACCCTAACCTGGTTAATAAAGTCCTGTGACCTGGTCTTTAGGTCAAACGGAATTAACCCTAGGTTTTTAGAAACCCTAACTGAAGTTGCAGCTGCTATATATTCAACAGAGCTGCTGTTTTTCAAGGATCTCTGCTGATTGATTAGAAGATCATTTTGTAATCTGTATAAATTTGTTTATTTGTACTCCAAGCAATTATCATTGTGATAAGTGCCTTGGAATAGGTTTCTATTTGTAAGGGTTGTGTAGCACTTAAAGCTTTGAAGCAAGAGTGTTTGAATGTTCCTTGACTAAAGCTGTGAAGCAGAGTCAAGTTAGTTGTGTACATCACTCAAAGCTGTGAAGCACGAGTGATTGTGTTGCTTGATTAAAAAGCTGTGAAGCTTAATCAAGTGTTTGTTTTTGAAGAGTGTCTTCATCAATTCTTAAGTCAAATTGGTTTATGTATCACTGCTGTGATTGAGGGGGAGTGAGTAGGAACTCAGGTTTAAGTTGTACTTAGATTAGAATTGCATTGGGTAGGTCTTAAGTGAAGGAGATAAACTGGTTGGTTTATTCCTGAATTAACATCTCTTATAGTGGATTCTCTCCCTGGCTTGGTAGCCCCCAGAGTAGGTGTTGTTGCACACTGAACTGGGTAAACAATTGACTGTGTTCTTTATTGCTTTTGTATTTACTGTCATATAGTAAGTCAGATACGATGTCATAACATTGAACGTGACATTGAGTATCTGCAGCCAGAATTTCAATTGGCATCAGAGCAGGCACCCTGCCTGTATTACTGGGTGAGATCTAGGGATATCACTTTCTGGCACTATGGACAAAGAAGGAGTTTTTGGAAATAGACCACCCATTCTGGATGGAACTAATTATGATTACTGGAAACCTCGTATGATTGCCTTCCTAAAATCTCTGGACAAAAAAGCTTGGAGAGCTGCTGACAAAGGATGGATTCATCCCACCATAACTGAGATAGATGGGACAATCAGTCTGAAGCCTGAGGAAGATTGGAGTAAAGAAGAAGATGAGTTAGCTCTGGGAAATTCAAAAGCTTTAAATGCCTTGTTCAATGGAATTGATAGAAACATTTTCAGACTAGTACATCAATATGAACTGGCCAAGGAAGTTTGGGACACTCTCAAAACTACTCATGAGGGAACTTCCAAAGTAAAAATGTCAAGGCTTCAGATGTTGACCACCAAATTTGAGAATCTAAAAATGATGGAAGATGAAACCATTCATGAGTTTCACATGAACATCTTGGAGATTGCCAACACCTCAGGAGCACTGGGAGAAAAAATGTCAGAAGAAAAACTGGTGAGGAAGATTCTCAGATCCTTGCCTAAAAGATTTGCAATGAAGGTAACTGCCATAGAGGAAGCCCAGGACATTAGCAAGTTGAAAGTGGATGAACTTATTGGGTCTCTTCAGACTTTTGAGATGGGGATCACTGATAATGGTGACAAGAAGAACAAAAGCATAACACTTGTATCCAACACTGATGTTGAATACAAGGAGGATGAAGAAGAAAACATATCAGAAGCTATTGCCATGCTTGGAAGACAGTTCAACAGGCTCATCAAAAGAATGGACCCAAAGTCAAGGTCTAATGTTCATAACATTCCCTCTGACATTGACAGTTCCAGCAGAAGACCAAGGTCAGAAGATAAGGGAAACCAAGGCAGAGGTATTCAATGCCATGGATGTGAAGGATATGGACATATTCGAGCTGAATGTCCTACCTTTCTTAAGAAGCAAAAGAAAGGAATGACTGTTACTTGGTCTGACTATGATTCAGAAAGTAATTCTGAAGAAGAATCTGCCAAACTAGTTACTGCCCTAACTAGTGTTTGTACTTCTGAGAGTGACACTAGTGATGAAGAAGTGACATTTGAAGAACTGGCTGATACCTACAAGAAATTGTGTATCAGAAGTGCTGAAGTCTGTGTACAGAATGAGAAACAATCAAAACTCATTATAAAGCTGGAGGCTGAAAAGAGGGAAAATCTTGAAACTATAAGTCATTTAGAAGGAGAAGTTCAACTGCTGAACTCATAACTGAATCAAATGACCAAATCTGTCAAGATGTTGACCAATGGAACAGACAAATTGGAAGAGATCCTTCAGGTTGGACAAAATGTGGGAAATAAATCTGGACTAGGATTTATGGAAGCAAAGAAATCTGGTACTGGTAAGCAAATGTCAAAACGGATGTCTCAACACAACTCTCAACATCAGAAACAGAGACATATGAAGAAAAGGTACCAAAGATGGAAATGCCATCATTGTGGTAGATATGGCCACATAAAGCCCTTCTGCTTCAGATTACATGGATACCCTAATCAGATCTCAGGTGTCAAACCTAAGTCTAAAAAGGTACCACATGCTCCTCAATGGAAGAAAAAGGCTACTGCACTGATAGCTCACACTTCCCTGAGGGTCTCTGCAAAGGAAGACTGGTACTTTGACAGTGGATGTTCCAGACATATGACTGGAATCAAGAACCTCCTCAATAATGTTAAGCCTCACACCACCAGTTTTGTGACCTTTGGAGATGGCGCTAAAGGTGAAATCAAAGGAGTTGGTGATTTGGACTGCCCTGGAGTTCCAAGTCTGAATGAAGTACTACTGGTGAAAGGACTGACCGCTAATCTCATTAGTATCAGTCAACTGTGTGATCTAGGATTCAAGGTCAATTTCTCAAAATCTGAATGCATTGTAATCAATGAAAAACAAGAGATAGTAATGAAAGGAGTCAGATCCAAAGATAACTGCTACTTGTGGGAGGCTGAGAACTCTAATTCCTCATCTGTGTATTCCATTGCAAAAGAAGAAAAAGAGGTGAAACTGTGGCAGCATAAGCTTGGTCTCCTTCATCTAAGAAGAATGAAGAGAGCTATCTCTATGGAAACTGTCAGAAGAACTCCAAAACTACAGGTTGATGATATCTGTGATGTGGGAAATAAACTTGAAGAAGAATGTGTTGTCAGAACCTTAAGTCATCTTGACAAGGATGTTGGAAATAACAAGTCTCACAAATTCTGTTCTCAAAACATCTGGTCAAAACAGATGCTCCCTGAGTACAATGTTACACAAGATGTTGTGACATTGTGTTGTGACAATCTGAAAACATTCAACATTTCCTTGAACCCTATTGACTTTGAAGAGAAGAAGTCATTTAAACTGGAACATAGGTTCTCTAAGCTTCAGTTGACTGATTCTTCTACCAAGGCTCTTGTTGGAAATAAACTTGAAAATTTGAGGGGCAGGTTGGGTATTCACCAACATGAGAAATTATAGCAATCAGTTTTGCTTAAAACAAGGGTTGAAGGGATTAATTTTATTAAGTCTATATTTAGTGGGTTAATCATATTCTTTCACAATTCCTTCAAAAGCTTTAAGAAGTTGAAGAGACTCCCTTTTACCCCCTACCTCTCTCATCCTTGCAACCTGTTTCCTCCTCCCAATCAAAGATTTTTCTCAAACTACTACTATTACTCAAAGTCAATCAAAATGTCTCAGACATCATCTTCCACCATGGCGGCTTCGTCTTCCTCATCATCGTCATCATCTGATCAAGATTCTAGGGCAATCACTACATGCATAGAATCTGAAGTTCTTGAGGTCACTCCTCTCAGGGAGATGGCCACTGACCCAGCCAGAGTCAAAAAGCTCAGAACCAGACATGCAGGAAGAGCTCAAGCTACAGCCTCTGGTAATTCTTCTCATCCTTCGTCTTCTGTACCTAATAGAGAAGGATCAGTTCAAGTACACCAAGCTATTGCTAGGATGGTTACTAGCATTCTGAGTGGCAACCAATCTGTACCGGGGATTTCTATCCCTTTAAATCAATCAGAAAGTCCAAATGTGGAAGGTTCTGAAAATGTGGATGTCACTGAGGATGTTGTGACACCAAAAGACAACATTCAGAACCCCTCTGAAAAGGCTGCTGATCCACCTATCATTGATGTGGATGAAGATTACTCAGATAATGAACTGATTGCTAATGTGAACCCTAGCATAGCTAGGAGATTGATGAAAAGAAAGAGTAGTCAGAATGATAAACCTGATGGTAAGAAATCCAAGGCTGAAGGGATGGCTGAGAGAAGCATTCAGACAAAAGGGAAGAAGGCACAGGTGCAGACTGCTAGACAACCAATCTCTAAGAAAAGTAAAGAACCTGAAACTTCTGATTCTGATGATGAATCAGAATTTGAGATTGATATTGAAGAAACTCCCATCAGAAGGAAGCTCCCCTCCAGCAAGATTGCTAGAGTGCCTGAAGTGCCAACAGACAACATCTCCTTTCATCATCCTGACAATGCAAACAGATGGAAGTATGTTTGCTTAAAGAGAATAGCCTTGGAGAGAGAACTCAACAATGATGCCTTGGAGTGCAAAGACATCATGGATCTGATCAAGAATGCTGGGCTAATGAAGACAGTGATGAAGTTTAATAAATGTTATGAAAATCTGGTTAAGGAGTTTGTAGTGAACTTGTCTAATGATTGTGCTGATGGGAGGTCAGCTGACTTTGAGAGTGTGTTTGTTAGAGGAAGAAGGGTCAAGTTCTCTCCATCAGAAATCAACAAGTTTCTTGGAAGAACAAATAAGGACTGTCCTGATCTAGAGGCAACTGACAATGAAGTGTGTCTAACCATCACAGCCAGGCAAGTAAAGTGCTGGCCATTGAAAGGGAAGCTGAATGCTAGTAAACTCAGCATGAAATTTGCCATCTTGCATAAAATAGGTGCAGCAAACTGGGTGCCTACAAATCACAAATCAACTATCTCCACAGGATTGGGGAGATTTATCTATGCTGTAGGAACCAAGACTGCCTTTGACTATGGAAGGTACATCTTTGAACAAACTTTAAAGCATGCTGGCAGTTATGCTGTCAAAGGACCAATTGCCTTTCCCTCCCTCCTCTGTGGAATCATCCTTGCACAATTACCTGATATCCTTGTGGCAAGAGATACAGTCTGCAAAAGAGCTCCTGCCCTTGGCCTGCACTACAAACTGTTTCAGGGATCTCATGCTCCAGACATTGTCATAACATCAGCTGAGACATCGTCTGTGAAGACCCAGTCCAAGACATCAGATGTCATAGCTGTTTTAAAAGAAACTTGCAAAGAGCTGGATACTAGAAAAAGGACCCTAGAACTTCTAATTGCCAGGCTAGAAAAGGAGGAAGCTGAAGAAAACAGAAGGGAAGAAGGTGAAGAACATCTCAACATTGAAGAAACTAGCTCCTCAGAATCTGATGACAGTGCTTGAAGGTTGATTGCTGTTTGGTGGTGTTGCTGGTTGGTGCTGATATCTGGTGGAGTTTGGAAGTTGTTCTCTGCTGCTGCTCTTACTATTTTGTTTTGGATAACTGTATAATTTTCTTTAACATGTTTTCTTTGGCCCATTTGTGGCTAAAGAGGGGGAGAATATTTTGGTACTTGCTTAATTAGTACTTGACATTCTGTGTTCTATTTTTCTGCTGTCACTTACTTCTGCTGCTATCTATCTCTGATTGTTTAGGGTCTTTAGCCAAAAATCTGCCAAAGGGGGAGTTTGTAGGTGTTTAGGTATTGGCTTGCATTTTTGGTAAATCCCAAGTGTATGTGTGAATGTCATGATTGATGTCATAACATTCTAGTTCAGGTTGTACTAACTCATTAGGTACCTTTGCAGAAAAATATTGTAATTCAAATACTGATGCTTATAAGTGTGTATCTGAGCATTTTTGCAAAATGATCACATTTTGCTAAATCAGTAGACAGGTTTTCTCAGATGTCATAACATATGTTATGACATCCTGTTCTGAACTAACAGGATTGCAGGATTGGATAAGTCTGAGTTTTTTCAGGAAATAACTCAGTCCTTTCTGAACAGAATCCTGCGTTTTCTGAGGGGTAACCTAGCTCAACCCTAACCTGGTTAATAAAGTCCTGTGACCTGGTCTTTAGGTCAAACGGAATTAACCCTAGGTTTTTGGAAACCCTAACTGAAGTTGCAGCTGCTATATATTCAACAGAGCTGCTGTTTTTCAAGGATCTCTGCTGATTGATTAGAAGATCATTTTGTAATCTGTATAGATTTGTTTATTTGTACTCCAAGCAATTATCATTGTGATAAGTGCCTTGGAATAGGTTTCTATTTGTAAGGGTTGTGTAGCACTTAAAGCTTTGAAGCAAGAGTGTTTGAATGTTCCTTGACTAAAGCTGTGAAGCAGAGTCAAGTTAGTTGTGTACATCACTCAAAGCTGTGAAGCACGAGTGATTGTGTTGCTTGATTAAAAAGCTGTGAAGCTTAATCAAGTGTTTGTTTTTGAAGAGTGTCTTCATCAATTCTTAAGTCAAATTGGTTTATGTATCACTGCTGTGATTGAGGGGTAGTGAGTAGGAACTCAGGTTTAAGTTGTACTTAGATTAGAATTGCATTGGGTAGGTCTTAAGTGAAGGAGATAAACTGGTTGGTTTATTCCTGAATTAACATCTCTTATAGTGGATTCTCTCCCTGGCTTGGTAGCCCCCAGAGTAGGTGTTGTTGCACACTGAACTGGGTAAACAATTGACTGTGTTCTTTATTGCTTTTGTATTTACTGTCATATAGTAAGTCAGATACAGTGTCATAACATTGAACGTGACATTGAGTATCTGCAGCCAGAATTTCATCATGTACTTAACTTCAGCCTCCAAGACCGCTATCATTCTAGTTTTGGCCACATATGCCGAATTTGTTTGCAGAGTTTGTGACTCAGTCATCATCACCAAACTCACTTCCCCAGCCTGTTGGCCGTATATCATCAACTACTCCAAAGTCAATGTTGGATAAGTCTTCTTTATCCCATTGAAAGCCTTGGTCGGAGTGCAGGTATAGGGAGTAGAAGGCATTAGGAGTTGGGGTTAAATCAAACTCAGGTGGATTGCATGGCCCTATATGAGCCAAATTTCTGTCGAAAGTATTCTTTCCGACACTATTGATTTCACCTAAGTAATAACTCTGATCTGCTTCGATGTTTTCCACAATGCCGTCGGGACGCCATATTGTGACCCTTTGGTGCATCGAAGATGGCACTACTCCAATGCCATGTATCCACTCTCGACCTAGGAGCAGATTGTAGTTGGGTTTTGCTGAAATCACCATGAACATGGTGGGTCGGAGGATTGATCCTACTTTGAGGTCCAGCTGTATGACACCCATTGTGGTGCCTATGCCCCCTTCATAGTTGGATAAGACCATGTTATGTGGCTTTATGTCAGCATCTCTCTTGCCTAACTTTTCCAACATGATTTTTGGTATGATATTGATGGTTGCCCCACAATCAACCAGAATTTTATTTATAGTTATCTCCCCTATTTTTTCTCTAATGAACAGGGGTTTCAGATGGCTCTTCATAGCCTCCGTTGGTGGCTCAAAAAATGCGTTCTGTTCTTCTACACAACCATTGTTCATTATATAGTAACATACTAGCTTGTGTCTAGCCATTTCTTGTTCAACCATTAGGTCTGTTTCTTCAACTTCGACCTCACGGTTGTATTCTTTAGGTAACACGTATATGACATTCACTATGATGTCTAAACTGTCACCGGAATCAGAGTCGTCTTCATCATTCGACCCACATTCCTCCACCCAAGGCATATGATTTCTCTCTAGGGGCTTCCTTTGTTTCCTATGCATATTAGTGCTAACCTCTGGATGAGGTCCAACTTCCTCTTTTTCGGCCTTTCGCCGTCTTTGGAATCTTCTCCACTGCGAGCGAGACATAGGATTTTTTCCCTTATAATTGCTCGACACATGGGTCATTTTATTCGACGCAGAAGCATGGTACTCCTTTCTGTAATCTAAAGAAGACCCTCTTGGCACGTCGAACGCCTGCCATCTTTCTTCATTTGGCCTCTTTCTTCCCATGGTGTTTAGCCAAGTATCTGTAGGCACATTAGTTGGAGGCCTAAAAGTTGGTGGCCTCCTTTCCTGACTCATGGGTCCTTGTTGACGCCCCCTGCTGGGTCAAATCTGAGTTCTGAACCCATTCTTTGTTGGGCATTGGTGCCCTGTTTTGCTTTCACAATCTGCATAGCTTGTATGTGCTCAGCGACTTTCTTGTCGAAAATGGAGCTACATCTAGGACATAACATTACTTCTGATTTCTTATTATGGCACCTATGCAGAAAATCTGCCAGATCTTCATTCTCCTTTGGGAATGCAGTTTTGTTTACTTCTTCTTGTCGAATGGCTTCCTCTGAGGCTTTGGCGCCAGAGACTTCAACCATGTTAACCTGCATGTTGCTTTTGGCAGCAAGGTTCATCTTCTGCATTTTGGCTTCTAGATTCTCTGTCGAACCTTTTACAGCAGCCAAATAAGAACCTGTGGTGGTTCTTTTGCTGGAACTCTCAGCAACTCCTTTGTTTTTGTTTGGGTCTTCAGCAACCCGTTTGATCAGTTTTAGGCTTTCAGTAGCCTTCTTGTTCGACCCTTGGGCAATTTCCTTCTTCAAATCTAGGCCTTCAGTGGCCTTTCTTACCCCTTCAATAGTTTTTCTGGATATGTTCCCAGTAAAACTTCCAAAGATGGGTTTTGTGATGAAATCTTCAGAAACTTCCACCATGTGAATGCCAATTGGTTCGACATAATGTGCCTCCATCTACAGTGGGTTGGTGTCGATTGTCATTGCTGGTTTATCAGCAAATTTCAGCCTTCCTTCCTTTAGCGCTTGTTGGACAAGATCCCTGAAAAGGAAACATTGTGAGGTTTTATGTCCCAAAAAATTATGGTATTTACAAAAACCTCTTTTCTTTCTCTATTCTAAAGGAGGCAATTTTGCCCCTGGGGGCACTATCATCTGGCCATCTTTAACTAACAGATCAAATATTTCATCACATTTGGATATGTCGAAACTATAGGTTTTCTTAGGAAATTTGTCACTGTTTTTCTCAGGCTCTATAGGATTCTTCCCATTTGATGGCACTAACAATTTACAAGAATATGGTGGTCCTTGTTTTAACTCTGCTAAGTCTATTTCGCCTTCTTCGACATCTATCGGATCATTTGATGTCTCTGGATCGTTATCATCCATTTCAACATAGGCTACCCTCTCTCGTCGATGAGTTTTGGCAGCCTTAGCTTTCTCAGCTTTAAGGCGTTCTACTTGTCGAACTCTATCAGCCAGTTAGGCCATATCCCTTAGGTATTGTGTATCTAACTTTTTCCTAATTGAATAGTCCAGGCCCTCTGTTGCTATTTCGACCAATTCATGCTCAGGCACTTGGGTAAAGCATCTGGCTTTGAGTAATCGAAACCTATTTAAATACTCATCAATTGGCTCTATAAACCTCCTCTTAATGCTAGCCAATTCTTTTAGACTTATCTTGGTTTGACCCATGTAGAAATGTTCATGGAACAATCTTTCCAATTGGTTCCAGTTGTGGATCGAATTGGCTGGGAGAGTTGTGAACCAAGTGAAAGCATTCTTGGTTAGGGAACTTGAGAAATATTTGATTCTAAGACTTTCGTTGTTTGCTATTTCCCCGACCTCGATCAAATATCTGGCCACATGTTCGACAATCGACTCTGTCGTATCCCTTGAAAATTTAGTAAACTTTGGCCCCTTTCCTCTAGGTGGTAAGTCTGTTTGCAGAATATATTCTGACAATGGGGAGGTAAAGTTTGGTCTGTGAAAACCAACATTCATCTCGTTTTGCATCATAATCCTTTCAATCATGGTAGTTAAATTATTGTCCGTCCCATAGTTTTGGTGCCAAACTTGTTGTATTAATTCGTCAGCATTTTGGTTTCTATTAGCCATAATAACTCCTTGATCGATTTCTCTAGGGTGTCGTGGTACTTCGACCCTTAGTTGTTCTACTTCTACTCTAGGAATCTGGGGGTTTGGATTAACAGTCAAATTCTCCTCCATAATTACCCCTTGATTTGCTCTTACTGGCATTCTCTGGGGTTGTCGAACAACTTGGGGTACTCCAAAGAATTCAGCCATGCGCGTCATTTGCGCTGTCATCTGTTGATTCGACTGCGTGGCAGTCTGGATGAGGGGGTTTAGCACTGTACTTAGAGTTTGTGCTAACATTTGTACCATATCATGATTACTCTCATCCATCTGTTGCCTCAAAATTGCTGTCGAAATATTCGTGAGGCTTGGTATCACATGAGACGGCCCTCCCAAAAATTGGTTTCGACTGGCTCCAGACCCCTGTAATGGCGATGTTGCATTCACCAAAGGTTCTGAAAAAGTGGAAGCAACATTCATAAGGCTAGCCATTTCAGTAGTTGGCATGCCATATGGTTGCTCTCGACCCATCCAGGTTGTCGAAAATCTTAGGGGCACAGATGATCGGGATCCTAGGTTTATCCTTGGAGGAGGCGTTCCTAATGGACCTCTTGGACCTACATATGAAAGTAAGGGTCCAGTTTGATTAGTAGTTAACGTTGGTATTGATCCAATGGAGGTTGGGATATTCCCTTTGACATCGGTATTAACCACTATTCCAGTAATTGGTGGAGGTATTTCTCCATGATTTGGCTCGTTAGCCATACTACTCTCGCTATTTTTCTTCCTAACAGTATGGTTGTTGGTTACTTTACCACTTCTCAATAACATGCAACGTTATAACTGTACAGGAAAAACACAATAACATAAACAAGATTTTTAATAAAAATTAGCAACGTCCCACCTGGTGTGCCAATTTGTTTACCGTTGTTTTTGGTAAACAACCGCTGATCTCCAAAAGGGCAAGTTCTTTTTGGTTTACTTACGGGATCGATCAGATTAATCCCAGAATATATGCTAATTTTTATGTAAGATGTATAAGCAGGAAGAACACATGTTCGACCCAGAGAAAAGATGTTTGAGATTTTGGAAAGGTAAACAGAAATGCAGGAATGCAGGTGAAAGAAGTAAAAAGATAACTTTGCAAGACAATAGTAAAATAATGTAAAAGACTTTCATTAATGAAAAGAGGTGTTTCCAACGTACATTTCTCAGCCTTTATCCTTTCTCACGCAATAGTTACTTGGATAATGTTTGAGTGACTTAGTACAATCAGTTGAACACCCAAAAAAACTACACAAGTTTCCTAATTTATACTAAAGACAAGTAACCGTCGAGGGATCATTCTGTGCTAAGATGAAGACAAGTGTCTTATGCATGTCCCTCGACCTATGGCTTTCAGCCACGTTGCTTCTTCTTAGCCCCTGGCGAAACTGCCTTTCCTTCCAATAATTCAAAATTCAAATATCCCTCGTATCATGTGTCAAAGCGAAGATATTTTCCTATCCGTCGAAGGACATAAGTCCTCTTCAGTCGAACAGGCCTGAAGGTGAGTTCTGGTCGAACGTTCAAAAAATAACTTAGATTTTCCTCCTAAGTTATTTCATATGTCGAATATTCTCCTTGTCTTGGTTTATTCCAGTTTTTTGGTCTAAAAGACCAAATATAGTAAGTGTCGAATTTGGGAGCCAACAAGATGATATTTATGTGGAAGCTAGTAACTGGCTAGATCAAGGTTTTTTTCAGCAGTGCTAAATGAAACTAACATCTACCTTACTCTGAAGTGTGCGAAGCCAAAGGATATGAAGTATTTAAGACCAATTTTTATTTGTAATGTTGTCTATAAGATTGTGTCTAAGTTGCTAGCTAATAGACAAAATCGTATTAGATAAGTGTATGTCGGAGGAACAATCAGTGTTTGTGGAAGGGCGGTCTATTCTTAATAATGTTATGGTGACAGCGGAGATTATTCATGCATTAAAAAGAAGGACATGTGGTAGTATTGCTCACCTTGCTCTTAAAATTGATATTAACAAGACTTATGATAAAGTTGATTGGGGATTCCTTAAAGGCATTCTTCTTCGCACGTGGTTTGATGAGAAATGGACCCATTGGATAATGATGTGTGTGACTTTGTGCATTATTGTGTTCTTGTTAACACCGATAGAATTGGACCAATTTTACCAGGGAGAGGATTAAGGCAAGGAGACTCACTGTCTCCATACCTTTTCATTCTTGTTTCTGAGGGTCTTTCTGCCTTGATTAGAGGTGTTGTTTCTCGCGGAGATTGACATGGTGCACAAACTTTTAGGGGGAACTTAGTGTGTCCCACTTACTTTTCATTGACGACTATTTTTTGTTTTGTAGGGCTAACCTTACTGAGTAGATAACTCTTACGGAAATTCTTAAAACCTATGCAGCGGCATCGGGCCAAGATATCAACCTTATGAAATCTGAGGTGTTTTTTAGTCGCAACCTAAGTTATGCAGCTCAGGAGGACTTGGGTAAATTGATGGGGGTGCAACATGTATTGGGTACATGGGCCTATTTGGGATTACCATCTATGGCTAGTAGAAATAAGAAGGCGACATTTTCTTTTGTTAAGGGTAGAATCTGGAAGAGAATTAATTCATGGAGCGGTAGATCTTTATCAAAAGTAGGGAAGGAGATAATGATCAAATTAGTTCTTCAATCAATTCCGGCTTACATAATGAGTGTTTATTTGATTACGGATGAGGTGGTGAAAGATATTGAAAAAATGTTGAATTCGTTTTTATGGGGAGGTGGGAGAAATAACAAGGGTATTAGATGGATGGCTTGGGAGAGGTTGACATCGCTGAAAAGTGAACGAGGTTTGGGGTGTAGAGATTTCAAAGCTATTAACATGGATATGGTAGCAAAACAAGGGTGTAATTTGTTGTCAAAGCCCAATTTACTTGTTTCCAGAATTTTCAAAGCCATGTATTTTCCACGATCTTCTTTTCTAGAAGCTAAGATTGGTAACAACTCGAGTTTTGTTTTATGAAGTTTGTGTAAGGCCAAGGATGTGCTGAAGATTGGGTGTAGGTGGAGTATTGGGGATGGTAGTAGCATTAAAGTTATGCATGATCCATGGCTTCGTGATCGGGGAAGTTTGTGGGTGAATGGTCCGCAAGTGCAAGGGATGTATGATCTTAGTGTGAAAGATCTTTGGCTACCTAATACAAATCAATGAGATGTTAATAAGGTGAGATAAGAGTTTGATTATGTAGGAGACAAAGTTATTATTAGAGTTCCGCTAGTGGAGGATGTGATAGAGGATAGGATGGTCTGCCAAGAGGAGCAAAATGGGGATTATAGTGTGAAATCGGGTTACGGGTTATGGAGGAAAGTGAAAAGTAATGCTAGTATGGGTACCGTTGAGGGTAATTGAAGTTCTCTCTGGAACATTACCGTGCCACCCAGAGACAAACACTTGCTTTGGAGGATTTGTAGGGGTTGCCTTCCGACTCATTCTAAGCTTCAACAACATCATGTTCAATGTCCATCCCTTTGCCCTTGGTGCAAACTAGAAGATGAAGACGAGTGGTGTAACACCCCATTTAAATATTGTAGAACTATGTTGGTTTAACTAAGGAGATGTGAGAATTTAGTATAATTCGATAATTAGAGTAGGTTTTGAATAATATTATAATAATGATAATTCTGGTGAAGGATGAAATATCCCATTATTATTAAATAAAAACAATATCATTGTTGATTAAATGATGTATTTGCCACTAATGATATTATTATTATTATTATTATTATAACTATTGTTATTATTATTATTATTGGGAAATGATAATAAGGAATAATTAGAGAGAGTGACATAAGTATTTTGAGAGAAACTGCTTTCACGTGAAAAGAAAAGAAGGGAAGAGAAGAGAAGTTAGGGCAACAGGGTGACAAGGAGAATCCCATCATTGTTGAAGGATCAAAGCTCCAAACTAAGGTAAGGAGGATAATAGATTCTCTAAATGGTGATTATAACATAAGAGGGTAGTGAGGGTTTCTTTCCCTCTTTAGGTTTGTAAATAATTGATGTATGTGACCTTGTTCTTGCTTGATTTATGTTGCCTCTATATGATTGGTAATTGATGTGTTGTCCATGGTGTGATTGTTGGTAATTGTTGTCATTGTAGTGTTGTTTCATGAGAATCCCTAATATGAAATTATAGATCTAGAGAGTTGATAAATAAGTGATTTTGATGTAGAAAACTGTCGTAGAATAATTTATTGATGAATTAGATTAAGTTTATAGATAACTCTACGTAAAAACACGATTTTAGGTCCAATTTGGGAGAGTGAAAATGTGAAAAATGATCACAAGTTGTTCTGGTGCAATAACAGGTTTCTATACGCGTATGGTACGCGTGTGAGGGGATATCCCAGGGGTTGTACGTGTACGATATATGCCATGTCCCCAGAACCAGCATGGTCATCTGCTGGTATGCATATGGGGAAGTGCCATACGCGTATACATGGAGCCAAAGGCATATGAGAGTTGTCTGAAAGAGTTGAGAGAGAAATCACCTCTAGTGGTACGCGTATGAGGCTGTCAGTTGGACCCAACATGTCAGATACACGTATTAGATGGGCGGGGAAGAAGCCGTACACGTATGGGCAGGCCGATGTGCAAAAAATTCCGTTTTCACGATTCCTTTCTCGTTTTCACGTGTAGTGCAGTTTCTTTTGGTCCGTAATGACTAGTATGACTTAGACAGATATAGAAAGGTTTGTAATAATGTGAATTATGTTGAAACGTAGAACTTAGTGGGAATTTTGTATGGTGTTGATATTGAGTGAGGTGACCTAACATGTGGTTGTTGTATGAATGATGTATGAAAGAATTGCTTATGATGTTATGTAGTTGTAAATGCGGTGGTTATTGAATATACATGATAAATTGATAACATGCTTAGTTGTTGTGATGCCATGATGTTATGTTGTTGTAGTGTTCTTATTGCCGAATATACATGAGTAATTGCTAATATGCTTAGTTGATATGATGTTATGATACTATATTGTAATACTATGATATTATGCTGTGTAATATTGTTGTTGTTGGATGTCCATTATGGATTGATAATATACATAGTGGATTGTGGTACTTTGACACTATGTTGTTCAAATGTTGTTGTAATGTTTGATGAAGCGTGATACGATGATGTTGCATTGTTGGATATATGAAAGCATGTTGTTACTATTCGCTATTGCTATCGTTGCATGTATAGTGAAGGCTTATGCTCTGTTGGTGGCCTTTATTGGCAATATGTTGTGGGCCTATGCCCTGTGATTGTATATTTAAATTGTTTCCTTTTGGTGTTGCATGCATACATTGGTGAGGGCGTATGCCCTGTTGTTGGCCTGTAATATCGTTATGTTGAGGGCTTATGCCCTGTTGTTTCACTATTTGGCATTATGGAGAGGACTTATGCCTTGTTGGTACCACATGTATTTAGTTGTTGTCGGTTGCATTACATTGCACTATCTTGATTTGATGTTGTGTTATATGAGTGAAGAATGTGTTATAAAGTATTGTGTGAAATGTGCATTTTGTGAATTATGTGGATTGTGTGAAATACTACTCCTTAGCATGTGACATTCACTGTATATTTATTGAATGTAATTATCACCCCTTTTCTGTTGTTCTGTCTGTGCTCCTCCAAGAGTACAGATAATCAGGTACCGGAATAGTGCTTGGAGTATGAGTTGTCTGATCGAGTCTTAGGAGTCGTTCTGATGATATTATGGAAATTTATTTGTTTAGTATTTGTCGTATTTGTTATGTATCTTAACTTCAAATTTATGTTGAACCATGAATTTTGTGGAGACTGTTGTTATTAAAGCCGTATTGCTATGAGATTGAATATTTGATATTTCCATTGTATAAATAATTCTTTTATGAGAAATGAAGTAATAAAATGATTTGAAATTCTATGAGTTTTTGGAAGATGTGACATCCTACTTGTGTATTCTGATATATTTTCGTATATTATATTATAATTATTCATGTGGGAAAGTGGGGTGTTACAAGTGACATGTGTTTTTTGGGTGCTTTTCCATGGTTCATAGATGGTATGGAGTAGGTTTGTTATCTATAATTGAACCTTGTTTACATACTTTCAACAATGTTAAGTCCCTCATTCTTGATGTTTGTAGCAAAGAGGATCGTAGAAAGGCACGTAGATTTGCTTTGTTGCTTGAATTTCTTTGGAAGAGCAGAAATAATGTGGTTTGACAGGACACTCGTGAGGATGCTATGCAAATGGGGTTGCAAGCGTATTATAATTGGCATGTCTGATTTTTAGCTAAAGAAGATAAGACCTCCAATACGGGTATTACTCATACAGGGAATTGGAACCCCGCCGGTAGTTGGTCAAGTGAAATGTAATATTGATGCAGGTTTTAATAATGTGTGTGGAACAACTAATAGAAGTTGGTATTTCAGGGATCATCTAGGGCGCTTTCTCACAGCTGGTGTGGCTTGGGATGTGGGTCTCTCATCTGTTATTGAAGCTGAAGCTACTGCCTTGAAAGAAGTAATCCAAAATGCTATTTCCTTACAATTATCTTATGTTATTTTTGAAAGTGATTGTCAAAATGTTGTCCGGGATGTCTGTTCTAAGCATCTGGGTAACTCTGAGTTTAGTATTATTATTAAAACTATACAACGCTTATTAATTTCTTTCCCGAACATTGAAGTAAAGTTCATTAAGTACCAAGCGAATTTAGTTGTCCACACGTTAGCTAAGACGGCCAATTCTTGAACTAGGCATAGTATCCTAAATATGATACCTCTATGTATTGAGTTATTCGTTATGAATAAAAGTCGTTAAGTTTGCTTTTGTCAACAAAAAAACCTTAATTTCTACAACATGTCCTAAGTGAGAAAGTTGTGATTGTTGTACTACACATTTGTTTTCCTGTTCGATCAAAATTCTCATATTTGATGCAATGACCAAATATGGTGTGTAACCAACCATATTTTTGTGATTAAGGGACGTTTGTTTCTAAGAGTTCATAAAAGATTCTCAGAAATAAATTACTTGAGAATAAAAATATGAAGATTTGATTCCCGAATATTTTTCTAAAATTATGTTTGACATATAATTGATGTTCTTTGGAAAATGAATATATATATATATATATATATATATATATATATATATATATATATATATATATATATATATATATATATATATATATATATATATATATATATATATATATATATATATATATATATATATATATATATATATAATTATGTGAAATTTTATGAGAATGAATATTCCCACCTTCTTTTTATGAGAATAAAATTATGAAAATTATAAAAGTCATGGAAGTTATTTCACTCCAAAGAACTTTTATTTCTTAAGAATAATTTTTTTCAATCTTGTAATAAATATAAGAAAATAATTATTTTACACTCATTAAATATAATTTCTACACTTGAAACAAACGCCCCATACATTTTATAATAAAAATCAATTTAGGATTCGGAATTAATTCGAAGTAACTAATTTTTGTATACTATAAAAATTCTGGTAATTTGCATTTCGCCGACTAAATCACGTAAGAATAAAAACTGTGTCTTCTAAGACTTTTGAGTTTGGACTAAAAATTGTTAAGTGAGATTTATTAACTTTTTTTATAGGAAACACTATCAACTTGAAGTAACATACTTTATTTTACACGTTGAGCTTGCATTTATTTATTTATTTTTGTTATATTGATATTTTTATGTAGATGTTAAAACTCTTTTTTGATAATTAAACATTTAAAATAATTTCATCTAAACTATCTAAATATAGTTTCATAACCAAAGATCATTTATATAAATTCACCTAAAATAAAATTACACATTTAATTTATTGTTAATTTTTCAAATCAAATAATTTATAATTTTATTTTCACAGCAGAACCAACTCTATAATAATACACCATAAATTCCAAATGCTAGTTTACGAAAAATAATGAATGGATTTTCTTAAAATCTATACTTTAGAAGATTTTAGATATTTTTATCATGGATTTTAAATATTTTAACAAATGTAAGTCAGTTATTACTAGACTTTTATGCATTCTCATGTCATCTTGATCCCAAATATTTAAGTGATTCTCTCTTTCCGTCTTAAATAAAAGTTTTTTAAAATTGTGTTTATCTCTGATTTTGGTAAACAACGTTGATCTCTTAACAAAAAATTTATTGACGAGATCGATCAGGGAATTTCAGTATCGTGCTTCAGTTTTCGAGTGTTTTCATAAAACATGTTCAAAAAGATTCGTTTGACTAGTGTCAAACGAGTTTATAAGCAATAAAGCAAGACTTGTAAAATAAAACAAAAGACGTTTTAAACCGTAAATATAAATGACATAACATCAAAACAGTTGAAAATAGATTGATTAAAACGTACATTGCCCTAGTTTGACTCATTTCGCTTGTTCGCTTGACTCATTGCACTATGCACTAAGTGCTTTATTTATAGTACATGAAAACTAACTACTTTCTGGCAAGCTCGCTTCCTTGTACACCACGTGTCTCTGGTAACTTCTCTCCATGATCCCACATTCTCCATTCCTACTATCGAACCCACGTTCTCCATTCATAACACTTTGCTTTGCTAGTTATGCACTCTTTGGAATTTTTAACGTTTCTGGGCCCAATTGATTCCTCATGAGGCCTCTTTCTGGTTGACTGCATCCACAAACCCAATTGACTACTTATGAAATCTCTCCTGGTCGACTGCTTTTATGGTCGACTTTTCATAATTCAAAGTTTTCAAAGCACCTTTTTGGCTTTTGGTTGGATTTTAATCTGTGTGAAAAATCCTAGTCAACAAATTGCCCTCCAAAATGTCCTTTTCGACTGAAAGAACATAAATGAACATTCTAATCCTCTTCTCTTAGTGCAAAGTGACATCATCGTAATCATGACCTTTTTCCTCAAACATCACATCTGCGATCACACAACCACTTCCCTACTTTTTAGCTTCAACTTCCTAGGATAAACGTGGCCCCCAACTCACCAACTTCTCCAATCAATCGTCATTTGCCTGACACGTGCTTGGTCGTGTAGCCACATTTTACCACTTTCTTCCCAAACATTTGCTTTTCTTGATGGTATAAATACCCCTTTCATCTCTTCAATT
This sequence comes from Vicia faba, assembly GCA_948472305.1. Lineage (NCBI taxonomy): Eukaryota > Viridiplantae > Streptophyta > Magnoliopsida > Fabales > Fabaceae > Vicia > Vicia faba. Next base: position 1,151,844,869 of record OX451739.1, on the reverse strand, counting down.
TCCTTTTTATGTTCTTTTTGCATACTCAGGCTCTCTGTTAAGAAGTTCTTATTTTTACTTATTGTTTCAGCGACTGACAGTTAAACCTAAAAAATGTCCCACCAAGATTGTCTTGAAATCTTCCAAGACCAAAAAGAAACCAACCATGGTCTTGACTGATAGTGAGCCTTATGGGAGCGACCTAAACTCTCTTGTCACTCAGGATACTTCTGAATATTCTCCCATCAGTGAGGGATTGGAGGATGATGAAAATAATGAAAGTCTATGGGAGGATACAGGAGATGATAGTCTAAAGGGTTCTGAACATGCTTTTGCTGTTGGTGTCACCACAACTCCCAATCAAAAGAAGTGACTCCTCAGGAAACTGCGTATTCTGTCACCATTTCGACCCTTCCCAACGTGATTCCTACAACCGCCACCATGTCTCCCCAACAAGTTGTTGCTCTAAGGAAAAATAACCCCTTTGAGTACTTGAAGTTTTTGGTGAATGCTAGGAACCGTTTGACTGATAGAGGCTCCAACACTTATACTGCATCTTGAGGCGTATCTTTTCTTGGGACTCAAGAAGAAGTTCTTAATCGTCTCAAAACCATGCTATTCCATGTTGATTTGATCACCCATTTAGAGGCGTACCCTTCTGATGGCCTTAATTTCTTGGTTGAGACATCTACCTTCCTTGACCAGCTTTTAGTTAACTTGGCCGAAAAGAAAGAGATCCAGGAAAAACATCTTCCTAAGGAGAAATAACACACTATTGAATTGGCTTTCGTGAACTTTTCTATGGTTTCTAGTAAAGAATTGAAGAAAACTCTTGATAAAGAAAAAGCAGACTTCAACACTAGGGCCAACAATATCTCCCAATGGCAACAACAGATCATGGTGTTGAAGCGGAAAATTGAAGAGCTGGAGAAGCAAATTAATGAGACGGAGACTTTGCAAGCTGTTGGGTTTCACATAGCTGAACAAGCATTGAATAATGAAGCTCTTGTTGGGGTCGCTCATCTGGAGCGTGTTGGCGCATTGGATATTAAATTGGCCAACCTTGACACATCTATTTCATTAACCAATGATCGTCTGGCACTTGCTCGAGAATTCTATATAACCCTCAAGAATAATGTGCCTTTTTAGCCTTTTTTGATTTCACATGTACTATGGATTTAGTCTTTCCATAGTTTTTTGTAATGCTTAATTTACATTCCGAGCCTCTTGGCAGCCCCTTCATTATGCAATGAATTTTGTCCTTTGTTTATTATAATTTCTTGCAACATTGGCCTATACCTCTTTAAGTAATTTCTGTTTACTCATAGTATTCGACCTTCTGGTGTGAGCTCCTCAATCTCATAAGCATTGTTGGAAAAAACTTGCACTACTCGAAATGGTCCTTCCCAATTTGGTGACCATTTTCCCAGGACTAAGGACGAACGCCGTTGCATTCACCCTTTTATTATAGGCCTATGCTACTTATTCTTTCTGCTTGAACAAAGTATCTAATGCTTCTAGCCTATGTTCTTCAACATCTACCAACGTATCATACATTATTCCCCAATAATATTCAATAGGAATATCTGATTGCCTTTGCACTCTCACTGATTGTAGATGAATCTCTAGAGGTAATACTGCTTCGTGCCCATAAACTAAGTTGAAAGGCGTTGTGTTAGTCGACTCCTATGGTGAGTTTCAACTTGCCCACAATTATTGGCCCAGAGTTGTATCCAGCTTCTAGGCTTTTGCCTAACATGTTTTTTGATCAAACTTATAATGACCTTATTTGTTGCTTCGACCTGCCCATTTACCTGGGCATAATATGGTGTTGATGTTAACAGTTTGAACCCCATTTCTACAGCAAACTCAGTTACTTTTCGACCTATGAACATGGTTCCTTGGTCAGTTGTTATAGTTTCTAGTATCCCAAACCTATGTATGATTTGATTTTTAATAAAGGCCATTACTTCCTCTTGATCTATTTTACCCAAAGCGACCGCCTCTACCCGTTTTGAAAAATAATCAATGCCCACCAGGATGTACCTATGGCATTTTGATGAGGCAAGTTTAATTTCTCCTATAACATCCAAAGCCCATCCCCTGAAATGCCAAGGTTTGATGACATAATGTAATTCTCTAGCTGGCACATGTTGAATTCCAGAATGTTTTTGGCATTCTTGGCAGCTTTTGGCGAACTCAATGCAATTTTTTAACATGGTCGGCCAATATACTCCTGGTTGACATAACAACCATTTCATTTTTTATCCTGATTGATGTGTACCACAAGCTCCGCTATATACCTCAGATGTTACCACATATGCTTTGTTTTCCCCTAAGCATTTTAACAACACCCCTTCAGGCGTTTTCCTGAATAATTCGTTCCCTATTACTCTATAACTTAACACCCTATACTTAACTTTACGCTCTGTCGACTCAACTGGATTTTTTAAGTAGTCCACTATAGGTTTCCTCCAGTCGTTCTCAGTTAATGCATCAATGGCAAAAACTTCTTCTACTATTTCAAAATTACCAAAATAATCATAATTCAGGAGATCACAGATCACTTCAGGCTCTGCCCCTCAAGTTTTTGTCATGTGTGTGTTCTCAAACACCATTTTATCTTTTACCTCAATGAACTCGTCTATGCTCTCTTTGGGTATCTTATATCCAGACGCTAATTAGGCCATGTCATTTTCTTCTTGGTTGTCAATACGCCTCACATGACTAATCGACATGTTATCAAATTTCCGAAGTAACGAAAATGCTTTAGCCACATACATTACCAAATGATCTTTAACACACTTGTATTCTTTAGTCAATTGTTTCACCACTAACTCTGAATCTCCTTTGATGTTAACATCTTTGATTCCCACGTCTAACATAATTTATAGTCCAATTAATAAAGCTTCATATTCAGCCTCATTATTGGAGCATTTGCCTTTAATCTTATAATGAAATCTAGTTGGAACTCCATCTGGTGATAAGATAAAAATACCTACCCAATTCCTTGTTTATGTTTGGAACCATCAAAATAGCATTGCCAAGAATTAGTACCTACACAAGCTTCATTGATGTCGACCACTGAATGGTCAACTATAAAGTCTGCAATAATTTTCCCTTTGACTGCCTTTAAACGAACATACGTTAAGGAATATTAAGTTAATGCTAACGCCCATTTGCCAATTCGATTGTGTAAAATAGGTTTAGATAACATGTGCTTAATAACGTCAAAATGAGAATAAATAGAAACTTCAACTGATTTTATATAATGCTTGGGTTTAGTACATGAAAAATATAAACATAAACATAATTTTTCAATTGCATTATATCTAGTTTCAGCGTCATTTAACACTCGACTAAGGTAATAAATGGCTCTTTTGATCCCATTCTCATCTTTCTGGGCTAGCATGCTTCCTATTTTCGACTCCGACGTTGCAATGTAAAGTTTTATGCCTTTGTTTCTGTTTGGGGGTGCTAATATTGGAGGCTTCACCAAGTAGTCTTTCAAACAATTGAATGCCTCTTGATGGTCTTTTCCCACTTGAATTCAGACTCTTTGCCTAGTTTTAACAACAGAGAAAATGCCAGAGTCTTTCCTCTCATGTTTGACATGAATCGTCTCAAGAAATTTATCTTTCCTAACAAAGATTGGAGTTCTTTCTTCATTGTTGGCGCATTGGTACTCAAAATCGCCTTGGTTTTATTCTGGCTGATTTCTATACCCTTCTTGTGTACTACAAAACCCAGAAAATCTCTTGCACGAACATAAAAAGCACATTTTAGTGGACTAATTTTTCATCCATATTCCCTCATTCTAACAAAAGACTGTCGAAGGTGGTCTAAATGACCAACCCCTGAGGGTGATTTGACTACAATATCGTCAATGTACACCTGCATGAAGGTGTCTATTAAATCATGAAACGTTGAGTTCATTACCCTTTGATAAGTAGCCCCAATGTTTTTCAAACCAAAAGGCATGACTACCCACCCATATGTGCCTAGTGCCCCAAGGCATCAAAACGCAGTTTTGTGGGTATCTTCCTCGGTGATAAAAATTTGATTGTAGCCTGAATATCCATCAAAAAGACTTAAATATTCATATCCTGCGGCTGAATCGACCATCATTTCTTCCACAGACATTGGGTATTCGTCTTTTAGACTGGCTTTATTTAAATCCCTAAAATATATGCAAATTCTTAAAGTTCCATTTTTCTTTACTATAAACACTACATTGGCTAACCATTCAACATACTTGGCTGTCCTGATGAATCTTCTCTTCAACAACCATTCAATCTCCATTTTTATTTTGGACTGCACCTCTGGTGCGAACCTCCTTGGCATTTGTTTGAATGGTCGCTTGCCTGGATTTATGAGTAGTCTAATTTATACCATTTCCCTGCTCAAACCAGGCATCTCGTTGTAATCCCATGCAAAGTAGTCTTTAAATTTGTTAAGAAATTTGATTACTTGATCCTTCATCTCGATGTCAATCTTGGTGCTGATGTATATAATTTGCTTAGTCGTGCCATCACCCAGGTCAACTTCCTCCAATGGATCTTGTGCTTGCATCTTCAAAATATTATCTCTTGGGTCTTTCTCAAACCCCAAAGGCTCTTCTTCATATATGCAATCAAGCCTTTGGCTTTCTGAAGCTGTTGTTTGGCTTGGTTCTCCAAGCTTTTCCACCATAATGGCTTCAGGCGCCATATTTGAAACACTTCTAGCCTCTAAGGCCGAATTTATCCTGTTTTAGGCCATATAAGCTAAAATCCTTTCCAGAGCATTCAGCTTAGGCATCATCATGAGTTTTCTCTTCCCACCCAGTAGGTTCAAACTCCCCTTATGTAGTTGGATATGTATCCAATTTTTATTGGTCCCAAATGAACCCATGAGTGGGGTGTAAGGTTAGAAATTTGAGTGCATTAGGATGTGACTTGATCACTGAATCTTCAGAACCGCACGGAGGTATGGTAGCTAATGCTTTGTCAAAATTCTTCCTATTGATTACATTCACATCAATAGTAAAATAATCGTGGTTTGCCTCAATATTATCCACAATCCCATCCTAATGCCATATGGATAAGTGTTGATGCAGAGTTGATGGTACTGCCCCAATGCCATGTATCCACTCACGTCATAGCAATAAATTATAGTTTGCTTTGGACGCAATCACCATAAACAATGTTGGCCTTGAAGTCGAGCCAACTAGTAGATTTACTTGAATCACATCCATTATGTGACTTGTTTTTCCTTCATAGTTCGACAAAACCATATTATATGGTTTAAGGTCAGTGTCGAACTTTCCAATCCTTTTCAGCAACGATTGTGGCATCAAGTTCACAACACCACCACCATCAACGAACACTTTGTTCACATGGAAACTATCAACTTTATCCCTTATAAACAAAGGCTTGAGATGATACATCATATCAGATGTAGGTTTCTCAAACATTGACTGTTGTTCTTCAACTACCCCATTATTCATGACATAGTAGCATATAGGTTTCTAGCCCAAAAATTATTTGCACATGACTTCTTCTTCGTCCCCAGATGCTTCTGACGCAAACCCATACTCATTAGGCAAGACTGGCACAAAATATTACAATAACTAATCAAGCCATCTTATGAACTATCTTCAAATTCGTCAGACAATTCATCATCCACGTTGTCATCAGGACCTTCAGCTTTTAGCGGCGACACACTCATAACCGACATTGATAATGTCTCTTTTGCTGGTTGACTGTGTATCTCCTTCTGATCGTTCTCATCTTTTGATGGAGAAAATTTTGATGCCGCTTCCCTTGCAGCTTTTTTGATTCTTTGAAACCTTCTCCAATGAGTCTTCGTCATAGGATTCTTCCCTTTGTATATGGGAGGAACATGATACTTCTTTGAGGTGATCCTGACTTGCGAATTGGGAAGAACTTGATCCCTTCGCTATCATTTCCCACTTGTGACTCGAACCTGAAACTTTCTTCATGACCTTCCAATTTTGGTTTGCCCCCATGGATAGAAAGGACGAACTCAATTATTGTTAGGAGCATCAGTTGGTGGCACAAAGGTCCTTCGATAGGGAAACCTAGATTTTCCTTGAGGCACTTGAACTTTGTATGGCCCTTTCGCATGTTCGAACACCACTTTTAGATTTTTTTCTTGAGGACTTTTCTTCTTCGGCGCTTCAATTTTCTTTGCAACATTTTCATCATAGACCATGTTACAATTTGGGTACAACATAGACCTGAAATTACTCAACTTATATCTATTCAGAAAATCCACCAATTCTTCTTTAGGTTTGGGAAACATAACCTTCATTAATTCAGAAATTGTTTCTTCAGATAATTCCTCATTCTTGGTTTCACAATCCATTTTTTCCTTGTCTTCCTGATTACCCTCAGACTCTTCAGCCATGTCGACTACCATCACTTCCTGTGGCTTAGACAAATTTCCATTGCCACTTTTGAGACCTTCAATAGTCTCAACTACTACAACTGACATTGGATAAGTGATCATAGCTTATTCGTCCTTAAAATCATCAGTAATCTTAATTGTCAATGTTGTTAGTGAGTCGATAATGTTGGCCTGTTCGCCTTCGAGACCAACACTAGCCTCGTTCATCAGCACTTCTAATGGCTCGACAAAATGTGTATCAACAATAAGTAAAGGATCTGAGTCGACCTTCATGGAGCTTTTTGGTTTTTCACCAAATTTCAATCGACCATCTTTCAGAGCCTTCTGAATTAAATCCCTGAAAAGAAAACATTGAGAAGTACTATGACCCAGAAAATTGTGATACTTGCATAAACCTCTTTTTTGTTTATGCTCTGATGGTGTATTTTTACTGCCCAAAGGCACTATAATCTGACCATCTGCAACTAAAGCATCACATATTTCATCATATTTCGACACATCAAAAGTATATGTTTTAGTATTAGATTTATCACTTTTTAGTTCTCCAACTGTTTTTCCTTTTGACAGTCTTATAAGTTTACATGCATATGGAGGTCTGACTTTTAATTCAGCCACATTAACTTCTCCTTCTTCCATGCATTCATCCTCAGACTCTATAGAATAACCTTCTGTGTCTACATAGGCCACTTTGCCTTTTCTATGATCCTTTGAAACTCTAGCTTTTCGTGTTTTCATACGTTTGACATATCGAACCTTATCATCTAGTTGAGACATATCTGTAATAGATTGAGGATCAAAATTCTTCCTAATAGAATAATCTAAGCCTCCAGCGGCCATTTCGACCAGCTCATGTTCATGAATTTTTTCTAGTAAAAAACCTAGATTTTAGGACCCTAAACCTATTCAAATAATCCTCCATTGACTCAGACGACCACCTATTGATTCAGGATAACTATTTCAAACTTATCTTAGGCTGAGCAACATAAAATTTCTCATGAAATATACTCTCGAGTTGTTCCCAAGTACGTATCGAATTTGGAGTCAATGTCGTAAATCAAGTAAAAGCATTTTTGGCTAGTGAATTAGGAAAATATCTTAATTTTAAACCCTCATCATTGGTCGACTCATTGGCATCACCAACAAACTTGGTAAATTTAGGTACCTTACACTCCCTAGGTAATTCTTCTAGTCAAATATAATCAGGCAAGGGAGACGAATAATTAGGTCTTAGAAGACCAAAATTTACCCCAAATTGTGTTAACACCTCTTCTACTACATTCACTATGTTATTACGCTCAAAAGTGACATTTATTAACATTCGCTCAGCATCTTGGTTCCTCCTAACTATGACCGACTTGGGTTCGTATTGTTCAACTAATTCTTCATCTTCATGAGTGGGTACTTCCACTCTTCGAGGTCTAAAAGGACGCTCATTGTTGCCTCCCTCTAGTTCTTCAAAAACTCTTAATGGCTTGTGGCACGTTTGCGTTGGTTGGACCCCTAATGAGTCGATCAATCTTCCTATTTGGTCAACCACAAGATTGAGAGAAACTCCTATTTGCCGAGTTAAGACATTTACTAACTCTAAATTACTCTAATTTATTGGTTGTCTTAAACCCATGACAGAAGTAGTATTCAAATGTGGTGTCGACTAAGGCATATAACCAACACCACCTGGTCGACCACCTAGGACATAACTGCCTTGGTTTCCAGTGGCCACTGTGTTTTATGTATATATGGACGGGTTCAACTATAACCCATATGTTGTACCCCAAAATTTTCCCTCTCTTTTCTCAAGACATTTCTCACCAAAGATCTCAAATGCTCAAGGGTTCTCAAGGGTTTGATCAGACAAGCTCACCTCCTAAGCACTGAGCCTCCAAATTAGGGTTTTGATTTTCTCAAGAACAATTGGAATTTTTATGCCTCAAATGACTTTCATGATTCATTTTAGGTCTCCAAGATTTCTCATACCAAGTTTCACGTCTTGCATCACAAATTTGCATAGTCAATTGCTCAGATGACTGAAAATCAACTGTATTGGGCAAAAAGTCAACTATGGTCAATATACAGTAAAACTTCATAATTTTTGGCCAACATCAACATTTTGAATTCATATTAATCAAATTATCAAGTGTTGATCACAATTCCTCAAGAAAAGCACTCAAACCATTAAAGGGGCAAAATTGTCAAAATTAGGGTTTTGACTGAGAATGACTGATCATTGAATTTTGACCTAGTACATGACCTAATGACTTGAAGCATGGTTTCAAGGACTTAAACACAACATGTTGACATAATTTTATGGCTCAAATCATTTTTCAAGATCAAAAGGTTGATAGTTAAATTTTAGATCAACTGATGAAAAGTCAACTGATACACAAAAAGTCAAACTTTGACTTTTTGGTCAAGATTGAATTTCAAAGATCAAGATTCATCAATACATTCAAAAATATCAAAACTTGGTCAACAAGAATCAAGAAAGTCAAGAAATTCCATAAAAAGTCAAAGTTTCAAGACTTAGAAAAAATTTCTAAGTGTTTTTTAACCTTGATAATTTCACTACATGACAATTTTTCACCAAAATGCAAGATGATTCAAGGAAAAATTTCAAAATGAAAGTTGTATATCTTGATGAATTCCTCAACTTTGTTCTTGAGGGTTGATTTCCAAAAAATGCTTAGATTTGAAGATATAAGCTCATGAAGTCATGACATTTTTACAAAACACTTGGTGAAATTTTCATCGAGTTAGGCAGATTTTTTGTCCCAACTTCTTGGAAAATTTTCACTAAGTTCCAAGTTGATATAGCCAAAGTGGTAAACATGAAGGTTGTAGAAAATGTTTCAAGATTTCCAAAATGTCTAAGAACTTGAAGATATCATTTTTGAGCTGAAAGTTTCGAAGAGAAGAAGTTGGGCATCCATTCTTGAATTATAGGTCATTTTCATGAAGAACACTTGATCCAATCTTCAATCATGCTACATAACGTTACTTTGCAGGACTTATAACTTGAAAATCACTCAACAATTAAATGTTTACACAAATGATTGAGCCATTTTCCAAGAATTTGAGCCATTGCACAAGTGATTAATCCATTTTTGGCACAAAGGTAACATTGCCATTTTGGAAAAGCCAACTTTAATCACAATGTCAACTCCTTGAGCTTTGTACTTGTTCCTTATGAACACACACAATCTTAAAGCCAGAAGAAACTTTTCTAGAGCCTGTTAACCACCCTAAAATCCCTTGTACTTCACATTGAAACTATGCATTTCAAGTTTGCTTCAAAAACAAGTTTCAAAACCAAAACATCTGATCACTTAAATATGATGTTCTCCTTCCCGCAAACCTTTTCTCTATAAACAGACAAGTCATTTTCAACCTAACACACGAGTTTACATGCCTTGAAACACCCTTAAATACTCTGAAGTCATAATTTGCATTTCAAACCTCCATTATTGCATATTCTGACCATAAACTCCAAACTCCTAATTCCATCGTGCATTTTCATTTCTAATCAATCACAAAGCTTCCATACTTCATTTAGAACTCATCCCCACCCCTGTTTCATAACTCTAACTCCATCTTCATCATCCACCAAACTCAAAAACTCAGCTCTGCAACTTGACTTCTCCAAGAAGATTCAGCCACTCTCAGCACAAAGTAAGAGTTGCATTAGCTTCCTAGGAGTCCAGTGAAGCTATCCAGATCATCACCACACTTCCAGTGGTGCTCAAACTCCATACACGATTTCCAGTTTTGAGGTAAGTTTTCTCAACTTTGAGCACTCTCTACAAGCATCATTAATGGTTACTTTGTGAATGAAAAATGTAGACATCATTTCCCTGAAGCTAACCATGCCTTTAGTTTTCATTTATGTTGCGTTGAGTGATGTGAATTTTGAGTTGGAATTTTCTAAAAAAAAATAGGTTTTATTTGGTACAAACAGAAATTCATGTTCATCTTTGATTTATGGCTTTAGTTATTTACATGGTTGAATTCGTGGTGAAAATGGAACAACTTTCATGTTTACAATTTTGAGAATGGTTGAGAAATGAAGAAGTTACAGTTTTGGCCATGGTGTTGTTCTTCTCTGCGCGTGCAAGGTTGAAGATGAAGTCATTTTCAAATCTTAGAACTGAGTTTATTTTAAGTTTATTGCATGTTGTATTATGACCGAATGAAACAGCCACCCTAGTGGCAGAGGAAGCGCGCGTAAAGCATTAGTATATAGGGACCTGGGTTCGAGCCCCAGTGGTACCCTTTTGTATTTTTTCATATATTTTTTGCAGATTCAACATGTTTGGTTTCCTTGAGTCCATCATATACCCTCATTCCTTCACCATAGGATCATCACAAGGACTCATCCAACACACCACAAAGCAAGTGCATGATGCACCTCCAAAGGGCTGGCTACACATGATCAAAACAAGTGCTGGGCCTCCCAGAACTTGGGCCTCATTCCTTTTTGTTCTTGCTTTCATACACCCTCCTAATTGCTCATAACAATGCAGGCCCATTCACTTTTTATTTTATTTTCTGATTCTAACAAAAAAAAACCTATTTGGGCTTGTTTGCTACTTTTAACCCCCATTTCACTTTTTAACACCCAGCCCAAAACTTTTTATATTCTTTATATTTTTTTTCTATATTTTATTTATTTATTTATTTCATTTAACCAAAAAATACGAAAAATATATTTTTTTAAATAATTAAATAATTAAATATTTTAATTTAAACACTTATTTTATTTTTGTTAATATTTAGAATTAGGGTTTATTTACTTTCCACACTTTAAAATATTTTTATAAATTAACATTAACTTTCAAATTATTTTTTAAACAAATTATTTTAGACATAGGTTTTTATTATCTTCTTAATTTAATTAAATTACATTTTTTAATTAACTTTTCTTATAATTAAAATTAATTAGTTTAATTAGGTTAACTATAAAACCTTTTTCTCCATCAAAAACCCTAAACAAAGACAATTTCTTTCTTCTTCTTTACGTTGTACATTTTATTTTTATTAATATTCAATGGTTTGTAATAGACAATTAGAGTTTATTGTTTTCTTCCCCCTATTCACAAACTTGTACCCCCCATTCCCAAAGCGCTGTAATAGCGTAGAATATTTAATTTCCACAATTTATCGTTTTCCTTATTATTACTAGTAATTAGGGTTTGTATGACAAGATTTAAAATCAAACATTAGAAAACCCTAATCCAAAGATAAAATACTTGAAAACAAAACACTTTGCACACTTGCACCTCTAGGGTAACTCACACTTGTTGCCTCGTGTTGTACCCCAAAATTTGCCCTCCCATATTGCTCAAAACATTTCAAGAAAATTCACAAGACCAACCCGGCGCGTCATATTCAGGTATTCTTTCGCCAAGATATCTCTGATAACGTATTCTCAAATTCAGGTTCGGCTCAAGAGTCAATTCTTTAAAGAAGGTATCCGAATGTGTGAGTTTTCTCGAAGAAATATGGTGAAAAAATGTGCTGAAAGTGCAGTTTTTACGCACTAAAAAATTCATAACTTGAAGATCGTGACTCGTTTTGAACCCGTTCCGGTGGCCAAAATTCCGTCTTGACATTATCTACATTTTCATCCCTCACGGCTGGAAGCCAATTTCGATCAGAAGGTCTTCAAAAATGTGGATTTATCAAGTATTTTCATACAGAAAATTTGTGACAAAAGTTTATTTGCGTCATGTTCAGAAAATCATAACTTGGTCGATTTTCATCGTATCGAGCTGGTTCTGGTGCCAAAATTTCACAAATTGAGTTGGCTACATTTTCACAGAAGGTATTTAGTTCAAACGGTATTCAAAAGGCCTTCGTTTTTTGCTCAGAGTGCGTGACACGCTGAAAATCCTGAATGCTGAATATTATTTCATCTGGGCCGAAACTTCGAAAATTCATAACTCGGTCAATTTTTATCGGATTGGGTTCATATTTTTACACAAGGTCCCTGACTTGTAGATCTACAACTTTGCTTCAAAAGTCGAGACCAAATTATGCACCGATCAATACCAGTTTTTTATTGAAGAACGTGTCAGAGTCGACACTGAAGCCCAAAATAAGTTTGTCTGAGCTGAAACTTCAAAAATTCATAACTAATTCACCGTTTATCCGATTGAGTCGATTTTCGGACAGGAGTTAGTTCTCGATGTCGGCTACATTTTGTTTTCACATTTCAACTTCAAAAAATGCACTTAAGTCCCTGCGATTTAGCCTGGAAAGTGACGAATTCAAGTGAATATTGGAGGCCCAATTGCACATTCAAAGCCCATTTGCTTTACCCTAATTTCCATTATATAATCACCTTCTTTTCACACAAACAAGAGAAAAAAAAAGGAGAAGAGAAAAAGAGAGAAAAAACCTTGCCACAACACTGTTGGAATATCAAATTCTTTCAAGAACCCTAAAACCTTGAAATCCTTATTACAAATCCCTCTCTCACTACAAACAAGCCATCACAGTTATAAACCAATACCTCACTACTTCTTCAGTAAGGATAAGGCTGACTTGATCTCCATGATCCTAATTTTTCAGTAAGGCATAAAAGCATTCAGGTCACTAATCTTAGTAAGGGTAAGATTGATTTGATCTCCATGATCAAAAGGGTATAATCATTCATACATGCCATATTGTGCCTAAACATTAAATTTCTTCATATGTTGGTTTTATTTGAATTTTTATGATTTTATTTAATGTGTTCATGAGGTTCAACACTGCAGATTTAGACAGGATCCCAGGTTCATTAAGGAACGTTGAGGCCAAAAACGCAAATGGCCAAAAGCCAAAAGCCAAATGGCCAAAGTAGAACAACTTATGCATGATGAGGCCAGAACACAAATGGCCAAACCACTCCAATTCACCTCCAAAAAGGGGACAGAAACCCCCCAAGGTATTGTATTTTCTTTCTTTTCCTTATTTTATTTATTTCAATTATTTCTTTTTTTAATTAATTCCTTTAATTTAACTTATTTTCATAAAATATAAAAAATAGTAAAAAACAGAAAAGTCATAAAAATCAAAATATATTTATTTAATTAATATTTTTTGTAAATAAATTTCACTAATAATTAATTATTTATTTTTATAAATCAAAATTGCATGTAAATAATTAGATTAATTTTAGGTTTAATTTTAACATGTTTTTCTTAATAAATAAAAAAAATTAGAATTAGGGTTAATATTTTAATTTCATTTAATCTTTCTCATAAAAATACATAAAAAACATAAATACCAAAAACTCAAAAAAAAAAAAAATAATAATAATAATTTCTTTTTTCTCTTTAATTTCATTAGTTTAATCATTTAATTTAATTTCATTAAAAAGGGTCCAACGCCCTCGTTTCCAATTTTAATTCCTATTCGCGCATTTTTTATTTATTTCCTTCTTTTAAATATTTATGTAACTCTCCCAAAGCCTTGTAAACTTAATTTCTCGCACTTTATTTTATTTCTTTATTTACTTTCCGTCAAATCGGGTCTTGGATTTTAATTTTGGCGATGTGGACCCGCGCCTTTGTAATAGTTTAGAACTTTCAATTTCCGTATCTTTTTTAACTGTTAAATAAATGCATGCAAGAATGAATGACAAAAAAATAAAAACAAACGCATAGATCACTTTGACAAAAGACAAAAATAAATGAAAACGACACACAAATCACACACCACCCCTAGGGTACGCCTCACTGTTGCCTTGCCTCGAAAGGTGATCGTCGAGTAGAAGATGTCTTAGTAAGTCCTCATGATCCGGGAACCTGGCATGAGGGTAGCTTCTAAGGTGTCTTCCCATTGCTCTGGTGATCACCATGTCCCGAACCTCGAATTGATCCAAACACCTCCAACGATGGTGCTACCTACCTCTCAATGGTGGGATGGCACTACTTTAAAGGACATTTACACAGACGAATTCCTTAGGGTAGGTAGACGACTCGTGGATACTTGCTCTAATTTCAAAAAAAACAAATCAAAAATACTTTTCACACCGACACCTTTTCAAAAAGCTTTCGAAGGCAACTTTTCAAACACTCTTGAGGACCGATACAAGAGTCGAACTGGAATTTTCAAAGAAACTTTTTAAAACCCACAGTTGAAAAGAAAACAAACCATTTTTGAAAACACAAATGAGCAAGTATCTAAGAGCCCATGGATAACCATGGATAGAAAGGGTGCTAACACCTTCCCTTTCTATAATCTACCTCCCGAACCGAGAGCAATCTCTATAAGGAATTTTTCTGTGCTTTTGTCCTTTCCATTTGGAGAAAATAAAAGACGGTGGCGACTCTTGCTTCCGCGACATTTCGCGAACCAGCGTTAAACAGTCAGTTCCAGATCCACCGATCACATAACTGGTGACTCTGCTGGGGACTTAACTTAAAGTGAGGTGTACCTTAGGGTTAGTTCATAACTGTGTTTTCAATTGCTTTCCTTGTTTGCTTTAAATTGTGGGACTGTCTTGGGAGTTCTATAGATCCTAACCCGGATCTGGGGATACCTTCTTAGAAAGTAGCAACAAGGCTGTGAGGGAACTGTGCGGGGTATACCGACATGGTTGAAACAGTCTGCTACGTTGATGTGGCACTTTGGTGTGTACCGGTAACCCTTGAGTCCAGTCAAGGAGAGTACGGGGCCTCCGCGCGGTGTCGTGAGGCATCAATAGACCTTAGGAACCTTAATTGAACTATCTTGGCCTCTTTAGGGTAGTGAGATAACTGACTTTGGTGCAGTCCGAGGTTGGTTGATACTCGATACTACACTCAATTGAGGGTTGCTTTCCTGGAATATTTCGGTCGCCAGTTCAGTGGCTAAATCGAAACGATGAACAATGAAAGCAATCCAGTGATATTGGGACCCTTAGAACCCGGTTACTTCTAATAGGATAGGTTTTGAGCCCACCAACTGAAAGAGGGTAATGCCTATACCTCATGCTGGCCTAAACTCTAAGGGCTTCTATTGTGTGACTTGTGTGCCTTCATACTTGACTACTTGCACGCTTGTTATCTGACCCTGGAATTTCTTGCAGGTTTTGTTTATAGTCCTTAATTAGGACTCATAACAGGGTTTACTGAATTTCTTGCAGGTTTTGTTTGTATTCCTTAATTAGGACTCATAACAAGGGGTACTGAGCTTCTTGCAGGTTTTGTTTGTAGTCCTTAATTAGAACTCATAACAAGGGTTACTGAGCTTCTTGCAGGTTTTGTTTTTGGTCCTTAATTGGGACTCATAGAAGAATGTACTGAGTTTGCTTGCAGGTTTTGTTTGTAGTCCTTAATTAGGACTCATAACAAGGTTTACCGAGTTTCTTGCAGGGTTTGTTTTAGTCCTTAACTGGGACTCATGACAGGTTTTACTTGAGTTTCTTGCAGGTTTTGGTTTGCAGTCCTTAGTTGGGACTCATAACAGGGTTACCTACATTACCCCATGCATAGCATGTCATCATACCATTGCATACATCCTAACCCATTTCAGGGATCTCAAGGGCTTGTGATGCAGGTCATGATGAATCAAACATCTAGCAAGGGGCAAAGAGGATTTATTTTCCTCTAGCCAAGGTTGTCAGGGGCTATGACCCACTTGATATGGTGAGCTTTGACTCCTGAAGAAGGTTCCCCTAGCCAAGGTTGTTTGGAAAGCAAAATAAGGTTGATGACTTAAGTCAGGGGCTATGACCCACTTGATATGGTGAGCCTTTGACCCTTGGAAGAAAAGCTCTCAACAAATATGAAGTTCTTTCAATCAAGCTACCGGACCCAAATTCTAACAAATTTTCTTGTTTATCCCGCGAGGTCCTTGAAAACATTACATGCATGTCATACACATCATTGCATAACATGTATCTTTGTTGCAGGTCACTTACCTATCTCGCTGTTTATTTCAGCAATGGCTTCCCAACAAGATAACCAGGACCTTCTTGCTCAAGAGACTCAGTTCAGGGAAATCTTCCTAAGCCTATCCAAGGGGCAGGAAGAGTTGAGGACACTCCTCATGGGGAATCTGATCAGAAAGAGTCCTGAAGATGACAAGGACGAGCAGCTGAAACGTCTACAAGCTGAAGTAGACACATTGAAAACCCAGATGCTGGGGCAAAGGGCCCTCATTCAAGGTTTAGCTCAGGAGCAAGGAGAGCTGAGGGCCATGATCAGTCAGCTTCATCAAGACATGAAGCAACCAGCCCAAGTCAGGGACCCAGTCATTAATCAACTTCCAAGAAGTCAAAGGTTTGGGCCTCTCCAAGCTGCTATTACTTCACAGGTCCAACAACGACCTCGCCCAGAACAACGGGCTGATCAGAGAAAACCAGACAAGCCTAAAAGGCAGTTCACCAAGATCAACATGTCGCTGGATCAAGCACTACAACAAATGTTGAAGGCTGGGCTAATCACCTTAAGGGCTCCTCTCCGGAATCCAAACACTTCTGCTCCTAACTATCATCCCAACGATAGGTGCGCATACCATGCTGATAGCCCGGGGCATACTACGGACAACTGCTGGCCTCTCAAAAACAAGATTCAAGACATGATCGACGCTGGAGAGATTCAATTTGAAGTACCTGAGACTCCGAATATAATCACTGCTCCCTTGCCAAATCATGGCTAGGATTGAGAAATTTTTGTTCATTCGAATGTTCAAGTTGCAATTTTCTTTTGTTCAAACATTTACTCATGTTAAACATTGTTATTTCATTAATGCATCGCATATGTCTGTTCTGAAGCAATATATTCGTATTCACTAAATGTAAATTATTTTCATATTTTTTCTGATGTCAACTCTTGATCTAAAATTCTAAGCCTCTTGAGGGAGGATGACGAAAACGATACCATAATCTACAGTATGCTTTTGAACAGACCCCGCTGATGAGGTACAATCATTGTTTCAATCCCTAAACACTGGAGTTATAAAGATGATAATCCCTCGTCAACCCCTCTGAGCCAAAGAAGTAGGAGTTTTTCTTTTCGAAATTCAAAACCCTTAATCATAACCCGGGGCAGGGTAGTTCTCTCAGTTGATCCAAGTGCATAACGAATGGCACCAAAAAGAGGTCCTTACAAAACAAAAGACAGTGATGGTTCCAAATGATCATAAAGACAGGCAGTCATTATATCTCTCAAAATAAAAAAGCCCATTAAGTCAAAACCCATGAAGGAGACTTACAAAACTGGGGCATCCCGCTGACTGTGATTCCAAAAAAGGGAACAATTCAGGCAAAAAAAAAAAGAAAGGGATAACAAAAATCAAAAAGAAAGAGGTCATACAAACCCTCAACAAAAAGGAAATGACTGCCCATTCAAAATAAATCATCAATATCCGAACCATCACCGGAAAATCAGAGCAAAGACTCAAACAAGGTCTAACGTATGATCAACTGAGTTTAGGTTTGGAGAACATCACGAAGAGCGGGTGGGTACAAATAAAATTTGAGCCTTTATCCTTTGTTTCTTAAACCGTGAACCAAGCCACGTTATAACCCTTAAAAGTCCTAGCTAAAGCATGGGTTAGTTCGAAAGCATACTGTTACGAAAGGTATCCTGACTCCTTAAGGCCTACGGTAAATACGGAGTTGACATCACGTTTTACAAACATTCACTTGTTTTATGAAAAAGAATGCATTTTCAAAATCTTCAAGACAGACATAAGCTTTGCATTTTTGATATAACGTTGTTTGCATATGACTATTTGTTTGAACAACAGGGAAATTCGCACGATGAATACCTAGTGAACAAAAGCACTCCCAAACAAGGGGCATGACATGATCATTGTCCGTCATCTAGGGCAGTTAAGTCAAGATTCAGAGAATCTCTCAAAAAGGCCAACCAGCAGGGGCAGATCTCCGTCTGAGTCACTTGGGGCATCGGACGATCAAACGAAGATCTTCTGGTGGTACGGCAACACAATGCTATTGACAGGGCAACTCCTTACATCCTAAGAGTACGGACATAGTCGAAAAAATACTACGCAAAATCAAAGACCCGCTAGGTTGACACACCTAGGCAAAAATAAGGGCTTCCCGGCGAACCAAAAGGGTTCGGGCAAAAATAAGGGATGAAAATGGAAAAATCTGTACACCCGGCAAGTCGAAAACCTGAAAAGGCGGCTTGGGCAAAAATGGGTATCCCGGTGGACTGAAAACCCGAAAGGGCGGTCCAGGCAAAAGTTAGGGATCAAAGCGTATGACTAGGTCCTGTCATCTCGTCACTTGCCTACCAGAAGAAGATTTGTCAATTGGCAGTCATCAAACACCTTCACAGGTACCTTCTTCTCCAACAGAAACTGGGGCAATAATGAGTTGTCTAAATGATCTGGTTGCCCTGTCCACCGAAGTGCCAAGGTAAGTTCAGTTGAAGAATGTGACCAAGATACCTTCATTTCCAACAGAGCACAACAACGAAATCCCCAGCGGAGTTATCATCAAATCTCAGCGAAGTATCTCTTCCCACAGAGTAATTCCCCGCAGAGTAATCTCTTCGCCAAGTTTATTCCCCAACAGAGTTATCTTCTCTGACCGGTATTCTTGCAATCATCATCCCCAATGGAAACGAAGAATCTCACTCTTCAACATCAGCCCAGGATTTGACTTCCCGGCATCCGTCAAGGATCTCTTTTCCTAGACGCAGATACATTCATAAACATCACATTGTTATACATCATGATACATGCATATACGCATCATATCATACAATCTCAGGTGTTGAAAAATATTATTGCTTGATCCATATCATGCATTGCATATGACTGACCTTTACCTTTCAGGAAGGATACAGTTAAAAGATCAGCTATGTAGACGAATACAGTCAAAAGAGACCAACCCAGTCAAAGAATACAAATCCAGTTAAATCAATGCCTAAAGATTTCTCTGATACAACTCGTCGTTATAGACACTCGTCGTTATAGACACTCGTCGTTATAGACACCCGTCGTTATAGACACCCGTCGTTATAGACACCCATCGTCATAGACACCCGTCGTCATAGACACTCGTCGTTATAGACACTCGTCGTTATAGACACTCGTCGTTATAGACACTCGTTGTTATAGACACTCGTCGTTATCTCGTCGTTATAGACACTCGTCGTTATAGACACTCGTCGTTATAGACACTCGTCGTTATAGACACTCGTCGTTATAGACACTCGTCGTTATAGACACTCGTCGTTATAGACACTCGTCGTTATCTCGTCGTTATAGACACTCGTCGTTATAGACACTCGTCGTTATAGACACTCGTCGTTATAGACACTCGTCGTTATAGACACTCGTCGTTATAGACACTCGTCGTTATAGACACTCGTCGTTATAGACACTCGTCGTTATAGACACCCGTCGTCATAGACACTCGTCGTCATAGACACTCGTCGTTATAGACACTCTTCATTATAGACACTCGTCGTTATAGACACCCGTCGTTATAGACACCCGTCGTTATAGACACTCGTCGTTATAGACACCCGTCGTTATAGACACCCGTTGTTATAGACACTCGTCGTTATAGACACTCGTCGTTATAGACACTCGTCGTTATAGACACTCGTCGTTATAGACACTCGTCGTTATAGACACTCGTCGTTATAGACACTCGTCGTTATAGACACGTCGTTACACCCGTCGTCATAGACACTCGTCGTTATAGACACCCGTCGTCATAGACACTCGTCGTCATAGACACTCGTCGTTATAGACACTCGTCATTATAGACACTCGTCGTTATAGACACTCGTCGTCATAGACACTCGCCGTCATAGACACTCGTCGTTATAGACACTCGTCGTTATAGACACTCGTCGTTATAGACACTCGTCGTTATAGACATTCGTCGTCATAGACACTCGTCGTCAGAGACACTCGTCGTCATAGAGACTAGTCGTTTTAGACACTCGTCGTTAAAGACCACTCATCCATGAGGATAACCTGTCAGTAGAGACAACTCACCAACCTAACATTACCAGATCCGATTCCTGTATCTTGCCAGGGTGTGTCTGAAGAGTTCGAGGATCCGATGCCTGAATCTTGCCAGGGTGTATCCGTTGAAGACTAACATTACCAGACTCGACTCCTGTATCTCGCCAGGGCACGTCTGAAGAATTCCAGATCCAGCTCCTGTAACCAGTCAGGACATATCTACACAAAGCATCTGAAGACCAGCTCCTGCAACATGTCAGGTACTCATTTTTCTTTTGCAGGTACGCAAGTTCTCGCTAAGGAATCTCCTATGCGATTGACATCCAGATGGCATCTATAAGCCCATCCACCTTCCATTATCTCTTAGCATGGCATGTATAAGCCCATCATCCTATCCATCAACCTCTAAATGGCATCTATAAGCCCATTCCCACCATCATACTACTATGTGAGCGCAAATTTCTAGGCACTCTAGTGTTCAATCATCTTCCACCTTCAGATTACGAAAGGCGCGTCAGTCAATCTACATCCTCAGGTCTAAGAAGATTGAACAGGGGCAACTGTTGTACCCCAAAATTTGCCCTCCCATATTGCTCAAAACATTTCAAGAAAATTCACAAGACCAACCCGGCGCGTCATATTCAGGTATTCTTTCGCCAAGATATCTCTGATAACGTATTCTCAAATTCAGGTTCGGCTCAAGAGTCAATTCTTTAAAGAAGGTATCCGAATGTGTGAGTTTTCTCGAAGAAATATGGTGAAAAAATGTGCTGAAAGTGCAGTTTTTACGCGCTAAAAAATTCATAACTTGAAGATCGTGACTCGTTTTGAACCCGTTCCGGTGGCCATAATTCCGTCTTGACATTATCTACATTTTCATCTCTCACGGCTGGAAGCCAATTTCGATCAGAAGGTCTTCAAAAATGTGGATTTATCAAGTATTTTCATACAGAAAATTTGTGACAAAAGTTTATTTGCGTCATGTTCAGAAAATAATAACTTGGTCGATTTTCATCGTATCGAGCTGGTTCTGGTGCCAAAATTTCACAAATTGAGTTGGCTACATTTTCACAGAAGGTATTTAGTTCAAACGGTATTCAAAAGGCCTTCGTTTTTTGCTCAGAGTGCGTGACACGCTGAAAATCCTGAATGCTGAATATTATTTCATCTGGGCCGAAACTTCGAAAATTCATAACTCGGTCAATTTTTATCGGATTGGGCTCATATTTTTACACAAGGTCCCTGACTTGTAGATCTACAACTTTGCTTCAAAAGTCGAGACCAAATTATGCACCGATCAATACCAGTTTTTTATTGAAGAACGTGTCAGAGTCGACACTGAAGCCCAAAATAAGTTTGTCTGAGCTGAAACTTCAAAAATTCATAACTAATTCACCGTTTATCCGATTGAGTCGATTTTAGGACAGGAGTTAGTTCTCGATGTCGGCTACATTTTGTTTTCACATTTCAACTTCAAAAAATGCACTTAAGTCCCTGCGATTTAGCCTGGAAAGTGACGAATTCAAGTGAATATTGGAGGCCCAATTGCACATTCAAAGCCCATTTGCTTTACCCTAATTTCCATTATATAATCACCTTCTTTTCACACAAACAAGAGAAAAAAAAAGGAGAAGAGAAAAAGAGAGAAAAAACCTTGCCACAACACTGTTGGAATATCAAATTCTTTCAAGAACCCTAAAACCTTGAAATCCTTATTACAAATCCCTCTCTCACTACAAACAAGCCATCACAGTTATAAACCAATACCTCACTACTTCTTCAGTAAGGATACGGCTGGCTTGATCTCCATGATCCTAATTTTTCAGTAAGGCATAAAAGCATTCAGGTCACTAATCTTCCAGTAAGGGTAAGATTGATTTGATCTCCATGATCAAAAGGGTATAATCATTCATACATGCCATATTGTGCCTAAACATTAAATTTCTTCATATGTTGGTTTTATTTGAATTTTTATGATTTTATTTAATGTGTTCATGAGGTTCAACACTGCAGATTTAGACAGGATCCCAGGTTCATTAAGGAACGTTGAGGCCAAAAACGCAAATGGCCAAAAGCCAAAAGCCAAATGGCCAAAGTAGAACAACTTATGCATGATGAGGCCAGAACACAAATGGCCAAACCACTCCAATTCACCTCCAAAAAGGGGACAGAAACCCCCCAAGGTATTGTATTTTCTTTCTTTTCCTTATTTTATTTATTTCAATTATTTCTTTTTTTAATTAATTCCTTTAATTTAACTTATTTTCATAAAATATAAAAAATAGTAAAAAACAGAAAAGTCATAAAAATCAAAATATATTTATTTAATTAATATTTTTTGTAAATAAATTTCACTAATAATTAATTATTTATTTTTATAAATCAAAATTGCATGTAAATAATTAGATTAATTTTAGGTTTAATTTTAACATGTTTTTCTTAATAAATAAAAAAAATTAGAATTAGGGTTAATATTTTAATTTCATTTAATCTTTCTCATAAAAATACATAAAAAACATAAATACCAAAAACTCAAAAAAAAAAAAAAAAATAATAATTTCTTTTTTCTCTTTAATTTCATTAGTTTAATCATTTAATTTAATTTCATTAAAAAGGGTCCAACGCCCTCGTTTCCAATTTTAATTCCTATTCGCGCATTTTTTATTTATTTCCTTCTTTTAAATATTTATGTAACTCTCCCAAAGCCTTGTAAACTTAATTTATCGCACTTTATTTTATTTCTTTATTTACTTTCCGTCAAATCGGGTCCTGGATTTTAATTTTGGCGATGTGGACCCGCGCCTTTGTAATAGTTTAGAACTTTCAATTTCCGTATCTTTTTTAACTGTTAAATAAATGCATGCAAGAATGAATGACAAAAAAATAAAAACAAACGCATAGATCACTTTGACAAAAGACAAAAATAAATGAAAACGACACACAAATCACACACCACCCCTAGGGTACGCCTCACTGTTGCCTTGCCTCAAAAGGTGATCGTCGAGTAGAGGATGTCTTAGTAAGTCCTCATGATCCGGGAACCTGGCATGAGGGTAGCTTCTAAGGTGTCTTCCCATTGCTCTGGTGATCACCATGTCCCGAACCTCGAATTGATCCAAACACCTCCAACGATGGTGCTACCTACCTCTCAATGGTGGGATGACACTACTTTAAAGGACATTTACACAGACGAATTCCTTAGGGTAGGTAGATGACTCGTGGATACTTGCTCTAATTTAAAAAAAAACAAATCAAAAATACTTTTCACACCGACACCTTTTCAAAAAGCTTTCGAAGGCAACTTTTCAAACACTCTTGAGGACCGATACAAGAGTCGAACTGGAATTTTCAAAGAAACTTTTTAAAACCCACAATTGAAAAACAAACAAACCATTTTTGAAAACACAAATGAGCAAGTATCTAAGAGTCCATGGATAACCATGGATAGAAAGGGTGCTAACACCTTCCCTTTCTATAATCTACCTCCCGAACCGAGAGCAATCTCTATAAGGAATTTTTCTGTGCTTTTGTCCTTTCCATTTGGAGAAAATAAAAGACGGTGGCGACTCTTGCTTCCGCGACATTTCGCGAACCAGCGTTAAACAGTCAGTTCCAGATCCACCGATCATACCTCGGATTAAAATAGTCATGTCCCTCGAATGTGGGATGCTTTAGCAAAGAACCTCGATTAAAAGATCATAGTCCCTCGATGACCCTTCAATCTTGCCTTCAATAAATGATCTTAGTCCCTTACGACAATTGCTAAAACATCTTACAATTTTCCTTCTATGACTGTACGATGACCCACGCTTGTCCCTCAAATCCAATGATATGATTCCTTACCAACCAATGGTAAAATAACACTATCTAAAGGAGGAGGAAAAGAACAAAGAATTTTTGAGTAGGTAGATTGCTCGTAATTGCTTACTCACAAACTAAAACCATTTCCACACCTCACACTTTCAAGAAACAAACATCTTTCCAAACACTCTTTTTCAAACAAATATTTTCAAAACCAATACTTTGTATACATTCTCAACGATACGAGAATCATTGCAAAGTTTTCCCGAACTTAGGCGTTTTCAAAATATTTTCAAATTTACACAAAAACAAAGCATTTCAAAGTGATCAAGCAATTAAGAGCTCGTAGATAACTACTGATGAAAAGGGTGCTAACACCTTCCCTTTTCATAACCTACCACCCTAACTCAAGAAAATTCTCAAAAGGTCTTTCCTGTTCTTTTCACTCTTTCCTTTATTATATAAAAGTAAAGTCGATGGCGGCTCTTGCTATCCGCAACATTTGTGATAAAATACAAAACACCCAAGTCAGTTCTCCCACCGTATTACACCATCCATAATGGAATAAGGCATACCGTATTGATACGGGAAAAATGATGACCCTGTTATGAACTTGATGCCACAATCATTGTTGAAAAGGATTGGCAATTCGACAATGACATCAAACCTTATAATATGGTTTTATCAAACTATGAAGGAAAAGTAAGTCACATATTGGGTGTGATTCAAGTAAATTTGTCAGTTGGCTCGACTTCGAGGCTTACATTATACATGGTGACTGCGTCCAAAGAAAACTCTAACTTGTTGGTAGGACGTGAGTGGATACATGGCATTGGGGTAGTACCAGTAACTCTAAATCAATGCTTATTCCTATGGCGTTATGATGGGCTTGTGGAGAATATTGAGGTGGACCACAATTATTTTACTGTTGATGTGAATGTAATCAATAGGAAGAATTTTGACAAACATTAGATACCATACCTTCGTGCGATCCTGAAGATGCAGTGATCAAGTCACATTCTGATGCACTCAAATTTCTAACCTTACACCCCACTCATTGTTTCATTTGGGACCAAGAAAAATTGGATACATATCCAACTACAGTAGGGGAGTTTGAACCCACAGGGTGGGAAGAGAAAACTCATGATGATGCCTGATGTTGTACCCCAAAATTTTCCCTCCCATTTTCAAGACAAATTAATTCAAGATACTTTCTCATACTCATGAAGGTCTCAAACACTCAAGACTACTCAAGGGTTGACCAGACAAACCCTTCTCCTAAGCAGTGACCTACAACAAGGGTTTTAATTTTATCAAAGGAAATTGGACTTCTAATGCCTCAATTTGATTTCATGGTTTCTCATATGTTTCAAAGAATCCTCATGCCAAGTTTTAAGCCTTACAACACAAGTTTGCTCAATCAACTACTCAAATGATTAAAAATCAACTATATTGGACAAAAAGTCAACTTTGACCAATTTACAGTCAAACTTCAAGATTTTTGGTTAACATCAAAATTTTGAACTCACTTTCATCATTTGATCAAGGGTTGATCATGATTCATCAAGAAAACTCAAGATTCATTAAAAGTCAAAAGTTACTAAATTAGGGTTTTCTTAAGGAGAAGTCAACTGAACTTTGACCAGGCATAAATTTTACATAATTTATCAGAAAATTCTCAACAAAAGCTCATTTTGATGGAAATTCAATTCTCTAGAACTTTGTCTCTCTAAGCTCAAGGCAAAAAATGCTTCATTTGAGAGATATGAGCCAAAACATTACATGTCATTTTAAAAGTCAACAAAAAGATACTTTTTGTCAAAGCAATTTATATCAAGTTAAAATGTTCAAATGAAAAAATGACCAACATAAAGATTGTAGGGAACATCTTGAGGTTTCTAAAAATTTAAATATCATCTTCATATGATAAAAATTGAGTGAGATATGATTTGTGCAAGATTGGGCAATTTTGAGAAAATGCATGAAGTTCAATGTGAGCAAACTTGAATTTTTGGACCAATGGGCCTATGTTTTAAAGTCCAAACGTGTTCTTGAACTCATAATGGACCTCTAAATCCATTCATGCATCATCTTAATTTTTATTTCATTTATTTTGATTTCATTCATTTAAATTCAAAATTAAATCAAATAAATATTAAGTGAAGGTGTAAGGCATAAAAGGCGTGAGATCTGATTTTTTTGGAGGCCCAAGGTCACACTACAAACCGTGTAGACCTATTCTTGAATCAAATATTCATGGTTTCGTATGATTTCAATCTATTTTCAAACAAAATCAAAAGATATGTTTTACATGATGTCCAAGACCATCTCTTAACCTAATCTTTTTCGCTATATATACTCATCATATTCAGACCAAAAGGACACGAAAAATATGCTCAAGAAACAAGTATTTGGAGGTCGAAATTTGCAAGGAAAGGTTGAAATCAAAATCCAACTTCTAGCCATCCTCAAGGCAAGCCATCCATTCCAATCAATTCCTGAGGTATCATAGAATAAGTCTTGATCATTCTTGATGATCAAAGAGGCCTAAAACCTGCATTCCATACATCACCGATTTTACATATTTGTGAAATTCATATTTTAATTTTTATGGGGCTTTGACCTAAACTAACAATTTCAATGTGCTCCTGAGATAAAATAATGTAGGTTTGATCCTTTGCACGAGGCCCATGACGCCAGAATAATTCATCACCATTATTGAACTGTTTTGCTTTGTTTTCATCGTATCTCCTTTTACAGGTCGAATTAGCCAAAAATAATGCCACCATTGGATTTGCAAGAGTCGATTTAAGGGGATAGGGTCCTTCTTACTTTCTAACGTATGTTGTTTTTGCAGGTTGAGAAACGAGCTCACCGGAGAAGACGATCGGAGCTAGGACTCCGTCGCCTCTCCGGTCCACCTGCTTATAATATATTTATTTGTTTCGTTTGTATAACAGATTGGAAGCACATTGCGGTTGGTTAAGGCGAAGGCATGTAACGTTAAGGGCGTGGGTTCAATCCTCATGTCCTGCAATGTTTTTTTTACAATTTTTCAAACTAATGCAGGTTTCATATATATTGTGCAATTCCTATTTCCATACATCAACAGGCGCTTGGCCTAGGGGCAAGCAGTGCAGTGTGAAGCCAGGAGGGCGTGGGTTCAACACCCACCCCATGCAGTTTATTTTTACCCTATTTTCTTTTAACCTAATTTCTTTTCGTTTTCTATTCTAACCTAAATTAATTAATTAATCAACTTTATTTTGTAAATATTAAAATCAATTAGAATTTAGGTTATTAATTATTATCACTTAAATTATTTTCTACAAAAATCATAAAACACATTTTAACATTCTTTTTCTATTTTCCTATTTCTTTTATTTACCTTCATAGATCAAATGTATAGGACACACTTTCTATTGTAATAACATAGATTTGCTTTCCACATTTTTTCTATTATGTAACTGCTCACAGGATGTAATAGTGTAGATTTACTTTCTCGCATTTTCTATATCTATGTATCTCTCCCAAAGCCATGTAATAGCTTAGGCTTACATTCCTCACCTTATTTTTTCTGTACATATTTAATTACTAGTAACTAGGGTTTGTATGGAAAGATTAAAAACAATATAGAAAACCCTAATTCTTAAGACTAAATAACTGAAATCAATACACTCTTCACACTTGCACTTATAGGGTATCCTCTCTTGTTTCCTTACGAAATATTGGTCACGTCCCTCAAAAGTAGGGATACTTTAGCAAAAGACCCTCGATCAAATCATCACGTCCCTTCCGAATAAAGATCATAGTCCCTCGATGACCCTTCGAGCCGCCTACAAAATGATCTAGTCCCTTCGAGTTTCCTGTAAAACGATGATAAACCCTTCGATACAATTTCTAAAGTATCCTTACATAATGCCTTCGATGACCATACAATGACCCTACTCCTGTCCCTTCACATCCAATAGATAGGGCTACCTACCAACTAATGGTTTACTATCTCTAAAGGAGAAGGAGAATAACAAGAAAGATCATTAGTGGGTAAGAACTCCTAATTGCTTGCTCACAACCTTTTCAAAACATTTTTCACATCACTTTAAAAACAACAAATATTTTCAAAAACACTTTATAAACATTCTTGAGGACTGATACAAAAATCATTACAAAGTTTGCCTTACATTGGCAATTTCAAAATATTTTCAAACAAATCACACACATATAAAACAAGTTTTTTTTTCAAATGTGAGCTAAGCAATTAAGAGCCCGTAGATAACTACGGATGGAAAGAGTGATAACACCTTCCCTTTTCATAACTTACCCCCCGAACTCAAAATCTATCAAATATCTTTCTTGTTATTTTCACCTTTTCTAAATATTGGATAAAAGAAAAGCCGGTGGCGAATCTTACTATCGGCACATTTGGATAAAACCAAAAAAGTCAATTCTCCCACCGTATTACAGAACTGGCGACTCTGCTGGGGAATACTTAAAAAAGAGGGGTTACCTTAAGGTTAGATCACTTTAATTGCTTTAATGGTTTGATTTTCTTGCTTTACTTTAAGGGTTTTGTTTGGGTTTATCTGCTTGTAAGATCCTACACCCGGATCTAGGAATTCCTTAGGTAAGTAGCAATAAATCATCAAGACTGTATGATGTAGACTGATATGGTTAAAATGATTGCTACGGTTAGTGTGACACATTGGTTTGTACTGATGTTCCTTGAGTCAGTCAAGGACAACATTAGGCTTCCGCGTAGTGTCATTAACACTAACTTACTTTTAGAACCTTAATCGACCCATCTTGGCCATTAGAAATTAGTGAGATGGCCGACTTTGGTGCAGTCCAAGGTTGGTTGATACTCGATGCCACACTCATTGAGATTTGACTTTCGGGATGTTTTGGTGGCAAGCCGGTTGTCGTGCTAAAATAAAGCCTGCGAGAAAGATCAGTGATATGAGATTCCTAGAACCTGGTTACTACTTTAGGACAGGTTGAGCCAACTTAACTTCAATGGGGAAGGGTATTTATCTATGGACTTCATGCAAGCCTTTAAACCTAAGGCTTTTGTGTGAAATGTTTGTGTTTTCTACTTATCTAATATGAACATAACATCATAACATCATACCATTATACCATCATAACATAGCATTTTTACTAACCACGGATCTTAGGGATTTATGGTACATGATTATCATAAGCCAGATTTATAGCAAGGGGCAAGAGGATTTATTTTCCTCTAGCCAGATGCCGTCAAGATCAAAGTACATTCTCTTAGGCAGATGTTATGACCCATTTGATATGGTGAGCTTGATTCTTATAGAAGGACGCTCAAAGATGAAGACCAAAAGTTCTTCAGACAAAGCTGCAAGCAGATTCAATTTCTAATATTTCAAATTTAAATCCCACGAGATCCTTGAAAACATTGCATATGCATCTACATGTCATGCATATCATTACATAACAGGTGTTCTTAAGACATGTTTTCTCATCTTTTTGCTGTTTATTTCAGTAGAAATGGCTCTTGAACAAACTGTCAAAGATCTCCAAGCTCAGAATGCCCAATTCCAATAGATGTTCCTTAACTTAGCCAAAAGGCAAGAAGATCTGAAGGCCCTCATCTCCAATGGGAAGAAGAAGAAGATAAAGAAACCAATTGGCATCCTTAATCTGGAGAGAAGGTTCAGAGGTCCAGTCAAGCAAACCCGAGATCTTGATATCCCATCAGATGAAGATGATAAACATGATGAAGATGTTAAAAGTGTTAAAACAGGAAAAAGCAACCTTGGTTCTGACAAGTTTCCTGATGAAGAGGAAGATGATTACCTAGATGAGCAATATCCCCATGCTTATGAGAAGTACAAGCTGTTAGAAGAGCGTCTGAAAGCTATGGAGATCCAAAAGGTGTCTGGATTGAACTTTGGTGATTTGGGTTTGATTTTAGGAGTCCTCATTCCTCCTAAATTCAAAACTCCTACCTTTGTCAAGTATGATGGCGTTTCCTGCCCGAAGCTGCACTTGAGGTCATATGTTCGAAAAATTCAACCACGCACTACTGACATGAAATTATGGTTGCATTTCTTTCAAGAGAGTCTGTCTGGAACACAACTTTATACAAACAATATCAATATAATTCTGATTTGGCACCAACCCGCATGCAACTATAGAGTATGTCCATGGGTTCTGAGGAAGGCTTCAAAGAGTACGCACATAAATGGAGAGATCTTGTAGGCAGAGTTCAACCTCCTTTGGCTGATAGGGAATTTGTTGACATGTTCATGAGTATGCTAACCGGTCCTTTCTATAATCACCTAATTGGAAGTTCTTCAGCCAGTTTCACTGAACTGATATTAACAGGGGAAAATGTTGAGAATGGAATCAAGAGTGGCAAAATTTAGGTGGCTACATCTTCAAATACTGTGAAGAAATTTTATAATGGTAAGAGAGAATCCAATGTTATGTACAACCAGAAGGGTCATAATAAGAGTGATCGCAACCAATCTGTGGGGGCATTTCTGATCTCTAATCCTGCGCCAGTGAAACAATAATAACAGAATAATCAGCGTAGGCAGGATACACCCATGAGACAGTTCACAAAGATCAACATGCCCTTGTCTCAAGAATTGCAACATATGTTAAAGGCATAGCTAATTACATTAAAGGATCCTCCTCAGAATCTCAATACTTCCTCTCCCTGTTACAATCTTAATGCAAGGTGTGCATATCACTCCAACAGTCCTGGACATGACACTAACAACTGTTGGGCATTGGAAAATAAGATTCAAGAAATGATTGACTCTAAGGAGATTGAATTTGACCCTCCCGAGATGCCTAATGTGATCATTGCACCTATGCCTAATCATGACAAGGGAGTCAGTGCTATTGATGATGTTTCTTATGTTTCAGCTGTGAATGACTTGACTACTCCTCTGATGATTATTAAAAAGAAGCTGCTATAAGCCGATTTATTTCTGGGTTGCATTGAAAACTGCTACTACTGCGCATCTCAATCCAATGGCTGTTCCCTACTGAAAGAAGGTATTCAACATTTGATGGATGACCGTGCAATTCTATTTGAGAAGAATCCTTCTATGGAGAGTATATCCCAAGACGTATCTATAACTACAATTTCTGGTACTCCTATAAGGATCACTTCTAAAGGTCCTGTGAAGATTACTTCCAAACCAAGGGTTGCTCCTCTAATCATTACCGCACCTGGGCCAATTCCATATTCCTATGACAAGGCTATCCCTTGGAATTATGGAGCTGATGTCTACTACCATGTCGTCAAGTAAGAACCATTGACGGTCGAAAATGAAAATACTGAAGTTACTGATCCCAATGTTGGCAATATTGCTGGGACTAGTAAGGTTACCATAAGTGGAAGGGTTTTCTCTCCAGAGATCTATCTGAAGGCTGTTACTACACTAGTTCGAATCACTACTAGTGAATCAACTATTAAGACTCAAAGCGAAGAACAAATGACTGAACCTACCCAGACCGTGGCACCGAAAGATGTTGCTATTGAAGATACCTCCAAGCAAGATATAGAGGAGGTACTGAATATTATTCGAAAGAGTGACTATAAAATTGTTGAACAGTTAGGGCACACCCCTTCCAAAATATCTATGTTATCCCTGTTATTATGCTCCGAGGCCCTTGATTTGGCTTTGGTAAAGTTCCTAAAAAGTGCTCATGTACCACAGGGAATCTCTGTTGATCAGTTCGAAAATTGTGTTTCTAACCTGACAATTGATAATGGGCTAGGCTTTTCTGATGCTGGTTTAACTCCCGCAGGAAGGAACCATAATAAGGCCCTGCATGTCTCTATTGAGTGTAGGGGCACTACCTTATCTCATGTGTTGGTGGACACATGTTCCTCATTGAACGTATTGCCAAAACCTATTTTAGACAAACTTGACTACGAGGGGATTATGCTAAAACCCAGTGACATTATGGTGAGAGCTTTTGATGGTTCAAAGAGAATGGTGTATGGGGAGGTTGATCTTCCAATAAAAGTGGGTTCCCAGGTCTTTGACTCTACTTTCTATATGATGGATGTTGTACCCCAAATTTTCCCTCGTATTTTTCCACAAAGAAATCACAGCTTTGGGCTTTTCCTGATTTTTAAGATTGGCACAAGAATCGGTCAAACAGACTTTTCTCGCCAGTCAGACAAAATTAGGGTTTTCATTGATTTTCATGGCTCTGGAACAGTTCAAACAATTTGCTTAGGGTTTGGTTGATTTTAGCTCAGGTTTTGATCAGGCGGACGTTTCTTTGGCTTTTAATCAAGAACTAGGGTTTTGTGCGCATATTTCTCAGAAAGGATTATCTTTACAGTTTCTTTTCAGCTTACTCTGAGATTTGGATTGAGGCGTTTGAATCAAGAAAATTGTAGATTTGTTGTTTAATCAGTAAAGGTTAAAGCATTTGATTTAAGATGAGATAAAAGTTGAGGCGCTTAAATTGAGAATCTACAGTGATTGATTTGATCAGTAAAAGGATAAATATTTGGATATTGATTTGATTAACTGTGCATCGGATACTTGAAGCGCCAGGTTTATTACTGATTCAATGATAAGGCCACAGTGTTTGTTAATTATTTTTCTAAAGTCAGAATAATTGGATACTTCCAGTTATTTTAATTTTAAGAAATCCAAATAATTAAATGAACATTGAATCGAAAGAAGAATTAATTGATCAAGTTGGATTTTTTTTATCTATCTTTAATTATTCGTTACAATTGTTATTTGAATACAGTATTTTACAAAGTATTCTAATGATGATTACAATAATTGAAAGGAAATAAAAAGATTTGATTGGTCAATAAAAGGACTTTTATTTATCTTTAAATTATTTGTATAATTGTTATTGTTTACAAAAATGCTTACAATAATAATGTTACAATATTTTAAATTGAAATAAAACAATGTCCTAAAAATTCTAAATCTTCATCTTCTATCCAATGCTCCCTTGATGCTCATTTGATTTTATCTGCAAAGAATAAGAAAAGAAGAAAAAGTCAAAGCAGAGAAAAATAGTTAAAGATAAACAGTCAAAAAGGTTCATCATTAAAAGCAAATGGCTAGAATCAGTTTTACCCTCTTTGCAAATCACGAGATTTCTCCCGGTTCACAAAGAAGGATGGAATGCTTGCAATGAAACATGAATGCACAAAGTTGTGATTTTTGCACAAATTCAAAATTCTTAAGCATGCTGCATAATTCAAAACCTGCATAGTTCAAAACAAACAGCATATGCAAGCATAAATCCAAAGGCAAACTGAGTTCCAATGTCAAAGCAACTAAGTCAAAAAGTTGCCAAAAGGGGCACAGCTGCCCAAAAGATACCTCAAGATGCCAAATCATCAAAAAACTGTCACAAAGATTCAGGAAAATATGGAAGCAGTACATAAAATATGCAGAGACAAAACTACATATGCAAGCAAGTTCCATCTCATCATTTTCCAGCCATTTGATTTTTCAGAAAAGACAAATGTAAACAATATTAAATGCTTAAAATTTGTCAAGAGAGAGAAAGAGAGAGGAAAGCAGATTATGTTACAGCAGGCTAAAGGCTAAAAAAGGCATGTATCAGAGCTATTCAAAAGGAGACAGAACATATGCAGCAGAGGTGATCACAAAGAGTGAAATTCTCAAGCCTTGCAAACCTTCCCACCAGTTTGACCAAGAAAATATAAAAAATCTGAAGCATTCAAAAGGCCCCGCGCCCAAAAGCACCAAAGGCCATAACCTGCTTCACACTTAAACCCCTACCTGTCAAACAATAACCACAACCAGTAAACCAGTAAGCCAAACCACTGTCAGCCAAAACCTGAAACACATAGGCCATAACCTGAAAAAAACTGCAAACAACTATCAAACTGTCCAAACTTTTCAACACCATCCCAACCTCACACTAAACATAAGCCATGCCAAGATGAAGCCTAGCCTTTCAAACAAAAACACAAAAAGCTAGAACAACAATCAACCTGTCAAACCTGCTATCCTAAAGGCCACGAGCCATCAAAATAAGCTTACAGCCTACCCAAGCCAAAACCAGTATCCAAGCATATAGAATCGACACCAAGCCCTCAGAAAATCTTCATCACTGGGCTAACAATAAGATGTCAAAACATTCAAACATACCATCAAGCAAGCATACCATCATACAGAGTAACAACTCAGTATAGCAAGGTTCAAGATCAAAGATACAGAGTAAGGCAATCAAAGCCTCAAAGAACTCTCATCATAGGCAAACATACGAAACATAAGAAGCATCAAAGGCAACCAGAAGAGAAGAGGAAGAGAGATATACAAAGTTCTCAAGTGTCATCATCGAACCAACAAGAAAAGCAATACAGAATACCAGGAATCCGAGCAAGCTAGCTGCATAATCAAACCCTCGCCGTCAAAACTGCCTAGAGCACCTCCAAACTCCATCTCTCCTCCGTCTCCAGAAAACGAAGGTAGTATGGCCTCCTCCCTTTTCATTTCGTACACCTCAATAAACAATAATAATGAAGCTTAAGGTCAGAATCCAAAACGAAAAATAAACATGCAAAGTGTAAAAACGTATAAAGCTTCAGAGCCAAACCTTTTTTCGTAAAGGTCACCGCGTTCGATTATGGAGGAAGGAGAGATAGAGGGTAAAGCCCGGTGGCCATGAGCGAGGGTGTTCTGAATCCATGGCGAAAAGGCGAACGAAAGACGAAGACGAAGCAAAAACGATGAGCGACGGCGCCTCTATTTCCCTCAAACCCTAAGCCGTTTCCAAAATGAACGAAACAATTAAACCCTAAACAAAAAAGTTATGAAACAATTGAGCCTTGCCCTTTCCCTGATGAAGCCCAATGACCCAAACGCACCCCCCTTTCTTGTCTTTCTTTCACAATTCAGTTTGGGCCAAATCCACTTAGCCCATTCTTTTTCTAAATTAATCTTTTTTTTACATAAATTATATCTTTTTTTAAAAACAAATTAATATACTTTTTACCGTAAAATTTTTATACTATTATTATAATACAAATTATTTCTTTTGTAAATAAAAACATTTTAACCCTTTTCTTTTTATTTCTAGCTAGTATAATTAAAATATATAAAGGAATAAATTTTTTTTGAGTTAAATAATTGTTCTTAGGTTTAAAACAATTTTCTTTCTTTTTAACTAAAACATTTTGTATACAAAAACACTAATTAAAATACACTAACATAAATACATAAAAAATGGAACTTAAAACCTTTTCTTTTATTTTATCAAAATTTTCTTATTTGTACATACTTTACAAAAAGATATAAAAATACAAATTTAAATCAAACATAGATAATAATACTTGACGAATAAACAATATTTAATTGTCTCATTAAATTCACATTTCTTAACTTGTAAATAAACCTCATACATTTACTTTGCTTTACACATATACAATCTCTATTCTTATACATTGCTATACATTACATTGTTTACATTTGAGATCGCAATTCGATTTGGTTGTAATTATTTAAGTCTCATCCCCCTTTTGTACAATTGTACCCCCACTCCCGGCTACTATTTGTAATAGTTTAGGACTTTAAATTCCCGCAATTTACCGCTTTCGAATTATACCATGGTTAGACCTAGGGTTGTATGTACATAAAACCGAACGCTAGATAACCTAATACAAGACAAATACATGAAATCAATACACAATCACACTTGTACCCCCTAGGGTGATCCCACATGTTGCCTTCCAAAATGGGCCATGCTTGCACGTCGAGTTTCTTTGGAAAAACAATTCAAAATGATCATAAAGTCCCTCGATGACACTTTCGAAAGTTGCCTAAACGGAATGATCATAGTCACTTCAAGAAAATTGCCAAAGACATTTGACACCATTGCATTCATGGTCCATACGATGACCCGCGCCTGTCCCGTTAAACATCCTAAACGCAAGATTGTCCACCAAATTCAATGGTGGAACAAAATTGTTAAAAAGGGTTGAAAACATAGAGAAAACCTTTGAGTACAATAGGGGTAGACCAAACTCTTAGTTACTTGAAATCAACTTGCAAAAACACTTGCCTCCTTTTCAAAAACCACACTTCACAAACACTTTCAAAACAAACTTCCAAAAACACTTTGAAACATCTTTTCGAAAAGATACACACCGTTGTATATACTCAAACACGAGTCATTACAATGGTTGCCGAAACAAAGGCGTGTATTTCAAAACATTTTCAAAAACACACACACACACACCATTTTTCAAGCAATCAAAAATCAAGGCAAGTGATCTAAAAACCAAGTAACTAAGAGCCCATGGATAACCATGGATGAAAAGGGTGCTAATACCTTCCCTTTTCATAATCTACCCCCCGAACCCACGAAATATCTCAAAAAGGTTTTTCCTGTGCTTTTTTAACCTTTCCTTTAGGATAAAATAAAAAGTCGGTGGCGACTCTTGCTAAACCGAACAAGTGCGAATACGAACGTAAAACCTAAGTCAGTTCTCCCACCG
The DNA here is from genome assembly GCA_948472305.1 of Vicia faba. Classification (NCBI taxonomy): domain Eukaryota; kingdom Viridiplantae; phylum Streptophyta; class Magnoliopsida; order Fabales; family Fabaceae; genus Vicia; species Vicia faba. The sequence goes on along the minus strand of OX451739.1, from coordinate 1,151,808,259 downwards.
TATCACAGAACTGGCGATCTGCTGGGGAGAATTATAAAAGTGGGGTTACCTTAGGGTTTTTAGATCACCCTTTGCATGATTAATTGTTTGCTTTGTTTGCTTTACCTTTGTGGTTCTCTTGTTTGGGCTTGAAATCCTACACCCATATTTGGGAAACATTCATAGATAGCAATATGTTGTGGAAACTGTGCAGGGTATACCGACACGGTTGAAGCAATAGCTATATTAGTGCGACATATTTGTGAGTACCGGTAACCCTTGAGTTCAATCAAGGAGAGTACGGGGCCGCTGAGTGATGTCACTAAGCACTAAGGACCTAGAACCTTACTTGACCATCTTGTCCTTTTATTAGGGGTAGTGAGATGACCGACTTTGGTGCAGTCCCAAGTTAGTAGATACTCGATACTACACTCATTGAGGGTTGTTTTCTTGGGATATTTTGGTCGCCAGTTAAGTGGCTAAATCAAAACGATGAACACAAAAAACAATCCAATGATATTGAGCTCCTTAGAACCCGGTTACTATTTATAGGACAGGTTTTTAAGCCAACTACACTCAAGAGGGTACTTACCTATGAAACCCATGCAAGCCTGAAACTAGGGTTTTGTGTGATTTGCCTGTACATATGTTTGTGCATACATCATGAACATCATAAAGCATCATATGCATACACTAACCATTTCAAGGGTTTGGATCTTAACCTTTGTTCTTGTGTTGTAGGTCATGGAAATTCCTCGCAGGAAAACTATCCAAGTCAATCTTGTGAGAATCCCTCCCCAGCTCAAGGAGCTCACATCCAGAATTCCCGAAAGCTCCCCCTTTAGCGAAAGACATGGTAGACTGCTCAGCCTAGTCAACACCAGCATTGAAGAAGACATGATGAAGGTTTTGTTCCAGTTCTTTGACCCCCTTCACCACTGTTTCACATTCCCCGACTACCAATTGGTGCCCACTTTGGAGGAATTTTCTCAACTCCTGAGAATTCCTATCCTTAATCAACTACCTTTCAACGGTACGAAAAAGGAACCAAAGCCTGAAGATGTTGCTCGAGCACTACACTTGCAACCATCCAACATCAAGGGGAATTGGGAAACTAGAAGCGGTGTCAAAGGCTTCTTGGCAAAATTCTTGTTTGAGAAGGCACAAGAGTGTTGGAATTCCTTGGACCTACAAGCCTTTGAAGAAATTGTGGCACTCCTCATTTATGGGTTGGTCTTGTTCCCAAATCCTGACCAGCTTATAGATGTCAACGCCGTCAAGATCTTCTTATCCAGGAATCCCATACCTACTTCGCTTGGGGACATCCTCCACTCATTTTACACGCGAACAATGAGAAAGAGAGGTGTTCTAATGTGCTGTACTCCTCTCCTTGCAAGGTGGTTTATTTCGCACCTTCCACAGTCTGTTTTGAAGAATGACCAAGGCCTAAAGTGGTCACAACGGTTGATGACCCTCACTCACTCCGATGTGCATTGGTGCTCTCGGTCCAGAGAGAGTATCATCATCGTCGATCATTGTGGAGAGTTCCCTAATGTTCCATTACTTGGAATTAGGGGAGGCATTACCTATAACCCTTGTCTATCTTTGAGACAGTTTGGATATGCACGGAGGGATGGCCCCCACGACATGTTGATTCCTGACCTAGCTTTTGACTTCGACAACAATGCGCAAGGACTTCGCCAAAGATTCATCAGAGCCTGGAGGATGCCTAAAAAGGTAGATACTAAGACGCTGGGGCACAAGAACTCCATTCCTCTTGAGCCTTATCTCAAGTGGGTCCGAACCCGAGCCCAGAGTCTAATGATGCCTTACCCTCATGTTCTCCCCGTGATTAGAGAGCCCGTCAAGGAAGGAGAGGTTCCCTACACCGTCCGGTACCCCGACATGCCAACGTCATGGGAGGAGATGCAGAAGAGTTGGATCCAGCTCAGGGAAGAGAGAGATACTTTTGAAGCCAGCTTCTACGCCAGCGAGAAGAAGGTCTTGGAGCTTACCCGCCGACTCCATGAGGAAGAGACCCTCAACACCTACATCGCACCAAAGAGGATGCGCAACGTCTTTTTACCTTAGGAAGTTTTTGTAATATTTGGCCCATGGGGTATCTATGTACTGACAAAATTTCTTCTTATTAATATGACGTGTGTTCTTTTTTGTTTGCAACAATTGTGAATTTCTAAAATCCTTGAATGCATTGCATAAATAAACATATCATTCATCATGCGCATAAGCAGGTCTCCACACCAGGTTTCCTTATCTTTCTGCTGTTTATTTCAGTAAGATAGATCTCGAAAAGACGGTCAAAGATCTACAGACTCAGAACTCACAGTTTCAGGATCGCTTGATGACCTTGGCAAAGGGTCAGGAAGATCTAAAAGTGCTGCTGGGGAAGGAAAAGTTGAAAAAGAAGAAGAAGAGAGTCGGGGTGGCTACCCTGGGAAGAAGGTTTGAGGGTGATGCCAGAAGAGTTCTTGAATTTCCTCCTACTTCTGAAGAGGGAACCAGTAAAGGAAAAGGGGCTGCAGTACTTTCTGAATCCGAAGCTGAGGAAGAAGAGGCTGAAGAAGATGAGGACTACTCAGATCAACAATACCCGCCCGCCGATGATAAGTACAAAAACTTAGAAGACAGGTTGGCAGCTATTGAGCTGCAGAGAGTTCCCGGCTTAGATTTCGAAGATTTGGGATTAATCGCTGGAATTGTGATCCCCCCGAAGTTCAAAGTACCAATTTTTGCAAGATATGATGGGCTGTCTTGCCCAAAAATGCACCTAAGGTCGTACGTCCGAAGAATCGAACCTCACACTTCTGACAGAAACCTTTGGGTACACTTCTTTCAAGATAGCCTGTCTGGCACTCAGCTAGACTGGTTTTACAAGCTGGAAAGATCAGAGATACGTAGTTGGGAGGATCTGGCGGCTGCTTTTTATCGCCAATATCAGTATAACTCTGACCTGGCACCAACCCGTACTCAGCTATAGAGTATGGGGATGGCCTCAGGTGAGGGATTCAAGGAGTATGCCCAAAAATGGCGTGATTTGGCTGGAAGGGTGCAGCCACCTCTCTCTGATAGAGAACTTGTCGATATGTTCCTGGGGACCCTGTCTGGTCCATTCTTTAACCACCTGATCGGTAGCTCTTCCGCAGGGTTTACTGAATTAATTCTGACTGGCGAGCGGGTAGAGGCCGGTCTCAAGAATGGGAAGATTCAGAAGGAGGCCTCTGCATCTACTACGGTTAAGAAATCATTTCCAATGAAGAAGGAAACAACTGTTGTGTATTCTCAGAGAAGAGCAGGAAGGAGTGAGCGTCGGTCTACTGTGGGGGCCGTAATGATCCAGAATCCGTCAAACGATCAACCTCGCAGTAACCAGTCCAGGCCTAAACAGCAATGGGGAGAACGGCCACCACGGCAGTTCACCCGCATTAATATGACACCTGCGCAGGTTCTCCCACATCTGCTGAATTTGAATCTCACCAAGATTAGGGAAGCACCGAAGACTGTGAATACTGCTTCACCGCACTATCATCCCAATGCCAAATGCGCCTACCATTCCGATAGCGTCGGACATGACACAAACGATTGTTGGGCGCTAAAAAATAAAATCCAAGACTTGATAGATGCAAAAGAGGTGGAGTTCGACGCTCCAGAGAAGCCAAACGTGATATCTGCTCCGATGCCGAAGCACGGTCGAAATGTCCATGCTATCGAGGAAGATTTGTATGTTTCTGATGTCAATGACCTGATAACTCCGCTGTTAACCATCAAGTTGAATCTGTTAAAGGCCGGGATTTTCCCGGGATGCAAAGAAGACTGCTACTGTTGTTACTCTCTGCCGTTTGACTGCCCATCACTGAAAAAAGGCATCCAAGGCCTGATGGACAGTCAACAAATTCTGTTTGAAAAGGTTCCTGCTATTCCAACCCCTACTGAAGATGTCTCAATTATCACCATTCACGCCAATCTTTCCAAGGCCGTCAGAAAGCCTGTTAAGATTACATCAGCTACAAAGATTGTTCCATTGAAAATAACTATGCCTGGGCCAGTCCCCTACAGTTCTGACAAGTCAATACCATGGAATTACGGTGGAGACATCTATTACCATGGTGTTAAACAAGTCGAAGTGACCGAAGAAAGCTCTGATGAAGAAGAGGCCAGCATTGGAAACATTGCTGGTACAAGCAAGATCACCCGAAGCGGGAGAATATTTTCTCCAGAGATTGCCCCCCCAAAGGCAACCTTTGGACCCTCAGCTGCTGCCAAAATTAATACTGCACCAATAAGACTTTCCGCCGAAACTCCGTTGATTGAAGAAACTGTTATTGTCCCTCCTACTTCTGTTGATAAAGGTAAAGGGACCCAAGATGAGCTCGTCCGGACGAGGGCTCAACCTTTGGTCATCCCGGGGACCTCTAAGAAAGAGATGGAGGAGATCCTGAAGATAATTAAAAAGAGTGATTATGACGTGGTAGAGCAACTGGGGAAAACCCCCTCGAAGATCTCCATGTTAGCATTACTGCTTTGTTCTGAGGCGCATGCCAAAGCATTGATCAAATTCCTAAAGACAGCCCATGTCCCTCAGGAAACCACTGCCGACCAATTCCAAAACTGTGTAGCCAGTCTTACAGCAGACAACAGTTTAGGTTTCTCTGATGCTGGCCTAACCTCAAAAGGAAGAAAACACAACGACGCATTACATGTGTCAGTGGAATGCCAAGGAACTACTCTGGCCCATGTTCTAGTCGACACTGGTTCTTCTCTGAACGTGCTGCCCAAGAAGGCTCTCGACCGTTTAGACTGTGAAGGCTTGGAGTTAAGGCCAAGTAATATCATTGTAAGGGCATTTGACGGGTCGAAGAGAATGGTACACTGAGAGGTAGACATTCCCATTAAGGTTGGCACAAAAGTATTCCCCTCAACATTCTATGTGATGGACATTCGTCCGTCATACTCTTGTTTACTGGGAAGGCCGTGGATACATAACGCTGGGGCAGTTACCTCCTCCTTACATCAAATGTTAAAGTACCCTGTCAAAGGAAAGATCATAACCGTCCACGGTGAAGAGGAGTATATGATCAGCCACCTGAACTCTTTCCGATATGTAGAGGTAGAAGGTGAATTCATTGAGACGCTGTTCCAGCACTTCGAGGAAGTCTCTCCTGAGGTGGAAGTAGAAAAAGTGGTAGCTGAGGTACCAAAGCGGATGGCCAGGATGGCATCTCTAAAATACGCGAAGGCCACAATGAAGGAAGGGAAGAGCTCAACATGGAGGCAGATGCCGGATATTCCTCATAAAACGGACAAGTTTGGATTAGGTTTCACTGCTGCGGGACAGAAAGCTATGCGCCGTTCGAAGGTTGAAAGAGCACCCATCAAGATTTCGCCTTATGGAATCAATGCTCTGGAAGGTGAAGACAAAGAAGCCAACATTGAAGATTGGATCTACCCGACTATCGATGGAGGACTACGCAACTGGGAGGCAAAAGACTTTGTCCCCATTACTTTTATTAACCAGTAATTATCTGTCAAACATTTCCTTTAGTCTGTAATAATTACTTTTGAACAATCAGTACACTACTTTTTCACCTCATGCCTTGCCCGGGGCATGTAGGTCCATTTGTAAGGGTTTTGATTATCTTCATATCCATATGCCATGTTTATTGATTCATTGGACGTTTTTCATTGATAAACTGCTGTGTTCATTTTCTTTCCTTTTTGCATTTTTGTTTGTTTAAGGATGGCTATCCCTTACACACACCCACACTCACAAATGCAGGTACCCGTCCACTCTGGATTCTATGGGTGACTATTCTGCTATGTCCTTCAATAACTCTGAAGATCTGATCAATCAGGCTGAGTATGAAGATGAGGAAGATTGTGAAGTACCGAGAGAGCTAGCCAGACTTCTACAACAAGAGGAAAGGACCATCTTGCCTCACGAAGAGTTGTTGGAAACCGTCAACTTAGGAACAGAGGAAGACCGGAGGGAAGTACAAGTGGGTGCCAATCTGAAACCAAGTGTCAAGGAGCGCCTGATACAGCTGTTAAATGAATACATTGAAATCTTCGCCTGGTCTTATGAAGACATGCCGGGTTTAGACACAGGCATCGTGGTTCACCGTCTCCCCACCAGAAAGGATTGTCCACCGATCAAACAAAAGGTCCGCCGAATGAGGCCTGACATGTCTGAGAAGATTAAAGCAGAAGTGATGAAACAATTCAACGCTGGCTTTCTGGCTGTTACATCCTATCCACAATGGGTTGCTAACATCGTGCCAGTTCCTAAAAAAGATGGCAAGGTCAGGATGTGTGTAGACTACCGGGATTTGAATAGGGCCAGCCCCAAAGATGATTTTCCGCTACCGCACATTGACATTCTGATTGACAACACAGCTTAGCACAAAGTGTTCTCCTTTATGGATGGATTCTTGGGATACAATCAAATTAAAATGGCCCCCGAGGACATGGAGAAAACAACCTTTGTTACACAATGGGGTACTTTCTGTTACAAGGTGATGCCGTTCGAACTGAAGAACGCAGGGGCAACTTATCAACGCGTCATGGTAGCTTTATTTCATGATATGATACATCATGAGATCGAAGTTTACGTAGACGATATGATAGCTCGGTCACAAACAGAGGAGGAACATCTTGAACACCTGGAAAAGCTGTTTGCCAGGTTGAAAGAGTACAAACTCAGGCTGAATCCAAGTAAATGCACTTTTGGAGTTAGGTCTGGTAAACTTCTAGAGTTTATTGTCAGCAACAAAGGCATTGAGGTCGATCCAGCAAAAGTGAAAGCAATACAAGAGATTCCTGCTCCCCGCACTGAAAACGAGGTCAGAGGGTTCTTGGGGCGCTTGAACTATATTGCCAGATTCATCTCTCATCTAACTTCTACCTGTGAGCCAATTTTCAAATTATTAAAGAAGGATCAGGTAGTCGAGTGGAACGACGATTGCCAAGCTGCTTTTAATAAGATCAAGGAGTATTTGCTAGAACCTCCTATTCTGATTCCTCCTATCGAAGGAAGACCATTGATCATGTATCTGACCGTCTTGGATAACTCAATGGGGTGTGTTTTGGGCCAGCATGATGAGTCTGGTTGAAAAGAGCATGCTATTTATTACCTTAGCAAAAAGTTTACCGACTGTGAGACTCGCTACTCACTTCTCGAGAAAACTTGCTACACTTTGGTATGGGCTGCTCGCCGACTAAGGCAGTATATGCTGACTCATACCACCTTGTTGATTTCCAAAATGGATCCTATCAAGTATATCTTCGAGAAGCCTGCTTTATCTGGAAGAATAGCTAGATGACAAATGATCCTAATAGAATATGACATCCAGTACACCACTCAAAAAGCTATAAAAGGGAGTGTACTAGCTGATCATCTAGCTCATCAAGCTATCGAAGATTATCAATCCATGAGATTTGACTTCCCAGACGAGGACATTATGAATTTGGACAATATTGAAGGTAACAGACCGTATGACGGACCCGAAAAGGGATCCCGATGGACCCTGTACTTTGATGGTGCTTCAAATGCACTTGGAAATGGTATCGGTGCGGTACTCATTTCCCCGGAAGGTTGTCACACTCCTTTCACGGCTCGACTCTGCTTCAGCTGCACAAACAACATGGCGGAATATGAAGCTTGCATCTTTGGTCTCAAGGCTGCTATAGACTTGGGGATCAAATCTTTGATCGTATTTGGGGACTCGACTTTGGTTATCAGTCAAATCAAAGGAGAGTGGGATACCAAACATCCCAATATTATCCCATACAAAGAACATGTCTTGACATTGTTTCCCCATTTCGAGCAAATCACCTTCGAGCATTTCCCGCGAGAAGAGAATCAGCTAGCAGATGCTCTGGCTACAATGTCTTCCATGTTTAAACTCAATTGGGATAACGAGGCTCCCCAAATAACCATCGAGCGAATGGATGAACCTGCGCATTGTCACGAGATTAATACTGAAGAAGTAGTGGAACAACCCTGGTTTCACGAAATCAAAAGGTATCTCCAGACTAAAGAATATCCCGAAGGAGCTTCCGTAAATGACAAGAAGTTCCTAAGGAAATTTGCTGCCAAGTTCTTCCTGAGCAATGGCATCCTCTATAAGCGCAATCATGATTATGTCTTACTCCAATATGTTGACAAAGCTGAAGCGGAGTTAATCATGACAGAGATGCACAACGGTACATTTGGCACCCATTTGAGTGGGCATACTATGGCTAAAAAGATCCTGAGGGCAGGCTATTACTGGTCAACCATGGAAGCAGATTGCCATCAGCACTCCCGTACTTGCCACAAGTGTCAAGTCTACGCCGACAAGATTCATATTCCTCTGGTTCCTCTCAATGTGCTGACAGCTCCTTGGCCATTCGTAATGTGGGGCATTGACATGATTGGAGAGATCAAGCCCACGACTTCCAACGGACATCGCTTCATCCTGGTTGCCATTGACTACTTCACCAAATGGGTCGAAGCAGCTTCCTTCGCCTTTGTCACTAAAAATGTGGTTGCCCGCTTCATCAAGCAAAACCTCATATGCCGGTATGGTGTTCCAGACAAGATCATCACGGACAACGATACAAATCTGAATAACACTATGATCACCGCATTGTGCGAACAGTTCAAGATTTATCATCACAACTCATCTCCCTATCGGCCGAAGATGAACGGTGCTATTGAAGCTGCGAATAAAAACATTAAGAAGATCATTCAGAAAATGACGGTCACTTACAAAGACTGGCATGAGATGCTACCGTTTGCTCTGCACGGATATCGTACCACAGCACGTACTTCAACCGGGGCAACCCCATTTTCTCTGGTATACAGCATGGAAGTTGTCCTGCCCATGGAAGTTCAGATTCCTTCCTTAAGAATTATGAAAGACGCAGGTTTGAATGAAGACGATTAGATTCAGACCCGACTTGATCAACTCAATTTGATCGACGAGAAGCGACTCGCTGCTGTTTGCCATGGTCAGACGTACCAAAAACGGATGATCAAGGCTTTCAACAAGAAAGTCAGACGTCAAGTATATCAAGTCGGAGATCTAGTAATCAAGCGGATTATCTTGCCGCAAAGTGATCCCAGGGGCAAATGGACTCCTACTTACGAAGGACCATTTGTAATCAAGAACATATTTTCTGGTGGTGCAATGATTCTGACCACCATGGACGGCGACGATCTGCCGCACCCTGCGAACACAGACATAGTCAAAAAATACTACGCATGAAATAACCCGACAAGTCGAAAACCCGAAAGGGCGACTTGGGCAAAAATGGGCATCCCGGTGAACCGAAAACCCGAAAGGGCGGTTCAGGCAAAAATTAGGGAAAACAAAAAATCTGTACACCCGACAAGTCGAAAACCCGAAAGGGCGGCTTGGGCAAAAAGGGGTTTCCCGGTGGATCGAAAACCCGAAAAGGCGATTCAGGCAAAAGTTAGGGAATTAAAGCGTATGACTATGTCTCGTCGGATCACTTTAAGGACAATCTCTTCATCAACGAACTCCAAGCTTCTGATCAATCTAGTCATCGGCAGGCGAAGCATTGAATGGACAAATATTCAGAGTTGTGAAGGCTATAGCAAAATAGAATCCCATGGAATTATTTCACATAGCCATCTTGATTTTGTATAAAACTTTCAATTTTTACGGAGACATCCTCTTACTAGGATGCCTGTCTCCTTTGTATAAAGACGCTCATAGAAAGTTAATACAAATACTTTTTCCAAATACACAAATCTGCTTTGTCTTTCTTTCACACTTATGTTTTCTTGAGAAACGTCCAATGTTTAGTTAAGTAGGCATATGCATTTGAACATAGTCATTTCCTCACAAATCAGGAAAAGATGATTACTAATGAATTGAAGGTACAACTAGATATCTCGATGCCCTTTCAGAAGGAGTCCCCCAAACAAAGTTTAACTCTAGGATCCCTAGCAGAACAAAAGCTTTCTCAAAACTGCTCTCCCCAGCCAGAGAGCCTTCCAGAACTTAGTTCCCCCCAGAGATAAGTTTCAGCACCCCCAGTGGAGCCCTAGAATATGAAAATCCTATCCTCAGCGGAGCTAAAACTTCCAACTGTCAATCCCCATTGGAACCAGACCAATGAACATCCTCCCCACAGAGATACTTCCCACCGGACTGAAGATTCTCAAATCTTACCTCTCCAGCTTAAGTCTACCATGTCCTGAACTCCCCAGCAGAGATCATCAGAATTCTCTCATCCCACAAGTCACCGAGGAGTTCCAATCCCCAGCAGTGGTCCTAAGACCCCACAACAAGTGAAGATCTTGTTCCCCAAGCAGTTAGCAGACAACAGGGATTTCTCATCCTCAGTAACCCCAGAGTTCTTCCATTATGGGTTTATTTCCCCAACATTTGTCCAGGATTTATTCTCCAGAACAAGTTACATTTCAGATTGATCGGTCGTTCGCAAACTCCTTCATCATCTGTTGGAAGCTACAGTCGTCGAAGATCAAATTCTCACAAAATTCAAGTTATGAAGCCCGGATTTGACCGGATAATATCTTGATCTCTACAGCACATTGTGAAGACCGGACTACGACCGAATAACAGTGTCAGACTACCGCAAAGCCTGGATTGCAACCAGATAATGGTATCCCCTCAGAGCAAGCTATGAAATCTGGATTCGACCGAATAATAGTTTAATCCCCTACAAGTCATTGTGAAGACCGGACTGCGACCAGATAACAGTGTCAGATTACCGCAAAGCCTGGATTATGACCAGATAGTGGGATCTCCAAAATTCAAGTTATGAAGCTCGGATTTGACTGGATAGTATCTTAATCTCTACAGCACATTGTGAAGACCAGACTGTGACCGAATAACAGTGTCAGATAATCGTCAAGCCTGGATTACGACCAGACAACAGTCAAGAATACTACGAAGCCTGGAATCGACCAGATAGTTGTATATCTTTAACACAAGCCGTGAAGCTCGGGTTTGACCGGATAGCAGCTTATCAAATTTTTGTGAAGCCTGGATTACGACCAGTTAACAATACAAATTTCTGTGAAGCCTGGATTACGACCAGAACAACAGTCAAAAATACTACGGAGCCTGGAATCGACCAGATAGTGGTATATCTTTAACACGAGCCGTGAAGCCCGGATGCGACCGGAAGGCAGCTTAGCAAGCTATTGTGAAGCCTGGATTACGACCAGATGACAATACAAGCTTCTGTGAAAGCCTGGAGATCGACCAGATGACAGTTAAGCTTCAGCAGAATGAGGACCCATTCTCGGTTCTTCACAGAATATTCGAATATTCTCCAGTGAAGACCTCCTCAAGACAGGAATTCCCCAGTAACTTGGCATACAACCCAAGCTCCTGATCCCCCAACAGTGGTCCCAGGACTCCTCATCTTCAACGATCAAAGATTCTTGCCCTACCCAGCAGCCAAGGATTTTTTTTCCCCGACAATAGTCAGGATTCCTTTATCTTCAGCCATCCAGGATTCATCTATCCTCAGCAAGACAACTCATTAGCTTACATGCGCATTCATCACATTCATATCATGAACATTGATATAACATACATTGCATCATGCATCATGACATTGCATACGATTAACTCTTTACCTTTTCAGGTGAGATCAGTCGACAGACAAAAATCATCATCTTCCGAGATTCATCCAGAAATAGTTCAGATGTGACCCAGACACGACGACATTCTGATACCTATTCCAGATTCAACCCGATACAGTTTTATACGGACTCATCATCAGGAAACCCTACACCGGTTCCTTCTCGACTTCAAGACTTCTGAAAACAGTTTATAGATTCTTCCTAACACCAGATGTTAATCTACCACTTGTTCAGATGTAACTTTTAAAAACAGTTTACGGACGCTTCCCAACAACGGATGCTGCTCTATTGCTTATTCAAACTCCGACTCCTGGAAACAGTTTACAGATTCTTCCCAACACCGGATGTTAATCTACCACTTGTTCAGATGTAACTTTTGAAAACATTTTACGGATGCTTCCCAACAACGGATGCTGCTCTATTACTTATTCAAACTCCGACTCCTGGAAACAGTTTGCAGATTCTTCCCAACACCGGATGTTAATCCATCGCTTGTTCAGTTTCTTCTCAACTTTTGAAAACAGTTTACGGACGCTTCCCAACAACGGATGCCGCTCTATTGCTTATTCAACTTTAACTCCTGAAAACCGTTTACAGATTCTCCAAACACAGATGTCAATCTATTGCTTGTTCAGACCCCCAGTTCAGAGATGTTCCAGAACATGGATACCTTTCTGATACTTGTCCACTCACCAGTGACATACGGTTAAACAATAACCTCCAGATGGCATCTATAAGCCCATCCTCCTACCAGCAGTCACCAGATGGCATCTTTAAGCCCATCACCAAATGGCATCTTTAAGCCCATTCCCTCTACCGTCACATCACCGAGTGCAAATTCCTGGGCACTCTAGTGTCCAATCTCCTTTTACCTTCGAGTCGCGAAAGGCAAACTTGCCAATCTAACTCTTCAGGTCCAAGAAGATTGAACAGGGGCAACTGTTGTACCCCAAAATTTGCCCTCGTATTTTTCCACAAAGAAATCACAGCTTCGGGCTTTTCCTGATTTTTCAGATTGGCGCAAGAATCGGTCAAACAGACTTTTCTCGTCAGTCAGACAAAATTAGGGTTTTCATTGATTTTCATGGCTCTGGAACAGTTCAAACAGTTTGCTTAGGGTTTGGTTAATTTTAGCTCAGGTTTTGATCAGGCGGACGTTTCTTTGGCTTTTAATCAAGAACTAGGGTTTTGTGCGTATATTTCTCAGAAAGGATTATCTTTACAGTTTCTTTTCAGCTTACTCTGAGATTTGGATTGAGGCGTTTGAATCAAGAAAATTGCAGATTTGTTGTTTAATCAGTAAAGGTTAAAGCCTTTGATTTAAGATGAGATAAAAGTTGAGGCGCTTAAATTGAGAATCTACAGTGATTAATTTGATCAGTAAAAGGATAAATATTTGGATATTAATTTGATTAACTGTGCATCAGATACTTGAAGCGCCAGGTTTATTACTGATTCAATGATAAGGCCACAATGTTTGTTAATTATTTTTCTAAAGTCAGAATAATTGGATACTTCCAGTTATTTTAATTTTAAGAAATCCAAATAATTAAATGAACATTGAATCGAAAGAAGAATTAATTGATCAAGTTGGATTTTTTTTATCTATCTTTAATTATTCGTTACAATTGTTATTTGAATACAGTATTTTACAAAGTATTCTAATGATGATTACAATAATTGAAAGGAAATAAAAAGATTTGATTGGTCAATAAAAGGACTTTTATTTATCTTTAAATTATTTGTATAATTGTTATTGTTTACAAAAATGCTTACAATAATAATGTTACAATATTTTAAATTGAAATAAAACAATGTCCTAAAAATTCTAAATCTTCATCTTCTATCCAATGCTCCCTTGATGCTCATTTGATTTTATCTACAAAGAATAAGAAAAGAAGAAAAAGTCAAAGCAGAGAAAAATAGTTAAAGATAAACAGTCAAAAAGGTTCATCATTAAAAACAAATGGCCGAAATCAGTTTTACCCTCTTTGCAAATCACGAGATTTCTCCCGGTTCACAAAGAAGGATGGAATGCTTGCAATGAAACATGAATGCCCAAAGTTGTGATTTTTGCACAAATTCAAAATTCTTAAGCATGCTGCATAATTCAAAACCTGCATAGTTCAAAACAAACAGCATATGCAAGTATAAATCCAAAGGCAAACTGAGTTCCAATGTCAAAGCAACTAAGTCAAAAAGCTGCCAAAAGGGGCACAGCTGCCCAAAAGATACCTCAAGATGCCAAAGCATCAAAAAACTGTCACAAAGATGCAGGAAAATATGGAAGCAGTACATAAAATATGCAGAGACAAAACTACATATGCAAGCATGTTCCATCTCATCATTTTCCAGCCATTTGATTTTTCAGAAAAGACAAATGTAAACAATATTAAATGCTTAAAATTTGTCAAGAGAGAGAAAGAGAGAGGAAAGCAGATTATGTTACAGCAGGCTAAAGGCTAAAAAAGGCATGTATCAGAGCTATTCAAAAGGAGACAGAACATATGCAGCAGAGGTGATCACAAAGAGTGAAATTCTCAAGCCTTGCAAACCTGCCCACCAGTTTGACCAAGAAAATATAAAAAATCTGAAGCATTCAAAAGGCCCCGCGCCCAGAAGCACAAAAGGCCATAACCTGCTTCACACTTAAACCCCTAACCTGTCAAACAATAACCACAACCAGTAAGCCAAACCACTGTCAGCCAAAACCTGAAACACATAGGCCATAACCTGAAAAAAACTGCAAACAACTATCAAACTGTCCAAACCTTTCAACACCATCCCAACCTCACACTAAACATAAGCCATGCCAAGCTGAAGCCTAGCCTTTCAAACAAAAACACAAAAAGCCAGAACAACAATCAACCTGTCAAACCTGCTAGCCTAAAGGCCACGAGCCATCAAAATAAGCTTACAGCCTACCCAAGCCAAAACCAGTATCCAAGCATATAGAATCGACACCAAGCCCTCAGAAAATCTTCATCACTGGGCTAACAACAAGATGTCAAAACATTCAAACATACCATCAAGCAAGCATACCATCATACAGAGTAACAACTCAGTATAGCAAGGTTCAAGATCAAAGATACAGAGTAAGGCAATCAAAGCCTCAAAGAACTCTCATCATAGGCAAACATACGAAACATAAGAAGCATCAAAGGCAACCAGAAGAGAAGAGGAAGAGAGATATACAAAGTTCTCAAGTGTCATCATCGAACCAACAAGCAAAGCAATACAGAATACCAGGAATCCGAGCAAGCTAGCTGCATAATCAAACCCTCGCCGCCAAAACCGCCTAGAGCACCTCCAAACTCCATCTCTCCTCCGTCTCCAGAAAACGAAGGTAGTATGGCCTCCTCCCTTTTCATTTCGTACACCTCAATAAACAATAATAATGAAGCTTAAGGTCAGAATCCAAAACGAAAAATAAACATGCAAAGTGTAAAAACGTATAAAGCTTCAGAACCAAACCTTTTTTCGTAAAGGTCACCGCGTTCGATTATGGAGGAAGGAGAGATAGAGGGTAAAGCCCGGTGGCCATGAGCGAGGGTGTTCTGAATCCATGGCGAAAAGGCGAACGAAAGACGAAGACGAAGCGAAAACGATGAGCGACGACGCCTCTGTTTCCCTCAAACCCTAAGCCGTTTCCAAAATGAACGAAACAATTAAACCCTAAACAAAAAAGTTATGAAACAATTGGGCCTTGCCCTTTCCCTGATGAAGCCCAATGACCCAAACGCACCCCCCCCTTTCTTGTCTCTCTTTCACAATTCAGTTTGGGCCAAATCCACTTAGCCCATTCTTTTTCTAAATTAATCTTTTTTTTACATAAATTATATCTTTTTTTAAAAACAAATTAATATACTTTTTACCGTAAAATTTTTATACTATTATTATAATACAAATTATTTCTTTTGTAAATAAAAACATTTTAACCCTTTTCTTTTTATTTCTAGCTAGTATAATTAAAATATATAAAGGAATAAATTTTTTTAAGTTAAATAATTGTTCTTAGGTTTAAAACAATTTTCTTTCTTTTTAACTAAAATATTTTGTATACAAAAACACTAATTAAAATACACTAACATAAATACATAAAAAATGGAACTTAAAACCTTTTCTTTTCTTTTATCAAAATTTTCTTATTTGTACATACTTTACAAAAAGATATAAAAATACAAATTTAAATCAAACATAGATAATAATACTTGACGAATAAACAATATTTAATTGTCTCATTAAATTCACATTTCTTAACTCGTAAATAAACCTCATACATTTACTTTGCTTTACACATATACAATCGCTATTCTTATACATTTCTATACATTACATTGTTTACATTTGAGATCGCAATTCGATTTGGTTGTAATTATTTAAGTCTCATCCCCCTTTTGTACAATTGTACCCCCACTCCCGGCTACTATTTGTAATAGTTTAGGACTTTAAATTCCCGCAATTTACCGCTTTCGAATTATACCATGGTTAGACCTAGGGTTGTATGTACATAAAACCGAACGCTAGATAACCTAATACAAGACAAATACATGAAATCAATACACAATCACACTTGCAC
Organism: Vicia faba; assembly: GCA_948472305.1. NCBI lineage: Eukaryota > Viridiplantae > Streptophyta > Magnoliopsida > Fabales > Fabaceae > Vicia > Vicia faba. Next base: position 1,151,792,057 of record OX451739.1, on the reverse strand, counting down.
CCCCTAGGGTGATCCCACATGTTGCCTTCCAAAATGGGCCATGCTTGCACGTCGAGTTTCTTTGGCAAAACAATTCAAAATGATCATAAAGTCCCTCGATGACGCTTTCGAAAGTTGCCTAAACGGAATGATCATAGTCCCTTCAAGAAAATTGCCAAAGACACTTGACACCATTGCATTCATGGTCCATACGATGACCCGCGCCTGTCCCGTTAAACATCCTAAATGCAAGATTGTCCACCAAATTCAATGGTGGAACAAAATTGTTAAAAAGGGTTGAAAACATAGAGAAAACCTTTGAGTACAATAGGGGTAGACCAAACTCTTAGTTACTTGAATCAACTTGCTAAAACACTTGCTTCCTTTTCAAAAACCACACTTCACAAACACTTCCAAAACAAACTTCCAAAAACACTTTGAAACATCTTTTCGAAAAGATACACACCATTGTATATACTCAAACACGAGTCATTACAATGGTTGCCCAAACAAAGGCGTCTATTTCAAAACATTTTCAAAAACACACACACACTATTTTTCAAGCAATCAAAAATCAAGGCAAGTGATCTAAAAACCAAGTAACTAAGAGCCCATGGATAACCATGGATGAAAAGGGTGCTAATACCTTCCCTTTTCATAATCTACCCCCCGAACCCACGAAATATCTCAAAAAGGTTTTTCCTGTACTTTTTTAACCTTTCCTTTAGGATAAAATAAAAAGTCGGTGGCGAATCTTGCTAAACCGAACAAGTGCGAATACGAACGCAAAACCTAAGTCAGTTCTCCCACCGTATCACAATGGACATTCGTCCAGCCTATTCCTATTTGCTTGGACGCCCTTGGATTCATGAGGTAGGCGCCATTACTTCTACTTTACACTAAAAGTTGAAGTATCCTGTGAAAGGAAAAATTGTTACAGTTTGCGGTGAAGAAGAATACATGGTGAGCCATTTGAATTCCTTCAAGTATGTTGAGATGAATGGTGAATTCTTTAGGACTCCGTGCCAGACCTTTGAAGTTATTCCTCAGACAACCCCTGTTGACAAAGTTGCTCCTACTATTCCCAAGGTTACCAGGATTCTACCAAAAATGGATTCTCTAAAAGATGCTAAGGTCGTGGTTGAAGAAGGTGGTGGAGCTATTTTGGGTTGTGGGGGAAAGGTTCCTTTAATAAGGGTTTCAATGATGTTAAAACTTTCCACTATATGTTGAAAATGTTGCTAGATGATATGATGGACAAGGAAGCATGAAAAGTCTTCAAGAATTGGTATTTTTGGAAATTTCTATGCTTTAAGTTGACTTAAAGAAAGCTCTGGTCGATGCATGATTGAAAGTTGTTCCATGGGGAAGTCTCGGGTTTTCTCACACCGATTGTGTGGTTAACTCAACCTGGGAGCGATTTTTAGGAACTATGCATCAACGCATAGCCCTGGAGTGATCGACGCATAGATTGAAAGTTGTGCCTTGGGGAAGTTTCGGGTTTGCTCATGTCGACTGTGTAGTCGACTCAACCTGAGAGTAATTTTTAGGAACTATGCATCGATGCACAGCCCTAATGCGTTCAACGCATGGATCACTCACTTTGTCTTCTGGCACTCTCGGGAATGCTTAGGTCGAGTCCCCCTTTTGGCATAGGTTGACCGTTCGCTCGTTATATTTGTTTATCAGCTTGACAATTTGGGTTTTGACTTGAGATAACATATATAATCTTGTAAGGTTCTATCATTTGGTTTTTAACAAGAAAAGTGAAATAGATACACAAGGTACTCATCATCTTCAACATCTCACTCATCCATTGACAACTACACATAATAATTTTTGTCAATCAAGGTGTGGAGCGTGTATTGATAACGTCTGAAGTAGAAGATTGAGATCTTGTTTGGGTTTGAGTAATTGTGGGTTTTTCTTGAATAAAATCTGAGGGTTTTGTCCTCCAAGATCATTGGGATTTGGGGTTTTTTGACAATTCTTTGCTTCAAATTCAGCCATGCTTAAGGGATTGAGGAACCGTGGGTTCGATCGACAAGGTAGCTACAATCATAGGATTGTGAAGGAAGAATTGGGGTCACCATCTTGCGATCAAATCAGCTGAGCAGAGGGTTTGAGAAACGGTTTAGGTTCTCAACAAGGTAGCTACAACCAGAGGTTTATCGAAGATTGGTGACATACTTGGTTAAAATCGAATCAATGGAAGAAAGGAGCTTAGTTTTCAATTCAACAAAATGAGTTTGAATTGTGGTGACTATTTTTTATCTCTTGTATAAACTTTGCAATCATAATAGAAATTATCCTAATTCTACATTCTAGAATTAGGGGCAGAGTACCCCACTCGAGGACGATAGGGGGAACTGCCTGAACAAATCACGTGTCATTTTTGTTTCTCGTCTCTTACCGTTTATTTGCTATAATTTGTGAATTTGCACTTGTGGTTCCAATTTTCTAAATTTTTAGTGTGATAGAACTATTGCTAAGGACTATAATAATCACTTTGATTTCTATAATTGGTTTTAACACTAGAAATTAAGATAAATTGGACTTGGTGTGATTACGCACACCAAGTGTTCGATAAAAGTCCAAAAGTGAAAATTTGTGGGTTTTATTCTCAACAATTCATTGGGAGTAATTGACTACAGTTAAAAAGTATAAATGATCTATTATAATTTTATTAAGTGTTAATAATTCTTTGAGTCTTTCCATTCGTTTTACGCATATTCAGCCTTTTCAATAGAGGATCATTTTTAGACGAGTATATCCGGGTAGCTTTCACTGTGTTTTAAGTTTTCATTAAAAACTATTTAAAAATCACGGTATCTATTCAACCCCCCCTTCTAGATACGTCCTATCATCTAACAGGGGTCAGCTTCTCGACATTCCTTACAAGTCCGACAAATTTGGTTTGGGTTTCACATCATAGGCTCAGAGGGTTGTCCTTCGTGCTCGTTATAATTCTAGGAGACCGCCATTCCGCATCAACAACAATGGAGTTCACAACAATCAAGTCAACATTGTGGAAGACGCTGATAGCGACTACGACATAGACAGTTGGATCTCCCTACTACCGACAGTGGGCTCAATAATTGGAAGACTGAAGACTTTATACCAATATTCTTTAGTTAGGAGTAAATGCTATTTTTTTGTTTTCTTGCTTTCAAGTTTTTGGTTATGTAATTTAAATAATAACTTTAAGTCTTGTGCCTTACCCGAGACACAACAGTCCATTTGTTAGGGTTGTCATTATTCATCAGCATATTTTCATTTGATAAATCACTAGACGTTTGCATTCAAATTTTGCGCTCTTTTTTTTCTTTTACTTTATGATCGCGTGACTGTAAGAGTCTATCGGGTGTATTAACTACAAGTGCACAGTTTGATCACATAGTTTTAAAATATATCAAACCCACATGGACTGGTTATCGAATTACTATTATCTAAAGCTACTGTGTAAAGCTAAGGCTAATAAATCTTAGGTTTTGGGGTAGACAAAAATAATGTTAGACTTAATTGAAAAAGATGAGAAAGACTATGCTTATGACTGGAAAGCTAAAAATATGCTCATATCAGATCTTGGAGTTGATGAATACTTTTGTATCTCACATTGTGCTACCGCTAAGGCAATGTGGGATGCTTTACAAGTTACCCATGAGGGTACGAACAATGTCAAATTAGCAAGGATTAACACATTAACTCAAGAGTTTGATCTCTTTCACATGAAGCACGGTGAAACCATTGCGGACATGCAAAAGAGATTTTCTCACTTAATAAATCGCTTACACACACTTGGTCATATTACTTCCAATGTTGTTGCTATTAACAAGATTTTGAGATGTATTAATAGGGAATGGCAACCTAAGATCACAAAAATCAAGGAATCCAATGATATAACTAAATTGGAACTTACAACATTGTTTGGTAAGCTTCAAGAACATGAGCAAGAGCTCACAAATCTAAATAAGCATGAAAATAAAGAGAAGAAAGAAAATTTGAGAGACACGGAGAATAAGTCCATCGCGTTAAGGGCTTCAGGTTCCAAGTCTTCCACCATAGATTCAGGTGGAAGTAACTCAAGTGATGGAGATGAGAGTCCGGATGAAGATTTGGGTTTATTTGTAAGGAAGTACAATAGATATCTTCGGAGGAATGAAATCCAACATTCAGATAAGAATCTCGTTGACTATAGAAGGAAAGTTAAGCCAAACAAACCTTTTAAAAGCAAGAGAGATAAGTCAAATGGATCTTGTTACAATTGTGGAAAACCCGGTCATTACAAACCAAATTGTCCCTTGTTCAAGAAAGACAAAGTAAGAGACCAGTTTCAAAAGAAGCCAAACAAAGCTAGAAGAGCTTACATTGCTTGGGATAGTGATAGTGATTCATCAAGCAAAGATGACTCTAGTGATGAAGAGGAAATGGAAAACTTGTGTCTTATGGCGCATCACAAAAATAAAAAGAATGCAAGTCATTCTAAATATGATTATGTTGACGATATGTCTTATATTGAATTACTAAAGGCCTTTAATACTCTACATCATGAGGCTAAGGAAGCTTTCAAACGCTTAGCCTCAAATAAAAATATTTTCAAATACCTTGAGCATTAAGTTTCCAAATCCGAAAAGGAGGTTGAAACTCTCAAGGCATCCATGATAGAGAGTATCAAAGACAAAGATGAAATTGACAAGACCTCTTGGAAAAATTGGCATGGATGTGAAACTTTTCACATTTGGCAAAGAGAGATTAGAATTCTTAATGCCAAATTAGACAAGGCTTTACAACCCAAAGTTACATTTTCTATTGATCGATCAAACTTTAAAAAAAGTATGATTAATCCTTATCAAAAATATACTTATCAAATAAAAGATCAATCAAGCAAAAGTAACTCCTATCAAGACTTAGCTTTTCTATATTGTTGCAAGGAGGGACACACCATTAAAAAATTTCGATTTAGAAGATTCTTGGTTCCTAAAGGCATTTTCAAATGGTCTCCCAAAGGCAACCCATGTTTCAATCACACACAAGGACCCAATAAAAATTGGGTACCTATTTCCCTTGTTTGATTTTGTAGGTGGAATATCTCGAGACTACGGAGAGAAGATGGTTTCTCGACAGTGGGTGCTCAAGACATATGACTGGTGACATTTCCTTATTCTTTGACTTTGTGGCTAAGAAGAAGGGTTGTGTAACCTATGGTGATAACAATAAGGGAGCTATACTCGGAAAAGGTAGTGTAGGTAATCCCTCTTCTACTACTATCTCAGATGTCCTTTTAGTTGAGGGTCTTAAACACAATCTCATTAGTATTAGTAAATTATGCGAAAAAGGATATAAAGTTTCTTTTTCAAAATATTCTTGCTTAATTGAAAATAGTGATAGGGAAAATATGTTTAAATGCTTGAGGGTTAATAATGTATATATGCTTGACTTGAATTAAGTATCTTTGACCGCTGCTAGATGTCTTGTTTTCATGAGTGAAGACTCATGGCTTTGGCATAGGCGATTAGCACATGTCAATTTTGACTTGCTAAACAAAATTGTATCAAAAGATCTAGTTATTGGTTTACCTAAAATAAAGTTTTCTAAATATCACTTATGTGATGCATGTCAAATGGGCAAACAAACAAAAATTTCTTTTAAATCTAAAAAGATTATCTCTACAACAAAACCACTTGAACTTCTCCACATGGATCTTTTTGGACCATCTAGAATAAAAAGGCTAGGTGGTAATTATTATGGTTTTGTTATAGTAAATGACTTCTCTAGATATTGTTGGACAATTTTCTTGGCTAGCAAAAGTGACACTTTTTCCGCGTTTGAAAAATTTGCTAAGATGTTCCAAAATAAGTTAAAAACTAACATTGTTACAATCCGAAGCGATCACGGGGGTGAATTTGAAAACCATCTCTTTGAAGAATTTTTTGAAAAACATGGAATTGATCATAATTTTTCTGCACCATGACTCCATAACAAAATGGAGTAGTGGAACGCAAGAACTGTGTTTTAGAAGAACTCAGAAGAAATATGATCAATGAACATGCCCTTCCTAAGTATTTTTGGGCCGATGCCATAAGTACGGCTTGTTATGTTTTGAATAGGATCCTAATCCGTCCAATTCTAAACAAAACTCCGTATGAACTACTAAAAGGAAGAAAGCCTAATATTTCACACCTTCACGTTTTCGGATGTAAATGTTTTGTATTAAACAATGGAAAGGAAAATATTGGTAAGTTTGATGCAAAAGAAGAGGAAGGTATCTTTCTCGGATACTCTCAATCTAGTAAAGCTTATAGGGTATTTAATAAAAGGTTACAAATTGTTGAGGAGTCCGTGCATGTATCTTTTGATGAATCTTGTCCGAGAACGATCGAAAAATGTATTATGCTTGATGGTGCAGGTGTATATTTGCAGAGTATACTTAAAGATCCGAATGTTAAAAGTGATGAAAATAATCTCCCATTGGAATGGAAATCTATAAAAAATAAAGACCCAGATGTTAAAAGTAATGAAAATGATCTCCCATTGGAATGGAAATCTATCAAGGATCATCCCATCGATAATATCCTTGGAGATATCACAAAAGGAGTCACTACATGGTCCAAGATAAGTAACTTTTGTTATCATTTTGCTTTCTTCTCACAAATTGAGCCTAAAAACTCTAAAGACACTTCACTCGATTAAAACTGGTTTTTAACTATGTAAGATGAGCTAAACCAATTTAAGAGAAATGAGGTTTGAGACATTGTCCCTCCTCCGCGAGACCATCGCGTAATCGACACTAAATGGGTTTTTAGGAACAAACTGGACGAAAAATGAAATAAAAAATCGCAACAAGGCCCTCCTTGTTGCTCAAGGGTATAACCAAGAGGAGGGCATCAACTATGAGGAAACTTATGCACCGGTCACCCGACTCGAGGCTATACGCCTTTTTCTTGCCTTTGCATGTTCACAAAATTTCAAGTTATATCAAATCGATGTTAAGAGTGCTTTTCTAAATGGCTATATTAATGAAGAGGTTTATGTATCTCAACCTCTTGGATTTGAAAACTTTGAGTATCCTAATCATGTTTACAAACTAAAAAGTGCCTTATATGGTCTCAAACAAGCCCCTAGGGCTTGGTATGAACGCCTTAGTAAGTTTTTGTTAGAACAAGGATTCTCAAGAGGAAAGGTCGATACAACTCTTTTCATTAAGCGGCAAGGAAAACATTCAATTTGAGTACAAGTTTATGTAGATGATATCATATTTTGATCTACTAATATATCCTTGGTCAAGGATTTCTCTAAGTTGATGCAGGGAGAATTTAAAATGAGTATGATGGGTGAATTAAAGTACTTCCTTGGGCTTCAAATTAATCAACTCGAGGAAGGGACTTTTGTGAGTCAAACCAAGTATTATCAAGATCTATTAAAGCGCTCTGATATGGCAAAATCAAAGGTCATTGACACTCTAATGCCTACCGCGGTTAATCTTGATCGTGACGAACATGGTAAGCCGGTTGATGTAAAAAGGTATAGAGGTATGATCAGTTCCCTTCTTTACCATACTGCTTCTCGTCCCGACATTATGCTTAGTGTATGTATGTGTGCTAGGTATCAATCATACCCTAAGGAGTCACATTTAAAATCCGTTAAGCGTATACTTAGGTATCTTTGTGGTACGACTAAGTATGGGTTATGGTTCTCTAAGGGTAGTGATTTCTCGTTGGTTGGTTATTCCGATTCCAACTTTGACGGTTGCAAGTTGGATAGGAAAATTACTAGTGGTACATGTCACTTCTTTTTAAATTCCTTAGTAAGTTGGCATAGCAAGAAACAAGTTTCCGTTGCTTTGTCAACTGCCGAGGCGGAATATGTCACAGCCAGTAATTGTTGTGCCCAAAATTTATGGCTCAAACAATAAATACTTAATTTTAATGTCAAACTCAATCATATTCAGATCTTTTGTGACAACACAAGTGCCATAAACCTAGCCAAAAACCGGGTTTTACATTCACGCACAAAACATATTGAGATTAGGCATCACTTCCTTAGGGATCATGTAGAAAAAGGTGAGGTCGTATTTAAGCATGTTGATAGGACAAATCAACTTGCAGATATTTTCACAAAACCACTTGCGACCGAGCCTTTCTTCCACATCCATAGGGAATCTGGTGTTCTCGAAATTTCGGATAGGTTGCAACTACATTAGTTGCATTGCTCTTATTTATACTTGTACTCTCATGAATTGTCTACACTCTTGTATCAAGATATTTTTGAGGGCAAAATGTCATCCCGCATCATATAGGTAATATCATTCTAACTCTAACTTTATTCTTGATAACTCAAAGTGGTAAACTTGTAAAAAAATTTATTCATTGTGATATGCGCTTTTCAATATTTGTAATGTGTGATCTATGCTTAGGTGATTATTTCTGTTTTATTGTGTCTTAAAATTCATGAATATTTGCAAAATTGAAAAATAGGCCTGCTTGGGTCAACCTATGGCTGAGGACCATCGACGCATACTAGAACCTGTGTTTCTAAAAATTAAGTCCCTATGCGTCGATGCATGACCTGTGTAGGTCAACGCATCACGCGATATTTTAACCAATTACTTTAGAAATTCTGTGTGACAAGTGTGTTTTTATCTTATCATCTCTACTCATTCACTCTCATTACTCTATTTTCCCCCAAAACCTTCTCAAAAACCCTAAGAGCGTCTTTTACACACAAGTCTCAAACTCTTCAAGCTTCCTTCCATGGCTTCATCAAGACCTATAAAGAAAAGATTGGTAAAAGAAAGTTCCTCTTCTAAACAAAACCTCGATTTGGTAACTACTTTGTCTCTACTTTATGATGATTTGGTTGAGTCTTATTCAAAGAACTTTAGTAAGAGAATAATTGTTAAGAAATTTGTAGTATACAAGCAAACCTTAGGTCGGTTGAATCTACCACATGTTGTTGAGTTGTTGATATTTCAGAAACTCGGTGTCTTTTTGGAATGTGATACTGCATATAACGAAGAGTTAATCAAACTATTTTATAATGGTCTTCATGGTAGTTTTGATGGGAGCACTTTTAGATATAAGATGAATAACAAGGTTTATACTTTTAATTCTCAGATTTGGATGGAGTTTTAAATGTTTCCTCCAAGTCTGATTGCTATCAAAATCACCGATACCGATAAATTTGAGGGATACGCCTTTAAGATTGCTCTAAAATCAATGCTGAAACATCCATTCTCTGAAAGTGTTGTCAATAGCACCTTATTTCCAAAGTGGGTCACAGTGGGTGCCTTAAAACCGCTTGACCGTATTCTGCAGTGGATTGTCTCTCGCATCATTCGCCCTAAGAGGGGTGGATACTCAAGGGTTGATCAGCCTGAGGTGCACTTGGTCTATGCTATCAAGAACAAAATGAGGATCAATTGGCCTTACTACACTGTGAGTAGAATATATAATCTGAAATATTCGGGTAGAGGAATAGTGTTGGGCTATGCTTCCTTTATTTAATATGTCCTAAACAAGGTTGCTATTGGTGTTCCAGGTCTTCCCTTAATTGTATTATCAACTGATCAAGAGTTCACTCAGAAGACATTGACTATGACGGGTCACCAGTGGGATGCGAGTCAACAACGATATCAATATGTGGTAAGAAGTAATAATGTGTGCTTGCAGTAAGGAGATGATAGTGACGAGGAACATGATGAAGAAAGTGAGGAAGGTGAGAATGTTGCTTCCATGGATGAAGATGAAGTGCCGGGTGGAAACAATGCTACCATTTTGAACTTGCTTGAGTCTATGCGTCTTCAACAGGAGGAGAACTCTTCGCTTATAAATGAGAGACTTGCTACTCTATCAAACCGTGTCAGGGTACACGGTGAACAATTTTCCATATACTTTACCATTCAAGGTCAACAATACAATACTTTGCATGGGATGATTGAGTCTCAAGCGAACAACTTCACCAACTTCACCAACAATTTCATGCAACATTTCCCTTTTAACCAACCATCAAATCCACCACCACAAGGAGGACATGAGAGTGATGAAAATTAATGTTTTCTTTGGTCTTGTACTTTGTTATTTTCATGAACTTAAGCTAGTATTTGTTGTTTAATTATTTTTAGATTATGACTTACTTTGTGTTTGTCTCTTTTTGAACACCGATTTGTAACTAAACTATGTGATTGGTGTCTATTTATGTTTTTTCCCTTTGTTATGCCTTTCTCTAACATCTCTTTATGTGATTGTTTGTTAGAGTTATTGATTGCTAAAGTAGATAATGGTCTAACCTTACTTGTATTGATTATTGTTATTTTTAATCTATTGCTTTGTCTCTTTTTGATGTTGTCAAAAGGGGAGAAGCATGTGGAATCTAAGAACAGATGATATGAAAGCCAAAACGAAACGAAACGAAAGGGTGCACAAAGATAGGGGAGAAATCTCCGAGATTAAAATTCTAATACTTGGTACTAAGGACAAGTTTTGCCATCATCAAAAAGGGGGAGTATGTGAGGGCAAGGTTCCTTCAATAAGGGTTTCAATGATGTCAAAAATTTCCACTATATGTTGAAAATGTTGCTAGATGATATGGTGGACAAGGAAGCACGAAAAGTCTTCAAGAATTGGTATTTTTGGAAATTTCTATGCATTGAGTCAACTCAAAGAAAGCTCCGGTCAACGCATGATTAATATTTGTTCGTTGGGGAAGTCTCGGGTTTGCTCAAGTCGACTGTGTGGTCGACTCAACCTGGGAGCAATTTTTAGGAACTATGCATCAATGTATAACCTTGGAGCAGTCGACGCATGGATTGAAATTTGCGCCTTGGGGAAGTTTCGGGTTTTCTCACGTCGACTGTGTAGTCGACTAAACTTGGGAGTAATTTATAGGAACTATGCATCGACGCATATCCCTGGAGCGGTCGACGCATAGATCACACACTTTTTCTTATGGCACTCTCGAGAATGCTCTGATCAAGTCCCCCTTTTGGAATAGGTCAACCGTTCGCTCGTTAAATCTGTTTATCAGCTTGGCAGTTTAGGTTTTGACTTAAGATAACATATATAATCTTGTAAGGTTCTATCATTTGGTTTTTAACAAGAAAAGTGAAATAGATACACAAGGTACTCATCATCTTCAACCTCTCACTCATCCATTGACAACTACAAATAATAATTTTTGCCAATCAAGTTGCGGAGCGTGTGTTGATAACGTATGACGTAGAAGATTACGATCTTGTTCGGGTTAAATAATTGTGGGTTTTTCTTGAATAAAATCTGAGGGTTTTGTCCTCCAAGATCATTGGGATTTGGAGGTTTTAACAATTCTTTGCTTCAAATTTAGCCGTGCTTAAGGGATTGAGGAACCGTGGGTTCGCTCGACACTGTGAAGGAAGAATTGGGGTCACCATCTTGTGATTAAATCAGCCGAGCAGAGGGTTTGAGAAACAGTTTGGGTTCTCAACAAGGTAGCTACAACCAGAGGTTTATTGAAGATTGGTGACATAGTTGGTTCAAATTGAATACAGGGAAGAGAGGAGCTTAGTTTTCAATTCAACATATTGGGTTTGAACTGTGGTGACTATTTTCTATCTCTTGTACAAAATTTGCAATCAAAATAGCAATTATCCTAATTCTACATTCTAGAATTAGGGGCAGAGTACCCCACACGAGGACGACAGGGGGAACTGCCTAAACAAATCGCGTGTCATTTTTATTTCTCGTCTTTTACCGTTTATTTGCTATAATTTGTGAATTTACACTTGTGGTTCCAATTGTCTGGATTTGTTGTGTGATAGAACTATTGCTAAGGACTATAGTAATCACTTTGATTGTTATAATTGGTTTTAACACTACAAATTAAGATAGGTTGGACTCGGTGTGATTACGCACATCAAGTGTTCGATAAAAGTCCAAAAGTTCAAATTTGTGGGTTTTATTATCAACAATTCATTGGGAGTAATTAACTACAGTTAAAAAGTATAAGTGATCTATTATAATTGAATTAAGTGTTAATAATTCTTATTGAGTTATTCCATTCGGGTTTACGCATATCCGGTCTTTTCAATAGAAGATCATTTTCAGATGAGTGTATCCGGGTAGCTTTCACCGTGTTTTAAGGTTTCATTAAAAACTATTTTTAAAAATCATGGTATCTATTCAACCCCCCCTTCTAGATACATCCTATCGTCTAACAGGGGTCAGCTTCCCGACATTTCTTATAAGTCCGACAAATTTGGTTTGGGTTTCACCTCACAGGATCAGAGGGTTGTCCATTGTGCTCATGCTAATTCTAGGAGTCTGTCATTCCACATCAACAACAATGGAGTTCATAAAAATCAAGTCAACACTGTGGGAGATGCTGATAGCGACTACAACATAGACAGTCGAATCTTCCATACTACCGGCAGTGGGCTCAATAATTGGAACACTGTAGACTTTATACCAATATCTTTCAGTCAGAAGTAAATGTTATTTTATGTTTTCTTACTTTCAAGTTTTTGGTTATGTAATTTAAATAATAACTTTAAGCCTTGTGCCTTACCCGAGGCACAACGGTCCATTTGTTAGGGTTGTCATTATTCATCAGCATATTTTCATTTAATAAATCATTAGACGTTTGTATTCAAATTTTGTGCTCTTTGTTTTTCTTTTACTTTATGACCGCGTGACTGTAAGAGTCTATTGTGTGTATTAACTAGAAGTGCACAGTTTGATTGCGTAGTTTTAAAAGATATCGAACCCATAGGGGCTGGTAATCGAATTACTGCTATCTAAAGCTACTGTGTAAAGCTAAGTCTAATAAATCTTAGGTTTTGGGGTAGACAAAAATAACGTTAGACTTAATTGAAATATTTAATAACGGGACGCTGGTATGTAATACGCCTGACTTCGGGAATTCATTAAACTATTGGCATAGTTTGAGTATTCAAAACATTGTTTAGTAGAAACTATTAGTTTAAAAATCTTTATATCAACCTCTCGTGATTGCTGATTCAGACTATATTATTAAACTTAAATAATCACTCTCGTTGTTTCATTCAACATTTAAAAATACTTTTTGAAAACAAATAGATTCTAATTAATCGTAAATCGCTCTCGCTATATTTAAAACCAATGTTTGATGACCACTATCCGGTTAAAAACTCACACTCTCGTGATTATTGATTTTAGCCTTTGTTTGTTTCTTACTCTCGTAACAAAACGGTTTTATATTGAAATTTGGAAATCAAACCAGAAAAATATTTTTATAAAATGTTTATGCCAATTTATTACCGAACTCCTTCGGTTTGTGACCTTACATATCGGTATCAGGAAAGTTAGTCGGACATATTATCTGTTACGACCATCGAATAATAAAAAACATATAATAATTCAGACATGAATGATAAATAAAGAACAATAATTAAACTAAAAAACTCTGGAATTAAATTATGAGAACATAATTATGCAATTCTTTAAGAACTTGTAGTAATCCTCCAAAATATTCCAACATGATTTGCTTGTAGAAAACTAACTTGAATACAGAATAAAATATTAAACTAAAACAAAGTTCAGAAGGCTATGAAGAAAATCTAATGTTGCAATAGTTTTCTAGTGTAGAAAACTATTATTGTTTAGGTGAAGGTTTTATCTGCCTAAGTTCTAAACATAGCTCTAAACTGTTAAAATGAATAATGGTGTGAAAGGGAAAAAATGAAAATGCAAAATAATGTAACAAAACTAAATAGCGGCGAGGAGAGAGTTCAAAAGTGTGCGAGCTAGCCCGAGTTTTGTATAACTGTTCTTCTTTTTATATCCTCTTCGTAACAAAAACTACTTTAGAGAAAATATAGGGACGTGATTTCGTGCTTCCAAAAACATTGTTTGTGGAGAAAGATTAGGAGGAAATCATGCAGGTAGTTGGCACTAGAGAATCCTGGAATCATGGAGAAATCTTCGCGCGTCAAACAAAACAGAATACATGTTGTGCCTGTGCCGAGTGGCATGCAATGTGTGACTGTGTCGAGTGGCATGCAATGTGTGCCGTGGGGCACACATATTTTTACTTTGTGCCAATCGAAATGGTTTGTGTGCCGAGGGGCACACAAATTGAACTTGTGTCGGGCGAAACAAAAGGTGTGTCGAGGGGAACAACCTTCTGATAAGAAATCTTCTGTTTTCTGCTGTTTTTATGATTTTGAGCTCGTTTCTTTTCCATTTCTTCTCCTTTTCTCACGTAGGCCTTGGATGGAATAATTACCTGAAACACACTTGAAAAGTCAACATAATGCAATATAATTGAGATAAAACGGTAAGTTTATCTATGCAAATTGGGTCGAATAATCTATGTATTTTTGCATTATCAAACTCCCTTATACTTAAATCTTTGCTTGTCCTCAAGCAAATAATCAGTAATTGTAATATTTTAAGCACAAGTTAAATGCATTTACATGACATAAATCAATTTGTATGTGGTTGTGTGATGTTTTCATTAGAATGATGTAAGATAAATATCAATAACAAAGATACAATAATAACACTAGACAACCTCTCCTTATGCAGACTAGTTCCAGTCATGCTATTATAGCTTAACCCTATTATTTTTGCTTTGTTTCACCCGTTTTATTCGAGCGCAATTACATTAAGCCCTTTATATTATTTCACGCACATAGTAGAGTAGCTGGTTAGTGATGGTCTTATTAAGCATGGGGTTCTGGTTCATAAATTTGGTAACCCTTTTAATTAATCCGGTTGTAAGATATGGGGGATCGAACCGTAGTCCGCCCTACCAAGTTCAGCACCAGAAACCTCTGAACCAACTTACATCGGGTTTTTATAACATAATATTTAGGTTCCACACTGTTGGATTAAGTAACCGGGTGAGGGTCACCTAACTTAATTAGTGCGTTTCTTGTTTTCAATTCATCATTACAAGATGTTTAGGAAAATAATTTAAGACCATTCACTTATATTCACCGGCCCTCTACGTAATTTGTTTTTAAGAGGGTGCTGACTGCTTATATAAACTACTCGGGGATACTTTAAAGTTTAAGGTTTCGGTATAATAGGTACTTAAACTGGTCTCGCGTAAGCAGGGGTTTTAAAGTGTTGAGGTGGTATCGATTTTTTTCAAATCTCACTAAAAAAATTCTAACATATCTTTAAGAGTAAGCAACCCATATACTCTTCGAATGTGTCAAGTAAAAGTTTTTGTTATGGCTCAAGAAAGTGAGAGAGTCAAATAATAAACGAAAAATCTGCATATAACGACTTGATATTACATAAATTGTTTTATTGAAGGGAAATTTGCGGTAATGAAAATCTACTTAGAAAACGGTAAATGAAAACTAAAGCGGTAAAGCTTCCCCCCAAACTTAAACTGAGCATTGTCCCCAATGCAACGAAGTAAGGTGAGAAAGGAAGGAAACGAGAAGAATGATTATTCTTCGCCTCAACCACGCGCTCCACGACGTACCCGTGCTCGTCCACGCACTCCACGACGTGCCCATGCTCGTCCACATGCATCATCTTTGCCTTGGAAAGGCTCTACACTATATCCTTGTAGTCCAACAAGAGTAACAAAATCACGCAGTCCGTAAACTCGAAAAGTCAATGCTTGCATCTCTTCGGTAAGCTTCAACATACTACAGTCATGCCATTAAGCGTAGTCATGTTGATCTCTCTGAAGTTGTCAGACTTTTTGCATCATCTCGTTTTGTTGTGCTTCTATCCTCTGATAGTATTGAGCTTCAGCCTTGTTATTGAAGAAGTGAAAAACACAAGAATGGGGGTTGAATTGAAAACTTAAAATCAAATGCGCAAAGACACAATATTTTTATCCTGGTTCATTTAATCTCAAACTACTCCAGTCCACCTGTCAAGGTGATTTCGTCTCTCTCCAACAAGGACTTAATCCACTAATCAAAAATTGATTACAATCACTACTTTGACAACTGTCAAATTCCTCTTGAGTATAACCACACTCCGGTCAATCTCAAGGAAAAACTGTCTGAATCAAGATAAAAGAATATTGTGTATGGTTGTTTTTCTTTACAAAAACAATTATCACAACTGTGATATTTTACACAAATTTAGAGCGTAGAAATTGAGTATGTAAGCTTGCAGCGTTTAGAGATGTATTGCAGCCTTGTTGAAAAATCCTAAACGATTTGATCTCTTATCTTGTTTATATAGGCAAAGGAATCCTGTCCAACATAAAGCGTGATAATGGAAATTTAAGCAGTTTCTATATTGAGAAGATTCTTGTCTGAATGAAGCCGTTGCATGTGATGCTGTCTTGATTGAATAGTAACGCTTCAGAATCTTACAATCTTGCCTGCTGCAAATGCTTTAGAATATTGATGACTTAGAGATGTGAGGATCTGATTTTTTATGATCCTTCTGTTCAGAATCAGAGTTTTCTTCACTTCAGCGCAGGTTCTGATCATCATTCTTCAGCGCAAATTCTGATTACCTCAACGTGAAAGCTTCTATAGCTTAACTTCTGATGCTGCTTTGGTCAGAACTTCTGCATACAAAATAACATAAATTTAGAATGCATATTTATTCTTTGTGTTTGTTATCATCAAAACTCTAATTAAGGGTTGTAGAATCAAACTATGTTCTAAGAATCTCCCCCTTTTTGATGATGACAAAACTAGAGTTTTCAATGAAAAATAGAGAACAAAAAGCTTAAGAGAGACTCCCCCTGAGTTGATTACTTCCCTGAAGTTCCTTCTCATTAGAGCTTTTGATGCATCTCCTTCCGTTTTTATCAGAATATGTTCCTGTTCAAGCTTTTTAGAAAGTAGAGATTAAAAAAAAATTCAGAATGTTTGAGACTTTGTCCCGGTATACTGTTATTGAAAATATCTTACTTTCTCCCCCCTTTTTGTCAGGTATCAAAAAGCAATATAATTAGAATAAAAAAAGATGAATTATATTGAAAACATAATGCAATGACAAGTTTCAGAAATAAGGAGGTAAAGATAAAACATTACAGATAAACTGTTTTAAAGAAAATCTAAGAAGGAGGGGGAAGACGTGTGAACAACGCTTCCAAAAAGCTCTTGATCTGAGTGCTTGATTCTTCCTGCTTTCCCAGAATGTCTTTGATTTCTTTTGTAGTATCTTCTTGTTTATCCATAATATCCTTGATCTCTTTGTTTGTATCCTCTTGCTTATCCAGTCTGGCATGGATTAAGGCATTCTCTTTCTTCAACTCTTCCAGAGTTTGCATGACTAGAGACAAAGTTGGTGTATCTTCAGGGGTTGCATGTTGTTTAGAACATTCTGCAGCCTCTTCTGATCGGACCACTTCTTCTACTGCAATCATGTCTTATGGAGCAGTAGTCAGAGAGAGACTATCAGAATCTGGTTCAGCGACTTCTGAAGGATGATGCTCTTTCCAAGGAGCATTATCCAGCGGGAGAATTTCTTTCTTGAACCATTGGCTCAGAACTTGATCTTGGAAGGCTTTCACCTGATCACTGAAGTTCTGCTGAGCCCTTTCATAGCCCAATTCTTTCAGCTTCAGAGTTTCAGAGTTGAGCCATTTTCTGAATCTTTCCCAGAGAATTAGAAGCAGCAGGATTAGAAATCTCTTGCTTCAAAGAATTGATCCATTCTTGCATTTCTGTTTCAAAAATCAACAGACTCGTACCAACATCTGATTTGGTTGCGGTTGGTTTAGGTTTGGGAATGGCAATTTTGTTTGAGGTGGAAGCTAGTTAGTCCAACACTAGTGGATCAATGACATGTCCGAGGTTGTCAGCTGGACGGTTGATGGGTGATGGAGTGGAAGAATCAGAAATTAGAATTGGTATGTTAGGGGTGTTTGGTGGTGTGGATTCATATGGTGAAGGGATTTCTGGAATATCATGAATAGTAAGAGGTAAGCAAACCGTAAGAGGTTATGTTATTCCAGGGATTGGGATAGTGGTATCAGAATCTGAAAGGGAGTCTTCAGATTGGTTGGTGGTAGCGTGTTGAGTTTCTGGTTCAGGAATTTCAAAAGATGGGTTTTCAGAAGGTGGAGAGAGAGAGAGTGTCTATTTTCTGGTTGTGGTGAGTTGGGGTTCAGATGTTCTGGTTAAGGAGAGTGTGGTTTTGGATTTTCTGGTTGTTGTTGAGTGTTTGGATTTTCTGGGAGTGGTGAGGAAAAGTCTTGATCAAACATGTCAATATCAGATAGAACTTTGGCAAGTTCTGGTTGATGATGTTCTGGATTTGGATTTGGATTAGGGGAGTGAGGTTCATTCAAAAAGTTTCCAAGAGTTACAGATGGGTCAAACTCTATGTCAAAATCCTTAAATGTTTAGGGTGAAGGATTTTCTGTTGGTTGAGGGGGAATGGATTCAGATGTTGGAACAACAATTGATTCTATAACAGAAAGTGAAGATGAGTTACCTTTCTTTTTCGCAGCTTTAGGTGTCTTCTGAGAGGATCCTTATCCGGCTGCCTTCCTCTTTTTGGATTTCTTTAACACAACCTCTGGAGCTGGCTTGTGCAGATCTTGAATGTTGATTTCTGGAGCAGTCCCATCAGCCTTGCAAGCTTCAAGGTATCTGACAATGATTTCTGGGTTGGCATCTATCTCAGAAAATAGTGGAAAATCCTTCAGAGGGATTCTCCTAGAAGTGATGGCCTCATGAGAAGCAATAGTTGGTTCCTTCTTAATGTTCTCAATAATCTTCATTTTCTTCAGATTCTTGGCGTTCAAAGGTTTACCAACGGTTGCTTCCAGAGTGCTTATTTCTCGAGCCTCTGTCAGATGTTCTATCAGCTTGTTTTCTGTTAGAATATCTGATATCAGTCTTCCTAGGGTAATCCAATCCCTCTTAGTCCTTTCTTCTTCTCTTGTCTCTTTCACACTTGTTCTGAGATGGTTGAAGAGCAAGTGTGGAAGGTTTATCTTGGTCTTCTTTGCAATGAAATAAATCAGGAATTACTAATCAATATTGATGTAATCAGGAGAGCTTGTAGGCTTCCTGTGATTGATACATCCCAAAATTATTCTGGCCCAGATTCTGTGATGATCCTTCAAGTCTCTGATCTTGCTGGCTGGCTGTCCAGAAGTGAAGATTTCCCTGGCAATAGATTTTAGGTCAGAACACCTATCAGCCATATCAATGCATCTGACTCTACCACCATTGTATCCAATGAGTTTCCTAATTAAATCTTCTGTTATCACTATTTTCTTTCCCATAACATATGAAGTAACCCGGTGGTTGGATGGGGTAGCATGAATCCAAAACTCTTTGACGAGAATGGGAAATGTTAGACCCAACAAATGGTCAAAATATCTGTTCCATCCCTGTGCAGTTACGTCATCATAGAGATTAAACCCATTTTCTTGTAAACTCTCAAAATCATCAGTTCAGAGAGAACTTCCAGGTTGTCAATAGGAGTGAGAAGCGTTCTAATGGGTTCTTCATATTGTTCAGTTGATGAAGATTTAGGAGCACTGAGATTCTTGAGACTTGATGATGGTGCCATTGTTCACACGGGTTCGTTGAAGAAAGTGGAAAGGGTTTTTGAAAACGAAACTTGAAACTAGAGAGAATGCAGAAGAGAGTAAAATGTGAATGAAGAAGTGAAAAAGTAAATTGAGTTTATATAGGTTTTTGAAAATGTAAACAGTAAGCAATAAAATAAGTAATGATTATATGCATTAATGAAACTTGAAATTAGGGGATTTAGAAAGATATTAAACGGTTACCACTAACAAGTGTCTCAATGCATCCAATAAGAGCCTTGGACCCTTCAGAATTTGAACGCGTGTTCAGCCTCAGAAGGTAGCTTGTGAGAGGATGACAGATGTTTGATGATGTGAAGTGAACGCCTCTATCCTTGAAATGAAACGTTCATATCTTCATAGATAGATGCTGAGGCAGCTGTACTTCTAACTTTTGAAGATAGGTTGATCAGATGTTCACAGAAAACAATAAAGTTCTGAGGGTTAAGATATGCAAATAAAACATTTTATTCTGGGCATAACTTCATGCTGAGATGTTTCAGAATGAAATTGAATCTATCTTCAGAAAGGAGTTTTGTAAATACATCAACCCATTGATGGTCTATGCCAATAAATTTTAAGGTAAGAATTCCTTTCTGAATATAGTCCCTAATAAAATGATGTTTTATTTCTATATGCTTAGTCCTAGAATGCAAAATGGGATTCTTACTGAGACATATAGCTGAAGTGTTATCACAGAAGATAGGAATGTTACTCTCAAATATGTTGAAGTCTTCAAGTTGACTTTTCATCCAGAGCATTTGAGTGCTACATCCGGCAGCTGCTATGTATTCAGATTCTACTATTGATAGTGCTATTGTGGACTGTCTCTTGCTAGTCCATGAGATCAGATTGTCTCCCAGAAACTGGAAGCTTCCAGAAGTGCTTTTACACTGTACTCTGTCTCTAGCAAAGTCAACATCACAGTATCCAAGTAAGCTGTATTCATTGGATTTTCTATAAAATAAACCCAGATTAGTAGTACCTTTCAGATACTTGAAAATTCGCTTAACTGTTGTTAAATGAGATTCTCTAGGATCTGATTGGAATCTAGCACATAAGCAAACACTGAATAAAATATCAGGCCTTGAAGCCGTCAGATAAAGGAGAGAGCCAAGCATACCTCTGTAGATTTTCTGTTCTACCTTTTTACTTACCTCTTCCTTTTCCAGAACGCACGAGGGGTGCATTGGAGTCTTTGAGGGCTTACATTCTGAGAGATCAAATTTCTTCAGAAGTTCTCTGACATATTTTCTCTAATGAATGTAAGTTCCTTCTGGAGTTTGGTTTATCTGAATGCCCAGAAAGAATTTGAGTTCCCCCATTAAGCTCATCTCAAACTCTGCCTGCATGCACTTAGCAAACTCTCTTCCCAGAGAAGGTTTAGTAAATCCAAAGATGATATCATCTACATAAATCTGAAATACTAACATGTCATTCTTAAGCGTCTTACAGAACAAGGTTGTGTCCACTTTCCCTCTGGTGAATTCCTTTTCTAACAGGAAGTTACTTAGTCTTTCATACCAAGCTCCGAGAGCTTGTTTCATACCATAGAGTGACTTCTTTAGTTTGAAAACATATTCTGGGTGTTTGGAATTCTCAAACCCAGGGGGTTGGTGCACATATACCTCTTCATCTATATAGCCATTTAGGAATGCACTTTTGACATCCATCTGATACTGAGTGATGCCATTGTTTACAGCAAATGAGATTAAGAGTCTGATAGATTCTAACCTGGCGACTGGAGCAAAGGTTTATGTATAGTCTATCCCCTCTTGCTGACTATAACCTTGTGCCACCAGTCGTACTTTGTTTCTGATGACTTCTCCTTGCTCATTCAGTTTGTTTCTAAACACCCACTTTGTTCCAATGACGTTGAATCCTTTTGGTTTGGGAACCAAATCTCATACGTCATTTCTGGTGAATTGATTTTCCTCCTGCATTGTCAGAATCCAGTCATTGTCCAGAAGTGCTTCATCAATTGTTATTTGTTCAATCAGAGAGACCAGTCCCATGAGGGATTCTTCAGAGTTTCTGAATGTTGATCTTGTTCTAATTGGATCATCCTTCTCTCCCAGGATCTTATCTTCTGGGTGAGCTATGCTGCTTCTGGATAGCCTTTTCTGAAGTTGATCAACTGAAGGTGCTGGATTGCTTGTAACATTTCTTTCTGAGGTTGTTGGAGCGTCTCTATTGAGAACTTCTAACGAGTTGTCTTCAGTACCTATGAATTCAACTTCTATATCTGCAAAGAGTTCATTCTGCTTTGACTTTTAAAGGTCAAGCTTATCATTAAATCTAACACTAATTAACTCTTCAACAATCTATGCTTCTGTATTGTATACTCTGTACCCTCTTGAGCGTTCAGAGTATCCTAACATGATACACTTTTGTGCTTTAGAGTCAAACTTGTTCAGATAATGTTTAGTATTCAGAATGAAACAAGTGCATCCAAAAGGATGGAAATAAGAAATGTTGGGCTTTCTGTTCTTCACAGTTCATATGGAGTCTTTTCTAGAACAGGTCTTATAGAGATTCTATTCTGAATGTAACACGTTGTGTTAATTGCTTCTTCTCAGAAGATCTTAGCAATGTTAGTCTCATTGATCATGGTTCTGGCCATTTCTTGCAGTGTTTTGTTCTTTCGTTCTACAACTCCATTTTGTTGGGGAGTTCTAGGACAAGATAAGTCATGCAAGATGCCCTTTTCATTAAAAAATAATTCAAAATTTTTATTTTCAAATTCTCCACCATGACCACTTCTGACTTTGACAATTCTAATATCCTTTTCATTCTGAACTTGGTTACAGAATGCAACAAACACAGAGTGTGACTCGTCCTTGTGTCTTAAGAACTTTACCCATGTCCATCTGCTATAGTCATCTATGATCACTAACCCATACTTCGTTCCACTGATAGACGCAATTTTTATTGGTCCAAATAAGTCTATGTGCAGAAGTTCTAATGGCTTAGAGGTGGAAACAACATTTTTAGATTTAAAAGCAGGATTTGCAAATTTTCCTTTCTGACATGCTTCACACAGAGCATCTGAGCTGAACTTCAAATTAGGAATTCCTCTGACCATATTGAGTTTTTTAATCTGAGATATTCTTCTCATACTAACATGCCCCAATCTTCTGTGCCAGATCCATTGCTCGTTGTTAACAGAGAGAAGACATTTTACATTCTGACTCTTTAGTTCAGAAAGTTTTATCTTATAAATGTTGTTTTTCCTCTTTCCATTAAAAAGGATAGTTTCATCTTTCTGACTAACAGCTTTGCATGAATTTTGATTAAAGATTATATCATAACCGTTATCACTTAATTGACTTATGGATAACAGGTTATATATTAATCCATCAACTAAGAGCACATTATTTATAGAGGGAAGATTTCCATTACCTACTGTTCCAGAGTCAATGATCTTTCCTCTTTGGTTGCCTCCAAAGCCCACGTAGCCTCTAGGTTTAAGTTCCAGGCTTTGGAACATATGCTTTCTTCCCGTCATGTGTCGAGAGCATCCAAAGTCCAGGTACCATGACTGGTGTTTTAGCCTTGCTGCTAAAGATATCTGCTACATATATAATTTTGTCCTTAGGTACCCATATCTTTTTGGGTCCTGGTTTGTTAGTTTTACCAAAATTCTGGTTGAATTTTGGTTTGACAGAGTAATCATTACTAGTGTATTTTAGGTCATGTGTGTGCCCATATATGAAGTGCGATTTAAGTGGTGTGTGTTTTATGACTAAGTCCGTGACTTTCTTAGGTGTAGATACCTTACCTTGATATCCTATCCCTTTTCTTCCATTCCTGCTAACTCCATAAATCATTGAAGCCATCTTGCTTCTATCTATGTTTTTAGCCAGAAACTTCTGGAAGCTGTGATCATACTCTTTGATGATCTCATCAGCATTACTGGGAGTCTCTGAGATTATTTCCTTCTGAGAGTTTTGCAAATCGTTTTCTAATTTTGAAACCTTTTATTTTAACTCAGAATTTTCTAATCTGAGACTCTCAGTCTTTTCAGAGCCAGAGACAAGATCCCTTTTCAGGTTCTTGAATTTGACTCTAATTTGCTGATACCTTTCCAGAATTTCATTTAGACTTTCTGCAAGTTCAGCCTTAGTAAAATTAATAGTGAAGTCAGGGAATACCTCTTCAGTGTCTGATTCTGAGTCCGAACCAGAAGCTTCACTGTCTTCTGACGCATTTTCCATGAGAGCTATGTTTTATCTTTCATCATGTGACTTTGAGTCAACATCAGAAGTTTCTGAATCGTCCCATGTTGCCAAGAGGCTTTTCTTCTTCTCCTTGAAGAACTTCTTTTTGGGCTTTTCCTTCTGAAGCCTTGGACGATCACTTTTATAGTGCCCTTGCTCATTGCACTCATAGCAGATGATGTCCTTGTTATTTAGCTTTCTGTGTCCTGAAGAACCTTCAGTTCTTCTATGTCCAGAGGAAGACTCATACTTTCTGTATCTAGAGGAGGATTCATTTTGATTCTCTGATCTTCTAGGATTTTTGAATTTCCTTTGTCTCTGCTTCCACAGTTGATTCACCCTTCTGGAGAGGAGAGACAATTCATCTTCTTCTGATGAGGATCCATCAGAGGTTTCTTCCATAGCCCGCAAAACCTTAGAATCAGATTTTTTGTTAGATTTTAATGCTAGTGGATTACCTTGCTTTTGAGGCTCATCTTCTTCTAGCTCTATCTCGTGACTTCTGAGGGAGTCGACAAGTTCCTCCAGAGATATGTTGTTGAGATCTTTAGCTAGCTTAAGTGTTATGACCATTGGCCTCCATTTCTTGGGTAGACTTCTGATGATCTCCTTTACGTGATCAGTAGTAGAATATCCTTTGTCAAGAACCTTCAGCCCAACAACAAGGATCTGGAATCTTGAGAGTATTGCTTTTATGGATTCACTATCTTCCATCTTGAATTCCTCATACTTCTGAATAAGCACAAGGGCCTTGGTTTCTTTGACTTGTATGTTGCTTTCATGCGTCATTCTCAGAGAGTCAAACATGTTTTTGGCTGTCTCTCTGTTTGAGATTTTCTCATATTCTGAGTATGAGATAGCACCAAGGAGTATTGTTCTGGCTTTATGATGGTTTCTGAAATCACGTTTTTGCCGGTCAAACATCCTTTTTCTGTCTATCTTCTGACCACTTTCATCTACTGGATGTGTGTATCCATTAATTACCATGTCCCATAGATCAGCATCATGGGGCAGAAAGAAGCTCTCTATTATGTCTTTCCAGTAGTCAAAATTTTCTCCATCAAAGACTGGAGGTTTTCCACTAATTCTGTCCTTGTCTTCATGATAGTAATTGCTGATGTTTTGGCTTGGTCCCACCATAGTGTTTTTCTAAAGCTTGGATCTTGTACTGACACGGTTAAGTGTATTAACTCAGAACCAGGCGCTCTGATGCCAATTGAAGAAGTGAAAAACACAAGAAGGGGGGGGGGGGTTGAATTGAAAACTTAAAATCAAATGTGCAAAGACACAATATTTTTATCCTGGTTCGTTTAATCTCAAACTACTCCAGTCCACCCGTCAAGGTGATTTCGCCTCTCTCCAACGAGGACTTAATCCACTAATCAAAAACTGATTACAATCACTACTTTGACAAATGTCAAAGTCCTCTTGAGTATAACCACACTCCAGTCAATCTCAAGGAAAAGTTGTCTAAATCAAGATAAAAGAATACCATGTATGGTTGTTTTTCTTTACAAAAACAGTTATCACAATTATGATATTTTACACAAATTTAGAGCGTAGAAATTGAGTATGTAAGCTTGCAGCGTTTAGACATGTATTGCAGTCGTGTTGAAAAATCATAAACGATTTGATCTCTTAGCTTGTTCATATAGGCAAAGGAATCCTGTCCAACATAAAGCGTGATAATGGACATTTAAGCAGTTCCCATATTGAGAAGATTCTTGTCTGAATGAAGCCGTTGCATATGATGCTGTCTTGATTGAATAGTAATGCTTCAGAATCTTACAATCTTTCCTGCTACAAATGCTTCAGAATATTAATGACTTAGAGATGCAAGGATCTGATTGTTTATGATCCTTCTGTTTAGAATAAGAGTTTTCTTCACTTCAGCACAAGTTCTGATCATCATTCTTCAGCGTAAATTCTAATTACCTCAGCGTGAAAGCATCTATAGCTTAACTTTTGATGATGCTTTGGTCAGAACTTCTGCATACAAAATAACATAAATTTAGAGTGCATATTTGTTCTTTGTGTTTTTTATCATCAAAACTCTAATTAAGGGTTGTAGAATCAAACTATGTTCTAACAGTTATGGCACGACATTTCAGCATAAATGTCATCAAGAGTAGCTGGCGGCCTCTGATTTCTTCTTATTCGAGGCTGGTGCCTAGATGATGAACCTGCAAGATTCTCAGTAGGAGCATGTGCACCATATTGGTCGGTGTCAGGCTGGGGAGCGTCTTGTTCTAGAACTTTCTCCATTTCATCTAGCTCAACATTGCTTGGACCAACTTGATCATTTTGAATATTTTCACCAGGAGCAGGAGCATTAAGATCATAACATCACTGATCCATATATGTAACATTGGTAAGCTTGTATTTGGAAAAATAACACTTGGAACTACTTTTTTCTGCACCATAGGATTGTATCACCCATCCTCTCTAGCCTTTATAAGATGTCCAGCACAACAATTATCAATAAATAAAGCTGGTAGTGAAGGCAGATTCGCTAGTTTGTGCCCCAAGTTCAGAGCAAGTGCTATAGAAGTAACTAAACCTCCAATATAGAAAGGGGTAGTACCTCCTGCACAAAGAGATTGGATATGTGCCAAGAAGAACGCACTAGCATTAATCTTCCAACCAGGTGTGAAGGTGCAGTGCAGGAAGAACAATTATTTGGAATTAACTTTGTTGTTGTTTGCCTTCTCAAAAATGGTGTTGGAAAGGATGCGATGAAAGTAACAGATGGAAGGATTATGGATAGATGAAGCAAAAATACCATCTTAACTTGAAGGTCGCTCACCGGTTAAAACTTTCCATAGACCGAATATTGTTGTTGCCCAGTCGGCTTCTTGAGGGATTTGATAGTGTATTTCTCCTCCACAAGGAAAACGTAACAAATCACTCAGCCTCTTGATTCATAAAGTATTCGTTGTTAAAAAATCGAAAGTTAGCAGTGCCCGTGAGGTACATGTTGTCATCTGCTGGGGTGTTGTATGAGAAAGAGCTCAAAAATTCCAAGGTCAAAGATTCATAAGTTGGATTTGAAGATGTGAAAAACACAAGAAGGGGGGGTTGAATTTAAAAAATTGAAATCAAAAGCTTAATGACACAGTATTTTTATCCTGGTTCGTTTGATCTTAAACTACTCCAGTCCACCCGTCAAGGTGATTTCGCCTCTCTCCAACGAGGTCTTAATTCACTAATCTCAACAAGATTACAATCACTACTTTAACAACTGTTAAAGTCTTCTTGAGTACAACCACAATCTGGTTAATCTCAAGGAACACTATTTGAATACAATTATACTAGATATGTGTTGTTGTTTTTCTTACAAAAACTGTTTATCACAACTGTGATAAATTACACATGATTATAGCTTGGAAATGTAAATGATATTGCTTGTAGCTTTGAATATGCGTGAGTGGTAATGTAGCAAAATCCTTCTTGATTTTGAATGTTGACTTTTTTATATAGGTAGTGGAATGACGTTGATCATAAAGCATGTTTAATGTTATTAACACACTTTCCATTTGGAGAAGATCCTGTCTGAAAGAAGCCGTTGGAATTGATGCTGTTATGAATGATCAATAACGCTTCAGAATCTTATCTCCTTGCCTGCTGATGACGCTTCAGAATATTGATGACTTGGATTGGTATGTTCTTGTTCAGAATCAGAGTTTACTTTAATTAAGCACAGGTTCTGGTCATCAATCTTCATTGCATGTTCTGATTACTTCAGCGTGAAGCTCTTATGGCTTATCTTTTGATGCTGATATGGTAAGAACTTCTGCATACATAAAAACATAATTTTTAGGGTGCATATTTGTTCTTTGTATTTATTATTTATTCTTTGTATTTGTTATCATCAAAACTCTAACTAAGGGTTGTAGAATCAAACTATGTTCTAACATGATGGTTCAGGGTGCAGACATAAGATATGTCAGAATTATGAAGTAGCCATTGCACACTCTCCAATAATCCCAACTTACGTAGACAGTTAACATCAACATACCATGTAGCGGTAACCGAATGTTCTTCTGGTACTGATCTTCTTGATGTACTCTAGCTTCGCCGTTTCAGAACACGATTCCAGAAAGGTCGGGCTCTCCTCTTGTGTGTTGAACTCTTCGAGACATGATTAGATGCAAGGGAGGTGGAATGGTTTGGTTTCGGGAAGATAACAAAAAGTTATGGGTTTTGATAATTGTTCCTCAAGTGCTTAAATAAAAAAACAATAAAAAGTGCAGGGATTGGAAATTTAATGGTGTATGTGGAACGGTAGGGGTAAGGAGTATGGAAAAGGGTTTAAATGGGGTTTAACGATTTGGAAGAAGATGAAAAGAAAATAATGAATATGGTATATGTTTTAAACAGATACACGATGTTGGTTTTTAATCCATCCCAAGGGGCACATAATGTGTGCTGAGCGGCACACTTCACAAATGTCTGGCGGTCGTCACAGAATGTGTGATGAATGACATATCATAAAAATTATAATTTCCAGAAAAGCTAAAAATTAAACCTTACAGAATCATACGTTGAGGAACACATATATTTTATAACAGTATGAAGCAGATTAATAGTATAACAATAAAGCAAATTATAAATGTAAATATCACATATCATGCCAAACATTTTAATATAATCCAGAAATTTTGAATTCTTCCGAACAATAGTCTAAGAAACATGAAACATAAACAGAAAGTAAACATAAAGTAAGAAAGAAAAATAATAAATTCTAGAAATTGTAGAATGTCAAGCTATGTCATCCACTACTATTAGTATTAAGGGATGAGAAGTAGATATGTTGGAAAATATGGTCCACTTGCTCAGTTACTAAGTCCATAAAGCCATGAAACTCGACACACAGTTTGGTGAATTATTCCCTTAAGCAGTTTAACTCATTTTGCACAACAAGTACTGCAGTATCACGACCACCAGAGAGAGGTTCTGAGGCAGTTCAAGCAAAGGAAGCACATTGTTGTACCCAAAAATTTTCCATCTCATTCATCAAGACTTTTCTCACAAGACTTCTTGGACTCAAGACAAGATTAGGGTTTGGTCAGTTCAAGACACACCACCTTGCACTGATAACCCAAAATTAGGGTTTGAGTTTGCACAAGGATTTTTGGACCATCAATGCTTCATGTGACTTTCATACACCATTTTGGACCCGTAATATTTCTCATATTAAGTTTCAAGCCTTGAACCACATTTTTGATCTGTCAATTGGACAATTGACCTAAAAATCAGCTGTATTGGGGAAAAAGTCAACCAGGGCCAATTTACAGTCAAACTTCATAATTTTTGATCCACATCAACATTTTAGATTCATATGTATCATTTGATCAACTTTGGATCACAACTCCTCAAGAAATTTGATCAAATCATCAAAAGGGCAAAATGGTCAAAATTAGGGTTTTCGACTGAGAAAGGGCAATTTCTGATTTTTAACCTAGCCAATGACCAATTGAGTTCAAGCATGGTTTAAAGGATTCAATGGCATCATCTTGACCTAATTACATGGTTCAAAACATCTCAAGTCCATTGGATTGACAGATGAAATTTGCAGTCAACTGATCAAAAGTCAACTGTATACTGAAAAGTCAAACTTTGACTTTTTGGTCACAATCAAGTACCAAGGGTCATAATTCATCAAGATATGTCAAAATGTGAAACTTGTTCACCAAGAAAATCAAATTTGAAAATTAGGGTTTTAATTTGAAAATTTTCATAACTTAGAATTTTTCTAAGTATGAAAATTTTCTTATTTTTCCCCAACTTTTCACCACTTTTTCAGCATGATGCATTTTGATTCAAGAAAAGTTCCAAACATGAAAGTTGTAGTCTTCCATGAAATCTACAACTTTTCTTCATAAACTTTTTCCTTAAGATGCTTGGATCTCATGTTATGAATTTGTGAATACATGCTCATGAACTAAATAACTTAGTGAAATTTTGCCCTAATTTAGGCAGGTTTTGGACCCAACTTCATGGCAACTTTTCACTTAGTTCCAAGAGGTATCTCAAATTTAATTTCAAATATGTATTATAGATCACATTTCAAGCTTTCCAAAATGTCCAAGAACTCTCCAAGATCATTTTTGAGTAGGGAGAATCGAAGAGAGGAAGTTGACATTTTCTCACTTTTGTTCAAGCCATTTTCACATAGCATCAAATAGAAAATCAAATCTATGCTGGTTATATCTTGCTTTACAGGTCCTAAGCTTGCTATACACTCCATAATTAAATGCATACTCAGAAGCTAAAGCCTTTATCTTTGCTTTTGAAGCTTTACACAAGATGTATTTCCATTTTGGGCAAAAAGGTTACAATGCCATTTTCATAAAGATGAACTTTTGCAACTTTGTCAATCTTAAGCTTTGAACATGTCCCCTTGATGCATACAAACCACACAGGTATCAAGCAAAGTTGTACAAGCTCATACCAACCTAAGCAAGTTGATATAAGCATGTGAAGCATGGGTCTTGTCACTTTGCTTCAAGTACAAGAAAGTGGGCAAAAAGGCTAGCATTGATAGATCTGTTGGGAAGCTGACTTTGGATCACTTCTATACAAATATACAAACTTTGTACAAAGCATAACACACTTGGCTTGGACTTGAAACTCTCAAAAACTCAAAAACACCAAAATTTTGCCTAAACACAGAGTTTCTTCAAAAGCTCAGCCAACCCTCATTTGGCTCGTGCGTTTTGTGTCTAATTGATTCAAACATATTATACACTTGATAACTAATCAATCCAAGCCATCACCCTGGTTTTGTAACCTCTGTTTCAGCATCTTCCATTTTCAACTTGGAAGCTTGCAGTTGGACTTGGTCAGGGAGTTCCAGCCATCCTCAGAGCAAGATAAGCATTGTAATAGGTTCAGGGAAGTTCAAGGAAGCTTAAACAATCACCAGGCCTCCATTTAAGTCCCTACATTGTCCTACACATTTCCAACTGAAGGAGGTATTTTTTCAAACTCTATCTCTCTGAATGGGCAACCTAAAGCCACGATTTGTGAAGGAAAAATGTAGTCCTTATCACAACGAAGCTGTACATACCATTACTTTGCATTTATATTACTTGTGCTAAGAGAATTTGAAGATTGAAAACTGAAAAAGTTAGGTTACGAATTAGGGATTAAAAAATTCTCTTTGATCTTTAAGAGTTAGGTTATATAATTTATATGGTTAGAATCGTGAGCTCAAATGCCACATTTTTCATGTTATGAGTGTTTGTTTTTATGCAAGCATAAACAAGTTACAGGTTTGAACATGGAAGCGTGAAGAAGGAGATGAACGAAGGACATGGACGATGGCTTCTGGGCTTTTTGGCACCTTGGCCTTTTTGTTTTTGCTAATCATACCCACCTGACTTGCTATTGCACCCCCCTGGCTGAACTTTTTATATTTTTATATTTTTCTTCATATTTTTATCTTTAATACTTTCATTTATTTTTCTTAATGATAAAAAATACCAAAAAATAATTTATTTATTTTCACACTTTTATTTTATTTTTTTTATTATTTTCTCACATGAAAAATAGTTTATTTTGATAAATAGAATTTATTTTCTTAAAAAACTTATAAATATAATTAAAAATACTTAATATTTTTTATTATACATTTTATACTTGCAAATACCAATTTTTTCACATATTTAATTTTTAATATTTAAACATAATATTATTTATTATTTTTTATACAAAAATATACAGGTTAATAAATATAGAACATTATTTTCTTTTAATTAAAAACTAGGGTTTAATCCCCTTCAAAAGTAAATATTATTTTTTTCCTTTTTTTTTTAGGTTTAAACTAAATATTTTTCTTATACAAAAACAAGACATAGAACATTTTTCTAACATGAACATATTGCATTGCATTTTAAATATTTGTCTTATATTTATTTAATTCGCGCATATTCGATTTGGTTGTAATAATATATTTAGCTTTATATCTGTGCAAATCCCCATTTAAACTTGTATTCCCCCCTCCTATAAAAATTGTTGTAATAGCTTAGTATATTTACATTACGCAATTTATCGCTTTATACCATGCTTAGTAATTAGGGTTTGCATGACAAGAACAAAAAAACAAAGCAAATAGAAAACCCTAAATACAAGACAAAAGTATGAAAATGATACACTTTGCACACAAACACCCTTAGGGTTTCTCCCACTTGGTTGCCTAAAATAAAATGGCCATGTTACGCATGCGAAGTATCTTGGCAAAACAAAACAAATATAAGATCATAGTCCCTCAATGACGCTATTCAAAGGTTGCCTAAAC
Organism: Vicia faba; assembly: GCA_948472305.1. NCBI lineage: Eukaryota > Viridiplantae > Streptophyta > Magnoliopsida > Fabales > Fabaceae > Vicia > Vicia faba. The sequence continues at coordinate 1,151,760,065 of OX451739.1, read as the reverse complement.
AAAATGATCTTGGTCCCTAAAAAATGCTAAGATACTTGGCAACATTGCTATCATGGTTATACGATGGCCCACGCCCGTCCCGTTTGCATCCAAAGATAGGGTTGCTTACCGAATCAATGGTAAGTCAACAATGTCAAAGGAATAGAAAATGCACAAGAAAGACATTTGAGTAGGTAGATAGCTTCTAAGTTACTTGCTCCTTTTCAAACAATCCTTGCTATTTTCGAAAACAAACACACACATTTCAAAACATCTTACAAAATATTGAAAAACATTTTAAAAAGACAAACATCTTTGTATACATTCTTACGAACGAGAATCATTACAAAGATTGCCTAAACGAGTGGCCTCTTTTCAAAATACTTTCAAAACCACACCAAACACCATTTCAAACAAAACAAAGCAAGTGATCTAAGCAAGTAACTAAGAGCCCATGGAAAACCATGGATGAAAAGGATGCTAGCACCTTCCCTTTTCATAATCTACCCCCCGAACTCAAGAAAACATATCAAAGGTCTTTCCTGTGCTTTTTTTACCTTTCCTTTTGGATAAAAGAAAAGTCGGTGGCGACTCTTGCTAACCGCGACATTTGCGACAAAACATAAAACCTCAAGTCAGTTCTCCCACCGTATCACAGAACTGGCGACTCTGCTGGGGAAAATTATAAAAGTGGGGTTACCTTAAGGTCTAGATCACATTTATTTGCTTACCTTGTTTGACTTGTTTGCTTTACATTTTGGTTCTATTGTTTGGGTTTAAATCCTCCACCCGGATTTGGGAAACATTATAGGTAAATAGCAATACGTTGTGGAAACAGTGTGGGGTATACCGACACGGTCTAAGCAATAGCTATGTTAGTGTGACATATTTGTGGGTACCGGTAGACTTTGAGTAAATCAAAGAGAATACGGGGCCGCTGAGTGATGTCATGAAGCACTAATGAACTTCTAGAACCCTTTACTTGACCAACTTGGCCTTTTAGGATGTAGTGAGATAATAGACTTTGGTGCAGTCCGAAGTTGGTAGATACTCGATACTACACTCATTGAGGGTTGGTTTCTTGGAATATTTCGGTCGCCAGTAAAGAGGATTGAACTGAAACAATGAACAAGGAAACAATCCAGTGATATTGAGCTTCTTAGAACCCGGTTACTATTACTTGGACAGGTTGAGCCAACTAAACTTCAAGAGGGTAATTACCTATGAAACCCCATGCAAGCCTAAACTAAGAAATTGCTTGATTTACTTGTACATATATACTTGTGCATAACATCATGGACATCATGAGCATCATATGCATCCACTAACCATTTCAAGGATTTTGGAAATTCATCTTTGTTCTTGTTTTGTAGGATATGGATTCACTTCGCAGGAAAACTATCCAAGTCAACCTTGTAAGAATTCCTCCACAACTCAAGGAGCTAGCTTCAAGGATTCCTGAGAACTATCCATTCACCGAGAGACATGGTCGTCTACTCAAGTTAGTCACTTCCAACACAGAGGAAGACATGATGAAAGTTCTCTTCCATTTCTTTGATCCTTTGCATCACTGTTTCACATTTCCTGACTACCAGCTTGTGCCCATTTTGGAAGAATTCTCTCAACTTTTAAGGATTCCAATTCTCAATCAACTACCCTTAAACGGTACGGAAAGAGATCCAAATCCAGAAGAGATTTCTCAAGCCCTGCACTTGCACTCATCTGATGTCACAACCCATTGGGAAACTAGAAGTGGTGTCAAAGGCTTCTTGGCAAAGTTCTTGTTTAAGAAGGCCCAAAGCTGTTGGATCTCCTTGGATTTGAAAGCTTTTGAGGAGATTGTGGCTCTTCTTATCTATGGGATGGTCTTGTTCCCCAACCCTGACCAACTCATAGATGTGAGTGCTGTCAAAATCTTCATGTCACGCAATCCGGTGCCTACATTACTTGGAAATATCTTACACTCTTTTCACACTCGTACAATAAGGAAAATAGGTGTTCTTATGTGTTGCACTCCTCTCCTGGCAAGATGGTTTATTTCTCATCTTCCCCAATCATTCTTAAAGAATGAGCAAGGTTTGAGGTGGCCACAAAGGTTGATGACACTTAAACATTCAGATATTCATTGGTGTTCTCGATCCAAAGAGAATGTTATCATTGTTGACCGTTGTGGGGAATTCCCTAATGTCCCTCTACTTGGCATTAGGGGAGGAATCACCTACAACCCATGCTTGGCTCTAAGACAATTTGGTTATGCCCGAAGGGATGGCCCACATGATATGCTGATTCAAGGCTTGGTTTTCGACTACGACAACGACGATCAAGGTCTTCGCCAGGGGGCAGGAGGAGCTAAAGACTCTGCTAGAAAAAGAGAAAGAGAAAAAGAAGAAGAAGCCAGCTGGTGTGGTAATCATGGGCAGAAGGTTTCAGGGACAAGCCGGAAGGACCTTAGATTTTCCAACAACATATGATGAAGGGGAAATAAAAGGAAAGGAAACGGCAGTACCATCAGATTCTGAAGAAGAAGAAGAGGAAGAAGAGGACTACTCTGAACAACAATACCCTCCGGCTGATGACAAGTACAAACACCTGGAAGAGCGTCTAGCCGCTATGGAAATACAGAGAGTAACGGGGCTAGATTTCGAGGAATTGGGGCTGGTGTCAGGAATTGTGATCCCGCTAAAGTTTAAAGTGCCAATATTTTACAAGTATGATGGGGTGTCTTGTCCTAAAATTCACCTCCGGTCGTATGTCAGGAAGATCTAACCGCACACTACTGACAAAGACTTGTGGGTCCACTTTTTCCAAGACAGTTTATCAGGAATGCTACTTGATTGGTTCTACCAGTTGGAAAGGGCCGATGTCCACAATTGGGAAGACCTAGAAGCAGCTTTCTATAAACAGTATCAGTAAAATGCCAATTTGGCGCCTACCCATACTCAACTTCAGAGTATGGCTATGGTATCAAATGAGGGCTTCAAAGACTATGCACAAAAGTGGAGGGATCAAGCCAGAAGGGTGCAACCCCCTTTGTCTGAAAGGGAGTTAGTGGACATGTTCCTGGGAACTCTATCAGGACCTTTCTTTAATCATCTGATTGGGAGCTCCTCTACAGGGTTTACTGAATTGATTTTAACCGACGAGAGGGTGAAAGCTGGTATAAGAAGTGGTAAGATTTAGAAAGACGCATCTGCCTCCACAGCTGTGAAAAAGCCCTTCACTGGGAAGAAGGAAGTGTCTGCTGTCTATTCACATAGAAATCAAGGAAGAACTGAACGTCGACCAATGGTGGGGGCCGTTATGATTCAAAAGCCTGCATCAGACCAGCCAAGAAATAACCAGCCAAGGGTGGAAAGGCCAGTCCGACAATTCACCAAGATTAACATGACTCCAACCCAGGTTCTACCACATCTTCTGAAATTGAATCTGGAAATATTAAAAGAGGCCCCAAAGAATCCCAATACTGCGTCTCCTCATTACCATCCGAATGCCAGATACGCATACCATTATGAAAGTCCAGGGCACGACACCGACAACTGTTGGGCTCTGAAGAACAAAATTCAAGACCTGATAGACGCGAAGGAAGTTGAGTTTGAAGCGCCTGAGAAAATGAATGTTATTTCTGCTCCAATGCCTAGGCATGGTCACAATGCCAATGCTGTTGAGGATGATTTATTTGTTGCCACCGTGGATGAACTGTTGACTCCGCTCCCAATTATTAAGTTGAATTTGTTGAAAGCTGGTGTATTCCCAGGTTGTGACAAAGACTGTCATATTTTCCTATCCTCATCATTTGGCTTCCCTCTGTTGAAAAAAGGTATCCAACAACTGATTGATAACCAATAAATTTTGTTTGAGAAAGCTCCTATTTCACCCGTTCCAGTTAAAGAAGTTTCTATCATAACCATCTAAGCAAATCCTTCCAGGGTCCCTAAAAGACCCGTTAGGATTACATCTGCTCCGAAGACTACTCCACTTAAGATTACAATGCCCGGGCCGGTCCCGTACCAGTCAGATAAAACAGTACCATGGAATTATTGTGGAGAAATCTACTACCATGGTATCAGACAGGATGAACTGACTGCCGAAGAAGAGAGCTCCGAAGAGGACAATTCTGACATCAGTAACATTGCCAGAACAAGCAAGATTACCCGTAGTGGTAGAATCTTCTCTCCAGATATTGCCCCTCCAAAGGCAGTCTTTGGACCCGTGGTCATTCCGAAGATTACCTCTGCACCAGTGATTGTACCTGCAAGCGTACCTACCAACAAAGACGACACAATTCCTATCCCTACTTCCACTGTTGAGAATAAAGGGAAAAACATTCAAGAAGAGCCTGTACAGGCGAAGGCTCAATCTATCCCTGAAACATCCAAGAAGGAAATGGAAGAAATCCCGAGGATAATAAAGAAGAGTGATTATGATGTGGTTGAAAAGTTGGGGCATACCCCCTCCAAAATCTCTATGTTAGCATTGCTGCTGTGCTCTGAGGCACATGCAAAAGCTCTGGTAAAATTTCTGAAGACAGCTCACGTGCCGCAAGAGACGTCTGCTGACCAATTCCAAGAATGTGTGGCCAGTTTGACAGTTGATAATGGCCTAGGTTTCTCTGATGCTGACTTGACACCCAAGGGGAGAAAACACAACGATGCATTACATGTCTCTGTAGAGTGTAGAGGAACAACCCTAGCCCATGTCTTAGTAGACACTGTTCATCTCTGAACGTCTTACCAAAGAAAGCCATTGATAGATTGGATTGTGAGGGGCTGACATTAAAACCCAGTAACATAATTGTGAGAGCATTTGACGGCTCTAAGAGGATGGTCCATGGGGAGGTGGACATCCTGATTAAGGTGGGAACTCAGACCTTCAATTCAACCTTCTATGTGATGGACATCCATCCTTCTTATTCCTGTCTGTTAGGACACCCCTGGATTCACAATGTCGGTGCTGTCACCTCCACTTTGCATCAGATGCTGAAGTACCCCGTCCAGGGAAAGATCATAATTGTCCACAGGGAAGAGGAGTACATGATTAGTCATCTGAATTCTTTCTGATATGTGGAATTGGATGGCGAGTTGATTGAAACCCCTTTCCAACATTTTGAAGAAGTCTCTCAATAAATAGCGGCGACCAAGGAGATATCCTCAATTCCTATGATCACAAGACCTCGACTTCGGATGTCATCTCTAAAGGACGCAAAGGCAGTAGTGGAAGAGGGTGGATGCACCATCTGGGGGCAGCTTCCAGACATTATGTACAAATCAGACAAGTTTGGCTTGGGGTTTACTTCAACTGCTCAGAAGGCTGTGCGCCGCGCCCGTGCCGGAGGGCCACCTGTGAAGATTAGTAACCAAGGGGTCAATGCAGTGGAGGACGGTGAAGAAGATGGCAGCTTAGAAGATTGGATATTTCCTACTGTCGACGGAGGACTTCGCAACTGGGAAGCCAAAGACTTTGTCCCGATAACTTTCATATCTCAGTAATTTATCTTTTACATTTTTGTTGGACTTGTAATATTCACAAACAATTCGTAAATTTTCAACCTTGTGTCTTACCCGAGGCACATTGGTCCATTTGTAAGGGTTTTTATTTCATCTTCATATGACATTCAATGAATCATGGATGCTTTTTCATATATAAACCTTTTGTGCTCATTATCTTTCTTTTACATTTTATTGTTTTAAGATGGCTATACCCTTACACACACCCACACTCACAAATGCAGGTACCCTTCCGTTCCAGATCCCATGGGTAACGATACTGCTATAGCCTTCAGTGACTCTGAAGATCTGATCTAACAAGCCGAATACGAAGGTGAGGAAGATTGTGAGGTGCCAGGGGAATTGGCCAGACTACTACAACAAGAGGAAAGAGCTATTCAACCTCATGAGGAGCTGTTGGATACAATCAATTTGGGTACCGAGGAAGATAAAAAGGAAATCAGAGTGGGTGCCAATCTAGAGCCGAGTGTCAAGGAGCGCCTAATTCAGTTGTTGCATGATTATGTCGAGATCTTTGCCTGGTCATACGAAGACATGTCGTGACTTGATACAGACATTGTGGTACACCGTCTACCCACAAGAGAAGACTGTCAACCAGTGAAGTAAAAAGTCCGCCGCATGAGACCTGACATGTCTGAGAAGATCAAAGCGGAAGTCATGAAACAGTTCAATGCTGGATTTCTGGCTGTTACTTCCTATCCTCAATGGGTTACCAACATTGTTCCCGTGCCTAAAAAGGACGGCAAAGTAAGAATGTGCGTGGACTATAGAGATTTAAACAGGGCCAGCCCTAAAGATGATTTTCCACTTCCACACATCGACATTGTGGTTGACAATACAACCCAACACAAAGTATTTTCTTTCATGGACGAATTCTCAGGCTATAGCCAGATCAAAATGGCTCTTGAGGACATGGAGAAAACTACATTTGTCACACAGTGGGGTACATTCTGCTACAAAGTGATGCCATTCGGACTGAAGAATGTCGGGGCAACCTATCATATCGCCATGGTAGCTTTGTTTCATGATATGATACATCATGAGATAGAGGTCTACGTAGATGACATGATAGCCCGCTCAAAAATCGAAGAAGAACACCTTAATCACTTGCAAAAGCTGTTTTTCAGATTGAAGGAGTACAAACTAAGGTTGGACCCGAACAAGTGCACATTCGGAGTCCGGTCCGGTAAACTCTTAGGTTTCATTGTCAGCAACAAAGGCATCGGGGTTGATCCTGCCAAGGTCAAAGCGATACAAGAAATGCATGCTCCTCGCACTGAGAAGGAAGTCAGAGGATTCTTGGGACTCCTGAACTATATTTCCAGATTCATTTCTCACCTAACATCTACTTGTGAACCAATCTTCAAGCTGTTAAAGAAAGATCAAGTAGTCATATGGAATGATGAGTGTCAGATTTCTTTCGAAAAAATCAAAGAGTATTTACAAGAGCCTCCTGTCTTGATGCGACCAGTCGAGGGAATAACACTAATCATGTATCTGACCGTTTTAGAGACCTCAATGGGGTGCGTATTGGGGCAGCATGACGAGTCTGGCCGAAAAGAGCATGCTATTTACTATTTAAGCAAAAAGTTTACCGACTATGAAACCAGATATTCACTGCTCGAGAAAACTTGCTGCACTCTGGTATGGACTTCTCGCCAGCTAAGACAGTATATGTTGACTCATACCACTTTGCTGATATCTAAGATGGATCCGATAAAGTACATCTTTGAGAAGCCTGCTCTGTTTGGGAGGATAGCTAGATGGCAGATGATCCTAATAGAATATGACATACAGTACATGACCCAAAAAGCTATAAAGGGCAGTGTTCTAGCTGATCATCTTGCTCACCAAGCTGTAGAGGAATATCAGTCCATGAAGTTTGAATTCCCTGACGAAGACATCATGACATTAGACAACTGTGAAGGAATCAAACCATATGACGGACCTGAACAAGGATCCCGATGGACCCTGTTCTTTGATGGGGCATCCAATGCACTTGGTAACAGTATCGGCGTTGTACTCATATCTCCGGAAGGATGCCATACTCCTTTTACTGCCAGACTTTGCTTCAATTGTACGAACAACATGGCAAAATACGAAGCATGCATCTTTGGTCTCAAGGCTGCCATAGACTTGGGAATCAAATCTTTAGTTGTATTTGGAGATTCAGCTTTGGTCAACAGCCAGATCAAAGGAGAGTGGGACACTATGCATCCTAACCTTATCCCTTACAAAGAACATGTTTTGACATTGCTACCACATTTTGAGCAGATTACCTTCGAGCACTTCCCACGAGAAGAAAATCAGCTAGCAGATGCTCTAGCCACAATGTCATCTATGTTTAAACTTAATTGGGATAACGAGGCTCCCCAGATCACCATTGAACGAATGGACGAACCATCATACTGTCACGAGATTAATACTGAAGAAGTAGTGGACCAGCCTTGGTTTCATGAAGTCAAAAGGTATCTCGAGGCTCAAGAATATCCTGAAGGAGCTTCATTCAATGATAAAAAGTTCCTAAGGAGATTCTCCGCTAAGTTCTTCCTAAGTAATGGCATCTTGTACAAACGTAATCATGATTCTATTTTTCTCCCTTGTGTTGATAAGATTGAAGCTGAAAAGATCATGGATGAATTACATAAAGGTACCTTTGGCACTCACTCTAGTGGGCATACGATGGAGAATAAAATCCTACGGGCAAGCTATTATTGGTCTACCATGGAAGAAGACTGCTATCAACACTCCCTGACCTGTCATAAGTGTCAAATCTATGCAGACAAGGTGCACGTACCTCCGGTTCCTCTAAATGTCTTAACAGCTCCTTGGCCCTTTGCTATGCGGGGAATCGATATTATTGGGGAGATCAAGCCTACAGCCTCAAATGGACATCGCTTCATTCTAGTGGCCATTGATTATTTCACAAAGTGGGTCGAAGCAGCTTCCTTCGCATCCGTTACTAAGAATGTTGTTGCCCGCTTTATCAAGCAGAATCTCATTTGTCGGTATGGTATCCCATAAAGGATCATCACTGATAACGGTACGAACCTTAACAATACTATGATCACCGCCCTGTGCGAGCAGTTCAAGATTCAACACCACAATTCATCCCCCTATCGGCCAAAGATGAATGGTGCAGTCGAAGCTGCTAATAAAAACATTAAAAAGATCATACAGAAAATGACAGTCACCTACAAGGACTGGCATGAGATGCTACCATTTTCTCTCCATGGGTACCGTACCATGGCTCACACATCAACTGGGGCAACACCCTATTATTTGGTTTATGGCATAGAGGCTATTCTACCTATTGAGGTTCATATCCCCTCTTTGAGAATTATGAAGGATGCAGGTTATGGTGAGGATGATTGGATCCAGACCCGGCTTGATCAACTGAACTTAATTGATGAAAAAAGGCTTACTGCTGTTTGCCATGGTCAGACGTATCAAAAACGGATGATCAAGGCTTTCAACAAGAAGGTCAGACGTCAAGTATATCCAGTAGGAGATCTAGTGATCAAGCGCATCATCTTGCCACAAAGTGATCCCAGGGGAAAATGGACTCCTACCTATGAAGGACCATTTGTAATCAAGAACATCTTTTCTGGTGGGGCAATGATCTTAACAACCATGGACGGCGAAGACCTGCCACACCCTGCGAACGTAGACATAGTCAAAAGATACTACGCATAAGAGACCCGCTAGGTTGGCACACCTAGGCAAAACAAGGGCATACCGGCAAACCAAAAGGTTCGGGAAAAATTAGGGATAAAATAAAAAAAATCTGTACACCCAGCAAGTTGAAAACCCGAAAGGGCGACTTGGGCAAAAAAGGGTTTCCCGGTGGATCGAAAACCATAAAGGGCGGTTCAGGCAAAAGTTAGGGAATTAAAGCATATGACTATGTCTCGTTGGATCACTTTAAGGACAATCTCTTCACGGACAAACTCGGAGCTTCTAATCAATCCAATCATCTTCAGACGAAGCAATAAATGGACAAGATATTCAGAGATACGAAGGCTATAGCAGAATGGGAACCCCATGGGATTTTTTACACATAGCTATCTTTCTTTGTATAAATTTTTCTTATTTTTATGACAGCATCCTCTTACTAGGATGTTTGTCTCCTTTGTACAAAATACTTATTCAAAGTAAATACAAAGATATCTCTTTAAAGTACAGAAAACCATTTGTCCTTTTCTTTTTACACTTGCGTTTTATTTTCAAAAACATCCAATGATTTATTAATGAACATATGCATTTGAACATAATTACTGTTTACAAATAAATGAAATGAAAAAAGAATAATTACTGACAGGATGAAAGAATAGGAAAACGTCTTTAGGCTATTCCATGAGCAATCCCTACGGTACGTCATTAAGATCCCCAACGGAACTGAAACTTCAAACTATTAATCCACAGTGGAAACCATCCAGTTTCTCCAAATTGCCCAGCAAGTTATCTTGACGCCTGAAAACCAACCAGACAACAACTTCTGATAACTCCCCGGTAGAGTGGCAGACGACCGAAACTCTTGAACCTTCTTCTAAACAGGAATAAGCTTCTTCCCACAGAGTTTTTATTGCTCCCCGACAGAACAAAGACTCCCGTCATTAATCCCCAGTATAAGTCATCAAAATTCTCTGGATTCCCCAAGAAGATTCCTCAAGAAGTATATGGCATTACTCTCGCAACAGAATTTCTGTCAAATATTCCAACTTCAAGACACGAAGAATCCACATATCCTCAGCAGCAGTCAAGGATTTATCTTCCTCAGCAATACAACAAATCAGCTTACATGCGCATACATTACATCCATATATCATAAACATTGATAAAGTACATATATTACATCATACATTTCATGCAACATAACTTTGTGCTTTAGCTAACATTTTACCCTTTTCAGGATAAGATTAACAGCTACCGTTAAACAAAATGCAATCATGATGCAGTACGGATACACTCCAAATATGAACGTCATTCTGTTACTCATTCAGATTCATCTTTCATGATACAGTTCAGATACGCTCCAGATACGGATGCCATTCTGATACTCATTCAGATCTCAACATCAAGATACAGTTCAGATACGCTCCAGATACGGATGCCATTCTGATACTCATTCAGATATGGTACATATACGCTCCAGATACAGAAGCCATTTTGTTACTCATTCAGATATAGTTCAGATACGCTCCAGACACGGGTGCCATTCTGTCACTTATTCAAATTCAAGTTCGGATACGCTCCAGACACAGAAGCCATTCTGATACTTATTCAGATTCAGACTTCAGATACAATACAGATATGCTCCAGACACAGATGCCATTCTGATACTTATTCAGATTCAGTCTCCAGATACAGCTCAGATACGTTCCAGATACGGACACCATTCTGATGTTTATTCTTTTGATTTACAACAAACATTCTTGGATGGCATCTACAAGCCCATCTCCATCAAGATTCTATCACCTCTCCAAATGGCATCTTTAAGCCCATTCCCTCAGCAACACTTCGTCGAGCGCAAATTTATGGGCACTCTAGTGTTCAATCATCTTTTACCTTCGAGTCACGAACGAAAAAACTCGCCAATCTAACTCTTCAGGTTCAAGAAGATTGAACAGGGGCAGCTGTTGTACCCCAAAATTTTCCCTCTCATTTATCAAGACTTTTCTCACAAGACTTCTTGGACTCAAGACAAGATTAGGGTTTGGTTAGTTCAAGACACACCACCTTACACAGATAACCCAAAATTAGGGTTTGAGTTTGCACAAGGATTTTTGGACCATCAATGCTTAATGTGACTTTCATACACCATTTTGGACCCGTAATATTTCTCATATTAAGTTTCAAGCCTTGAACCACATTTTTGATCTGTCAATTGGACAGTTGACCTAAAAATCAACTATATTGGGGAAAAAGTCAACCAGGGCCAATTTACAGTCAAACTTCATAATTTTTTATCCACATCAACATTTTAGATTCATATGTATCATTTGATCAAGTTTGGATCATAACTCCTCAAGAAATTTGATCAAATCATCAAAAGGGCAAAATGGTCAAAATTAGGGTTTTTGACTGAGAAAGGGCAATTTCTGATTTTTAACCTAGCCAATGACCAATTGAGTTCCAGCATGGTTTCAAGGATTCAATGGCATCATCTCGACCTAATTACATGGTTCAAAACATCTCAAGTCCATTGGATTGACAGATGAAATTTGCAGTCAACTGATCAAAAGTCAACTGTATACTGAAAAGTCAAACTTTGACTTTTTGGTCAAAATCAAGTACCAAGGGTCATAATTCATCAAGATATGTCAAAATGTGAAACTTGTTCACCAAGAAAATCAAATTTGAAAATTAGGGTTTTAATTTGAAAATTTTCATAACTTAGAATTTTTCTAAGTATGGAAATTTTCTTATTTTTTCCCCAACTTTTCACCACTTTTTCACCATGATGCATTTTGATTCAAGAAAAGTTCCAAACATGAAAGTTGTAGTCTTCCATGAAATCTATAACTTTACTTCACAAACGTTTCTCTTAAGATGCTTGGATCTCAAGTTATGAATTTGTGAATACATGCTCATGAACTAAATAACTTAGTGAAATTTTGCCCTAATTTAGGTATGTTTTGGACCCAACTTCATGGCAACTTTTCACCTAGTTCCAAGAGTCATATCAAATTGCATTTAAAAGATGGATTATAGAGCACATTTCAAGATTTCCAAAATGTCCAAGAACTCTCCAAGATCATTTTTGAGTAGGGAGAATCGAAGAGAGGAAGTTGGCATTTTCTCACTTTTGTTCAAGCCATTTTCACATAGCATCAAGTTGCAAATCAAATCTATGCTGGTTATATCTTGATTTATAGGTTCTAAGATTGTTATACACTCCATAATTAAATGCATACTCAGAATCTAAATCCTTTATCTTTGCTTTTGAAGCTTTACACAAGATGTATTTCCATTTTGGGCTAAAAGGTTACAATGCCATTTTCATAAAGATGAACTTTTGCAACTTTGTCAATCTTGAGCTTTGAACCTGTCCCCTTGATGCATACAAACCACACAGGTCTCAAGAAAAGTTGTACAAGCTCATATCAACCCTAAGCAAGCTGATACAAGCATGTGAAGCATGGATCTTGTCACTTTGCTTCAAGTACAAGAAAGTGGGCAAAAGGCTAGCATTTATAGATCTGTTGGGAAGCTGACTTTAGATCACTTCTATACAAATATACAAACTTTTCACAAAGCATAACACTCTTGGCTTGGACTTGAAACTCTCAAAAACTCAAAAACACCAAAATTCTGCCTAAACACAGAGTTTCTGCAAAAGCTCAGCCAATCCTCATTTGGCTCGTGCGTTTTGTGTCTAATTGATTCAAACATCTCATACACTTGATAACTAATCAATCCAAGCCATCACCCTGGTTCTGTAACCTCTGTTTCAGCATCTGCCATTTTCAACTTGGAAGCTTGCAGTTGGACTTGGTCAGGGAGTTCCAGCCATCCTCAGAGCAAGATAAGCATTGGAATAGGTTCAGGGAAGTTCAAGGAAGCTTAAACAATCACCAGGCCTCCATTTAAGTCCCTACATTGTCCTATACGTTTCCAGCTGAAGGAGGTATTTTTTCAAACTCTATCTCTCTGAATAGGCAACCTCAAGCCATGATTTGTGAAGGAAAAATATAGTCGTTATCATAACGAAGCTGTACATACCATTACTTTGCATTTATATTACTTGTGCTAAGAGAATTTGAAGATTGAAAACTCTGAAAAAGTTAGGTCACGAATTAGGGATTCAAAAATTCTCTTTGATCTTTAAGAGTTAGGTTACATAATTTATATGGTTAGAATCGTGAGCTCAAATGCCACATTTTTCATGTTATGAGTTTTTGTTTTTATGCATGCATAAGCAAGTTACAGGTTTGAACATGGAAGCGTGAAGAAGGAGATGAACGAAGGATAGGGACGAAGGCTTCTGGGCTTTTTGGCGCCTTGGCCTTTTTGTTTTTGCTAATCATACCCCCTTGACTTGCTATTGCACCCCCCTGGCTGAACTTTTTATATTTTTATATTTTTCTTCATATTTTTATATTTAATACTTTCATTTATTTTTCTTAATGATAAAAAATACCAAAAAATGATTTATTTATTTTCACACTTTTATTTTATTATTTTATTATTTTCTCATATGAAAAATGGTTTATTTTGATAAATAGAATTTATTTTCTTAAAAAACTTATAAATATAATTAAAAATACTTAATATTTTTTATTATACATTTTATACTTGCAAATACCAATTTTTACACATATTTAATTTTTAATATTTAAACATAATATTATTTATTATTTTTTATACAAAAATATACAAGTTAATAAATATAGAACATTATTTTCTTTTAATTAAAAACTAGGGTTTAATCCCCTTCAAAAATAAATATTATTTTTTTTCCTTTTTTTTATAGGTTTAAACTAAATATTTTTCTCATACAAAAACAAGACATAGAACATTTTTCTAACATGAACATATTGCATTGCATTTTAAATATTTGTCTTATATTTATTTAATTCGCGCATATTCGATTTGGTTGTAATAATATATTTAACTTTATATCTGTGCAAATTCCCATTCAAACTTGTATTTCCCCCTCCCATAAAAATTGTTGTAATAGCTTAGTATATTTACATTACGCAATTTATCGCTTTATACCATGCTTAGTAATTAGGGTTTGCATGACAAGAACAAAAAAACAAAGCAAATAGAAAACCCTAAATACAAGAAAAAAGCATGAAAATGATACACTTTGCACAAACACCCTTAGGGTTTCTCCCAATTGGTTGCCTAAAATAAAATGGCCATGTTATGCATGCGAAGTATCTTGGCAAAACAAAACAAATATAAGATCATAGTCCCTCAATGACGCTATTCAAAGGTTGCCTAAACAAAATGATCTTGGTCCCTAAAAAATGCTAAGATACTTGGCAACATTGCTATCATGGTTATACGATGGCCCACGCCCGTCCCGTTTACATCCAAAGATAGGGTTGCTTACCGAATCAATGGTAAGTCAACAATGTCAAAGGAATAGAAAATGCACAAGAAAGACATTTGAGTAGGTAGATAGCTTCTAAGTTACTTGCTCCTTTTCAAACAATCCTTGCTATTTTCAAAAACAAACACACACATTTTAAAACATCTTACAAAACATTGAAAAACATTTTCAAAAGACAAATATCTTTGTATACATTCTTACGAACGAGAATCATTACAAAGATTGCCTAAACGAGTGGCCTCTTTTCAAAATACTTTCAAAACCACACCAAACACCATTTCAAACAAAACAAAGCAAGTGATCTAAGCAAGTAACTAAGAGCCCATGGAAAACCATGGATGAAAAGGGTGCTAGCACCTTCCCTTTTCATAATCTACCCCCCAAACTCAAGAAAACATCTCAAAGGTCTTTCCTGTGCTTTTTTTACCTTTCCTTTTGGATAAAAGAAAAGTCGGTGGCGACTCTTGCTAACCGCGACATTTGCGACAAAACGTAAAACCTCAAGTCAGATCTCCCACCGTATCACAGAACTGGCGACTCTGTTGGGGAAAATTATAAAAGTGGGATTACCTTAAGGTCTAGATCACATTTATTTGCTTACCTTGTTTGACTTGTTTGCTTTACATTTTGGTTCTATTGTTTGGGTTTGAATCCTCCACCCGGATTTGGGAAACATTATAGGTAAATAGCAATACGTTGTGGAAACAATATGGGGTATACCGACACGGTCTAAGCAATAGCTATGTTAGTGTGACATATTTGTGGGTACCGGTAGCCTTTGAGTAAATCAAAGAGAATACGGGGCCGCTGAGTGATTTCATGAAGCACTAATGAACTTCTAGAACCCCTTACTTGACCAATTTGGCCTTTTAGGATGTAGTGAGATGACCGACTTTGGTGCATTCCGAAGTTGGTAGATACTCGATACTACACTCATTGAGGGTTGGTTTCTTGGAATATTTCGGTCGCCAATAAAGAAGATTGAACTGAAACAATGAACAAGGAAACAATCCAGTGATATTGAGCTTCTTAGAACCCGGTTACTATTACTAAGACAGGTTGAGCCAACTAAACTTCAAGAGTGTACTTACCTATGAAACCCCATGCAAGCCTAAACTAAGAACTTGCTTGATTTACTTGTACATATTAACTTGTGCAT
This sequence comes from Vicia faba, assembly GCA_948472305.1. Classification (NCBI taxonomy): domain Eukaryota; kingdom Viridiplantae; phylum Streptophyta; class Magnoliopsida; order Fabales; family Fabaceae; genus Vicia; species Vicia faba. The sequence goes on along the minus strand of OX451739.1, from coordinate 1,151,744,359 downwards.
AGCATCATGGACATCATGAGCATCATATGCATCCACTAACCATTTCAAGGATTTTGGAAATTCATCTCTGTTCTTGTTTTGTAGGATATGGATTCACTTCGCAGGTATACTATCCAAGTCAACCTTGTAAGAATTCCTCCACAACTCAAGGAGCTAGCTTCAAGGATTCCTGAGAACTCTCCATTAACCAAGAGGCATGGTCGTCTACTCAACTTAGTCACTTCTAACACAGAGGAAGACATGATGAAAGTTCTCTTCCAGTTCTTTGATCCTTTGCATCACTGTTTCACATTTCCTGACTACCAGCTTGTGCCCACTTTGGAAGAATTCTCTCAACTTTTGAGGATTCCCATTCTCAATCAACTACCCTTCAACGGTATGGAAAGAGATCCAAAGCCAGAAGAGATTTCTCAAGCCCTGCACTTGCACTCATCTAATGTCACAACCCATTGAGAAACTAGAAGTGATGTCAAAGGCTTCCTGGCAAAGTTCTTGTTTGAGAAGGCCCAAAGCTGTTGGAACTCCTTGGATTTGCAAGATTTTGAGGAGATTGTGGCTCTTCTTATCTATGGGATGGTCTTGTTCCCCAACCCTGACCAACTCATAGATGTGAGTGCTGTCAAAATCTTCATGTCACGCAATCCGGTGCCTACATTACTTGGAGATATCTTACACTCTTTTCACAATCGTACAATGAGGAAAATATGTGTTCTTATGTGTTGCACTCCTCTTCTGGCAAGATGGTTTATTTCTCATCTTCCCCAATCAGTCTTAAAGAATGAGCAAGGTTTGAGGTGGTCACAAAGGTTGATGACACTTAAACATTCAGATATTCATTGGTGTTCTCGATCCAAAGAGAATGCTATCATTGTTGACCGTTGTGGGGAATTCCCTAATGTCCCTCTACTTGGCATTAGGGGAGGAATCACCTACAACCCGTGCTTGGATCTAAGACAGTTTGGTTATACCCGAAGGGATGGCCCACATGATATGCTGATTCAAGGCTTGGTTTTCGACTACGACAACAACGATCAAGGTCTTCGCCAGAGATTCATCCGAGTTTGGAGGATGCTAAACAAGGTAGATAGAAAGACTTTGGGACACAAGAATTCCATCCCTCTTGAGCCTTACCTCAAGTGGGTACGAACCCGCGCTCAAAGTCTTATGATGCCTTACCCCTCCATTCTCCCAATGATTGTTGAGCCTGTTAAGGAGGAAGAAGTTCCATACACCATCCTACATCCTGACATGCCTACATCACTCGAAGACCTACAAAGGGATTGGATACAGCTCAAAGGAGAGCGCGATACTTTCAAAGCCCAATTCTACGCAAGCGAGAAGAAGGTTTTGGAACTCACTCGGCTACTTCATGAAGAGCAGACTCTCAATACCTACATTGCACCAAAGAGGATGTGCATTGTCTTTTTATCATAGAATTTTGTATTATTTTTCCCTAGGGGCATTGATGTACTCAAATTCTATCTTATTAATATAACGTGTGTTTCTTTTTGTTTGAAACAAATTTGAATTCTTAAATCCTTGAAAGCATTGCATGAATACATATCATTCATCATAAACATAAACAGGTCTTTACAACAAGTTTCCTCATCCCTCTACTGTTTATTTCAGCAAGATGGATCTCGAACAGACGGTTAAAGACCTTCAAGATCAAAATACACAATTTCAATAGTTACTCATGACCTTAGACAAGGGGCAGGAGGAGCTAAAGACTCTGCTAGAAAAAGAGAAAGAGAAAAAGAAGAAGAAGCCAGCTAGTGTGGTAATCATGGGCAGAAGGTTTCAGGGACAAGCCAGAAGGACCTTAGATTTTCCAACAACATATGATGAAGGGGAAAGAAAAGGAAAGGAAACGGCAGTACCATCAGATTCTGAAGAAGAAGAAGAGGAAGAAGAGGACTACTCTGAACAACAATATCCTCCGGCTGATGACAAGTACAAACACCTGGAAGAGCGTCTAGCCGCTATGGAAATACAGAGAGTACCGGGGCTAGATTTCGAGGAATTGGGGTTGGTGTCAGGAATTGTGATCCCGCCATAGTTTAAAGTGCCATTATTTTCCAAGTATGATGGGGTGTCTTGTCCTAAAATGCACCTCCGGTCGTATGTCAGGAAGATCCAGCCGCACTCTACTGAAAAAGATTTGTGGGTCCACTTTTTCCAAGACAGTTTATCAGGAACACTACTTGATTGGTTCTACCAGTTTGAAAGGGCCGATGTCCACAATTGGGAAGACCTGGCAGCAGCTTTCTATAAACACTATCAGTACAATGCCGATTTGGCGCCTACCCATACTCAACATCAGAGTATGGCTATGGTATCAAATGAGGGCTTCAAAGACTACGCACAAAAGTGGAGGGATCTAGCCGGAAGGGTGCAACCCCCTTTGTCTGAAAGGGAGTTAGTTGACATGTTCCTGGGAACTCTATTAGGACCTTTCTTTAATCATGTGATTAGGAGCTCCTCTGCAGGGTTTACTGAATTAATTTTAACCGGTGAGAGGGTGGAAGCTGGTATAAGAAGTGGGAAGATTCAGAAAGACGCGTCTGCCTCCACGACTGTGAAAAAGCCCTTCACTGGGAAGAAGGAAGTGTATGCTATCTATTCACAAAGAAATCAAGGAAGAACTGAACGCCGACCAACGGTGGGGGCCGTTATGATTCAAAAGCCTGCATCAGACCAGCCAAAAAATAACCAACCAATAAATAACCAGCCAAGGGTGGAAAGGCCAGTCCGGCAATTCACCAAGATCAACATGACTCCAGCCCAGGTTCTACCATATCTTCTGAAATTGAATCTGGAAATTTTAAAAGAGGCCCCAAAGAATCTCAATACTGCGTCTACTCATTACCATCCGAATGCCAGATGCGCATACCATTCTTAAAGTCCAGGGCACGACACCGACAACTGTTGGGCTCTGAAGAACAAAATTGAAGACTTGATAGACGCGAAGGAAGTTGAGTTTGAAGCGCCTGAGAAACTGAATGTTATTTCCGCTCCAATGCCTAGGCATGGTCACAATGCCAATGCTGTTGTGGAAGATTTATTTGTTGCCACCGTGGGTGAACTGTTGACTCCGCTCCCGATTATTAAGTTGAATTTGTTGAAAGCTGGTATATTTCCAGGTTGTGACAAAGACTGCCATATTTGCCTATCCTCATCATTTGGCTGTCCTCTGTTGAAAAAAGGTATCCAACAACTGATTGATAACCAATAAATTTTGTTTGAGAAAGCTCTTATTTCACCCGTTCCAGTTAAAGAAGTTTCTATCATAACCATCTGCGCCGATCCTTCCAGGGTCCCTAAAAGACCCGTTAGGATTACATCAGCTCCGAAAACACTCCACTTAAGATTACAATGCCCGGGCCGGTCCTGTACTAGTCAGATAAAACAGTACCATGGAATTATTGTGGAGAAATCTACTACCATGGTATCAGACATGATGAACTGACTTCCAAAGAAGAGAGCTCCGAAGAGGACAATTCTGACATCAGTAACATTTCCAGAACAAGCAAGATTACCCTGTAGCGATAAAAAATGTAGCGGGGTAAATCGGAGATTGAATTATTGATTAATTCATCTCTCAAAAGCAAGAGTCGCCACCACGCTTTATTGTTTCCAAAGGAAAAGGGAAAAGAGCGAAATAAAACCCTAAATATGCAATGTAAATAATAATAAAATACAAAGCGTTTTTGAAAAGATCTATGGTTCGGGGGTTGGTTATACAATGGGAAGGTATTAGCACCCAATGCATCTATAGTACTCTATAGGAACCTTTTGAAATATCTGTTTTATTTAAAAATCGATTGCTTGATTGAAAATAAATCGTTTTGGCCGAAAAGGGGTACAGACGGTTTTTTGAAGATACGACGACCTAACGTCGAAGTTTTTGCTTAAAAGGTATAAGTTTTGAAAAGGTTGAATACTTGAGGAAAAATTATCCTAAGTTTTAATGAAATGCGAAAGTTCGCGCAGTTAGACTTGAGGACATGAAGTCAATAAATTTACTGTTTTCCTTTGGATTCAAACATAAACAGAATAAACAAATAAATACGGAATAAAATATGCGGATAACGATTAAATAACGATAATTTAAATGATAGACTAAATGATGCGAATAATGTATTTTCATGATTTTTTGTTTAATATTAACAAAAGAAAGTATTTTTTATTTTTTACGCATTTTGATATGGATAAAAAGCAAGAGAATTATTTAACGAAGACAAAATGTTTTTTTAGTTTTAAGTTTTTATTTTATATTTTGATATTAATATTAATAAAGCAAGAAAATGAATTAATAAAAATATTTTTTAAGCTTTTCTATTTTTTATATGTTTTAGAGTTTTGTTTAATAACGATGTAAGAGGAGAATTAATTAGAAAAAATAAAATGTCTACCTTCTTAAATTCTATATTTTTTATGCATATGAAAATAGAATACTTATTAAGAGATTTTAAATTAAATGGAAAGTTATTAATTTACCCTAATGAAATAAAATTAAAACTCTTAAATTAAATCCAAAGTTAAACTAAGAGGTCAAACTAATTAATAAAAAAAACACCTAGTTAGACATATTTTTTTGTTTTTTTATTATACTTACCAATTAATTAACATAATAATAATTCTAAAAAAGATTAGAGAAAATAAAAAAAAGTGAAAAAGTGTATCAAACAAAAAACAAGCAAGTCAAATATATGGGCTAGATGGTTTGAAGGCCCACGCAGAATTCAAAATGGGGGGGGGGGGGGTGCAGAAGCAAGTCGTGTGGGCTCAAGCAGGAGAAATGGGGTGAGGCCCATCAGTTTTACAAAATGTTTTAGGGTTAATTTGTTTAGCATAATTGGGATTAGGGTTATGGGGCAGAACGGCCCTCATCTCTCGTCTCTGTCATCTTCTTCGCGTCTTCTTCTCCATGCTTGCCTCTGAGTTTCGCTATCTAACTTCTTGCCATGGCCACCCACTTCAAACTCCTCTTCCCTCCGACGTAAGCCAAGGCACGATGGGTTCACGGTATGAAAATGTTTCTGATTCGTTAAAGCTTAGCTCCATTTTGCATGCATCGATTCGGATTTCATTGATTCTTACTGTTTTGATTTTTTGTTCTTATTATTTGGAGGTACTTATGGAAGCAAGTAAAAAAAAGAAAAGGAATCGTTACCTAGGCGGAGACGGAGGAGGAGGTCGGGAGTGAAGGAGGCCAAGCGGCGAGGAGAGGAGGGTCGTGAGCTCGCTTCGGTGACTGGTATTTTATGTGATTTCCTTCTTCTTCTTGCTGGTACTGTATGCTTCGATCTTTCTCTTCTTCTTCTTGCTGGTACTGTGCTTTGATGTTTTTCTTCTTCTTCTTGCTGGTACTGTGCTTTGATGTTTCTCTTCATCTTAACCGTGCTTCTGTACGATATTCAATGGCCTATGATAATGTTTTTGAGGCTTTGTGTTGCATGCTTCAAATGGCCAGTGATGGTAACTCTGAGGCCTTGCTCATGTTGCCTTCGAAGTTGGTTTTGGGGGGATCGTTTCAAGGTTCGGCCTAGCTTGGCTTCAGCAGATTTGTGATTGATGATGTTTAGGCTTGGGTAATAAGTTTGACAGGTTTATGAGTATACTGGTTTTGTGTTGGTTGGACAGTGGAAAGGAAACAGGGGAATAGGCTTTTTTGTTGCTAGGCCATATTGGTTGTATGGTTTGAATTGGTTTTTGTGTGAGATTGTTTTTTGATATCTATTTGACAGTAATGGTGATGTTGGCTTAAGGGCTCAAATCAGTTTGTGAGGTTTAGGCCATATGGTCAAATGGTTTTTTTTTGGCAGTAGGATGGTTATGCAGGTTCTGCTGGTTTTTTTTTGTGAGATTGTTGATAACTATTTTCTCTAAGTCTGAAGGCTTGGAGATTGATTCCCATATGTGATTTTTTGTTGTTATGTTATAACAGTCCTCTCCTCTCTTTTTGTTTACGTTACAGGCTGGAGGTTTTTTGAAATACTTTCACTCTCTTCCCTGGCATTCTGCACCAGACTGCTACCTCTAATTTGTTTCTATTCTTCTTTTATGTTTTTATTTCTACTGGCTATATTACTGCAGTTTGTCTTGTATCTCTTTCCTGCCTATGCCAAACCTGTAAAACCACACTTCCTCCTCTCTTTTTCTCTCTCAGTACAGTTTTGACAATAAAATGATATGCTGTACTATTTCTGAAATTGCAAAAGGCCAGAAAATGATGAAAATAAGGAATGTCACATTGCTTGCATATTGGTTAAACTGCATATTTTGACTTCTAATGCAATAGTAGCTTATGTTTTGTTTTCTACTATGTGGGCATAGGTTTACGTTGGCATTTGCTTGCTTGCATATGTTGTTGAGATCATGCAGGGACTTTGTATGCTGTATGTTTTTTTTTGAAATATGCATTTGGATTTTGAAAAATGCAATTAATTTAAAACATGCAATTTTTGACACAAAATGAACTTGTGCATTCATTTAAAAAATTCCTCTCTTTTTTGTGAACCGGGAGAAATCCCGTGATTTGCAAAAAAGAGTAACTGATTCCGGCCATTGCTTTTAATGATGAACATTAAATAATTTTGCTTTTAATTATTTGTTCGAATTCTAATTTCTTTTAATTTTTGCAGGTAACATCAAGTGAGCAGACAAAAATGCATTGGATCAGAAGTTTTAGAATTAGGAATATTAGATTAATTTTTTATTTCATTTTAGCTTTGTAAACTTATTATTGTAATTTTGTTGTAATAGATACAATATTTACATAATAATTGTACAATTAGAAAAAATGAATAAAAATTCAATATTCGCCAATTAATTTCTTCTTTCTCTCTAATTATTTATTTTATCGTTTACAATTCTTTAATCGTATAATAATTGAAAACGAATTTCAAATACCTACATTCAGAATAATAAACAGATAAATAAATAATTATCATTGATCAATTAATAGCCTCAATTATTTAATTCATCATCCATAACTTTCTAAATTATAATAATTAAAATAGAATTTCAATTATTTAACTTAGAATGACAAATGATTAAATAATCGTTATTGACCAATAAACTTTTCCGAATATTTATTATATTATTCATAAACCTTTAAATTATGTAATAACTGAGAATGAATTCCAGTTATTTAAATTTAAGATAGTGAGTAATAAATAAATACTGTCTGCACAATTAATGCGCCTCATCTCTAATGTTTATTTTATTATCTATACATCTTTAAACTACATAATAATCGAAAACAAATTTCAATTATTCAAATTTAAGATAATAAATAATTAATAAACATTATTTTAGCACGAATCGATTAAATGATTTAGTGTTCAACATAAATAGCTCTCGGCCTGAAAAAAAAGTCATGAATTTTAAAATCGATGGATCAAAACACTTGTAATGTAATGATGCAGGTAGGAGATGATATCTTAGGTCAAAATTTGGGGTACAACAGCTGCCCCTATTTAAGTTTCTTCTATCCGGAGATATGAAGATTGAAATCTTCGTTTCGACGAGATTGAAGGTACTTAAATACATAACTACGCAAATTTTGTCCTAAGATGCCGTCGTCATGTTTGATATGAATGCAGCGATCGAACTCACAGAGAAAGATATTGTGTGAAACAAGACAATGTTGAGGGAATCAAACACCAACAAAACACAGAGGCATGGATTATACATTATTGGGGAAACAAGCTATCGACTTCAAACGACAGACTCCTGACAGCGAATAAAATCGAGGGAATACGACCTCTAACCCTAACAAAGAGAGCATCTTGCATAGGCCATAACAGATCATTGATCCAAAACAGTGAGTTCGCAACTCAAGGTCAATGATAGACAGAGAGTATCAAATTGCTGATAACTGATTACCGACTTCTGGAGGTACAGGTTCGTAACAGACTTCTCTGCTAGATTTTCAGAGATATACTCATTAATGCTGAAGTAATAAGATTGTAGATACGCAAGTTGTTCAAATAAAGAAAACTGCCACTTGCTGTTGTCCAAAGAAAATACCAATAACATACAAGCTGCTCAAATAAAGAGGCTACCACTTGCTGTCGTCCAAAGAAAATACCGATAACATAAAAGCTGCTCAAATAAAGAGGCTACCACTTGCTGTCGTCCAAAGAAAACCGATAACATACAAGCTGCTCAAATAAAGAGGCTGCCGCTTGCTGTATTCCAGAAAAGTAATAACGTACTAGTAACTCGTGAAGAGTTTGCTGCTTGTCGCTTTCAGAAAAATAAAATGACGCACTAGTAGCTCGTGAAGAACTGCTGCTCGGCGCTTTCAGAAAAATAATAACGCACTAGTAGCTCGTGAAGAACTGCTTCTCGGCGCTTTCAAAAAGTAATAATGCACTAGTAGCTCATGAAGAACTGCTGCTCGGCGCTTTCAAAAAAATAAAATGACGCACTAGTAGCTCGTGAAGAACTGCTGCTCGGCGCTTTCAAAAAGTAAATGACGCACTAGTAGCTCGTGAAGAACTGCTGATCGGCGCTTTCAAAAAGTAACGTACAAGTTGCTTATGAAGAGCTGCCGCTTGTCGTTTTCCAACGGTGTCTATAACGTACAAGTTGCTCATGAAGAGCTGCCGCTTGTCGTCTTCCAATAATAACTCAGAAGGAAACTGCGATGATATTGGCAGAGAATAAAATCCTCGTCAAAGAGAACCATGAATCAATCCTTCCCGAGGAGATCATCTACTTAAAGGTGCAACATAAATGCACCAGCCGTCTAGGTCACAGACTTCACTGGGGAAAATCATGAGATAGCCTACGCAAGAGACAACAACTTCATCCAGGAATAACTAGAGAGAAAACAGTCAAACAAGACTCCACCCAATGAGAAAATAACTTGATTGGGGAATTCATCCTATCCTGAAATGGACAAGGTAGGCTAAACCAAAAATCATCCACGAGGGTTAGCTCAGTTGGGGAATTTAGAAAGGAAGTACATTTTCTGCCTAAGCTAACCTTCTATTTGGAAAGAAACATGTACGCTGTTTGAATAAACAAAGTACGACCCAAAATCAATGGCGAATGTGAATATGCATGCGTGATATAAGTGTAAATGAATAAATGAATGTTATGCTGACAAAACAAACAGATGGAATAACTTGAAGATAATAAGATGTCACAGCATAATAGATACTCGGCCAATCTTGAAAAAGACGGAAAATAACTGGAACTGGAAACACAAAGCAACGTCAGAGCGTAACACGCCACAAGGCTCAAGTCTTCTAAGGAGAAAAGTATTGAATCCAATCTTACAATACCAATAGGCTACTGGCAAGAGACAAAGCGTACCACACTTCAGAAATCTCCAAACAAAGGTAGCCAAAACAACACTTAATTGGAACAACTGGGGAGTCACCAAACTTAGTACCACCATAACCAAGCGTGTACACAGCCAACACTTCATGACGATTTTGAAAGAAAACGAGTTCATCATGCAAGGATAAACTACTGTACTGCTTCGCATTTCATGGCTTGACCATCTTCGGAACAACTGTTAATATTCCTTTCGTTATTCACAACACATTTTTAAAATAAGAACATTTTAAGTAAATTTGTTTCAAGTATTTCCATAAAAATTAAAATTTTGCCCACAAAAGGTAAATGCTCAAATTTCATTAATAAGATGGTAGTTCGCTAACAATGCGACTCCAACGGTTTACAAAAGCTTGGGGAAATAGTACATGAAATAAAAGGTTATACAAAAACAATGATCACTATTCTCCCTAACAACTTTGAATTCCAGGATGTGCTCAGATGCCAAGACTGATTTGACTAGAAGTTTGCCTAAGCGAAATACTTCTTGACTGCATCAGCGTTCATGGGACGCAGAAGATCTTCACCGTCCATATTGGTGAGAATCATGGCACCTCCAGAGAAAACTTTCTTAACGACATACGGTCCTTCGTAATTCGGAGCCCACTTGCCCCTTGAATCAGGTTGGAAAGATAATATTTTCTTGAGTACAAGGTCACCTTCTCTGAACTCGCGCGGCCGAACCTTCTTATCAAAAGCCTTCTTCATCCTCTGCTGATACAATTGACCGTGACACAAAGCTGTCAATCTCTTCTCTTCGATTAGATTCAACTGATCATATCTACTTTGACACCATTCGGCCTCAGAAAGTTTAGCTTCCATCAACACTCTCAGAGACGGAATCTCAACCTCCACGGGGAGTACTGCTTCCATACCATAAACTAGGGAAAATGGGGTTGCACCCGTTGAAGTTTGAACTGAAGTACGGTATCCATGCAGGGCAAACGGAAGCATTTCATGCCAATCTTTGTAAGTTACCACCATCTTCTGGACAATCTTCTTGATATTCTTGTTCGCAGCTTCAACAACCCCATTCATCTTCGGTCTGTAAGGAGAAGAATTATGATGTTCGATCTTGAACTCTTCACAAAGCTCTCTCATCATCTTGTTATTCAAATTCGAACCATTATCAGTGATGATCTTGCTCGGGATACCGTATCGAAAAATGATCTGATTCTTGATAAATCTGACTACCACCTGTCTGGTTACATTAGCATAAGATGCTGCTTCCACCCATTTAGTAAAATAATCGATCGCTACCAAGATGAAACGATGACCATTTGAAGCTTTGGGTTCAATCATCCCAATCATATCAATGCCCCACATAGAGAAAGGCCAAGGTGAAGATACAACATTGAGGAGGGTCGGCGGCACGTGCATCTTGTCCGCATAAATCTGGCATTTATGACACTTCTTCACATACCTGCAGCAATCAGATTCCATGGTCATCCAATAGTAACCAGCTCTCAACATCTTTCTAGCCATTGCATGTCCATTGGCATGAGTGCCAAAGGATCCTTCATGCACTTCTTGCATCAGCATGTCTGCTTCACGTCTGTCTACACATCTGAGCAAGACCATGTCATAATTCCTCTTATACAAAACTTCTTCATTGAGGAAGAAACTGCTTGCTAATCTTCTCAACGTCTTCCTATCTTTATTGGATGCCCCAGGCGGGTACTCTTGAGTTTGAAGAACACGTTTAATGTCATAGAACCACGGTTTGTTGTTGGTGACATCTTCCACTGAAAACACATGAGCAGGTCTGTCGAGGCGCATAACTCGGATTGTAGGCACGTCGTTCCAATCATTCACTTGAAACATTGAAGACAAAGTAGCTAAAGCATCAGCCATTTGATTCTCATCTCTAGGGATATGATGTAATTCCACCTTGTTGAAGAAAGTTAACAATCTTCTAGCATAGTCTCTGTAAGGGATCAAACCAGGATGACGAGTCTCCCATTCTCCTTTGATTTGATTAATCACCAGTGCCGAATCTCCGTAAATATCAAGAATCTTAATCCTTAGATCCGCTGCTTCTTCGAGACCCATAATACATGCCTCATATTCCGCCATGTTGTTCGTACAGTCAAACTTCAATCTTGCCGTGAACGGGATATGAGTACCTCGGGGAGTGACGATGATTGCCCCAATTCCATTTCCATAGGAATTCACAGCTCCGTCAAATATCAAACCCCAACGGGATTCAGGATCAGGTCCTTCTTCAGGTAACGGCTCTTCACAATCTTTAGCTTTCAAGTACATAACATCTTCATCCGGGAAATCGAACTTGATGGATTGATAGTCTTCAATTGGTTGGTGAGCCAAATGATCGGCTAAAATACTTCCTTTGATCGCTTTCTGAGTGTGATACTCAATGTCATATTCGGACAACAACATCTGCCAACGGGCTATTCTTCCAGATAAGGCGGGCTTCTCAAAGATATACTTGATCGGGTCCATTTTGGAGATCAACCAAGTGGTGTGGTTAATCATATACTGGCGTAGACGGCGAGCAGCCCAGGCTAAAGCACAACAGGTTTTCTCAAGCAACGAGTATCGAGACTCACAGTCTGTGAATTTCTTACTCAGATAGTATACGGCATGTTCCTTTCTTCCAGTCTCATCTTGTTGACCAAGCACACATCCCATGGAGTCTTCCAATATAGTCAGGTACATAATCAAAGGTCTTCCTTCCACCGGAGGAATCAAAATGGGAGGTTCAAGCAAATATTCTTTGATGCTATCAAAAGCTCTCTGACAATCTTCTGTCCACACACATCCTTGGTTCTTTCGGAGAAGCTTGAAAATCGGCCCACAGGTAGCAGTCATATGAGATATAAATCTAGAAATATAATTCAGTCTCCCAAGGAATCCTCTTACTTGTTTTTCCGTCTTAGGTGCGGGCATTTCCCGAATAGCTTTGACTTTATCAGGATCTACTTCAATACCTTTCCGACTGACAATGAAACCCAGAAGTCTTCCAGAACGAACACCAAAAGTGCACTTGTTGGGATTCAAACGGAGTTTGTACTTCCTCAAACGCTGGAATAACTTCAACAAATGTTCCAAGTGATCCTCCTCAGTTTGTGATTTGGCAATCATATCATCCACATACACTTCGATCTCCTTATGCATCATGTCATGGAACAAAGCAGTCATGGCCCTTTGGTATGTGGCGCTAGCATTCCTCAAACCAAACGACATAACCCGATAACAGAAAGTTCCCCAAGGTGTAATGAAAGCGGTCTTCTCCATATCTTCCAGCGCCATCTTGATTTGATTGTAACCAGAAAAACCATCCATGAAAGAAAAGACCTTGAAATTGGCGGTACTGTCGACCAATACGTCAATATGAGGTAATGGGAAGTCATCCTTTGGACTATCTCTATTCAGATCTCTGTAGTCTACACACATCCGAACTTTGCCATCTTTCTTAGCAACAGGCACGATGTTGGCTAACCACTGAGGATAGACCAACGTAACAAGGAAACCTGCACTGATCTGCTTCTGAACCTCCTCTTTGATCTTGTCAGCCATGTCGGGACGAGTCCTTCTCAACTTCTGCTTGATCGGTGGACACTCAGGTCTCAACGGTAAACGATGCTCCACAATGTCATTGTCCAACCCTGGCATATCTTGGTAAGACCAAGCAAACACGTCAACATACTCTTTGAGAAGCTCCAACATCTTCTCCTTAACTTCCGGGATAAGCAAAGCTCCGACTTTGACTTCCTTTCTATCCTCTTCATCACCCAAGTTAACCAACTCTACAGGTTCTTCAAATGGTTGAATAACCTTCTCATAATGCTCAAGCAAACGGGAAATCTCAACAGGAACCTCTTCATCATCCTCTTCTTTGGCTCTGAACACAGGGAATTCAAAGTTGGGAGAGGGCATAGGATCATTGTTTTCGATGGTTAAGTCATGGACTAATCTGCACATATGATTATGCTTTATTTTAGAAATCGATTTGTGCAAATAAAACAAAATGTTATTAATTAATTTTCATTGTTATTTCCCAGAAAGAGTGAAAAAATAAAACAGCAGTGGACAAAATAACATTTTTATTCATTAAAGGGAAATACTTGAAACAAAAAGCCCAGACATTTCTCTTTTGCCTTGGGCAGAGCAAAAGGAGTTATTTTTTCATAGCCCGACACAAAATACGTTTCGCCTTGGGCAGAGCGAATTTTTTGAAGGAAAATAAACAAAACATTACTCGGAAATGTGCATAACCACAGGAACATCAACAGCTATCCAATTTTGGCAAGCCAACCCAGGCGTCACAAACACGGGCAAATCCTCCTCGGAATCATCATCTATGATAGCATCAACCTCAGGATGTACAAACCCTGCACTTCGGAAAACCTCTTGAATTGGACGAACAACCGCCTCCTTCTCGACCCTTGCAGATATTGGATGAAAACCCAGACCTTCCCCAGACTTGTTCTCGGGTAACGTCAACACCTGGCCCCATCCTTCGGCCGAACCACTTTCCACCACTCGCCGCGCATCCTCAAAAGAAGAGATGGATGCCCCTTGCTTCTTCACTGTATTCTTAGCAACGGATAGACCCTGGAACTGGGTCCCCACATCCTCATCAGCCTCAATAAAAGAAAATGATGATAAATGGCTTACCACCATAGCCTGCTCTCCCCCAATCATCACTAGCTTCCCATGTCTTACAAACTTTAGTCTTTGATGGAGCGTAGAGGTGACTGCCCCGGCATCATGGATCCAAGGACGACCCAATAAACAACTGTAGGCAGCACGGATGTCCATCACTTGGAAAGTGATTTGAAAAGTATGGGGACCAATCACTATAGGAAGATCCACTTCACCAATAACTGTCTTCCTGGAACCATCAAATGCTTTGACAATTACTCCACTAGGCCTCATAGGAGCACCTGGATATGAGAGCCGAGACAACGTAGTCTTGGGCATCACATTCAACGACGAGCCTGTATCCACCAACACACTTGATAAGGTATCGTTTCCACAACTTACTGAGATGTGCAAAGCCATATTATGGTTTCTCCCCTCCTCCGGGAGTTCTTCATCACTGAAACCAAGATTGTTACACGAAGTTATATTTCCCACAATCCCATCAAACTGATCAACCGTCACATCATGGTCCACGAACGCCTGGTCCAAGACCTTCATCAAGGCTTCTCTATGTGCACCAGAATCTCTCAATAAGGCAAGCAAGGAAATCTTGGAAGGTGTTTGCAAAAGCTGGTCCACAATCTTATATTCACTTCTCTTAATAAGTTTCAAAATCTCATCATCCTCAGGATGTGGGATATGTTCACTGGATCGGTTTATCTCAACCCTTGGTTCAACATTTCTCACTAGAATCTCCACCGGTATGGGCCTCCTAACTTGAACTTCTGGTCTCTTTGAAGGCACTGCTGCAAAAACACGCCCACTTCTCGTAACTCTACTCACATCAGCAATGTTAACAAAAGACGGTCTGGTTGGTATGGGGACTTCTACCCCATTCTCAATCATTGTGGCGTTATACTTGTACGGCACAGCTTGGTCTGAGCTGTAAGGCACAGGGCCAGGTGGGTAAATAATCACAGGATCAACAGGCGCATCCTGACTGTTGTAAGCAATCTCTACTGATTCTGGCAAATTGAATTGTGGTGTGATAACATTCACCTCATCTTCCGGATTTCGGTCATAGGTAATAGTGATAACTCTCTGATCTAGCAACTTCTGAATATCCTCCTTCACAATAGGACAATCATCCTCTCTTGAGAAAAATTCACAAACATTATAATCGTGTTGGTGCCTAACAAAGGCAAGTCTTCTCAAACTCTGATGTAACCTGATCAATGATTCTCTTATATGTTCGACTTGAAAAACCCGAAACTTCCCCGGACAACCTTCCACCATATTCACTGAAGCTGCCCCATGTCGAGGCAAAGGATTATCTCTAACATTTGGATTAACATCCTTAAAAGACAAGATGCCATTCTTAATTAATCTATGTACGTCCGCCTTCAGAGCAAAGCAATTCTCAAGGTTGTGCCCCGGCGACCCTTGATGATATTCACAAAATTGATCCGCCTTGTACCACGGAGAAGCACTGTTCGGCGCGACAGGAGGAGGCTTTGTCGCGATGAGATTCTTTCTGATGAGAGCAGGGAACAATTCAGTATACGTCAGAGGAATGGCATCGAACTGCGGTTTTCTGGGTGAACGGTTCTGATTGTTGAATGGATAAGCCTGTTGTCGAGGCTGCTGCTGAAAAGGCCGTTGTTGAGTTGGTGGAGTTTGATGAGTTGGGGTCATCAAAGTTGGGCGGACAGCCGGAGTGACTGCCGCAACGTGAGAGTAACCTCTCCTAGGCCTACCTGGAAACAAAGCACTAACGTCCTGCTCTTTTCTTTTCGGGAAAACACTTCCAAACTTCTTCGCACTGCTAGACGGACTCCCTTCTTTGACCAAACGCCCTTCACGAATCCCTTCCTCTAATCGCATGCCCATGCTTACCATTTCGGTGAAGTCACTGGGTGCGCTGGCTATCATTCTTTCATAGTAAAAGGATCCTAAAGTCTTCAAAAATATCTTAGTCATCTCTTTCTCCTCAAGAGGTGGATAGATTTGAGCAGCAATTTCACGCCATCTCTGGGCGTATTCCTTAAAAGATTCTCGGTCTCTTTGCGACATCACCCGGAGTTGATCCCTGTCCGGCGCCATGTCAACGTTGTACTTGTACTGATGGACAAAGGCTTCACTAAGATCGTTAAAGTTGCGGATTCGAATGCTGTCTAAACCCATATACCACTTTAGAGCAGCATCCGTCAAACTGTCTTGAAAATAATGAATCAACAAATCATGATCATCGGAGTACGTAGACATCTTCCTCACGTACATTGTCAAATGACTTCTAGGACACGAATCACCCTTATATCTCTGAAAGTCTGGCACTTTGAATTTTGCTGGAATCTTGACCTTCGGAACTAAACAAAGGTCATGCGTACTCTTCCCAAACAAATCCTTCCCTTTCAATGCTCTAAGCTCCTTCTGCATTTCCTGGAACTGATCCTGAAATTATTCCATTCTATCAAAAAGACCCAAACTTTCAGCGGGCTCGGCAGGATAAATTGGTTCATTCAAGTATGGCACGGAGTGGACCACAGGAGCAACGGTCGTCATAATTGGTTGCGGAAAAGGTGTTACAGACGGAATTACTGGCGGCATGGCAGTTGTCTCTGGTTGAGGAAGAGACAATGCAGGTTGAAATAAAGGTTGTACGACAGGCTGATACCCTTCTGGCACAAAGTTGTAAGGCATTCCCCACGGAAAACCTTTCGGCATCTGATGTTGAAACGGAGAGTTGATTTGAGTTACGGAGGCAGGAACTGTGACAATCTCGGAAACCATTGGAGTTGAAGTCTGAATCTCGGCAGCCGTAGTCGATGGCTGATTCTGAACAGCCACCAAACTTTCCACTAACGCAGTTAACTTTTCCATCTCGACACGAAGTGTAGCAACTTCCCCATGAAGCTCATGATTTTCCTGTTCCAAATCTTCCATTTTCCTCTGACGATTGGCCCGAGTGTCGTATCGGTGAGACAGCTTGACAACCTTCGGTGGAAAAGAACAAGGATGAGACTCTAGAAAACACGTGAGGTGGAATGTGAAATGATGCATGATGGCGATGCAAATGATGACTCATTTTAAAAGTTTTTCAAGGAACTTTAATAATTTTGCATACATCAATGATAAAGGAATTTGGAACAACAAAAACTCAATCCATTAATCGAAAGCGATAAATTACAACTTACAATTTGGAACAGTAAATTACAACCTTGGGATAACAAATCCAATAATGAAAGCAACAAATTACAACTTCGAAACATGAAAACCATAATAAAGTGATAAATTACAATTTTAAAACATGAAAGCGATAAATTACAACTTTGGAGCATGAAGCCCATAATAAAACAATAAATTACAAATTCGGAGCATGAAGCCCTTAATAAAACAATAAATTACAACTTCGGAGCATGAAGCTCTTTTACATAGTTTTACAAAATGACATCAATAAAATAAACTAAAAGCTAAAACTCACTCGGAATCCTCAGATGAAGGACCAAACACCAGCTGTAATCGGAGCTTCTTGATCTTTTCTTCGTAAAAGTCTTCCATCTCCTTCTTCTCAGCTATCAGTCGATCGATGATTTCTTCCTGCGGATTAGGAACGAGAGCCACGCTTACCGAACCTTCCCTCTTTCTTTTCCTTTCACTCGCATACTTCTTCAGCAAGGCATCCTTCTGACGAAGTTTCTCATCGTGGTCAACGAAACGGCCGTCTTGAATAAGCAGCAACTCCTTCTTTTCTTTTAGCTGTCGAGTCAGGACTCGATTCTCATATTCAGACATATGGTACTTTTCCTTCCAAGCATCCCTCTCGGACTTCATCCTAGCCAGATTTCCTTGATATTCTCCTACATCCGCGATAGGGATAACAACAGATGATGGTGCGATGGCAGGGAATAAAGGTTTCTCAAGTTTATAGGCATCTTGAGAGCACAAGCCCTAACACGGACCCACTGCAGGTAAGGCTCCAAAGAAACGGCACCTCTATGTCCCAGCATATCTCTCCCTTTCTTGTGGATATGGCGCCAAGCTCCTTCGATCTCCTTCTTAGCAGCCTGATGATCCTGTCCTTCCTGAAGAAAGAAACCACTCACATGGATGTTGTTCGGCTTATCTCTCATCGGGTACCCGAACTGACGGCGCGCTAGAACAGGGTTGTAGTTGATTCTACCCCTCGTACCGAGAAGAGGTACGTTGGGAAAAGCACCACAACTATCAATGATCTCCACGTCGTGGTAAACTCGATTGTACCAGTCAATGTCGAAATGAGTGAGAGCCATAATCTTTGGCGCCCAACGTGGTTCCTTCTCGAGATTCCAGAAAGCATCGGACCCAGGTAAATGCGAGACGTACCACTGATATAGCAACGGCACATAACAAATAATCATCCCTCCTTGATAAGAGTTTCGAAGATGGATGGAGTAGTAAGTATCCCCTAGCAGCGTAGGGACCGGATTTCCAATTAGGAAAATTCTGATGGCGTTGATATCCACCAATTTATCAACGTTAGGGAATAAGAAAAGACCATATGCGAGTAAAGCAAACACGTCTTCGAAGGCAACAGTATCCTTTGTATCAGCAAAGTGGCGAGCTTTCTTCAACAGAAACTGCGCCGGCAAACCCCGGATTCCTCCTTTCGTAGTCATATTCTCCTCTATCTCTGACTTCTTCAGGTGGGTGATAGCTGCTATCTCGTGAGATTTGGGCTCCTCTTCTAATCCAGAAAAAGGAACACGGTCGGTAATCGGCAAACCAAGAATATAGGAGTACTCCTCTAAAGTGGGCATCAACTGATAATCCAGGAAGGTGAAACATCGGTACAAGGGATCATAGAACTGAACCAACGTGTTGAGGATGCCTTTCTTCATCTTGCGCTTCATGAGCGGTACGATGGACCCATACTTCTTCTGAAAATCTGTCGGACTCTCTATCTTCGGAATCAAACTCTTCAGTTCTTCAATCTCGGGCTCCTTGAAGCTAAAGCTTCGAGTATTTCTCCTTCCAAGTTCCATAATACCCTAAGACGTTTGCAAAAATCATTCCAAAGTTCCTTGAAAAACAAGCTTTTTACAAAGATGTTGATGAATGCATGAATGAATGATAATGCAACAGTCGCACACAAGTTTGCAAACATGGGGTTCAAAGGTTCAACGTTCAGCATGGAGTCGAGGGTAAAGCCCACCCAAAGGTATGTACTAACGTTTCAATCACACCTGTAAGACAAGGTTCTAAGAGTTCCCAGAGTCTACATTCCTCCTTCGGATATTACCAACGTCTTGATTACTCAATAATTAGCAATATTCTCAAGAGAAACTCGTCCGAGCGTAGCATCGCGTAACAACTACTTCCGAATTACTCCGTTATAGTCTCCGCGCTACACCTAAAAAGGCCAAGATGGGTTGGGGTTCTACGGTCCTCAACTTCTCGGGCTCCTAGGTCGAAAATAATAATGTCTTCCCGATTACTCGGTAAACAAATATTAAGTTCAAGAGGGCCTTCCATTGAGTGGGGGATCTCATGCCTCCTTCTTCGGGATTACTCCCTCAAAGTTAACATGACTATACCGCCCGTCCTATTCCTTAAGTGTTACTTAATCCGGGTATAGGATTCGTCCTTTGCAAAAAACCCAAACACCCCAAATTAAACACATAATCAAACAAAATAAATAATAATAAAACAGATAAGACAAATTAGGCTTAACCCACTTAGGGATGGACCAGCAAGAGGTCAATCTTTCCCCAGCAGAGTCGCCAATTCTGTAGCGATAAAAAATGTAGCGGGGTAAATCGGAGATTGAATTATTGATTAATTCATCTCTCAAAAGCAAGAGTCGCCACCGCGCTTTATTGTTTCCAAAGGAAAAGGGAAAAGAGCGAAATAAAACCCTAAATTTGCAATGTAAATAATAATAAAATACAAAGCGTTTTTGAAAAGATCTATGGTTCGGGGGTTGGTTATACAATGGGAAGGTATTAGCACCCAATGCATCTATAGTACTCTATAGGAACCTTTTGAAATATCTGTTTTATTTAAAAATCGATTGCTTGATTGAAAATAAATCGTTTTGGCCGAAAAGGGGTACGGACGGTTTTTTGAAGATACGACGACCTAACGTCGAAGTTTTTGCTTAAAAGGTATAAGTTTTGAAAAGGTTGAATACTTGAGGAAAAATTATCCTAAGTTTTAATGAAATGCGAAAGTTCGCGCAATTAGACTTGAGGACATGAAGTCAACAAATTTACTGTTTTCCTTTGGATTCAAACATAAACAGAATAAACAAATAAATACGGAATAAAATATGCGGATAACGATTAAATAACGATAATTTAAATGATAGACTAAATGATGCAAATAATGTATTTTCATGATTTTTTGTTTAATATTAACAAAAGAAAGTATTTTTTATTTTTTACGCATTTTGATATGGATAAAAAGCAAGAGAATTATTTAACGAAGACAAAATGTTTTTTTAGTTTTAAGTTTTTATTTTATATTTTGATATTAATATTAATAAAGCAAGCAAATGAATTAATAAAAATATTTTTTAAGCTTTTCTATTTTTTATATGTTTTAGAGTTTTGTTTAATAACGATGTAAGAGGAGAATTAATTAGAAAAAATAAAATGTCTACCTTCTTAAATTCTATATTTTTTATGCATATGAAAATAGAATACTTATTAAGAGATTTTAAATTAAATGGAAAGTTATTAATTTACCCTAATGAAATAAAATTAAAACTCTTAAATTAAATCCAAAGTTAAACTAAGAGGTCAAACTAATTAATAAAAAAAACACCTAGTTAGACATATTTTTTTTGTTTTTTATTATACTTACCAATTAATTAACATAATAATAATTCTAAAAAAGATTAGAGAAAATAAAAAAAAGTGAAAAAGTGTATCAAACAAAAAACAAGCAAGTCAAATATATGGGCTAGATGGTTTGAAGGCCCACGCAGAATTCAAAATGGGGGGGGGGGGGGGTGCAGAAGCAAGTCGTGTGGGCTCAAGCAGGAGAAATGGGGTGAGGCCCATCAGTTTTACAAAATGTTTTAGGGTTAATTTGTTTAGCATAATTGGGATTAGGGTTATGGGGCAGAACGGCGCTCATCTCTCTTCTCTGTCATCTTCTTCGCGTCTTCTTCTCCATGCTTGCCTCTGAGTTTCGCTATCTAACTTCTTGCCATGGCCACCCACTTCAAACTCCTCTTCCCTCCGACGCAAGCCAAGGCACGATGGGTTCACGGTATGAAAACGTTTCTGATTCGTTAAAGCTTAGCTCCATTTTGCATGCATCGATTCGGATTTCATTGATTCTTACTGTTTTGATTTTTTGTTCTTATTATTTAGAGGTACTTATGGAAGCAAGTAACAAAAAGAAAAGGAATCGTTACCTAGGCGGAGACGGAGGAGGAGGTCAGGAGTGAATGAGGCCAAGCGGCGAGGAGAGGAGGGTCGTGAGCTCGCTTCGGTGACTGGTATTTTATGTGATTTCCTTCTTCTTCTTGCTGGTACTGTATGCTTCGATCTTTCTCTTCTTCTTCTTGCTGGTACTGTGCTTTGATGTTTTTCTTCTTCTTCTTGCTGGTACTGTGCTTTGATGTTTCTCTTCTTCTTAACCGTGCTTCTGTATGATATTCAATGGCCTATGATAATGTTTTTGAGGCTTTGTGTTGCATGCTTCAAATGGCCAGTGATGGTAACTCTGAGGCCTTGCTCATGTTGCCTTCGAAGTTGGTTTTGGGGGGATCATTTCAAGGTTCGGCCTAGCTTGGCTTCAGCAGATTTGTGATTGATGATGTTTAGGCTTGGGTAATAAGTTTGACAGGTTTATGAGTATACTGGTTTTGTGTTGGTTGGACAGTGGAAAGGAAACAGGGGAATAGGCTTTTTTGTTGCTAGGCCATATTGGTTGTATGGTTTTAATTGGTTTTTGTGTGAGATTGTTTTTTGATATCTATTTGACAGTAATGGTGATGTTGGCTTAAGGGCTCAAATCAGTTTGTGAGGTTTAGGCCATATGGTCAAATGGTTTTTTTTGACAGTAGGATGGTTATGCAGGTTCTGCTGGTTTTTTTTGTGAGATTGTTGATAACTATTTTCTCTAAGTCTGAAGGCTTGGAGATTGATTCCCATATGTGATTTTTTGTTGTTATGTTATAACAGTCCTCTCCTCTCTTTTTGTTTACGTTACAGGCTGGAGGTTTTTTGAAATACTTTCACCCTCTTCCCTGACATTCTGCACCAGACTGCTACCTCCAATTTGTTTCTATTCTTCTTTTATGTTTTTATTTCTACTGGCTATATTACTGCAATTTGTCTTGTATCTCTTTCCTGCCTATGCCAAACCTGTAAAACCACACTTCCTCCTCTCTTTTTCTCTCTCAGTACAGTTTTGACAATAAAATGATATGCTGTACTATTTCTGAAATTGCAAAAGGCCAGAAAATGATGAAAATAAGGAATGTCACATTGCTTGCATATTGGTTAAACTGCATATTTTGACTTCTAATGCAATAGTAGCTTATGTTTTGTTTTCTACTATGTGGGCATAGGTTTACGTTGGCATTTGCTTGCTTGCATATGTTGTTGAGATCATGCAGGGACTTTGTATGCTGTATGTTTTTTTTGAAATATGCATTTGGATTTTGAAAAATGCAATTAATTTAAAACATGCAATTTTTGACACAAAATGAACTTGTGCATTCATTTAAAAAATTCCTCTCTTTTTTGTGAACCGGGAGAAATCCCGTGATTTGCAAAAAAGAGTAACTGATTCCGGCCATTGCTTTTAATGATGAACATTAAATAATTTTGCTTTTAATTATTTGTTCGAATTCTAATTTTTTTTAATTTTTGCAGGTAACATCAAGTGAGTAGACAAAAATGCATTGGATCAGAAGTTTTAGAATTAGGAATATTAGATTAATTTTTTATTTCATTTTAGCTTTGTAAACTTATTATTGTAATTTTGTTGTAATAGATACAATATTTACATAATAATTGTACAATTAGAAAAAATGAATAAAAATCCAATATTCGCCAATTAATTTCTTCTTTCTCTCTAATTATTTATTTTATCGTTTACAATTCTTTAATCGTATAATAATTGAAAACGAATTTCAAATACCTACATTCAGAATAATAAACAGATAAATAAATAATTATCATTGATCAATTAATAGCCTCAATTATTTAATTCATCATCCATAACTTTCTAAATTATAATAATTAAAATAGAATTTCAATTATTTAACTTAGAATGACAAATGATTAAATAATCGTTATTGACCAATAAACTTTTCCGAATATTTATTATATTATTCATAAACCTTTAAATTATGTAATAACTGAGAATGAATTCCAGTTATTTAAATTTAAGATAGTGAGTAATAAATAAATACTGTCTGCACAATTAATGCGCCTCTTCTCTAATGTTTATTTTATTATCTATACATCTTTAAACTACATAATAATCGAAAACAAATTTCAATTATTCAAATTTAAGATAATAAATAATTAATAAACATTATTTTAGCACGAATCGATTAAATGATTTAGTGTTCAACATAAATAGCTCTCGGCCTGAAAAACAAGTCATGAATTTTAAAATCGATGGATCAAAACACTTGTAATGTAATGATGCAGGTAGGAGATGATATCTTAGGTCAAAATTTGGGGTACAACAGCTGCCCCTATTTAAGTTTCTTCTATCCGGAGATATGAAGATTGAAATCTTCGTTTCGACGAGATTGAAGGTACTTAAATACATAACTACGCAAATTTTGTCCTAAGATGCCGTCGTCATGTTTGATATGAATGCAGCGATCGAACTCACAGAGAAAGATATTGTGTGAAACAAGACAATGTTGGGGGAATCGAACACCAACAAAACACAGAGGCATGGATTATACATTACTGGGGAAACAAGCTATCGACTTCAAACGACAGACTCCTGACAGCGAATAAAATCGAGGGAATACGACCTCTAACCCTAACAAAGAGAGCATCTTGCATAGGCCATAACAGATCATTGATCCAAAACAGTGAGTTCGCAACTCAAGGTCAATGATAGACAGAGAGTATCAAATTGCTGATAACTGATTACCGACTTCTGGAGGTACAGGTTCGTAACAGACTTCTCTGCTAGATTTTCAGAGATATACTCATTAATGCTGAAGTAATAAGATTGTAGATACGCAAGTTGTTCAAATAAAGAAAACTGCCACTTGCTGTTGTCCAAAGAAAATACCAATAACATACAAGCTGCTCAAATAAAGAGGCTACCACTTGCTGTCGTCCAAAGAAAATACCGATAACATAAAAGCTGCTCAAATAAAGAGGCTACCACTTGCTGTCGTCCAAAGAAAACCGATAACATACAAGCTGCTAAAATAAAGAGGCTGCCGCTTGCTGTATTCCAGAAAAGTAATAACGTACTAGTAACTCGTGAAGAGTTTGCTGCTTGTCGCTTTCAGAAAAATAAAATGACGCACTAGTAGCTCGTGAAGAACTGCTGCTCGGCGCTTTCAGAAAAATAATAACGCACTAGTAGCTCGTGAAGAACTGCTTCTCGGCGCTTTCAAAAAGTAATAATGCACTAGTAGCTCATGAAGAACTGCTGCTCGGCGCTTTCAAAAAAATAAAATGACGCACTAGTAGCTCGTGAAGAACTGCTGCTCGGCGCTTTCAAAAAGTAAATGACGCACTAGTAGCTCGTGAAGAACTGCTGCTCGGCGCTTTCAAAAAGTAACGTACAAGTTGCTCATGAAAAGCTGCCGCTTGTCGTTTTCCAACGGTGTCTATAACGTACAAGTTGCTCATGAAGAGCTGCCGCTTGTCGTCTTCCAATAATAACTCAGAAGGAAACTGCGATGATATTGGCAGAGAATAAAATCCTCGTCAAAGAGAACCATGAATCAATCCTTCCCGAGGAGATCATCTACTTAAAGGTGCAACATAAATGCACCAGCCGTCTAGGTCACGGACTTCACTGGGGAAAATCATGAGATAGCCTACGCAAGAGACAACAACTTCATCCAGGAATAACTAGAGAGAAAACAGTCAAACAAGACTCCACCCAATGAGAAAATAACTTGATTGGGGAATTCATCCTATCCTGAAATGGACAAGGTAGGCTAAACCAAAAATCATCCACGAGGGTTAGCTCAGTTGGGGAATTTAGAAAGGAAGTACATTTTCTGCCTAAGCTAACCTTCTATTTGGAAAGAAACATGTACGCTGTTTGAATAAACAAAGTACGACCCAAAATCAATGGCGAATGTGAATATGCATGCGTGATATAAGTGTAAATGAATAAATGAATGTTATGCTGACAAAACAAACAGACGGAATAACTTGAAGATAATAAGATGTCACAGCATAATAGATACTCGGCCAATCTTGAAAAAGACGGAAAATAACTGGAACTGGAAACACAAAGCAACGTCAGAGCGTAACACGCCACAAGGCTCAAGTCTTCTAAGGAGAAAAGTATTGAATCCAATCTTACAATACCAATAGGCTACTGGCAAGAGACAAAGCGTACCACACTTCAGAAATCTCCAAACAAAGGTAGCCAAAACAACACTTAATTGGAACAACTGGGGAGTCACCAAACTTAGTACCACCATAACCAAGCGTGTACACAGCCAACACTTCATGACGATTTTGAAAGAAAACGAGTTCATCATGCAAGGATAAACTACTGTACTGCTTCGCATTTCATGGCTTGACCATCTTCGGAACAACTGTTAATATTCCTTTCGTTATTCACAACACATTTTTAAAATAAGAACATTTTAAGTAAATTTGTTTCAAGTATTTCCATAAAAATTAAAATTTTGCCCACAAAAGGTAAATGCTCAAATTTCATTAATAAGATGGTAGTTCGCTAACAATGCGACTCCAACGGTTTACAAAAGCTTGGGGAAATAGTACATGAAATAAAAGGTTATACGAAAACAATGATCACTATTCTCCCTAACAACTTTGAATTCTAGGATGTGCTCAGATGCCAAGACTGATTTGACTAGAAGTTTGCCTAAGCGAAATACTTCTTGACTGCATCGGCGTTCATGGGACGCGAAAGATCTTCACCGTCCATATTGGTGAGAATCATGGCACCTCCAGAGAAAACTTTCTTAACGACATACGGTCCTTCGTAATTCAGAGCCCACTTGCCCCTTGAATCAGGTTGGAAAGATAATATTTTCTTGAGTACAAGGTCACCTTCTCTGAACTCGCGCGGCCGAACCTTCTTATCAAAAGCCTTCTTCATCCTCTGCTGATACAATTGACCGTGACACAAAGCTGTCAATCTCTTCTCTTCGATTAGATTCAACTGATCATATCTACTTTGACACCATTCGGCCTCAGAAAGTTTAGCTTCCATCAACACTCTCAGAGACGGAATCTCAACCTCCACGGGGAGTACTGCTTCCATACCATAAACTAGGGAAAATGGGGTTGCACCCGTTGAAGTTCGAACTGAAGTACGGTATCCATGCAGGGCAAACGGAAGCATTTCATGCCAATCTTTGTAAGTTACCACCATCTTCTGGACAATCTTCTTGATATTCTTGTTCGCAGCTTCAACAGCCCCATTCATCTTCGGTCTGTAAGGAGAAGAATTATGATGTTCGATCTTGAACTCTTCACAAAGCTCTCTCATCATCTTGTTATTCAAATTCGAACCATTATCAGTGATGATCTTGCTCGGGATACCGTATCGACAAATGATCTGATTCTTGATAAATCTGACTACCACCTGTCTGGTTACATTAGCATAAGATGCTGCTTCCACCCATTTAGTAAAATAATCGATCGCTACCAAGATGAAACGATGACCATTTGAAGCTTTGGGTTCAATCATCCCAATCATATCAATGCCCCACATAGAGAAAGGCCAAGGTGAAGATACAACATTGAGGAGGGTCGGCGGCACGTGCATCTTGTCCGCATAAATCTGGCATTTATGACACTTCTTCACATACCTGCAGCAATCAGATTCCATGGTCATCCAATAGTAACCAGCTCTCAACATCTTTCTAGCCATTGCATGTCCATTGGCATGAGTGCCAAAGGATCCTTCATGCACTTCTTGCATCAGCATGTCTGCTTCACGTCTGTCTACACATCTGAGCAAGACCATGTCATAATTCCTCTTATACAAAACTTCTTCATTGAGGAAGAAACTGCTTGCTAATCTTCTCAACGTCTTCCTATCTTTATTGGATGCCCCAGGCGGGTACTCTTGAGTTTGAAGAACACGTTTAATGTCATAGAACCACAGTTTGTTGTTGGTGACATCTTCCACTGAAAACACATGAGCAGGTCTGTCGAGGCGCATAACTCGGATTGTAGGCACGTCGTTCCAATCATTCACTTGAAACATTGAAGACAAAGTAGCTAAAGCATCAGCCATTTGATTCTCATCTCTAGGGATATGATGTAATTCCACCTTGTTGAAGAAAGTTAACAATCTTCTAGCATAGTCTCTGTAAGGGATCAAACCAGGATGACGAGTCTCCCATTCTCCTTTGATTTGATTAATCACCAGTGCCGAATCTCCGTAAATATCAAGAATCTTAATCCTTAGATCCGCTGCTTCTTCGAGACCCATAATACATGCCTCATATTCTGCCATGTTGTTCGTACAGTCAAACTTCAATCTTGCCGTGAACGGGATATGAGTACTTCGGGGAGTGACGATGATTGCCCCAATTCCATTTCCATAGGAATTCACAGCTCCGTCAAATATCAAACCCCAACGGGATTCAGGATCAGGTCCTTCTTCAGGTAACGGCTCTTCACAATCTTTAGCTTTCAAGTACATAACATCTTCATCCGGGAAATCGAACTTGATGGATTGATAGTCTTCAATTGGTTGGTGAGCCAAATGATCGGCCAAAATACTTCCTTTGATCGCTTTCTGAGTGTGATACTCAATGTCATATTCGGACAACAACATCTGCCAACGGGCTATTCTTCCAGATAAGGCGGGCTTCTCAAAGATATACTTGATCGGGTCCATTTTGGAGATCAACCAAGTGGTGTGGTTAATCATATACTGGCGTAGACAGTGAGCAGCCCAGGCTAAAGCATAACAGGTTTTCTCAAGCAACGAGTATCGAGACTCACAGTCTGTGAATTTCTTACTCAGATAGTATCTGTCCTTCTTATTCATGTATGTTAGGACACCCCTGGATTCACAATGCCGGTGTTGTCACCTCCACTTTGCATCAGATGCTGAAGTACCCCGTCCAGGGAAAGATCATATCTGTCCACGGGGAAGAGGAGTACATGATTAGTCATCTGAATTCTTTCTGATATGTGGAATTGGATGGCGAGTTCATTGAAACCCCTTTCCAACATTTTGAAGAAGTCTCTCAAGAAATAGAGGCGACCAAGGTGGTATCCTCAATTCCTATGATCACAAGACCTCCACTTCGGATGTCATCTTTAAAGGACGCAAAGGCAGTAGTGGAAGAGGGCAGATGCACCATCTGGGGGCAGCTTCCATACATTACGTACAAATCAGACAAGTTTGGCTTGGGGTTTACTTCAACTGCTCAGAAGGCTGTGCGTCGCGCCGTGCCGGAGGGCTACCTGTGAAGATTAGTAACCAAGGGGTCAATGCAGTGGAGGACGGTGAAGACGATGACAGCTTGGAATATTGGATATTTCCTACTGTCGACGGAGGATTTAGCAACTGGGAAGCTAAAGACTTTGTCCCAATAACTTTCATATCTCAGTAATTTATCTTTTACATTTCTGTTGGACTTGTAATATTCACAAACAATCGTACATTTTCAACCTTGTGTCTTACCCGAGGCACATTGGTCCATTTGTAAGGGTTTTTATTTCATCTTCATATGACATTCAATAAATCATGGACGCTTTTTCATATATAAACCTTTTGTGCTCATTATATTTCTTTTAAATTTTATTGTTTTAAGATGGCTATACCCTTACACACACCCACACTCACAAATGCAGGTACCCTTCCATTCCAGCTCCCATGGGTAACGATACTGCTATAGCCTTCAGTGACTCTGAAGATCTGATCTACCAAGCCAAATATGAAAGTGAGGAAGATTGTGAGGTGCCAGGGGAATTGGCCAAACTACTACAACAAGAGGAAAGAGCTATTCAACCTCATGAGGAGTTGTTGGATACAATAAATTTGGGTACCAAGGAAGATAAAAAGGAAATCAGAGTGGGTGCCAATCTAGAGCCGAGTGTCAAGGAGCGCCTAACACCAAACACCATTTCAAACAAAGCAAAGCAAGTGATCTAAGCAAGTAATAAGAGCCCATGGAAAACCATGGATGAAAAGGGTGCTAGCACCTTCCCTTTTCATAATCTACCCCCAAAACTCAAGAAAACATCTCAAAGGTCTTTCCTGTGCTTTTTTTACCTTTCCTTTTGGATAAAAGAAAAGTCGATAGCGACTCTTGCTAACCGCGACATTTACGACAAAACGCAAAACCTCAAGTCAGTTCTCCCACCGTATCACACACATGAAGGTGTAGGTTTCTCAATGGGTGCAAAATGTTGATAGAAAGGTGGCTTTTCAGGATCAGTTTCGGTATCAGAAAGGAAAGCATCATTGTGGTCGTAAGTTTAAGGTGTTTTGGGAGAAACGGGAGGTGAAGTTGGTTATGGTTCTAGATCAAAAAGCCAATTGTTTCGGTTATGAATACATGTTCTTGGATTAGGTAGGGTGAAAAGTTGCATAAACTGGTTGTTAATTAGAAGTTCAAATTCACTAGGGCCTAGATTTCTGATTATGCCGATGTTGAAACAGAACCGTATATTCATGGTTCAAAATCTACCTAGAGGGTGGAGTCATAAAAGTGGTTGACGCATTCCGATAGCATTTGCTATCATGGTCACTAGACCTCCCACCAAGATATATGCATGATCAGTTTGAGCAATACGGTCAGAATTGGCTATCATATAGGTAGCGGCAATAACTGGGTGGTTTCTAGAGGCATAATACATAATGAAAAGCTCATCTCTGGACGCATAAGTAATGTTTTGTGGTTTTTTGAAAAGGGCGTGGGCTAGGAAATTATGGAAGTAGCGGATATCAGGGTTATGAATACTTTTCGAAAACATATTATCGGGCTCAGGGTTTCTGTCTCTGGTTATAAGATCCCCAAAGTATCCCAGTTCACGGTCCATAAGAAGGTCCTCTTGGGTACAGGTAAAAACACGCGGGCCACTAGGAAATCCTAATAGGTTAGCAAGTTCACGATTATTATAACTGTATTCTATATCGAACATTCTAAAAGTGGTTAGGCCTCTATTGAATCCTAAACCATGGTCAGGTAAAAGATCAGTGAGCTTAGGAATTCTAAGGTCAATTTTCTATAAGAACTAAATCTTCTCCTCAAAGGAGAAGCATCCCAACCTAATTGGTTTAGTAAATACATTACACTATCTCTAATGCCTAAAGTGGTCATGGGAGGGGCATTTGGATAAAAGGTCAGTGTCATTTCCCTTGTGGCCAGTGCCTCCTCTGGGCCCTTCCTCTGAAAACTATGTCCATGGTGTAAACTTCTTGCATCTTAAGTTAGTATTAGCTAAAAATTAAGTTAGCCTATAAGTAAGTTCACAATTAGAATTAATTCAGTAGTGGATAATGTTAGAGATAAAAACTGCAAAACTATAATGAAAAGAAAAAAGAAAGAAAAGTAAGAAAAACAAACAAAACAAAAGCAGTAAATCAAAATAAAAGACTAGAAAGTGGGTTGTCTCCCACCAAGCGTTTTGTTTTATGTCGCAAGCTCGACATAATTTTAATAGATGATTAGATCTGGGAGTGAGCAGGTAGCCCTGCAAGATGGAAACTAGCGGAATAGTCTTTGTATGCAATGATAGTACTTTAAGTGCTGCCCGTTTATGATAAACGGTTCGCTAGATTTTCCCTTAATTTCAATAGTTCCACTTGGAAGAACCTTAGTTATTTCAAACGGACCAGACCGCCTAGAACAAAATTTTCCTGGGAATAGTTTAAGTCTAGAATTAAACAGGAGCACTATATCGCCCTCATTAAACCTTTTTCCAGAAATGCGCTTGTCGTGCAAGTTCTTTGTTCTTTCTTTATAGATCCTGGAATTTTTATACGCATCTAGTCTAAGTTCTTCTAGCTCATGGATATCCAAGATTCACTTTTTGCCTATGGCATTATAACTAAAGTTAAGGGTTTTGATTTCCCAATAGGCTTTATGCTCCAATTCTACTAGCAGATGACACGATTTCCCATAAATTAGTTTAAAAGGTGTGGTTCCTATGGGTGCCTTATAGGCTATTCTATATGCCTATAATGCTTCGTATAATTTGGACGACCAATCTTTCCTAGAAGTGGCAACTGTTTTTTCTAAGATTTGCTTAATCTCTCTGTTGGAGACTTCTACTTGTCCACTTGTTTGGGGATGATACGTCGTTGCTACACGGTGGCAGATTCCATATTTCACTAATAGTTTTTCAAAGATTTTCGAAATGAAATGAGAACCACCATCGCTGATGATAAGTCCCGACACACTGAATCTGGGCAAAATGATATTTTTAAAGAGCTTAATTACTACTCGTGCGTCATTTATTGGAGAAGCTACGGCCTCGATCCATTTTGATACGTAATCTACAATAATGAGTATGTGTTTATTTCCAAAAGAGGATGGGAAGGGTCCCATGAAATCAATTCCCCACATATCAAAGACTTCTACTTCTAAAATGCCCTTTTGAGGCATATCATCGCGTCTGGAGATGTTACCAGTGTGTTGGCATTAGTCGCAGTTTATAACTGTAATGTGAACATCTTTCCATAAGTTAGGCTAATAGAGGCCAGCTTGTAAAATCTTAGCGCAAATATTTGAAGTGCTTGCATGTCCACCATAGGGAGCAACATGGCATTGGGAACTTATGTCTTTAATTTCATCTTCGGGGACACATCGACGGAAAATACCATTGGCGCCTCTTTTGAATAGCAGAGGCTCATCCCAATAATATTGTTTAAGATCGTGGAAGAACTTCTTCTTTTATTGATTGGTTAGATCTGGTGGAAGCACTCCAACGACCAAATAGTTAACAAAGCCGGCGGACCATGGTAGTGTGTTCTAACTGTTAATGGTTACGAGGCATTCAATGTTGTTGTTTCCTAACTGGGCTATAAGTTGTTCCTAAGGTAAATTATCATTGGTAGGCACTTGTTAAGGCTTAATGCCTTCCATTCTAGATAAGTGATCGGATACTACATTTTCAGTGTCTTTTTTTTCCTTGATTTCCAAATCAAACTCTTGTAGGAGTAAGATCCCTCTGAGTAATCTTGGTTTTGCATCTTTTTTGCTTAATAGGCATCTAATCGAAACATGATCAGTATAGATAATTATCTTTGTTCCTACTAGGTAAGAACAAAATTTATCTAGAGTGAAGATGATAACCAAAAGTTCCTTTTCGGTTTTAGCGTAGTTCATCTGTGCAGGATCTAAGGTTCTACTGGCGTAATAGATCTCACAAAGATTTTTATCTTTTCGTTGTCCTAGGACCGCGCCTACAGAATAGTCGCTAACATCATACACGATTTTGAAAGGTAATCCCCAATCAGGTAATAAGTGCGGTATTAAGAGCTGTTTTTAGTTGTTCGAATGCTTTTAAGCATTTTTCGTCGAAATTGAATTCAGCGTCTTTCATTAACAAGCCAGTTAGCAGTTTGGTAATTTTAAAGAAATCTTTAATGAATCATCGGTAGAAACCGACGTGTCCTAAGAAACTTCGTATTTCTATTACGATTTTCGGAGGTTGAAGGTTTTCTATAACTTCTATTTTTACTTTGTCAACCTCGATTCCTTTGTAGGATACTATGTGTCTAAGTACGATTCCTTGTCGGACCATGAAATTGCATTTTTCCCAATTTAATACGAGGTTCACTTTTACGCATCGTTCAAGTACCATTTCTAAGTTCGATAAACATCCTTTAAAACTTTGTCCACAGAGAGAGAAATCATCCATAAATACTTCTGTGATGCCGTCTATAAAATCAGCAAAAATTAACATCATGCATCTTTGGAATGTTGCTACATAGTCCAAACCAAATTTGTTTATAGGCAAATGTACCATATGGACAGGTGAATATAGTATTTTCTTGATCTTCAGGGTGTATATAGATTTGGAAAAATCTCGAATAACCATCCAGATAGCAAAAATGGGAATGCTTAGCTAGTCGTTCGAGCATTTGATCCATGAAAGGTAAAGGAAAATGATATTTTCGAGTGGCTTTATTTAACTTTCTATAGTCAATGCACATTCTCCATCCGATTTGGGCATGTTGTGCTACGGATTCACCTTTTGCATTGCTGACAACTGTAACACCTCCTTTCTTTGGTACGACATGTACTGGGCTAACCCATTTACTGTCAGATATCAGATATATGATTCCTGCTTGTAATAACTTTTGTACTTCTTTCTTAACTACATCACTCAGAACTGGGTTTATTCTTCTCTGATGTTCTCTCAAGGTTTAACAGTCTTCTTCGAGCATAATACGATGCATGCAAATTGAAGGGCTTATTCCTTTTAGACCAGAGATGTTATAGCCTAGAGCAGTCGGGTATTTACTTAAGACATGTAGTGATTTTTCCGTTTCTATTTGTCCTAAATTTGCATTGACTATGATGGGTTATTCGAGTTCTGTGTATAGGAATTCATATTTAGATCTTTTGGTAATGCTTTAAGTTTAACAATTGGTTTCCTTAAGCAAGGCATACGGCCAAGAGTTAGCAACAGGTTCTTCTTGACAGTCATCATAGGGGTAACAATATCATCCACATAAACTACAAACAAATCTTCTTCTACAACATTCACTCCATGCTTGGGCATGGGAGCAGTCAAAACGTTAGGCCTCTCGGGCGCCTCAAATTCAATTTCCTTTGCATCAATCAAGTCTTGGACCTTGTTCTTCAGAGCCCAACAATCATCCGTATTATGCCCCAGGCTCTCAGAGTGATACGCGCAGCGGGCGTTAGGGTTATACCTTGGTGACATTGTATTTGAATTTTTTGGAGCTTCTTTTATAGTCACCAGATTGGTCTTCAGCAACTGTGGCAGAATCTGAGACAAAGTCATGCTGAGACGAGTGAATTGCCTTCGAGGTTTCTCGTCCCTTTGTAGGTTGTGATGCTGAGGAGCACCGGCAGGTTTTGAAATAACAACCGCATTGACAGCTTGGCGGTGTTCATGTCTATTCTGTCTTCTCGAACTGTAGACAACACTGGACTCTTTCTTGAACGGCTTCTTCTCAGTGCTTGATGAGGCACCTTTATGTATCTTCCCGGCATTAATACCAGCTTTAATCCTCTCATCAGTCAAAATAAGATCTGTAAACCCAGCTGAAGAGCTTCCAATTAGATGGTTAAAGAATGGACCAGACAGGGTCCCCAAAATCATGTAAACAAGTTCACGATAAGCCAAAGGTGGTTGCACCCTTCCGGCAAGGTCTCTCCATTTTTGAGCATACTCTTTGAATCCTTCCCCCATTCCTATTGACATACCCTGGAGTTGGGTACGCATATGAGCGAGGTCGGAGTTATACTGATACTGCCTATAGAATACAGTAGCCAAATCTTCCCAGCTACGGATACTGGCTCCGTCCAACTGATAGAACCACTCAAGCTGAGTCCCTGAGAGACTGTCTTGAAAGAAATGGATCCACAAGTTCTTATCAGCAGTGTAAGGTTGGATCTTCCTCACATATGACCGGAGGTGCAACTTTGGATAGGAAGCTCCATCATACTTGGCAAAGGCAGGTGCCTTGAACTTATGAGGAATCACCACCCCAGAGGATAGACCCAGATCTCCGAAGTCCAGACCGGTCACCTTCTGTATTTCGATAACGCTCAAACGGTCTTCCAGCTGTTTGTACTTATACTCAGCAGGAGGATACTGTTCTTTATCATAGTCCGTCTCGTTGTCGGAGACCATAGGGCTAGGAGCCCTCCTTTCTTGTGGACTATCTTTCCCTCCAGATGAAGTGGTCAGATCAACTTCATTCTGCAGCCCATTTCCAAACCTACATCCAGTATTGAACAGGATGGTCCTCTTCTTCTTCTTCTTCTTCTCTTTCAGAATCAAGGTCTTTAGGTCTTGCTGTCCCTTAGCCAGATTCCTGAAAAGCTCTTGAAACTGGGCATTTTGGGCCTGGAGGGCCTTGATAGCTTGCTCAGTTAAAGGTTCAGCAGACATGGTGATTGTTGAAATAAACAGCGAAGAAGATAAGAGGCCTGTAATGGGTACCTGCTTATGAGATGCATGGGATGAAATGTGTATGATTTAGGATTTCAAAGACAATCGGGATTCAAATTTGTAAACAAGAGAGGAAACACACTTTATTAGATTTAAACTTCAAAATTTAAATTGTTCAACAAACTGCCCTTAGGCGTTACAAGAAATGGAAATACTGAAAAGTAAATGAAAACTGTAAAGAAATCATCAAAGGTCCATCAATTCTCCCATGGTCTCTTCTTCTCAGTGCGAACATAATCATTCAGGATCCGTTCGTTCTCCAACTTTCTGGTCAGCTTCTGGATCTTCCGCTCCTGTTCATTGAACCTCTCTCGGTAGGAATCTCGTTCATTCCTCAATTGCATCCAAGACCTCTTCAGTGTCCCAATATCAGTGGGCATATAAGGTTGGAGGATAGTTGGAGGAACCCCCTCCTCATTAGCAACTTCAAGAGTAACATGCCTGACAGCTTCGTATGGCCTACCTAACCTCTGGGCACGGATGCGGACCCATCTGAGATATGGCTCCATTGGAAGAGAAGTCTTTGGTCCCAACTCATGTGGGTCAGATCGGTGAACTCTGTCCCAAGCCTTTATGAACTTACGACACATCTCGTCGCTATCTCCCTGAAAATCAAAGATGATATGAGGCATCAACATCTCATGAGGCCCTTCTCTTCTGGCTCTTCCAAACTGACGGAGAGCTAAGCATGGTTTGTAAGAAATCCCTCCATGGAGTCCGATCAATGGAACATTAGGATACTCTCCACAGCGATCAATGACAGTCACCTCATCCATACCTTTGAGAGTCCAGATAATATCATTATTAGAAAGAGACATCACCCTATAAGCCCAACCCATTCCTTCTTTATTTTTCAACACGGACTTAGGGAGGTGCGAAATAAACCAACTTGACAATAAAGGAACACAACACATCAAAGTTCCCCGCTTTCGGGCAATACGAGCATAGAGCTGATGAAGCATATCACCCAAGAGAGTGGGTACCGGATTCTGAGAGACGAAGATCTTTATGGCATTAATACCAACAAAAGTGTCAGGATTTAGAAACAATACCAGACCATAAATCAAGAGGGCCAGAATATCCTCGTACGCCTTGAAGTCTAAGCTGTCCCAGAAGTAATTAGCTTTGTCAACCAAAACATTAGTCAGAAAATCCTTAACTCCACTTCTAGTCTCCCAGTTGGCCATTACTTCCTCTTTGGTCAAGTGAAGGGCTACAACAATCTCTTCGGGCTTAGGAGTCTTTTCCCAACCAGTAAACAGAGTCTGTTCCAGGACGGAGATACCAATCAGCTCAGAGAACTCTTCCAGGGTAGGAACCAGCTGGAAGTCTTG
Organism: Vicia faba; assembly: GCA_948472305.1. NCBI lineage: Eukaryota > Viridiplantae > Streptophyta > Magnoliopsida > Fabales > Fabaceae > Vicia > Vicia faba. The sequence continues at coordinate 1,151,707,746 of OX451739.1, read as the reverse complement.
AAAGGTGAAGCAATGGTATAGAGGATCATAAAACTGGACCAGGACACTCATCATTTGTTCGTCCAACTTTGAAGTAACCAAACTGAGAAGAGAACCATACTTTCTGATGAAGGAAGTAGTGTCTGGAATCCTGACAACCAAATCTTTAAGTAGGGTAGGTACTTGGACAAAGTTGATCCGGATAGTATTCCTACGCATGGGCATCATGATGACCTACAAAACAGAGCAAAGATGAAACCCTTTTGTCTTTGAAATAGGTTAGTCCTTATGCAAAATGTATGCAATGCTATGATGTCATGATGTCATGATAAAGGCACACCACAAGTATCCACAAAAGGAAAACATGGTAAAGGCACACAAGTCACACAAAAGAGCCCTTAGATTTCAGGCTGGCATGAAGCTTAGGTACTACCCTCTTTCAGTTCAGTTGGTTTAAACCTGTCCTAAAAATAGTAACCGGGTTCTAGAGGATCTCAATATCACTGACTACCCTAAATCGGTCATAATTCCAGTTTAGTAACCTTTTCTTGCGGCCGAAATCATCGCAAGAGTTTAGTCTCAATGAGTGTAGCATACTGCTACTGTTCTATGACCAAGTTGGTCAATTTAAAGGTTCTAAGGTCAGTTGGTGCTTAATGACTCCTTATAAGACCCATATTCTCCTCGTTCCAACACAAGGGATATCGGTACAGACTAAGGTGCCACACCACCGTAGCTACTGCTTCATCCGTGTCGGTCTACGCCGGACAGATCCCTCACAGTTTATTGCTACTTACTTAAAAAGGGTACCCTCAGATCCGGGTTAGGATCTATAGAACTCCGATACAAACCCATAAAATTAAAGCATACAAAGCATACAATTGAAAACATAGTGATCTAATCCTAAGGTACACCTCACTTATAAGTATCCCCAGCAGAGTCGCCAGTTCTGTGATACGGTGGGAATGCGAACTGACTGTTTTGGAATGCTGGTTCGCATTTGCGTTTTGTTTTCGCAAAATGTCACGGTAAGCAAGAGTCGCCACCGTCTTTTATTTTATCCAACAAGGAAAGGACAAAAGCACACAAAAATTCCTTTTCGAGATGTTTCTCGGGTTCGGGAGGTAGATTATAGAAAGGGAAGGTGTTATCACCCTTTCTATCCGTGGTTATCCACGGGCTCTTAGGTACTTGCTCACTATGTTTTCAAAAATTTGCTTTTCTTTGTGATTGTGGGTTTGAAAAGAGTTTTTGTTTGAAAGAGAGTGTAAGTGCGAAAAGTTTTGTTTTTGTTTTCAAAAGAGCAAGTACTTAAGAACATCTACCTACTCAAAAAAGGAATCGTTCTGTGTAAATGTCCTTTAGACAATGCTATCCTACTATTGAGGAGTAGGTAGCACGGTCGTTGGAGTTTTCGGGTCAATTCGATTTAAGGGACGTGTGGTCACTAAAGCAATGTTAGGACGCCTTAGCAGTAACCCTAATGTCTTAGATCATTTTTATCCGATGCAACCGTTTTGAGGCAACTTATGATCTTTGGACAAGAGGGCGACCTCTAAAACTTCCTATACTCAATGACCACGTTCGAGGCAACCAAGTGAGGCGTACCCTAAGAGTGGCATGTGCGAGTGTATTGTTTTTCATTTATTTATCTTTGTACATGTTAATGGTGAGCTACTGTTGATTTTAAATTAAGATTGATCTTATCATGCATAGCCTATTATTCAAACATCTAACAGTTAATAGTTGCGGAATATAAATTACGGAAAATAAATCTAAGCTATTACAAGGCGTTGGGTATTTACATCACCAAAAACAAACCCTTGAAAATTAAATTGCGAAAAGTAAATAAAAACGGTAAATAAAATCCTAAATAAAAATGGTTAAAAATATTAAAAACCCTAATTCTATATTGATTTTAATTTAATGCAAAATATATTGAAATTGAACCTAATTAAAACTAAATTAATTAATTATTGGTTTATTTACAAAAATAAATAATTTAATTAATGATGAAAATAATATTTTTTTTGTTTTCTGATTTTATGAAAATAAAAGTTAATTGGTTAATTTTAATTATGATAATAATGATAATAAAATAAAAATAGTGAAAAATAAAATAAAATATAGTAACAAACTCAGGGGGTGCTGGGCTTGAAAAAGAGGGTATGAACTGCAATTTCTGGCCCATATTCAATCAGCCTGTTTGACTTTCCATTCCCATATGCGCTGGTTGACTTTAGTCCATGGTAATCCATCAGCCTGGTTCATTGGATCTTGGCTTGCAGCCATTTGGCAATTGGGATATGGGGGTATTTAGTGGACCACGCTTGGACCGTTGCACCTGAATACCTGAAAAACAAAACCAAATAATGTTTTGGGGGACCTGGGATTCGAACCCAGGTCCCAATGATCACATGCCAACGCGCTTGCCACTCAACCAAATTGCTTAATTGTTATTGTAATAGAAATCAAATATTATATGATAAACAAAACATTAAGCCTGCAAAAAAAAAGCGCGCAGTTGATTCAAATTGGCCAATCACGTGGAGACACGTTATCGTCTTCTTCATCAAAAGACTGGTTATTTTCTGTGGATTTTTATCCGCAGGAAGTTTCGTGGGATGGTTCTAAAATACTCCCTAGGCCACAAAAATGGAATCCAAGAGTACCATTGTACTCGTCTCACTCCCCTGAACTCATCCATGGCCATTGTTGGCCTTGATTTAACCTGCACACAAAACGCCTAAAAAACATACACAAGAACCCTAGGTTCTGGATAGGGGGTTAGAGGCCACAAAAATCAAATTAAATAATGCAGAATCAATGTAAATTGGATGGTGAGTATGAATGTGCAAACCATTTGGCAAAAAGATGCAAAGAGAGTGGTTCACGATTTCATGTGCAGAGGCATTTTCAAGGACACTTACAGCGTGATTTAGGTGATGAAAAGGCTTCTTTTTGATTGGTATTGCTTCAGTGGATGCCAAGGAAGAGAGTAGTGTTGTGATTTTGGTCTGAAAGTGCCTCCAATATCGTTTTCAATCTCACACTTTTCAAGCTTTTTTCTCAAATTGGTATGGCCGTTTCTGCAAGGTTTTGTGCGTGCTTTTGATTTGTGAGGCTTGCTTGCATATAATGGAATGATTCTAGGTTAAAACATGGGCCAATATCCTTGTGCATTGAAGAATTAAGATTGCACTTTGATCACCATTAACATGTTTCCAAATATGGGCAAGATCTGATATTTTTTGCTTGAATGAGCTTTGGCACGAGTTGGTTGGGTGTCACATGGTATTTGCAAGCTGTACAAATCACAAAGATACCATTTCAATAATTTTTGGATTTTATTTGAATTAATATAGATTTAAAATGAATTAAATCAATAAAAATTAAATAAAATAGAAAAATAAGTGTTTGGTTATGAAATTAAAGATGGGACATGTGTGTGGCATGACAAGACTAAATCAAGTGGAAAAAAGTGGGCCCTTTTGTCAAAAATTGGAGTTTTGAGGATAGTTGACTTTTGGCAATTTTGGAAAAGTGCCCAACTTCAACAATGCATAACTTCTTCAATTTTGAACTTTTGGAAGTGTTCTTGGACTTTTTAGAAACCTTGAGATGTCCTATAATCAACCCTTTTGGTCTCATCTCATTCTTATGTTCCATTCTCAGGTTATAAGCTTTGGAATAAAAGGTATTTTTGTTGACTTTCAAAAATGACCTATAATGTCCAAATTTGTAACTTTTTGTGAGAGCATTTCTTGATCTTGGGGTGTGAAAATGGATTTTAGGAAATTTCATCCTCTTAAAAATGAGATTTGGATGGGTTATTTCTCATAAAGTATGAGAAAGTTATGCTTGGTCAAAGTTAACTTGACTTTTCCTACAAAACCCTAATTTAGCAACTTTTGAATCTTGATGAATCTTGAGCAATCCTTGATGAATCATGATCAACCCTTGATCAAATGATTAATTATCCTTCAAAATGAGAATGTTGACAAAAAAATCTTGAGGTTTGACTGTATTTGGGACACAATTGACTTTTGCCCTAGCACAATCGATTTTTGGACCTCTTGAGCAATTGACTGACCAAACTTTCTCTGCAAGGCTTGAAAATTGACATTGATGAACTTGAGAACATATTAGGACATTGGGAAGCACCTGATACCATTTGGATGTAAGTACCTTGATTCAACACAAAACCCTAATTTTGACTTGACTATCTTAGGAGGTGATTTGACTGTCCAACCCTTGAGTCATCTTGAGCAACTTGAAGATCATTCTTGACATGTCTTGAGAAATATGGGAGGGAAAATTTTGGGGTACAACAGTTTCCCCTGTTCAATTTTCTTAAACTTGAGGTTATAGATTGGCTTTCGAGGCATTCGTGATCCGAAGGTGGAAGATAATTGAACACTAGAGTGCCCAGAAATTTGCACTCGCATGGTGTAGTATCAGCATTGTGATGTCGGGAATGGGCTTACAGATGCCATTTGGAGATTGTTGATAGGAGGATGGGCTTACAAATTCCATCTGCAGGAGTGTCGATATCATAAGAGATTCCTTAGTGAGAACATGCATACTTGTTGTTGTAGAAGATTCCGCTGGGGAAGTCTAACTTTTGTTGAGATTTAGTAACTTGCCTGTACTTCAACTGAGAGAATGCCTCGGCTGAGTATTAAGATCTTGTCCATAATTCAACTGGGGGGTAACCTTCATCAAGATCTAGGAACTGTCTCGTGCTCAATGGGAGTATACCGTTGAGGTTATAGAAGTTGTCCACACTATGACGGAGGAAAACATCAAGATCTAGGAATTGACTCGTGCTCACCGGGAGTATACCGTTGAGGTTATAGTACTCGTCCATACTATGACGTAGGGAAGCATCTTCATCAAGATCTAGGAACTGTCTCGTGCTCACCGGGAGTATACCGTTGAGGTTATAGAACTCGTCCACACTATGACGGAGGAAAACATCAAGATCTAGGAACTGAATCGTGCTCACCGGGAGTATACCGTTGAGGTTATAGTACTCGTTCACACTATGACATAGGGAAGCATCTTCATCAAGATCTAGGAACTGTCTTGTGCTCACCGGGAGTATACCTTTGAGGTTATAGAACTCGTCCACACTATGACGGAGGAAAACATCAAGATCTAGGAACTGACTCATGCTCACCGGGAGTATACCGTTGAGGTTATAGTACTCGTCCACACTATGACATAGGGAAGCATCTTCATCAAGATCTAGGAACTGTCTCGTGCTCACCGGGAGTATACCGTTGAGGTTATAGAACTCGTCCACACTATGACGGAGGAAAACATCAAGATCTAGGAACTGACTCGTGCTCACCGGGAGTATACCGTTGAGGTTATAGTACTCGTCCACACTATGACGTAGGGAAGCATCTTCATCAAGATCTAGGAACTGTCTCGTGCTCACCGGGAGTATACCGTTGAGGTTATAGAACTCGTCCACACTATGACGGAGGAAAACATCAAGATCTAGGAACTGACTCGTGCTCACCGGGAGTATACCGTTGAAGTTATAGTACTCGTCCACACTATGACGTAGAGAAATTGTCGAGATTGAGAACCTTATCTGAAATTCAACCGATGATAATTTAATTGAGATTTAAGAACTGGTCAGATCTTCGACTAAGCTGGGAAGTTAACTGCATCTTTCCTGAAAGGTAAAGGTCAGTCATATGTAATGCATGATATGGGTCAAGCAATGATGTTCTCAACATAAATGAGATTGTATGGTATGATGTGTATATGCATGTATCATGATGTATGGAAATGTGATGTTTTAGCTGGGGAAAATAAATCCCGGAGTTGCTGGAGAATAGAGTTGAGTTCTTCGTTTCTGTTGGGGATGATGAACGAAGATAATAAACCTGTAGGAGAGAAGAACTCCGTTGGGGGAATAAACTGATGAAGAGATTACTTCGAGGGGAAATACTCTGTGGGGGAGAGATGTTCTGCTGAAGATTTTACCGATAACTCCGCTGGGGATTCTGTTGATAAGCTCTGTTGGGGATTTTAATGATGAACTCCACTGGGGATGGAAAGAACTTCGCTGGGGATGATCCTTCAGTTGCAACTTGCTGAGGATAACCCAGTTAGACTCTTGTGAGGATAACCTTCTGAATTTGGCTGGGGAGATTTCTTTGCGCTCTGCAGGGGATAAGCTTCTAGAATCTACTGGGGAAGATGATTCAACTCTGGCGGGGAAGCCTTTTTAGACTGCACTGAGGAAATGACTCCACTGGGGTATCTTGTATTCCACCGGGGAACATTCTTATATTCTATTGAGGAATATTAAGACTGTCGGGGATGCTCTTATACTTGCTGGGGAATGTCTTTATACTCCGCTGAGGAATATTAAGACCTTCTGGGGATACCCAACCTTTTCAGGGTTGATGGTAGATTAATTCTTCTTGGGGAGAGTATTGTTGATTCGTTCGTAGTTGCCAGTCTCAGTGGGGAGAGCTACCATTACTGTTTTATTCTGCGGGTAGTGACGGTATCTTGGTCATATTCTTCAGCTGAATCCACCTTGGTACCTTGGTGGACAAAGTAACTACGCAGTTTGGACATTTCTTATGCCCCTGTTTCTGATATTACCCGTAATTCTTCCTTTGTTTCGCATGTAAATATTTATGAGCAACAATTAATGTCAAATGCATATATCAAAAATGAACTTTGGACGTTCTTTGTCTGAAAATGAATTTGTATTGATTTTGAGGTTTTCTTGTAAATAGGCGCTTTTGTACAAGAGGCTGACGTCCTAGTAAGAGAACGCCGCCGAACAAATAACATTTATGCAGTTTGTGAAAACAAAAACAAAACAGCTATGTGAATAATCCCACTGGGTTCCAACTCTGCTATTGCCTTTATATCTTCAAGCATCTCATCACTTTGCTGCTTAGTTGAAGATGAATCTGATTGATTAGTGTTGTATGAGCCTGATAGTTAATACCGAAGTCTGGATGCGAGGTGATCCAATGAGACATAGTATTACGCTTTAATCCCTAACTTTTGCCTAGACCGCCCTTTCGGGTTTTCAGTCCACCAGGATACCCATTTTTGCCCAAGCCGCCTTTTCAGGTTTTCGACTTGCCGGGTGTACAGATTTTTTTATATTTTCATCCCTTATTTTTGCTCGAACCCTTTTGGTTTGCCGGGAAGCCCTTATTTTTGCCTAGGCCAGTCAACCTAGCGGGTCTCTGATTACGCATAGTATCTTTTTACTATGTCTGCATTGACGGGGTGAGGAAGGTTGTCACCATCCATGGTGGTCAGAATCATAGCTCCTCCTGAGAAAATGTTCTTAACCATAAATGGCCCTTCGTAAGTAGGGGTCCATTTGCCCCTGGGATCACCTTGAGGTAAGATAATGCGCTTGATTACCAGGTCCCCAACTTGATACTCTTGTCGTCTGACTTTCTTGTTGAATGCCTTGATCATCCGTTTTTGGTACGTCTGACCATGACAAATAGCAGTAAGTCTCTTTTCGTCGATTAGATTCAGTTGATCGAGTCGGGTCTGGATCCAGTCATCTTCACTCAAACCTGCATCCTTCATGATCCGGAGAGAGGGTATCTGAACTTCAATAGGCAAGACTGCCTCCATGCCGTATACCAAGGAATAGGGTGTTGCCCCTGTTGACGTCCGTGCTGATGTACGGTACCCATGAAGAGCAAATGGTAACATCTCGTGCCAGTCTTTGTATGTCACTGTCATCTTCTGCACAATCTTCTTAATGTTCTTATTAGCCGCTTCGACAACCCCATTCATCTTTGGCCGGTAAGGAGAAGAGTTATGATGCTGTATCTTGAATTGCTCGCAGAGCTCAGTGATCATTTTATTGTTGAGATTGGTACCATTGTCCGTAATGATCCTCTCTGGTACACCGTATTAACAGATCAGATTGTGCCGAATGAACCGTGCCACGACGTTCTTGGTTATAGTAGCAAATGAAGTTGCTTTAACCCACTTCATAAAGTAATCAATAGCTACAAGGATGAAACGATGCCCGTTGGATGCCGTAGGTCTGATCTCGCCGATCATATCAATGCCCCACATTGCAAAAGGCCAAGGTGCTGTCAAGACGTTCAGAGGAACTGGAGGTATGTGCACTTTATCAGCATAGACCTGGCACTTGTGACATGTCCGAGAATGCTGATAACAGTCAGCTTCCATTGTAGACCAGTAATATCCTGCCCGAAGGATTTTCTTTGCCATGGTATGTCCACTGGAATAAGTTCCGAAAGTACCTTCATGTAGCTTTGTCATGATTCTCTCTGCTTCAATCTTATCCACACAATGTAGTAAGGTCGAATCATGGTTACTCTTGTAAAGAATGCCATTGTTGATGAAGAACTTTGCCGCGAATCTCCTCAGAAACTTCTTGTCATTAACAGATGCACCCTCGGGGTATTCTTGAGCTTCAAGGTATCTCTTCACCTCATGATACCAGGGCTTTTCTATTACCTCTTCAGTCTCAAGATCACAACAATGTACAGGTTCATCCAATTTCCAAATAATGATCTGGGGGGCCTCGTTGTCCCATTTGACTTTGAACATAGAAGACATCGTAGCTAACGCGTCCGCCAACTGGTTCTCTTCTCTAGGGAAGTGTTCAAAGTTTATCTCCTCAAAGTGGGGAAGCAATGTCAATACATACTCCTTGTAGGGAATAAGATTTGGGTGTTTCATATCCCACTCGCCTTTGATCTGACTGATCACGAGAGCGGAATCTTCGAAGACACTTAGAAACTTAATCCTTAGGTCAATTGCAGCTCGAAGACCCATGATGCACGCTTCATACTCCACCATGTTGTTGGTGCGGTTAAAACATAGACGGGCGGTGAACGGAGTATGAGAGCCTTTAGGAGATATGATCACAGCGCCAATGGCATTACCCAAAGCGTTTGAAGCTCCATCAAAGTACATAGACCATCGGGATCCTTCCTCAGGTCCTTCATCCGGTCCAGGTGTCTCACAATCAGTTATCAACATGATATTTTCGTCTGGGAATTCAAAGTTCATAGACTGGTAATCATCCACTGCCTGATGTGCCAAATGGTCTGCCAATACACTTCCCTTAATTGCTTTTTGAGTTGTGTACTGGATGTCATACTCAGTCAAGATCATCTTCCATCTTGCTATTCTTCCGGACAAGGCAGGCTTTTCGAAGATATACTTGATTGGATCCATCTTTGAAATCAACAGAGTAGTGTGAGTCAGCATATACTGTCTCAGCCGGCGAGCAGCCCATGCCAAAGCGCATCAAGTTTTCTCAAGCAGTGAGTATCGGGTCTCACAGTCGGTAAACTTTTTGCTAAGGTAATAAATAACATGCTCTTTTCGGCCAGACTCGTCATGCTGCCCCAACACACACCCCATTGAGTTGTCAAGTACTGTCAAGTATAAGATCAGAGGTCTCCCTTCAACTGGTGGCATTAGAATGGGTGGCTCCTGGAGATACTCTTTTATTCTTTCGAAAGCGGCCTGGCATTCATCGTTCAACCGTACCACTTGATCTTTCTTCAGCAACTTGAAGATTGGCTCACAAGTAGCAGTTAGGTGCGAGATGAATCGGGCAATGTAGTTTAGTCGTCCCAAGAAGCCTCTGACCTCTTTCTATGTCTTGGGAGCTGGAATCTCTTGTATAGCTTTCACTTTGGCAGGGTCCACTTGAATACCTTTGTCGCTCATGACGAAACCCAATAGCTTACCAGACCTCACCCCGAAGGTGCACTTGTTCGGGTTCAATCTCAGCTTGTACAACTTCAACCTGTCAAACAGCTTTTGTAGATGGTCAAGGTGTTCCTCCTCAGTCTGGGACCTCGCAATCATATCGTCGACGTATACTTCAATCTCATGATGGATCATATCATGAAACAAAGCAACCATGGCACGCTGATATGTTGCCCCAACATTTTTCAGTCCAAAAGGCATGACCTTGTAGCAAAAGGTACCCCACTGAGTAATAAAGGTGGTCTTTTCCATGTCTTCGGGAGCCATCTTAATTTGATTATAACCGGAGAAACCGTCCATGAAGGAGAATACCTTGTGCTGAGCAGTATTGTCAACCAGAACGTTGATGTGAGGCAGAGAGAAGTCATCCTTGGGGCTTGCCCTGTTCAAATCCCTGTAGTCAACACACATTCGAACCTTACCATCCTTCTTCGGTACAGGAACCACATTGGCGACCCACTGAGGGTAAGAAGTAACTGCTAGAAAACCGGCATCAAACTGTTTCATAACTTCAGCCTTGATTTTCTCGGACATCTCTGGGCGCATACGGGGAACCTTCTATTTTACCGGAGGACAGTCTTCCTTGGTAGGCAGGTGATGAACCACAATGTCAGTATCCAAACCAGGCATATCTTCGTAAGACCAGGCAAAGATCTCAATGTAGTCACACAACATCTGAATCAACCGTTGTTTCACACTAAGCTCCAAGTTTTCACCGATCTTGACTTCCTTCTTGTCTGTTTTAGTACCCAGATTCACTGTTTCCACTGGCTCTTCATGTGGCTGAATGGCCCTCTCTTCCTGGAGTAGCAGTCTTGCAAGTTCACTAGGCACTTCGCAATCATCTTCACCTTCGTCTTCGGCTAAGTTGATCGGATTTTCGAAGTCATAACTGGAAGTAGCAGAGTCGTTACCAGTGAGATCCAGAGTGGATTGAGACCTGTATATGTGAGTGTATGTAAAATAGCTGTTTTGCAATATAATAAAGAAAAACAAGGAACGCAAAATTTGAAATGCAAGAACGTCCAATGCTTTTATTAATGATATATGAAAATGACACATAAAAGCCCTCACAAACGAAGCCACAGTGCCCCGGGTAAGACACCGGGCCATAAAGTTTCAAAACATTGTCTGTTACAAGCTCAAAACAAAGAGTTCATTACTGGGTAACAAAAGTAATAGGGATGAAATCATTTGTTGTCCAGTTGCTTGGTCCACCATTGGTCGTAGGATAGATCCAACTGTCGAATTCAGACTCCTCCACATCATCTTCTATGACATTTACTCCCGAGTTGCTGATGAACACAGGAGGTTTTCCAATCCTTGCACTCCGAACAACCCTTTGAGCTTCTGCAATGAAACCCAAACCAAACTTGTTAGTCTTCTGAGTGAAATCAGGAAGTTGGCCCCAATTTGCCCACTCACCCTTCTCAATAACAGCCCGGGCATCCTTTAAGGAATCCATCTTCATAGGAGAATCTTCAACCACAGTCTCAGCTGATGCCAATGTCTGAGGAACCTCTTCAAAATGCTGAAATGGGGTCTCAATGAACTCTCCATCCATCTCTACGTATCTGAACGAGTTGAGGTGGCTGACCATGTACTCTTCCTCCCTTTGTACTGTCACAATCTTCCCTCTGACCAGGTACTTCAGCTTCTGATGGAGTGTTGAGGTTACGGCCCCAGCTTTATGGATCCATGGACGACCCAGCAAACAAGAATAGGATGGCCGGATGTCCATCACGTAGAATGTAGAATTGAAGACCTGAGAACCAACTTTAATTGGAATATCAACTTCACCGTGTACCATCCTTTTAGACCCATCAAAGGCCCGGACAACAATGTTACTTGGCTTTAGCTCTAACCCTTCGCAATCCAACCGATCTAGAGCTTTTTTGGGCAAGACGTTCAATGAGGAACCAGTATCAACCAATACATGTGCAAGAAAAGTGCCCCTGCATTCAATGGAGACATGCAGGGCATCATTATGGTTCTTCCCTTTAGCAGTCAGATCGGCGTTGGAGAAACCCAAACCATTATCAACAGTTAAATTGGCCACACAATCGGTAAACTGATCAGCTGATGACTCTTGTGGCACGTGGGCTGTGACACCCCAAATTTATTCATGTGTTAAATAATTAGGAATTTAATTATTAAATTAATTAAAGGCTTAATTAATAATATTTTGGATTAAATGGATGAATTAATTATGAAATTTAAAAAGGAAGACCGGGGGGTGTAAGGTTGAATTAGAGGTGTGTGAAGTAAAAAGCTCTACTAAATAATGACTAATTTATTCCTATTATTTGGCAAATAATAAAAGGAATATAAAAAGAAGGATAAAAAGGAAAAGGAAAAGGAAGTTATTTGGAAAAAGCCATTATACGTGAAAGTGGAGAAGAGAAGAGAAGAGAGGAAAAAGCCAAACGCCGTGAATTCGAAGGATCTTCGCGAGGTAAGGGGTGATTTCAATTATTTAATATGCCTTATAGATTTTGAGATCAATAGAATTGATTAAGCATGTTAGGAATCTCGATTTTTGGAATTCTAGGTTTGTGGGATTATCCCTAATTGTGTCAGAGTATAGGAATTGGAACCATTAATGTGATGAATAATTAATAGGAATGATGGAAACATGATTTATGATGTTGTATTGATGTGTATTGGTTGCATTTTGGTGTTCCAAATGTTATAATTCGTATGGGTATGAATTGGATGGGATTGTAATGAATAATGCTGGCAAAATAGCAGATTTTGACTCTGCAGGTCGTGGGAACCGGTTCCCACTGGGGAGGAACCAAGTTCCACTGTGTAAACGTACAAAAACTTGCAAAATTGGTCGCAGGAACCGGTTCCTGTATAGGTAAGAACCGGGTTCCAGTACATTTTCCAGAAACGTAACTTTTTGAAAAATATTAAACTTTGAAAATTCATAACTTTCAAACCGTAAGTCCGATTTGAGTGCCGTTTTCGGCAGTATTTCTTAAATTTAAAATGATATCTTATAAAATAAGAAAAATATTATTTTATCAAAATTATTTTAAAAAGAGTCGAATTCCCGATTTTTGTAAACTTTGGTATTTTGAGAATGATGTAGAATTGTTTGTAAGTTGTTCTGATTTGGTGAATGAGAACTGATACTTACGTGTTGTGCCTGCTATCCATTATGATTGAGATGTGATCATGTGATATATTGGTTTTGGCATTATTTGGAATTATGTTGTGATCATATTCCGTTGATTTGATGTTGACTTTCCGATTATGCGGTTTGTTATTATGTGCATATTTGGTGTATATGCAATGGTGTATCCATGATAATTGATTGTATCAGGTCCTTGTGGATGAAGTGCATGTTTATGCTGTTGATGTGTGTATGATAGATAATGATATCATGTTTCTTTTGGTTTTGGTTCAGTTATGATAAATTGATGTATTTCATAGACTGATTTGATGTTGCATGCTGGTGATGTGCATGCATATGCATTGTTTTGGTGAAGTTAATTCCCATTGTGTGGAATTTGACTTGTATTGCCGTTAACCGATACCCGGGTGATGATGGGTGGTTAGGATGGATTCGTGTCCGGTGTTTATGGACGAATCGATGGTTGCTGTATTCGGTTGATGATGGATCAGCTGGATTCGTGTCCGATGTTTATGGATGAATCGATGGTTGCTGTATCCGGTTGATGATGGATCAGCTGGATTCGTGTCCGGTGTTTATGGACGAATCGATGGTTGTTGTATCCGGTTGATGATGGATCAGTGTTGGATGACTTGGTCACGTGATTGGTACCACATGCATTGTGTCTGCATTTGTGTTTGCATGGGATTGTAACATGTTAGGATGTCTTCCAGTGTTACAATTCTTTGGTTGAATATTGATTTGTGCATAATGACTGGTATGATTGGAACTGTGTGTTGAATCTGAATTTATGCTAAAATGGGTGAAATAATATGCTTGTGATATAATGTTGATTGAGAAGCTTATAATGCATGTTAATTATGAGAAATCTCACCCTTACTTTAATGATTTCAGATTAAAGTTAGCAGCTCAGGAGTTGGTGAGGATGGCTCTAGAGCTATGTTACTTTAAGTCCGCGTGCCAGTGTCGTGCTCTGATAGGTTGTAACACTGGGGGAAACGTTTGAATGATGAGTTTTATTTTATACTCTATTGTTTAATTTATGTTGGGAATACTTATGAAGTGAAGTTATTCCGGTTTTGAGATATTTCCGCTGTGTAGAACATGATGTTGATTTGAATATTTATCTTAATAATTCCTTCAGTAAAGCACGATAACTGTAGATTTGAGGTTTTTATATTTATCCTGAATTGTGACATCCCTGTTTTCCATGTTACTCTGATTTAATTAATATATTCACGGGTTATTTAGAAGGGGTGTTACAATAGTGGTATCAGAGCAGGTCGGTCTATCGGCCAGGTTGTTTATGTGTTTACTCCCTTTTGGTATGCGACATGTGTGTGAAACACTGTCGATACTTGATTGTTTCCTTTTCGTTGTCTGCAGAGGTACGTGTGAAATAAGTGGGGGAGAAGTTTCTTCTCTGAAGTTTTGTGCAAGGGGTGGTTCAGTATACCGCCGATTGTAAGATGTAAGTATTACCGAGCAGTTGATGCTTCAAGCATGGTTATGTTTAAGTAGCTTGAAGGGTAAGATTGAAGATGCTGTTGTGGTTTGGTAACGATGGTTGATGCCACCTCATGATTGTTGACTATCTATTGACAAATTGAGGAACTGATCACCCTTAATCTCTTGTTGATAGTAGTCGGGATTGCGTTGGATGGGATGTACTTATTGTGCCAGCTTTACAGTGTGTGAAATTAGTTGAGTCGGCAAGAAGAGAAGCGTTATGGTTTGCGTAATGAGAGATTTAGATCTCGGCGAGAGCAAGAAAAAGGCATGTGACCTATTGGATGTAATTTTTTTTATGAAGTGTTCTGTGATGAAGTAAGTGGAACGGTGTGAGAGTGCAAGGTGAAGTCTTAATGGTTTTGTTACTAGAACTAGTTCGAATTCGAGGATGCCTATAAGAGGTCTGCTTCTAGATTGAGAAAGTTGAAGAGTCAACTTGAGGATTTGTTTGAGAAGAAGTTTATTCGTCTGAGTGTTTCGTCGTGGGGTGCTCCGGTGTTGTTGGTTAAGAAGAAAGAAGGTTCAATGAGATTATGTGTTGATTACAGACAGCTGAATAAAGTTACAATCAAGAATCGGTATCCTTTGCCGAGGATCGATGATTTGATGGATCAACTAGTTGGAGCTTGTGTATTTAGTAAGATTGATCTGAGATCTGGATATCATCAGATTCGTGTGAAGTCGGAAGATATTCAGAAAACTACATTTAGAATGAGGTATGGACATTACGAGTATTCTGTTATGCCGTTTGGAGTTACTAATGCACCTGGTGTTTTCATGGAGTATATGAACAGGATATTTCATCCGTATCTTGATAAGTTTGTGGTGGTGTTCATTGATGATATTCTAATTTATTCGAAGAGCGATGAAGAGCATGCAGAACATCTCAGAGTTGTGTTGGAATTGTTGAAAGAGAAGAAGCTTTATGCGAAGTTGTCCAAGTGTGAATTCTGGTTAAGTGAAGTAAGTTTTCTTGGCCATGTAATTTCCAAGAATGGAATTGTTGTGGATCCTACGAAGGTAGAAGCAATATCTCAGTGGGAAGCGCCGAAGAATGCTTCTGAGATCCGTAGTTTTCTGGGTCTTGCAGGTTATTACAGGAAGTTTATAGAAGGATTTTCCAAATTAGCGTTACCGTTGACTAAGTTGACCAGGAAGGGTCAGATGTTTGTTTGGGATGTTGAATGTGAGAAAAGATTTCAAAAGCTGAAGAGGAGGTTGACAAGTGCTCCGATCTTGATTTTGCCAAATCCGACTAAGTCTTTGGTTGTGTATTATGACACATCATTAATGGGATTAGGTGGTGTGTTGATGCAAGATAAGCAGGTGGTGGCTTATGCTTCAAGACAATTGAAAGTACATGAAAGGAATTATCCGACTCATGATTTGGAGTTGGCAGCTGTTGTGTTTGTTTTGAAGTTGTGGAGGCATTATTTATATGGTTCTCGGTTTGAGGTGTTCAGTGATCACAAAAGTCTGAGGTATCTCTTTGATCAGAAAGAGTTGAATATGTAATTGCAAGCTTCTCAAGTCATATTTAAAGCATGTGTTTTGATGAAGACAACATGGACATCAACATTCAAAGGATGTGCAAAAAGCTTATCAACATCAAATAAAAGTCTTGAAGATTATTGAAGATTATTGAAGAATTATTGAAGAATCATCAAATGTCAAATGGTATAAATAATTCTTAAAATCTTGAATATAGATGTTCACAATATGCATTCATCAACATATACATATTCCATAACTTTAACATCAAGGAAAACTTTGTTTGAAATATCTTTCAAAAAGTATTTTTGAAAATAACCCTTTAGGAACTGGTTCCCCCCTAACAGGGAACCGGGTTCCAGAATTTCTCAAAAAACATGTCCCTGTTTTTTGTGCCAGGAACCGGGTTGTACCAATAGGGGAACCGGTTCCTGCGTGATATTTTTTGAATTCCAACTTATAACGTTCACTAAGAACCGGGTTCTGTCAGTGTCGGAACCAGTTCCTAGCGAACCAGTGCAGCTTTATTTTGTTTTTTAAACATTTTTCAAGTGGTATCTTTTCATGAATGCATTGCAACTTTTCATATGAATTGGCATGAATGAAGAGGTTCTTATGACTTTATAAAATGCAGATTTTTTTCAGTTTTTAAATAAGAACACATATAACATTTTAAAACAACAAAAAACCTTCTTCATATTAACAATTTTCTCATTCATTCAAATTTGCACATAAACTTTCATGTGTTCATAATTTTGTGAAACTTGGCATATACACTTTCATTATCATTACAAGTTTCATACATACATTGTGAACATTTATATACATTATTGAGAATTGTTTTTATCTTGAAGAAGAAGATCAATTGAAGATTGATAAAGCTCTCCATATACTTCAAACTAAATCATTGTATTACTTAAAGAAATTATTCCCTTACTATCCAGGATTGTTGGAAGTAAGTGTTGTGATTTGAAGAGGATTGTTCTTCATTCACATTAGTGTTTGTTTGGTCTTAAAGGTGTTAAGAACCTTTGATCACCCTATAGGTTAGATAGTAAGCATAGGTTGTACAATCATTCTAACTATAGTGAAATCTCTTTCGTGTTGGAAAGGGGACTGGAGTACTCTCGGATTGTGAGGGGAACCAGGATATATCACCGTGTTCTTTACTTTTCCGCATTTATCGCTTTCATCACCATAATCAGGAAAAGATAAAGATATAATCAAAACCTTCAAACACTTAACCAAAAATTACTACCAATTAAATCAAGAAGAATTAAATCAATTCGAGAGAAATCAAGTTTGGGAACTTGTTCCTAGACCAAGTGGTAAACACATCATAGGTACCCGATGGGTGTTTAAGAACAAACTTGATGTGAATGGTCTAATTGTTCGAAACAAAGAAAGGTTGGTTGCCCAAGGTTACAATCAAGAGGAAGGAATCGACTTTGAAGAAACATTTGCTCCGGTTGCAAGGTTAGAAGCTATACGTCTTTTACTTGCTTATGCTTGTTCATTAAATTTTCAGCTTTTTCAAATGGACGTCAAAAGCGCATTCTTAAATGGATACATCAATGAAGAAGTCTATGTCAAACAACCCCCGGGATTTGAAGACTTCAAACATCCTTCACATGTCTTTAAGTTGAGAAAGGCTCTTTATGGCTTAAAGCAAGCACCAAGAGCATGGTATGATAGACTTAGCAATTTTTTGTGTGAAAAAGGTTTCGAAAAGGGTAAGGTTGATAAAACCTTGTTCATTAAGAAAATCCAAAGTAACACTTTGTTGGTTCAAGTATATGTTGATGATATCATTGTTGGACCGACTAACAAAGAAATGTGTGAGGAATTCGAATTGATGATGCAAGGAGAATTCGAGATGTCTATGATGGGAAAGATGAACTACTTTCTTGGACTACAAATCAAGCAACTAGAAGATGGAATCTTCATCAACCAATCTAAGTATTGCAAAGAATTATTGAAAAAGTTTGATATGAACAATTGTAAAGCCATGAATACTCCAATGGGCTCCGGTACATATGTTGATCAAGATGAATCCGGTACTCCAATTGATATTACAAAGTACAGAGGTATGATTGGTTCTTTATTGTACTTGACGGCAAGCCGTCCTGACATCATGTTTAGTGTTTGTCTTTGCGCTCGCTTTCAAGCAAATCCAAAGGAATCACACCTCATGGCAGTTAAAAGGATCATGAAGTATCTTAAAGGAACAATCAATGTCGGCCTATGGTATCCAAAAGGTAGTACTTGCACTTTAATTGGTTATTCTGACGCGGATTATGCAGGTTGTAAAACTGATCGTAAAAGCACAAGTGGTACTTGTCACATTATTGGAAATGCATTAATATCATGGGCTTGTAAAAAGCAAGCATGTGTTGCTCTTAGCACGACCGAAGCAGAATACATAGCAGCGGGTAGTTGTTGTGCACAAATTCTTTGGCTCAAGCAACAACTCCGTGATTACGGACTTGATCTCAGATGCATTCCTCTTCGATGCGACAATACAAGTGCTATCAATATTACAAAGAATCTGGTCATGCATTCAAGAACCAAACATATAGATATTCGACATCGTTTTCTCCGTGATCATGTACTTAAAGGAGATGTCGAAGTCACTTTTGTGGATACTCATAACCAACTCGCAGATATCTTCACTAAACCGCTTGCTCGAGAACCTTTCTTCAAAATCCGAAGAGAACTTGGTATTTTGGATGAAGGTGATATCTAATGTTTCTCTTAAGATGCACGTCTTAATTCTTTTATATGTTTTTTTAACGTCTTAATTTTTATATGTATTTATTTCACTCTTTTTCCCCATCCTTTTTGATGTTAACAAAGGGGGAGAAGAATATGCATATGTGTTGTTTTGTTTCAAAGAAATTGCAGGCCCAAATAAATATCAAACTCACTCCAAAATTCAAAGAATCATGGACTTAGGGGGAGCATACAATTTAGGGGGAGCCTTGCATTTGCTCAACATGTTTGCTATACAAAACAACATAAACATTTCAAGAAATCGTTTTCAAGACTTGGTTGTCATCATCAAAAAGGGGGAGAATGTAATTGCAAGCTTCTCAAGTCATATTTAAAGCATGTGTTTTGATGAAGACAACATGGACATCAACATTCAAAGGATGTGCAAAAAGCTTATCAACATCAAATAAAAGTCTTGAAGATTATTGAAGAATTATTGAAGAATCATCAAATGTCAAATGGTATAAATAATTCTTAAAATCTTGAATATAGATGTTCACAATATGCATTCATCAACATATACATATTCCATAACTTTAACATCAAGGAAAACTTTGTTTGAAATATCTTTCAAAAAGTATTTTTGAAAATAACCCTTTAGGAACCGGTTCCTCCCTAACAGGGAACCGGGTTCCAGAATTTCTCAAAAAACATGTCCCTGGTTTTTGTGCCAGGAACCGGGTTGTACCAATAGGGGAACCGGTTCCTGCGTGATATTTTTTGAATTCCAACTTATAACGTTCACTAAGAACCGGGTTCTGTCAGTGTCGGAACCGATTCCTAGCGAACCACTGCAGCTTTTATTTTATTTTTTAAACATTTTTCAAGTGGTATCTTTTCATGAATGCATTACAACTTTTTATATGAATTGGCATGAATGAAGAGGTTCTTATGACTTTATAAAATGCATATTTTTTTTCAGTTTTTAAATAAGAACACATATAACATTTTAAAACAACAAAAAACCTTCTTCATATTAACAATTTTCTCATTCATTCAAATTTGCACATAAACTTTCATGTGTTCATAATTTTGTGAAACTTGGCATATACACTTTCATTATCATTACAAGTTTCATACATACATTGTGAACATTTATATACATTATTGAGAATTGTTTTTATCTTGAAGAAGAAGATCAATTGAAGATTGATAAAGCTCTCCATATACTTCAAACTAAATCATTGTATTACTTAAAGAAATTATTCCCTTACTATCCAGGATTGTTGGAAGTAAGTGTTGTGATTTGAAGAGGATTGTTCTTCATTCACATTAGTGTTTGTTTGGTCTTAAAGGTGTTAAGAACCTTTGATCACCCTATAGGTTAGATAGTAAGCATAGGCTGTACAATCATTCTAACTATAGTGAAATCTCTTTCGTGTTGGAAAGGGGACTGGAGTACTCTCGGATTGTGAGGGGAACCAGGATATATCACCGTGTTCTTTACGTTTCTGCATTTATCGCTTTCATCACCATAATCAGGAAAAGATAAAGATATAATCAAAACCTTCAAACACTTAACCAAAAATTACTACCAAGCATTCTCATAAAACCGAATAAATTTTTATAAGACCTAATTCACCCCCCCTCTTAGGCACTCTGAAACTTACAATTGGCATCAGAGCAAGTTATAGGTAACTTGTTTCTAAAGATCCAGAATGGCTTCCGCAACTCATCAACCAGTTTTCAGAGATGGTGGTAGTAACAACAAGCCTCCTCTATTCTGTGGTGAATATTTTGACTTCTGGAAAATACGCATGAAGGCGCATTTAGAAGCACAAGGAGAGGAAGAATGGGATGCTGTTGAAAATGGTCCATTTATCCCGATATCAGTAATCAATGGCATTGGTTCTGCAAAGCCCAAAACTGCATGGGACGACGATGATAAAAAGAAAGTTCTCTATGACAAAAAGGCAATAAACCTTCTTCAAGGTGCACTCAGTATGGACGAATTTTTCCGTGTCTCGAACTGCAAGACAGCAAAAGAAATATGGGATACCCTGGTTCAAACTCATGAAGGAACGGCTGAAGTAAAAAGATCAAGGCTAAATACCTTGAGTCAAGAATATGAACTATTTCGAATGCAGCCCGGAGAATCCATTCTTGACTTACAAAAGAGATTTGTGCATTTGACAAATCACTTAAATGCTCTTGGTAAAACCTTGACAAATGAAGAACTCAACTTGAAAATCCTTAGATCATTGACTAGGGAATGGCAACCAAAGGTAACGGCAATCTCGGAAAAGAAGAGTATCTCCGCAATGACTTCCGCTACATTATTTGGCAAACTTCAAGAATACGAAACGGAACTCGGCAGACTTGAAAAACGTGAAAATTTAGAGAAGAAATCCAAAGGCATTGCTTTGAAAGTTGATTCAAAAGAAAGTCAAGATAAAGATGCGTCGGAGGAAGATGAAAACTTCTTGCTTCTTGTAAAAAGGTTAGGAAAATATTTTGGTCATAAAAATAATCTTCATAATGCTAACTTTGTCAAGAGGAAGAAATTTTATAATCATAAAGATAAAGAAGCCTCCACATCAACACAAGATGTCACATGCTATGAATGTGGAAAGCAAGGTCACATAAAGCCGGATTGTCCAAAACTCTCCAAGAAAAATGGATTCAAAGGCAAAAAGGAGTTCAAGAACAAAAAGGCTTATGTTGCATGGGAAGATAATGAGATAAGTTCTTCATCCGATTCGGAAAGCGACGAATGTGCAAATCTAGCATTAATGGCTTCACATCACTCCGACGATGAAGAAGAGGTTAGTAATGAATTTAATCTTTTTGATGATGATGTTCAAGATGCTATTGATGAACTCTTGAAAGAATGCAAAAGTTTATACAAAAAGGTGTCAAATCAAGAAAAAGAACTTCTAAGTTGTTTAGAAAAAATTGACACCATGACTAAAGATTTTGATCTTCAAAAACAGAATTTTATTAAAGAAAAAGAAAACTTTGCATGCTCCAAGTGTGAATCAAATGTCTTTCAAATTGTTCAATTGAAAAGAGTCATTGAACGATATGAAAAAGGGAAATAGGATTGGAAGGATTACTAAGCCAACAACGTTATCCAAATGATAAAAGGGGTCTTGGTTATGTGAATTCTAAGAAACCAAGTAACAATCCCATTGTTTTTGTAAAGGCTAGTAATATTTCAAATCCCAAGAAAGTAGAAAAGAAGCAAGTTGTTCATAATCATCAAAAGAAAAAGGCTAATGTATCGAAAAAGAAAACATTTCCTAAGAAGAAATCTTATCCTTCTAGATATAGAAGTAACTTTGAACCTACTTGTTTTTATTGTGGTATTAAAGACCATACACCTAATGCTTTCTATGTTAGAAACTTTAGTATAGCAAGTGGGCATTATGTGTGGGTGAAAAAGGGAACTAACTATGAAGGACCCAAGGCAACTTGGGTACCTAACAAAGAATAATTTGTTTGTGTAGGTATGCTTGAAATCCACATCAAATGTTTGGTATCTTGATAGTGGATGTTCAAAGCATATGACAGGAGATGTACACCAATTTTCATATCTAGTACATAAAGCCAAAGGGTATGTCACCTATGGAGACAACACCAAAGGAAAGATTATTGGCGTTGGAATAGTTGGCACACCTCCATCCATTCAAATTGAGGATGTTCTCTATGTTGAAGGATTAAAGCACAATCTTCTTAGCATAAGTCAACTTTGCGATAGAGGGTTCAAGATCAAATTCAACAAAGATGAATTTCTCATTATGGATGAGGCAACCAATGAGGTAAAACTCAAAGGTATAAGAACTAACAATATTTTTATGATTACTTTAGATGATTTGTCTCTGAAGGTACAATGTATTATGGTAAACAACAATGACGCTTGGTTATGGCACAAGAGGATCACTCACATTCACATGGAGCACTTGAACAAATTGGTTAAGCATGACTTAGTTATTGGTCTACCAAAGATGAAGTTAATCAAATACAAATTATGTAACGCTTGCCAAAAGGGTAAACAGACCAAAACAACTTTCAAATCTAAGAATGTGGTGTCTACTACAAGGCCACTACAATTGTTACACATAGATCTCTTTGGTCCATCAAGAAAAAAAAGCTTCGGAGGTAATGTATACGCTTTAGTCATTATTGATGATTTTTATAGATATTCCTGGACTTTGTTTCTTGTGCAGAAAAGTGATGCTTTTAAAGCCTTTAAGAAGTATGCTAAGCAAATCCAAAACGAAAAATCACTAAAAATTGTATCCATAAGAAGTGATCATGGTGGAGAATTCCAAAATGCTCAATTTGAAGAATTTTGTGAAGAACATGGTATCTCTCATAATTTTTCAGCACCTAGAACTCCACAACAAAATGGAGTAGTTGAAAGAAAGAATAGGTTTCTAGTGGAACTTGCAAGAACAATGCTTAGTGATGCAAATCTTCCTAAATATTTTTGGGCGGATGCGGTTAGTACGGCATGTTATGTTGGAAATCGAGTTATCATTAGACCTATAATAAAGAAGACTCCATATGAACTCTTCAAAGGAAGAAAGCCAAATATTGCTCACTTTCACATTTTTGGATGCAAGTTCTTTGTTCTTAATAATGAAAAAGATAATCTTGGTAAGTTTGACGAGAAATCCGAAGAAGGTATATTTCTTGGTTATTATCTTTCTAGTAAAGCATATAGAATTTATAATAAAAGAACTTTAACTATTGAAGAATCTATGCATGTATCTTTTGATGAAACTAACCCCTCCAAGGAGGAAGTAGTTGTTTGTGATGATGATGATCCTATAGATTTACCCCCGGAAGATCTTTCAATTGATCAAATTAAGAAATCACCGGAAAATCAAGAAAACATTGTACAACAAGATTCAAACACCAATGATCTACCAAAAGAATGGAGAACTCATAGAGACCATCCTATTGATAAAATTATTGGTGACATTAGCCAAGGAGTATCAACAAGATTGAATCTAAAAGATGCTTGCTTAAACATGGCGTTTGTTTCTCAAATTGAACCTACCAAAGTTGATGAAGCCTTAGGAGATGATCAATGGATTATTGCTATGCAAGAAGAATTAAATCAATTCGAGAGAAATCAAGTTTGGGAACTTGTTCCTAGACCAAGTGGTAAACACATCATAGGTACCCGATGGGTGTTTAAGAACAAACTTGATGAGAATGGTCTAATTGTTCGAAACAAAGCAAGGTTGGTTGCCCAAGGTTACAATCAAGAGGAAGGAATCGACTTTGAAGAAACATTTGCTCCGGTTGCAAGGTTAGAAGCTATACGTCTTTTACTTGCTTATGCTTGTTCATTAAATTTTCAGCTTTTTCAAATGGACGTCAAAAGCGCATTCTTAAATGGATACATCAATGAAGAAGTCTATGTCAAACAACCCCCGGGATTTGAAGACTTCA
Organism: Vicia faba; assembly: GCA_948472305.1. Taxonomy (NCBI): domain Eukaryota; kingdom Viridiplantae; phylum Streptophyta; class Magnoliopsida; order Fabales; family Fabaceae; genus Vicia; species Vicia faba. The sequence goes on along the minus strand of OX451739.1, from coordinate 1,151,683,673 downwards.
AACATCCTTCACATGTCTTTAAGTTGAGAAAGGCTCTTTATGGCTTAAAGCAAGCACCAAGAGCATGGTATGATAGACTTATCAATTTTTTGTGTGAAAAAGGTTTCGAAAAGGGTAAGGTTGATAAAACCTTGTTCATTAAGAAAATCCAAAGTAACACTTTATTGGTTCAAGTCTATGTTGATGATATCATTTTTGGATCGACTAACAAAGAAATGTGTGAGGAATTCTCATTGATGATGCAAGGAGAATTCGAGATGTCTATGATGGGAAAGATGAACTACTTTCTTGGACTACAAATCAAGCAACTAGAAGATGGAATCTTCATCAACCAATCTAAGTATTGCAAAGAATTATTGAAAAAGTTTGATATGGAAAATTGTAAAGCCATGAATACTCCAATGGGCTCCGGTACATATGTTGATCAAGATGAATCCGGTACTCCAATTGATATTACAAAGTACAGAGGTATGATTGGTTCTTTATTGTACTTGACGGCAAGCCGTCCTGACATCATGTTTAGTGTTTGTCTTTGCGCTCGCTTTCAAGCAAATCCAAAGGAATCACACCTCATGGCAGTTAAAAGGATCATGAAGTATCTTAAAGGAACAATCAATGTCGGCCTATGGTATCCAAAAGGTAGTACTTGCACTTTAATTGGTTATTCTGACGCGGATTATGCAGGTTGTAAAACTGATCGTAAAAGCACAAGTGGTACTTGTCACATTATTGGAAATGCATTAATATCATGGGCTTGTAAAAAGCAAGCATGTGTTGCTCTTAGCACGGCCGAAGCAGAATACATAGCAGCGGGTAGTGTTTGTGCACAAATTCTTTGGCTCAAGCAACAACTCCGTGATTACGGACTTGATCTCAGATGCATTCCTCTTTGATGCGACAATACAAGTGCTATCAATATTACAAAGAATCCGGTCATGCATTCAAGAACCAAACATATAGATATTCGACATCATTTTCTCCGTGATCATGTACTTAAAGGAGATGTCGAAGTCACTTTTGTGGATACTCATAACCAACTCGCAGATATCTTCACTAAACCGCTTGCTCGAGAACCTTTCTTCAAAATCCGAAGAGAACTTGGTATTTTGGATGAAGGTGATATCTAATGTTTCTCTTAAGATGCACGTCTTAATTCTTTTATATGTTTTTTTAACGTCTTAATTTTTATATGTATTTATTTGACTCTTTTTCCCCATCCTTTTTGATGTTAATAAAGGGGGAGAAGAATATGCATATGTGTTGTTTTGTTTCAAAGAAATTGCAGGCCCAAATAAATATCAAACTCACTCCAAAATTCAAAGAATCATTGTCTTAGGGGGAGCATACAATTTAGGGGGAGCCTTGCATTTGCTCAACATGTTTGCTATACAAAACAACATAAACATTTCACGAAATCGTTTTCAAGACTTGGTTGTCATCATCAAAAAGGGGGAGAATGTAATTGCAAGCTTCTCAAGTCATATTTAAAGCATGTGTTTTGATGAAGACAACATGGACATCAACATTCAAAGGATGTGAAAAAAGCTTATCAACATCAAATAAAAGTCTTGAAGATTATTGAAGATTATTGAAGAATTATTGAAGAATCATCAAATGTCAAATGGTATAAATAATTCTTAAAATCTTGAATATAGATGTTCACAATATGCATTCATCAACATATACATATTCCATAACTTTAACATCAAGGAAAACTTTGTTTGAAATATCTTTCAAAAAGTATTTTTGAAAATAACCCTTTAGGAACCGGTTCCTCCCTAACAGGGAACCGGGTTCCAGAATTTCTCAAAAAACATGTCCCTGGTTTTTCTGCCAGGAACCGGGTTGTACCAATAGGGGAACCGGTTCCTGCGTGATATTTTTTGAATTCCAACTTATAACGTTCACTAAGAACCGGGTTCTGTCAGTGTCGGAACCGGTTCCTAGCGAACCACTGCAGCTTTTATTTTGTTTTTTAAACAATTTTCAAGTGGTATCTTTTCATGAATGCATTACAACTTTTCATATGAATTGGCATGAATGAAGAGGTTCTTATGACTTTATAAAATGCATATTTTTTTCAGTTTTTAAATAAGAACACATATAACATTTTAAAACAACAAAAAACCTTCTTCATATTAACAATTTTCTCATTCATTCAAATTTGCACATAAACTTTCATGTGTTCATAATTTTGTGAAACTTGGCATATACACTTTCATTATCATTACAAGTTTCATACATACATTGTGAACATTTATATACATTATTGAGAATTGTTTTTATCTTGAAGAAGAAGATCAATTGAAGATTGATAAAGCTCTCCATATACTTCAAACTAAATCATTGTATTACTTAAAGAAATTATTCCCTTACTATCCAGGATTGTTGGAAGTAAGTGTTGTGATTTGAAGAGGATTGTTCTTCATTCACATTAGTGTTTGTTTGGTCTTAAAGGTGTTAAGAACCTTTGATCACCCTATAGGTTAGATAGTAAGCATAGGCTGTACAATCATTCTAACTATAGTGAAATCTCTTTCGTGTTGGAAAGGGGACTGGAGTACTCTCGGATTGTGAGGGGAACCAGGATATATCACCGTGTTCTTTACTTTTCTGCATTTATCGCTTTCATCACCATAATCAGGAAAAGATAAAGATATAATCAAAACCTTCAAATACTTAACCAAAAATTACTACCAAGCATTCTCATAAAACCGAATAAATTTTTATAAGACCTAATTCACCCCCCCTCTTAGGCACTCTGAGACTTACAATTGGCATCAGAGCAAGTTATAGGTAACTTGCTTCTAAAGATCCAGAATGGCTTCCGCAAATCATCAACCAGTTTTCAGAGATGGTGGTAGTAACAACAAGCCTCCTCTATTCTGTGGTGAATATTTTGACTTCTGGAAAATACGCATGAAGGCGCATTTAGAAGCACAAGGAGAGGAAGTATGGGATGCTGTTGAAAATGGTCCATTTATCCCGATATCAGTAATCAATGGCATTGGTTCTGCAAAGCCCAAAACTGCATGGGACGACGATGATAAAAAGAAAGTTCTCTATGACAAAAAGGCAATAAACCTTCTTCAAGGTGCACTCAGTATGGACGAATTTTTCCGTGTCTCGAACTGCAAGACAGCAAAAGAAATATGGGATACCCTGGTTCAAACTCATGAAGGAACGGCTGAAGTAAAAAGATCAAGGCTAAATACCTTGAGTCAAGAATATGAACTATTTCGAATGCAGCCCGGAGAATCCATTCTTGACTTACAAAAGAGATTTGTGCATTTGACAAATCACTTAAATGCTCTTGGTAAAACCTTGACAAATGAAGAACTCAACTTGAAAATCCTTAGATCATTGACTAGGGAATGGCAACCAAAGGTAACGACAATCTCGGAAAAGAAGAATATCTCCGCAATGACTTCCGCTACATTATTTGGCAAACTTCAAGAATACGAAACGGAACTCGGTAGACTTGAAAAACGTGAAAATTTAGAGAAGAAATCCAAAGGCATTGCTTTGAAAGTTGATTCAAAAGAAAGTCAAGATAAAGATGCGTCGGAGGAAGATGAAAACTTCTTGCTTCTTGTAAAAAGGTTAGGAAAATATTTTGGTCATAAAAATAATCTTCATAATGCTAACTTTGTCAAGAGGAAGAAATTTTATAATCATAAAGATAAAGAAGCCTCCACATCAACACAATATGTCACATGCTATGAATGTGGAAAGCAAGGTCACATAAAGCCGGATTGTCCAAAACTCTCCAAGAAAAATGGATTCAAAGGCAAAAAGGAGTTCAAGAACAAAAAGGCTTATGTTGCATGGGAAGATAATGAGATAAGTTCTTCATCCGATTCGGAAAGCGACGAATGTGCAAATCTAGCATTAATGGCTTCACATCACTCCGACGATGAAGAAGAGGTTAGTAATGAATTTAATCTTTTTGATGATGATGTTCAAGATGCTATTGATGAACTCTTGAAAGAATGCAAACGTTTATACAAAAAGGTGTCAAATCAAGAAAAAGAACTTCTAAGTTGTTTAGAAAAAATTGACACCATGACTAAAGATTTTGATCTTCAAAAACAGAATTTTATTAAAGAAAAAGAAAACTTTGCATGCTCCAAGTGTGAATCAAATATCTTTCAAATTGTTCAATTGAAAAGAGTCATTGAACGATATGAAAAAGGACAAATAGGATTGGAAGGATTACTAAGCCAACAACGTTATCCAAATGATAAAAGGGGTCTTGGTTATGTGAATTCTAAGAAACCAAGTAACAATCCCATTGTTTTTGTAAAGGCTAGTAATATTTCAAATCCCAAGAAAGTAGAAAAGAAGCAAGTTGTTCATAATCATCAAAAGAAAAAGGCTAATGTATCGAAAAAGAAAACATTTCCTAAGAAGAAATCTTATCCTTCTAGATATAGAAGTAACTTTGAACCTACTTATTTTTATTGTGGTATTAAAGACCATACACCTAATGCTTTCTATGTTAGAAACTTTAGTATAGCAAGTGGGCATTATGTGTGGGTGAAAAAGGGAACTAACTATGAAGGACCCAAGGCAACTTGGGTACCTAACAAAGAATAATTTGTTTGTGTAGGTATGCTTGAAATCCATATCAAATGTTTGGTATCTTGATAGTGGATGTTCAAATCATATGACAGGAGATGTACACCAATTTTCATATCTAGTACATAAAGCCAAAGGGTATGTCACCTATGGAGACAACACCAAAGGAAAGATTATTGGCGTTGGAATAGTTGGCACACCTCCATCCATTCAAATTGAGGATGTTCTCTATGTTGAAGGATTAAAGCACAATCTTCTTAGCATAAGTCAACTTTGCGATAGAGGGTTCAAGATCAAATTCAACAAAGATGAATGTCTCATTATGGATGAGGCAACCAATGAGGTAAAACTCAAAGGTATAAGAACTAACAATATTTTTATGATTAATTTATATGATTTGTCTCTGAAGGTACAATGTATTATGGTAAACAACAATGACGCTTGGTTATGGCACAAGAGGATCACTCACATTCACATGGAGCACTTGAACAAATTGGTTAAGCATGACTTAGTTATTGGTCTACCAAAGATGAAGTTCATCAAATACAAATTATGTAACGCTTGCCAAAAGGGTAAACAGACCAAAACAACTTTCAAATCTAAGAATGTGGTGTCTACTACAAGGCCACTACAATTGTTACACATAGATCTCTTTGGTCCATCAAGAAAAAAAAGCTTCGGAGGTAATGTATACGCTTTAGTCATTATTAATGATTTTTATAGATATTCTTGGACTTTGTTTCTTGTGCAGAAAAGTGATGCTTTTAAAGCCTTTAAGAAGTATGCTAAGCAAATCCAAAACGAAAAATCACTAAAAATTGTATCCATAAGAAGTGATCATGGTGGAGAATTCCAAAATGCTCAATTTGAAGAATTTTATGAAGAACATGGTATCTCTCATAATTTTTCAGCACCTAGAACTCCACAACAAAATGGAGTAGTTGAAAGAAAGAATAGGTTTCTAGTGGAACTTGCAAGAACAATGCTTAGTGATGCAAATCTTCCTAAATATTTTTGGGCGGATGCGGTTAGTACGGCATGTTATGTTGGAAATCGAGTTATCATTAGACCTATAATAAAGAAGACTCCATATGAACTCTTCAAAGGAAGAAAGCCAAATATTGCTCACTTTCACATTTTTGGATGCAAGTTCTTTGTTCTTAATAATGACAAAGATAATCTTGGTAAGTTTGACGAGAAATCCGAAGAAGGTATATTTCTTGGTTATTATCTTTCTAGTAAAGCATATAGAATTTATAATAAAAGAACTTTAACTATTGAAGAATCTATGCATGTATCTTTTGATGAAACTAACCCCTCCAAGGAGGAAGTAGTTGTTTGTGATGATGATGATCCTATAGATTTACCCCCGGAAGATCTTTCAATTGATCAAATTAAGAAATCACCGGAAAATCAAGAAAACATTGTACAACAAGATTCAAACACCAATGATCTACCAAAAGAATGGAGAACTCATAGAGACCATCCTATTGATAAAATTATTGGTGACATTAGCCAAGGAGTATCAACAAGATTGAATCTAAAAGATGCTTGCTTAAACATGGCGTTTGTTTCTCAAATTGAACCTACCAAAGTTGATGAAGCCTTAGGAGATGATCAATGGATTATTGCTATGCAAGAAGAATTAAATCAATTCGAGAGAAATCAAGTTTGGGAACTTGTTCCTAGACCAAGTGGTAAACACATCATAGGTACCCGATGGGTGTTTAAGAACAAACTTGATGAGAATGGTCTAATTGTTCGAAACAAAGCAAGGTTGGTTGCCCAAGGTTACAATCAAGAGGAAGGAATCGACTTTGAAGAAACATTTGCTCCGGTTGCAAGGTTAGAAGCTATACGTCTTTTACTTGCTTATGCTTGTTCATTAAATTTTCAGCTTTTTCAAATGGACGTCAAAAGCGCATTCTTAAATGGATACATCAATGAAGAAGTCTATGTCAAACAACCCCCGGGATTTGAAGACTTCAAACATCCTTCACATGTCTTTAAGTTGAGAAAGGCTCTTTATGGCTTAAAGCAAGCACCAAGAGCATGGTATGATAGACTTAGAAATTTTTTGTGTGAAAAAGGTTTCGAAAAGGGTAAGGTTGATAAAACCTTGTTCATTAAGAAAATCCAAAGTAACACTTTATTGGTTCAAGTCTATGTTGATGATATCATTTTTGGATCGACTAACAAAGAAATGTGTGAGGAATTCTCATTGATGATGCAAGGAGAATTCGAGATGTCTATGATGGGAAAGATGAACTACTTTCTTGGACTACAAATCAAGCAACTAGAAGATGGAATCTTCATCAACCAATCTAAGTATTGCAAAGAATTATTGAAAAAGTTTGATATGGACAATTGTAAAGCCATGAATACTCCAATGGGCTCCGATATTGATCAAGATGAATCTGGTACTCCAATTGATATTACAAAGTACAGAGGTATGATTGGTTCTTTATTGTACTTGACGGCAAGCCGTCCTGACATCATGTTTAGTGTTTGTCTTTGCGCTCGCTTTCAAGCAAATCCAAAGGAATCACACCTCATGGCAGTTAAAAGGATCATGAAGTATCTTAAAGGAACAATCAATGTCGGCCTATGGTATCCAAAAGGTAGTACTTGCACTTTAATTGGTTATTCTAACGCGGATTATGCAGGTTGTAAAACTGATCGTAAAAGCACAAGTGATACTTGTCACATTATTGGAAATGCATTAATATCATGGGCTTGTAAAAAGCAAGCATGTGTTGCTCTTAGCACGGCCGAAGCAGAATACATAGCAGCGGGTAGTTTTTATGCACAAATTCTTTGGCTCAAGCAACAACTCCGTGATTACGGACTTGATCTCGGATGCATTCCTCTTCGATGCGACAATACAAGTGCTATCAATATTACAAAGAATCTGGTCATGCATTCAAGAACCAAACATATAGATATTCGACATCATTTTCTCCGTGATCATGTACTTAAAGGAGATGTCGAAGTCACTTTTGTGGATACTCATAACCAACTCGCAGATATCTTCACTAAACCGCTTGCTCGAGAACCTTTCTTCAAAATCCGAAGAGAACTTGGTATTTTGGATGAAGGTGATATCTAATGTTTCTCTTAAGATGCACGTCTTAATTCTTTTATATGTTTTTTTAACGTCTTAATTTTTATATGTATTTATTTCACTCTTTTTCCCCATCCTTTTTGATGTTAACAAAGGGGGAGAAGAATATGCATATGTGTTGTTTTGTTTCAAAGAAATTGCAGGCCCAAATAAATATCAAACTCACTCCAAAATTCAAAGAATCATGGACTTAGGGGGAGCATACAATTTAGGGGGAGCCTTGCATTTCTTCAACATGTTTGCTATACAAAACAACATAAACATTTCAAGAAATCGTTTACAAGACTTGGTTGTCATCATCAAAAAGGGGGAGAATGTAATTGCAAGCTTCTCAAGTCATATTTAAAGCATGTGTTTTGATGAAGACAACATGGACATCAACATTCAAAGGATGTGCAAAAAGCTTATCAACATCAAATAAAAGTCTTGAAGATTATTGAAGATTATTTAAGAATTATTGAAGAATCATCAAATGTCAAATGGTATAAATAATTCTTAAAATCTTGAATATAGATGTTCACAATATGCATTCATCAACATATACATATTCCATAACTTTAACATCAAGGAAAACTTTGTTTGAAATATCTTTCAAAAAGTATTTTTGAAAATAACCCTTTAGGAACCGGTTCCTCCCTAACAGGGAACCGGGTTCCAGAATTTCTCAAAAAACATGTCCCTGGTTTTTGTGCCAGGAACCGGGTTGTACCAATAGGGGAACCGGTTCCTGCGTGATATTTTTTGAATTCCAACTTATAACGTTCACTAAGAACCGGGTTCTGTCAGTGTCGGAATCGGTTCCTAGCGAACCACTGCAGATTTTATTTTGTTTTTTAAACATTTTTCAAGTGGTATCTTTTCATGAATGCATTGCAACTTTTCATATGAATTGGCATGAATGAAGAGGTTCTTATGAATTTATAAAATGCATATTTTTTTCAGTTTTTAAATAAGAACACATATAACATTTTAAAACAACAAAAAACCTTCTTCATATTAACAATTTTCTCATTCATTCAAATTTGCACATAAACTTTCATGTGTTCATAATTTTGTGAAACTTGGCATATACACTTTCATTATCATTACAAGTTTCATACATACATTGTGAACATTTATATACATTATTGAGAATTGTTTTTATCTTGAAGAAGAAGATCAATTGAAGATTGATAAAGCTCTCCATATACTTCAAACTAAATCATTGTATTACTTAAAGAAATTATTCCCTTACTATCCAGGATTGTTGGAAGTAAGTGTTGTAATTTGAAGAGGATTGTTCTTCATTCACATTAGTGTTTGTTTGTTCTTAAAGGTGTTAAGAACCTTTGATCACCCTATAGGTTAGATAGTAAGCATAGGCTGTACAATCATTCTAACTATAGTGAAATCTCTTTCGTGTTGGAAAGGGGACTGGAGTACTCTCGGATTGTGAGGGGAACCAGGATATATCACCGTGTTCTTTACTTTTCTGCATTTATCGCTTTCATCACCATAATCAGGAAAAGATAAAGATATAATCAAAACCTTCAAACACTTAACCAAAAATTACTACCAAGCATTCTCATAAAACCGAATAAATTTTTATAAGATCTAATTCACCCCCCTCTTAGGCACTCTGAGACTTACAGAATATGAGGCAGAGGAGATGGTTAGAATTTATAAAGGATTATGATTTCGGTTTGAATTACCATCCTGGTAAGGCAAACGTTGTTGCAGATTCCTTGAGTAGGAAGTCCTTGCATATGTCGATGTTAATGGTCCGTGAGTTAGATTTGGTTGAGCAGTTCAGAGATTTAAGTTTGGTATGTGAAACTACTCTGAATAGTGTGAAATTGGGTATGTTGAAACTGACTAGTGGTATTCTGGAAGAAATTCGGAATGGACAGAAGTCTGATGTTGGGTTAGTTGATAAATTGACATTGATCAACCAAGGTCAAGGAGGCGAGTTCCAGATTAATGAGAATGGTGTTATGAGATTTGGTAATGGGGTGTGTGTTTCGGATGTTGCAGAGATTAGGAAGAGTATTTTGGGAGAAGGACATCGTAGTGGATTGAGTATTCATCCTGGTGCTACCAAAATGTACCATGATTTGAAGAAGTTGTTTTGGTGGCCGGGAATGAAAAAGGAAATTGCTGAGTTTGTGTATGCTTGTTTGGTTTGCCAGAAGTCGAAGATTGAGCATCAGAAACCGTCAGGATTGATGGAACCGTTGTTTGTTCCAGAATGGAAATGGGATGGAATCTCTATAGATTTTGTGTCTGGTTTGCCAAGGACATCGAAGAATTGTGATTCTATCTGGGTTATTGTTGATCGGTTGACGAAATCTGCTCACTTTATTCCGATAAGAATGGATTATCCGATGGAAAGGTTGGCAGAATTGTATGTTGAGAAGATTGTGAGTTTGCACTGTATTCCTTCTAGTATTGTGTCGGATCGAGATCCGAGGTTTACATCTAAATTCTGGACGGGATTGCAAGAAGCTTTGGGTACTATGTTGCGTTTGAGTTCCGCTTATCATCTACAGACAGATGGTCAGACGGAGAGAACGATTCAGTCGTTGGAAGATTTGTTAAGAGCTTGTGTGTTGGAGAAAGGTGGAGCTTGGGATAGTTATCTACCATTGATTGAGTTTACCTACAACAATAGTTTTCATTCGAGCATTGGTATTGCTCCGTTTGAGGCATTGTATGGTAGGAGGTGTCGGACACCTTTGTGTTGGTATGAATCTGGAGAGAGTGCTGTGATTGGACCGGAAATTGTCCAACAAACTTCAGAAAAGATTAAGATGATTCAGGAGAATATGAGGACTTCTCAGAGTCGTCAGAAAAGTTATCACGATAAGAGGAGGAAAGATCTTGAGTTTAGCGAAGGAGAACATGTTTTTACGCGAGTCACTCCGATGACTGGTATTGGTCGAGCTTTGAAGTCAAAGAAGTTGACTCCACGTTTTATTGGTCCGTTTCAGATTACCAAGAGAGTTGGGAAAGTTTCTTATCAGACTGCTTTGCCGCCGTCACTTGCAAATTTGCATGATGTCTTTCATGTATCCCAGTTGGGGAAGTATATTACTGATCCGTCTCATGAGATTCAGGTAGACGATATACAGGTACGAGAGAATTTGACTGTGGAAGCGGTACCTGCGAGAATTGAGGATCGGAAGTTGAAACAGTTGCGAGGCAAGGAGATCGCGTTGGTAAGAGTGGCTTGGGGAGGACCAGCAGATGGAAATGTCACTTGGGAGCTGGAGAGCCAGATGAAAGACTCGTATCCCGAACTGTTCGTCTAAGGTATGTTTTCGAGGACGAAAACTCTTTTAGTTGGGGAGAGTTGTGACATCCCAAATTTATTCATGTGTTAAATAATTAGGAATTTAATTATTAAATTAATTAAAGTCTTAATTAATAATATTTTGGATTAAATGGATGAATTAATTATGAAATTTAAAAAGGAAGACCAGGGGGTGTAAGGTTGAATTAGAGGTGTGTGAAGTAAAAAGCTCTACTAAATAATGACTAATTTATTCCTATTATTTGGAAAATAATAAAAGGAATATAAAAAGAAGGATAAAAAGGAAAAGGAAAAGGAAGTTATTTTAAAAAAGCCATTATACGTGAAAGTGGAGAAGAGAAGAGAAGAGAGGAAAAATCCAAACGCCGTGAATTCGAAGGATCTTCGCGAGGTAAGGGGTGATTTCAATTATTTAATATGCCTTATAGATTTTGAGATCAATAGAATTGATTAAGCATGTTAGGAATATCGATTTTTGAAATTCTAGGTTTGTGGGATTATCCCTAATTGTGTCAGAGTATAGGAATTGGAACCATTAATGTGATGAATAATTAATAGGAATGATGGAAACATCATTTATGATGTTGTATTGGTTGTATTTTGGTGTTCCAAATGTTATAATTCGTATGGGTATGAATTGGATGGGATTGGAATGAATAATGCTAGCAAAATAGCAGATTTTGACTCTGCAGGTCGTGGGAACCGGTTCCCAGTGGGGAGGAACCGGGATCCACTGTGTAAACGTACAAAAAATTGCAAAATTGGTCGCAGGAACCGGTTCCTGTATAGGTAGGAACCGGGTTCCAGTACATTTTCCAGAAACGTAACTTTTTGAAAAATATTAAACTTTGAAAATTCATAACTTTCAAATCGTAAGTCCGATTTGAGTGCCGTTTTCGGAAGTATTTCTTAAATTTAAAATGCTATCTTATAAAGTAAGAAAAATATTATTTTATGAAAATTATTTTAAAAAGAGTCGAATTCCCGATTTTTGTAAACTTTGGTATTTTGATAATGATGTAGAATTGTTTGTAAGTTGTTCTGATTTGGTGAATGAGAACTGATACTTATGTGTTGTTCCTGCTATCCATTATGATTGAGATGTGATCATGTGATATATTGGTTTTGGCATTATTTGGAATTATGTTGTGATCATATTTTGTTGATTTGATGTTGACTTTCCGATTATGCGGTTTGTTATTATGTGCATATTTGGTGTATATGCAATGGTGTATCCATGATAATTGATTGTATCAGGTCCTTGTGGATGAAGTGCATGTTTATGTTGTTGATGTGTGTATGATAGATAATGATATCATGTTTCTTTTGGTTTTGGTTCAGTTATGATAAATTGATGTATTTCATAGACTGATTTGATGTTGCATGTTGGTGATGTGCATGCATATGCATTGTTTTGGTGAAGTTAATTCCCATTGTGTGGAATTTGACTTGTATTTCCGTTAACCGATACCTGGGTGATGATGGGTGGTTAGGCTGGATTCATGTCCGGTGTTTATGGACGAATCGATGGTTGCTGTATCCGGTTGATGATGGATCAGCTGGATTCGTGTCCGGTGTTAATGGATGAATCGATGGTTGCTGTATCTGGTTGATGATGGATCAGCTGGATTCGTGTCCGGTGTTTATGGACGAATCGATGGTTATTATATCCGGTTGATGATGGATCAGTGTTGGGTGACTTGGTCACGTGATTGGTACCACATGCATTGTGTCTGCATTTGTGTTTGCATGGGATTGTAACATGTTAGGATGTCTTCCAGTGTTATAATTCTTTGGTTGATTATTGATTTGTGCATAATGACTGGTATGATTGGAACTGTGTGTTGAATCTGAATTTATGCTAAAATGGGTGAAATAGTATGCTTGTGATATAATGTTGATTGAGAAGCTTATAATGCATGTTAATTATGAGAAATCTCACCCTTACTTTAATGATTTCAGATTAAAGTTAGCAGCTCAGGAGTTGGTGAGGATGGCTCTAGAGCTATGATACTTTAAGTCCGCGTGTCAGTGTCGTGCTCTGATAGGTTGTAAAACTGGGGGAAACGTTTGAATGATGAGTTTTATTTTATACTCTATTGTTTAATTTATGTTGGGAATACTTATGAAGTGAAGTTATTCCGGTTTTGAGACATTTCCGCTGTGTAGAACATGATGTTGATTTGAATATTTATCTTAATAATTCCTTCAGTAAAGCACGATAACTGTAGATTTGAGGTTTTTATATTTATCCTGAATTGTGACATCCCTGTTTTCCATGTTACTCTGATTTAATTAATATATTCGCGGGTTATTTAGAAGGGGTGTTACATGGGCAGTCTTCAGGAAGGTAATCAGAGCCTTAGCATGGGCTTCTGAACACAACAGCAATGACAACATAGAAATCTTGGATGGGGTTTGCCCCAGCTGCTTAACTACGTTATAATCACTCTTCTAAATTTCCGTTGACTATGATGGGTTGTTCGAGTTCTGTGTATAGGAATTCATATTTAGATCTTTTGGTAATGCTTTAAGTTTAACAATTGGTTTCCTTAAGCAAGGCATACGGCTAGGAGTTAGCAACAGGTTCTTCTTGACAGTCATCAGAGGGGTAACAATATCATCCACAGAAACTACAAACAAATCTTCTTATACAACATTCACTCCATGCTTGGGCATGGGAGCAGTCACAATGTTAGGCCTCTCGGGCGCCTCAAATTCAATTTCCTTTGCATCAATCAAGTCTTGGACCTTGTTCTTTAGAGCCCAACAATTATCCGTATTATGCCCCAGGCTCTCAGAGTGATACGCGTAGAGGGCGTTAGGTTTATACCTTGGTGACATTGTATTTGAATTTTTTGGAGCTTCTTTTATAGTCACCAGATTGGTCTTCAGCAACTGTGGCAGAATCTGAGACAAAGTCATGTTGAGACGGGTGAATTGCCTTCGAGGTCTCTCGTCCCTTTGTAGGTTGTGATGCTGAGGAGCATCGACAGGTTTTGAAATAACAACCGCATTGACAGCTTGGCGGTGTTCAGGTCTATTCGGTCTTCTCGAACTGTAGACAACACTGGACTCTTTCTTGAACGACTTCTTCTCAGTGCTTGATGAGGCACCCTTCTGTATCTTCCCGTCCTTAATACCAGCTTCAATCCTCTCACCAGTCAAAATAAGATCTATAAACCCAGCTCAAGAGATTCCAATTAGATGGTTAAAGAATGGACCAGATAGGGTCCCCAAAAACATGTCAACAAGTTCACGATCAGCCAAAGGTGGTTGCACCCTATCAACAAGGTCTCTCCTTTTTTGAGCATACTCTTTGAATCCTTCACCCATTCCTATTGACATACCCTGGAGTTGGGTACGCGTAGGAGCGAGGTCGGAGTTGTACTGATACCGCCTATAGAATGCAGTAGCCAAATCTTCCCAGCTACAGATACTGGCTCCGTCCAACTGATAGAACCACTCAAGCTGAGTCCCTGAGAGTCTGTCTTGAAAGAAATGGATCCACAAGTTCTTATCAGCAGTGTAAGGTTGGATCTTCCTCACATTATGACCCGAGGTGCAGCTTTGGACAGGAAGCTCTGTCATACTTGGAAAAGGCAGGTGCCTTGAACTTATGGGGAATCACCACCCCAGAGGATAGACCCAGATCTCTGAAGTCCAGACCGGGCACCTTCTGTATTTCCATAGCGCTCAAACGGTCTTCCAACTGTTTGTACTTATCCTCAGCAGGAGGATACTGTTCTTCATCATAGTCCGTCTCGTTGTCGGAGACCATAGGGATAGAAGCCCTCCTTTCTTGTGGACTATCTTTCCCTCCAGATGAGGTGGTTAGATCAACTTCATTCTGCAACCCGTTTCCAAACCTGCGTCCAGTATTGAACAGGATGGTCCTCTTCTTCTTCTTCTTCTTCTTCTTCTCTTTCAGAATCAAGGTCTTCAGGTCTTGCTGTCCCTTAGCCAGATTCATGAAAAGCTCTTGAAACTGGGCATTCTGGGCCTGGAGGGCCTTGATAGCTTGCTCAGTTGAAGGTTCAGCAGACATGGTGATTGCTGAAATAAACAGCGAAGAAGATAAGAGGCCTGTAATGGGTACCTGCTTATGAGATGCATGGGATGAAATGCGTATGATTTAGGATTTCAAAGAAAATCGGGATTCAAATTTGTAAACAAGAGAGGAAACACACTTTATTAGATTTAAACTTCAAAATTTAAATTGTTCAACAAACTGCCCTTAGGCGTTACAAGAAATGGAAATACTGAAAAGTAAATGAAAACTGTAAAGAAATCATCAAAGGTCCATCAATGCTCCCATGGTCTCTTCTTCTCAGTGCGGACATAATCATTCAGGATCCGTTTGTTCTCCAACTGTCTGGTAAGCGTATGGATCTTCTGCTCCTGTTCATTGAACCTCTCTCGGTAGGAATCCCGTTCATTCCTCAATTGCATCCAAGACCTCTTCAGTGTCCCAATATCAGTGGGCATATAAGGTTGGAGGATAGTTGGAGGAACCCCCTCCTCATTAGCAACTTCAAGAGTAACAGGCCTGACAACTTTGTATGGCCTACCTAACCTCTGGGCACGGATGCAGACCCATCTGAGATATGGCTCCATTGGCAGAGAAGTCTTTGGTCCCAACTCATATGGGTCAGATCGGTGAACTCTGTCCCAAGCCTTTATGAACTTACGACGCAGCTCGTCGCTATCTCCCTGAAAATCAAAGATGATATGAGGCATCAACATCTCATGAGGCCCTTCTCTTCTGGCTCTTCCAAACTGACGGAGAGCTAAGCATGGGTTGTAAGAAATCCCTCCATGGAGTCCGATCAATAGAACATTAGGATACTCTCTACAGCGATCAATGACAGTCACCTCATCCATACCTTTGAGAGTCCAGATAATGTCATCATTATAAAGAGACATCACCCTATAAGCCCAGCCCATTCCTTCTTTATTTTTCAACACGGACTTAGGGAGGTGCGAAATAAACAAACTTGACAATAAAGGAACACAACACATCAAAGTTCCCCACTTTCGGGCAATACGAGCATAGAGCTGATGAAGCATATCACCCAAGAGAGTGGGTACCGGATTCTGAGAGATGAAGATCTTTATGGCATTAATACCATCAAAAGTGTCAGGATTTGGAAACAATACCAGACCATAAATCAAGAGGGCCAGAATATCCTCGTACGCCTTGAAGTCTAAGCTGTCCCAGAAGTAATTAGGTTTGTCAACCAAAAACTTAGTCAGAAAACCCTTAGCTTCACTTCTAGTCTCCCAGTTGGCCATTACTTCCTCTTTGGTCAAGTGAAGGGCTACAACAATCTCTTTGGGCTTAGGAGTCTTTTCCCAACCAGTAAACGGAGTATGTTCCAGGACGGAGATACCAATCAGCTCAGAGAACTCTTCCAGGGTAGGAACCAGTTGGAAGTCTTGAAAGGTGAAGCAATGGTATATCGGATCATAAAACTGGACTAGGACACTTATCGTTTGTTCGTCCAACTTTGAAGTAACCAAACTGAGAAGAGAACCATACTTTCTGATGAAGGAAGTAGTGTCTGGAATCCTGACAACCAAATCTTTAAGCAGGGTAGGTACTTGTACAAAGTTGATCCGAATAGTATTCCTACGCATGGGCATCATGATGACCTACAAAATAGAGCAAAGATGAAACCCTCTTGTCTTTGAAATAGGTTAGTCCTTATGCAAAATGTATGCAATGCTATGATGTCATGATGTCATGATAAAGGCACACCACAAGTATCCACAAAAGGAAAACATGGTAAAGGCACACAAGTCACACAAAAGAGCCCTTAGATTTCAGGCTGGCATGAAGCTTAGGTACTACCTTCTTTCAGTTCAGTTGGTTTAAACCTGTCCTAAAAATAGTAACCGGGTTCTAGAGGATCTCAATATCACTGACTACCCTCAATCGGTCATAATTCCAGTTTAGCAACCTTTTCTTGCGGCCGGAATCATCGCGAGAGTTTATTCTCAATGAGTGTAGCATACTGCTACTGTTCTATGGCCAAGTTGGTCAATTTAAAGTTTCTAAGGTCAGTTGGTTCTTAATGACTCCTTAGAAGACCCATATTCTCCTTGTTCCAACACAAGGGATATCAGTACAGACTAAGGTGCCACACCAACGTAGCTACTGCTTCATCTGTGTCGGTCTATGCTGGACAGATCCCTCACAGTTTATTGCTACTTACCTAAAAAGGGTACCCCCAGACCCGGGTTAGGATCTATAGAACTCCGATACAAACCCATAAAATTAAAGCATACAAAGCATACAATTGAAAACATAGTGATCTAATCCTAAGGTACACCTCACTTATAAGTATACCCAGCACAGTCGCCAGTTCTGTGATACGGTGGGAATGAGAACTGACTGTTTTGGAATGTTGGTTCACGTTTGCGTTTATTTTCGCAAAATGTCGCGGTAAGCAAGAGCCGCCACCGTCTTTTATTTTATCCAACAAGGAAAGGACAAAAGCATAAAAAAATTCCTTTTCGAGATGTTTCTCGGGTTCGGGAGGTAGATTATAGAAAGGGAAGGTGTTAGCATCCTTTCTATCTGTGGTTACCCACGGGCTCTTAGGTACTTGCTCACTATGTTTTCAAAAATTTGCTTTTCTTTGTGATTGTGGGTTTGAAAAGAGTTTTTTTTTGAAAGAGAGTGTAAGTGCGGAAAGTTTTGTTTTTGTTTTCAAAAGAGCAAGTACTTAAGAACATCTACCTACTCAAAAAAGGAATCGTTCTGTGTAAATGTCCTTTAGACAATACTATCCTACTATTGAGGAGTAGGTAGCACCGTCGTTGGAGTTTTCGGGTCAATTCGATTTAAGGGACGTGTGGTCACTAAAGCAATGTTAGGACGCCTTAGCGGTAACCCTAATGTCTTAGATCATTTTTATCCGAGGCAACCATTTCGAGGCAACTTATGATCTTTGGACAAGAGGGCGACCTTTAAAACTTCCTATACTCAATGACCACGTTCGAGGCAACCAAGTGAGGCGTACCCTAAGAGTGGCATGTGCGAGTGTATTGTTTTTCAATTATTTACCTTTGTACATGTTAATGGTGAGCTACTGTTGATTTTAAATTAAGATTGATCTTATCATGCATAACCTATTATTCAAACATCTAACAGTTAATAGTTTCAGAATATAAATTGCGGAAAATAAATCTAAGCTATTACAAGGCGTCGGGTATTTACATCGCCAAAAACAAACCCTTGAAAATTAAATTGCGAAAAGTAAATAAAAGTGGTAAATAAAATCCTAAATTAAAGCTATTACATCCTCGGAGCAATTACACAAATATAGATCAAAGATAATATGTGTGCGGGAAAAATTGAATCGGAGTGTCCTAGGGTTTTGACCCTTTTTCATTAAATAAAGCATATTTTTTGTTCTTTTTTTTTGAATTAAGAATTAAGTCTAAACTAATAATTAATTAATTAAAAGAAAATATTTTTGAGTTTTTATTTTATTTAAGGAAATAAAAAAAAATATGGTTAAAAATATTAAAAACCCTAATTCTATATTGATTTTAATTTAATGCAAAATATATTGAAATTGAACCTAATTAAAACTAAATTAATTAATTATTGGTTTATTTACAAAAATAAATAATTTAATTAATGATGAAAATAATATTTTTTTTGTTTTCTGATTTTATGAAAATAAAAGTTAATTGGTTAATTTTAATTATGATAATAATGATAATAAAATAAAAATAGTGAAAAAGAAAATAAAATATAGTAACAAACTCAGGGGGTGGTGGGCTTGAAAAAGAGGGTATGAAGTGCAATTTCTGGCCCATATTCAATCAGCCTGTTTGACTTTCCATTCCCATATGCGCTGGTTGACTTTAGTCCATGGTAATCCATCAGCCTGGTTCACTGGATCTTGGCTTGCAGCCATTTGGCAATTGGGATCTGGGGGTATTTGGTGGACCACGCTTGGACCGTTGCACCTGAATACCTGAAAAACAAAACCAAATAATGTTTTGGGGGACCTGGGATTCGAACCCAGGTCCCAATGATCACATGCCAACGCGCTTGCCACTCAACCAAATTGCTTAGTGGTTATTGTAATAGAAATCAAATATTATATGATAAACAAAACATTAAGCCTGCAAAAAAAAAGCGCGCAGTTGATTCAAATTGGCCAATCACATGGCGACACGCTATCGTCTTCTTCATCAAAAGACTGGTTATTTACCTGCGGATTTTTATCCGCGGGAAGTTTCGTGGGATGGTTCTAAAATACTCCCTAGGCCACAAAAATGGAATCCAAGAGTACCACTGTACTCGTCTCACTCCCCTGAACTCATCCATGGCCATTGTTGGCCTTGATTTAATCTGCACACAAAACGCCTAAAAATCATACACAAGAACCCTAGGTTCTGGATAGGGGGTTAGAGGCCACAAAAATCAAATTAAATAATGCAGAATCAATGTAAATTGGATGGTGAGTATGAATGTCCAAACCATGTGGCAAAAAGATGCAAAGAGAGTGGTTCACGGTTTCATGTGCAGAGGCATTTTCAAGGACACTTACAGCGTGATTTAGGTGATGAAAAGGCTTCTTTTTGATTGGTATTGCTTTAGTGGATGCCAAGGAAGAGAGTAGTGTTGTGATTTTGGTCTGAAAGTGCCTCCAATATCGTTTTCAATCTCACACTTTTCAAGCTTTTTTCTCAAATTGGTATGGCCGTTTCTGCAAGGTTTTGTGCGTGCTTTTGATTTGTGAGGCTTGCTTGCATATAATGGAATGATTCTAGGTTAAAACATGGGCCAATATCCTTGTGCATTAAAGAATTAAGATTGCACTTTGATCACCATTAACATGTTTCTAAATATGGGCAAGATCTGAGATTTTGTGCTTGAATGAGCCTTGGCACGAGTTGGTTGGGTGTCACGTAGCATTTGCAAGCTGTACAAATCACAAAGATACCATTTCAATGATTTTTGGATTTTATTTGAATTAATATAGATTTAAAATGAATTAAATCAATAAAAATTAAATAAAATAGAAAAATAAGTATTTGGTTATGAAATTAAAGATGGGACACGTGTATGGCATGACAAGACTAAATCAAGTGGAAAAAAGTGGGCCCTTTTGTCAAAAATTGGAGTTTTGAGGATAGTTGACTTTTGGCAATTTTGGAAAAATGCCTAACTTCAACAATGCACAACTTCTTCAATTTTGATCTTTTGGAAGTGTTATTGGACTTTTTAGAAACCTTGAGATGTCCTATAATCAACCCGTTTGGTCTCATCTAATTTTGATGTTCCATTCTCAAGTTATAAGCTTTGGAAAAAAATGTGTTTTTGTTGACTTTCAAAAATGACCTATAATGTCCAAATTTGTAACTTTTTGTGAGAGCATTTCTTGATCTTGGGGTGTCAATATGGATTGTAGGAAATTGCATCCTCTTCAAAATGAGCTTTAGATGGGTTATTTCTCATA
Source organism: Vicia faba (assembly GCA_948472305.1). Lineage (NCBI taxonomy): Eukaryota > Viridiplantae > Streptophyta > Magnoliopsida > Fabales > Fabaceae > Vicia > Vicia faba. The sequence goes on along the minus strand of OX451739.1, from coordinate 1,151,663,191 downwards.
AAGTATAAGAAAGTTATGCTTGGTCAAAGTTAAGTTGACTTTTCCTACAAAACCCTAATTTAGCAACTTTTGAATCTTGATGAATCATGATCAACCCTTGATAAAATGATTAATTATCCTTCAAAATGAGAATGTTGACAAAAAATCTTGAGGTTTGACTGTATTTGGGACACAGTTGACTTTTGCCCTAGCACAATCGATTTTTGGACCTCTTGAGCAATTGACTGACCAAACTTTCTCTGCAAGGCTTGAAAATTGATATGGATGAACTTGAGAACATATTAGGACATTGGGAAGCACTTGAGAACATTTGTATGTAAGGACCTTGATGCAACACAAAACCCTAATTTTGACTTGACTGTCTTAGGAGGTGATTTGACTGTCCAACCCTTGAGTCATCTTGAGCAACTTGAAGATCATTCTTGACATGTCTTGAGAAATATGGGAGGGCAAATTTTGGGGTACAACAGGGGGTGACAGTAAGAAATAAATATTTAAATCACACAATATAAGTCCAAACCGTTAAATAATTATTTAGGTTAAAACTATTTTCATTTGATAAAATTAATTAAGGACTTAATTAATAATGTCAAACAAAAATTATTTTAAAGTTAATAATTATTTAAAAAAAATATTAACATATTTACATTTTTTTAAATATATGCTGAAGAAATAAAAATCAAATAATGAAAAAGAAAATATTAACAACAAAAAAATATAAAGGGGAAAACTAGAAATGGGCCTGCAAATAGAGTAAAACAGGGGGGTGTAGAAATTAAAAAGCCCAAATGTTTCTGGATAATCCAATGTAGCAACCCCATGGAGGTGTACCATGGGCGTGCATCTAAGATGTATTGAAAGGTCTGTGATAAATGATCAGATGGATGGATGATGAGGGCGCATTAGATTAACATGTGGATGCAAGTGGGGGATCATCCAGGGTAACTAAAGAGGTGGTGACAAGTGTCACCACCGGATTGGGCCAAAGTGTTGTTATCAAACAACACAAAACTTAACTATGCTGAAGCCAGGCCTCATAATTCATTGTTTTTTCTCTCTCTTAAATGCTCTTCCCTCTCTCTTCTCACTTATCATGAGCCGTCATCGGAGAAGACCCTTTAACTGCGCCAGAAATCGCCTTATGGCGGTGACAGCGGCGGCGTGTCTCAAAACCTTATTTTTCTTACATCTTTCTGATCGTTTCTTTTCCTTAGTTACTAATTTGTGATCAATTTATGTATATTTTCATTTGATGACCCTAAATCTAAAAAGGGGGTAAATGAAACCCTAATTCTCTGTTTGGTGAGATCGGCGAAGGTAACGATGCATGCAACGATATTTTCAATGAGAGTATAGGAAAGAGAAGAAGGAGATTGTTGGTGAAGTTCGGATCTGTAACCTTACTAACCTCTTAAAGCTCTTCCGGTAAGACTGTTCTGACTCTTTGTAAATCTCTTTCTCTCTTCTTTGGTAGCTTGTTGCGATTAGATCTTTTTTGGAAGGGTTTTTGAACAAATAGAAAATGGTGATGATGATTAGGGTTTTTTGCTGCTTGTTTGAGTTACTGATTTGCTGGGTTTTGTGTATTCTGAATGGACTTTGAAAAGGGGAAAAATGATGAACAAAGATATTTGGCTTTTTTGCTGTTTGTTTGAGTTACTGATTTGCTTATGTTTTTTGTGAATAATGATGTTTGATGACAATGTTTGGGTGGTGGACTTTAGTTCTATGTTTTTGTTATTTGCTGGTTTTTTGAGATGGTTTGATGGCTGTTTTTTGATGGATGCTGGTTTTTAGTGATGGTTTGATGGTTGTTTTGATGGATACTGTGATGTTCTGGTTTTTTAGTGATGGTTTGATGGTTGTTTTAATGGATACTGTGATGTTATGGTTTTTTAGTGATGGTTTGATGGTTGTTTTGATGGATACTGTAATGTTCCAGTTGGTTTGAGACAAAAGGTTTTCTTGAACTTTGGTTTTGAGTTTTTTGTGGTTTGCTAGTTATGTTTTCTTCTCTTCTGTTCTGGTTTTTTGTGATGTTTTGCTGGCTATGTTGGCTTTTGGTTTTTACAGTGAGGGATTTGGTTCTATGATGTTTCAGTAGGTTTGAAACAAAGGACTTTTTTGAACTTTTGGTTCTGAGTTTTTTGTGGTTTCCTATTTGCTAGTTCTGTATCTCTCCCTTGATATCTGATGGTTCTCTCCTCTTAAATGAAACAGTGGTCCTTGTTATCTGGTTAGCATGAAAAAATAGGAGAGAAAAACTTTGAATTTTGACAGTTTTGGCTGTTCTAATTTTGGGCTTTTGAGTGCAGTTTGAAATGTTTCCATTTTGGTGCAAGTCTGGGCAGGTTTTTGGACTGTAATGCAGGCTAGTTTGCTTTGGTTTATTTTGACATGCTTTTGTGCAGAACTTGGACAGATTTTGGACTACTATGGGCAGCATAAGGAGGCTTTTTGAGAAGGTCTTCTTGGACTGTTTCTTATAGAAACCTGTTTGTCTTGGCATGGCTTTAGGTTATTTGCTGGCTAGGTGATATCTCTCCTCTTTCCTCTCTTTGTGAGATAAAGCACTTTTGCTTTTGATGCATTTTCTGAAGGGTTTGATTGTTTTTAGGAAAATGATGGTATGTTGACTTATATTACAGCATTTGATGCCTTGGCTTGTTGCTTGCATATTGTTTGCTTTGTTCTGTTGTAGCTTTGTGTTGCTGCCTTTGTTTATTACATATTGGTTTGCAGCACTTGTTGTGGGTTTTTTGCAGGTTTGGTTCTGATTTGGACAACTTGCTTGCTGTCTGCTATTTGTAGTCCGTTGCCTTGCATCTTGTGCTGCTGTAATTGCTTTGCAAAGCACTTCCTTTTTTGTGATGCAGTTTGGCTGTTGGTATTGTTTGACTTGTGCATTTGACTGCTGCTGTTTGCAGCCTGTTGCTTTTGTTGCTATTTGAACTGTTTGTATTTTTCTCTTTTTCCCCTTTTTGTGAACAAAAACCTAGGTTTTGAGATTTGCAAAAATAGGGAGAAATGGATGGTGATAAAAACAAACAAAATTATGATTCCTAAAAGCAAACCCTATGATGAAAATCATTTTTTTTCTTGGACTTTTCAATGTTGAGTTTTTTGCTAATGTTTACTCTTTTCTTTTGTTACATGTACAAACAAATGGCAAGCAAGACAAGATGAAGAGAAGACCATGGCTAGCAATGGGGAATTTCTTAAAGATGAAGCAAAGAGACTTGAAGAAGAAGCAATTCTTTCCTTGTAGATTTGACTTTGTATTTCACTTGTAATCTACTTGTAATCATTTGTAATCATTTTGTGAATGACCCACAAAATTGTAATGAACACAAAGCTTGAGTAATAATGAAATTTGTTGTACAAAACTTTGAATTTTAGTTTAATTTTGAAATTCTTGATTGAATGTTTGGAATAAAACATCTTGGCTTGATAACTTGTATTTCAAGTAAAGATAATATGATAGGATAAAATCATGTATTTTGCACTCTTAAACAAAATAAATGTTTAAAAGCTCAAACCCAAATGATTAATTGAACCCTCAATCATGATTGTATAAAATGATAGTTTTAGACTTTGCACCTTATTCAAACAGAATATGCTCTCAAAAATAACATCAACCCACAGAAGATTATAGTTAAGAAAACAAATAAAAATCACACAAATGCCTTTTCAGTTATCAAGCCTATGGATTGGGAAAACTTGCAATGTGAGGTTTGAAAATTGACTTAACAGACTTTGAGGAGACATGGTGATTTATTTGAAACCTTGATGACTCAAATTCCTTTGAGGAGTGCAAAACCCTACTTGCTGATTGGTTGCCTAGGAAGAGAATCTGCTTGATCAACTTTTGAGCCAAATTGAGTGTTTGAGAAACTCTGGGATAACATCTTGGCTGAAAAAGGGAGGGAAAATTTTGGGGTACAACACTCTCATATTTAGTTTTTTGCAAATCGATAAGGGCATTAGACTTATATTGGCTCCTAAGTCGCATAGAGCTTTGTCTATGACAAATTTTTTGATTACACATGATATGGAAAAGCTACCAGGGTCTTTGAGCTTAGGGGGCATGTTATTTTGGATTATAGCGCTACACTCTGTAGTAAGCATAATAGTTTCATTGTCCTCGAGCTTTTTCTTATTGGATAAGATTTCTTTAAGGAACTTAGCATAAGAGGGCATTTGTGTGATGGCTTCTGTAAAAGGTATAGTGATATTTAGCTGTTTAAGAAGTTTAACGAATTTCTTAAATTGCCCTATATTTTTAGATTTAGCTAACCGTTGAGGATATGGTATCAATGGTTTGTACGGTGGAAGAGGTACGCATGGTTTTTCTTTCTCTTCTACCTTTGCGCTTTCATCTCCCTTCTCATCTTCTTTTGGTTCGTCTTCCTTCTCAGTTGGTTTACCAGTGCTCTGGTACATGGATGGACTTTTAAATCTTGGGTTAGTTGGTCCTTCTACTTTTGTTCCACCTCTAAGTGTTATTGCATTAGCATGACCTTTTGGATTTTTTTGTGGTTGGCCAGTAAAAGTGCCAGCTGGAGCAGCTATAACAGCTTATTGTTTAGCCACTTGAGAGATTTGCATTTCAAGAATTTTGTTATGAGTGGCGAGGGCATCAACTTTGTTTGATAGCTGTTTTATTTGTTCGCTAGTGTGTGTTTTGATTTAGAAAATATTTGTTTTGTTGAGCTTGAGTAGCTACAAAGTTTTCTATCATGATATCTATATTGGATTTCCCAGAAACATTTGGAGTAATTTGGGTGGCTTTCTGGTATCCTGGGGGTGTAATAGGAGCTTTTCCAGGTGGATATAATGCATTGTTATTCTTGTATGAAAAGTTATGATGATTTTTCCAGGTAGGATTATAGGTATTCCCGTATGGTTTTCCTTGAGCATAATTCAATTGATCAATTGGTACTCATGTTAAATGTGGACATTCAGGTGTTACATGTGCATGAAGTCCGCATAAATCGCACGTTGAAGCTATTGCAGCCACGGTGGATACGGGAGTTATGGTCAAATTTTCTATCTTTTGGATAAGAGCTTCTACCTTACCGTTAACTTGGTCTAAATTGCTAACTTCGTACATACCGCCTTTCGCTTGAGGTTTCTCTATAATGGTTCTATCGCTTCCCCACTGGTAATGGTTTTGAGCCATACTCTCGATAAGTTGATAAGCGTCATGATAAGGTTTCTCCATCAGTGTGCCGCCAGCTGCAGCGTCAATCGTTAGTCTTGTGTTGTACAAGAGACCATTGTAAAAGGTGTGGATGGTCAACCATTCTTATAGACCATCATGTGGACAGATTCACAATATGTCTTTGTATCTTTCCCATGCTTCGAAGAGAGATTCACTTTCCTTTTGTTTAAAACCATTGATATTGGCTTTTAGCATAACTGTTTTACTCCGCGGAAAATATCGCGCTAGGAAAACTTTCTTCAATTTGTTCCATGTGGTAACAGATTTGGATGGTAGAGACTGGAGCCAGGCTCTAGCTCTATCTCGTAATGAAAAAGGAAGGAAACAAAGTGTTATAGCTTCGAGACTGACACCATTTGCTTTCACTGTGTCTACGTACTGCATAAACACCGATAAATGTAAATTTGGATCTTCCGAAGGACATCCTGAAAACTGATTTTGTTGGACAACTTGTGATAACGAAGGTTTTAACTTGAAATCATTCTGATTGATAGCGAGAGAAACAATGTTGTTGTGAGGTTCCTATTGCGATGGGGCAGCATAGTCCTTCAAAGGATGATTTTGGGGTCCTTCGGCCATTCTTGGTTCAGGAAGAGATAAATCGGGAAGATTGAATTCAGGAAGATTGTACTTAATTTGGTGTTCTCTAATTCGACGTATTATACTAACAAAACACTCGACTATATCGATTGATTTCTCTAATTCTTCGCCTTGAGAACGAGTGCTTGGTATATAATCAACGAATAAAAGGAAATAAAATTGGCTGCCTTAGTCTATACTGCATAACAAAGGATTCACAATATCGACTAAATCAGTCCCCGGCAACAGCGCCAAAAACTTGATCGTGTGACTGTAAGAGTCTATCAGGTGTATTAACTGCAAGTGCACAGTTTGATCGCGTAGTTTTAAAAGATATCGAACCCACATGGACTGATAATCGAATTACTACTATCTAAAGCTATTGTGTAAAGCTAAGGATAATAAATCTTAAGTTTTGGGGTAGCCAAAAATAATGCAAGACTTAATTGAAATATTCAATAACGGGACGCCGATATGTAATACGTCTGACTTCGGGAATTGAGTAAATCATTGGCATATCTTTAAGTATTCAAAACACTATTCAATAGAAATTATTAGTTTAAAAATATTTATCTCACTCTCTCGTGATTGCAGATTCAGACTATATTATTAAACTTAAATGATCACTTTCGTTGTTTCATTCAACATTTAAAAATATTTTTTGAAAACAAATAGATTCTAATTAATCGTAAACCACATTCGCCGTATTTAAAACCAGTGTTTGATGATCACTATCCGGTTAAAAACTCACACTCTCGTGATTATTGATTTTAGCCTTTGTTTGTTTCTTACTCTCGTAACAAAACAATTTTATATTGAAATTTGGAAATCAAACCAGAAAAGTATTTTTATAAAATGTTTATGCCAATTTGTTATCGAACTCCTTCGATTTGTGACTTTACATACCGATATCAGGGAAATTAGCCGAACATATTATCCGTTACGAACACAAAATAATAACAAAGATATAATAATTCATACATGAATGATAAATAAAGAACAATAATTAAACTAAAAAAAACCTGGAATAAAATTATGAGAACTTAATTATGCAGTTTTTAAGTACTTGTAGCAATCCTCCACAATAATTTGGCAGGATTTGCTTGCAGAAAACTAACTTGAATACAAAACAAAATATTAAACTAAAACAAAGTTCAGGAGGCTATGAAGAAAATCTAATATTGAAATAGTTTCTCAGTGTAGAAAACTATTACTATTTAGGTAAAAGTTTTATCTGTCTAAGTTCTAAACAAAGCTCTGAACTGTTAAACTGAATAATGGCATTTAAGGGAGAAAACGAAAATGTAAAATAATGTAACAAAACTAAATAGTGGAGACGATAGAGCTCAAAAGTATGCGAGCCAGCTAGAGTTTTGTATAACTGTTCTTATTTTTATATCCTCTTTGTAACAAAAACTGCTTTTGAGAAAATATAGGGACGTGACTTCGTGCTTCCAAAAACTTCGTTTGTGGAGAAAGACCAGGAGGAAATCATGTAGGTCGTTATCACTGGAGAATCATGGAATCATTGAGAAATCTTCACACGTCAAGAAAAATAGAATACAAGTTGTTCCTGTGCCGAGTGGCATGCAATTTGTGCCATGGGGCACACATATTTTTACTTTGTACCGATCAGAATGGTTTGTGTGCCGAGGGGCACATAAATTGAACTTGTGTTGGGAGGAATGGAAGGTGTGCCGAGGAGTACATCCTTCTAATATAAAATCTTTTGTTTTCTTCTCTTTTTCTGATTTTGAGCTCGTTTATTTTCCATTTCTTGTTATTTTCTCATGTAGGCCTTGGATTGAATAATTGCCTGAAACACACTTGAAAAGCCAACATAATGCAACATAATTGAGATAAAATGGTAACTTTATCTATGCAAATCGGGTCGAATAAACTATGTATTTTCGCGTTATCCCTTTATTGCTTTCAAAATAGCTATGTGTTCTTACACATACCCACACAACAAATTTCAGATCCATATCCACCCTGGATCCCATTGATAACAATTCCTCTATTGCAAGCTATGACTTTGAAAATACGATCTACCAAGCTGAGGACTAAGGTGAGGAAGATTGTGAAATACCTGGAGAGCTTGCTAGGCTTCTAATGCAAGAAGAAAGAGCCATACGATGACATGAAGAGCCAGTCGAGATTGTGAACTTGGGTATTGAAGAGGACAAGAAAGAAGTCAAGATAGGTGCCAACCTAGAAGACAATGTCAAAAAGAGATTAATCCAGATGTTGCGTGACTATGTTGAGATCTTTGCTTGGTCGTACGAAGACATGTCAGGGCTTGATACTAACATTATGGTTCACCGTCTACCGATGAAGGAACATTTCCCTCCTATAAAGCAGAAGGTTTATCGTATGCGTCCCGAGATGTCTGAAAAGTTCAAAGCTGAGGTTATGAAATAGTTCAATGCAGGTTTCATAGTTGTTACGTCCTTTCAACAGTGGGTTACGAATGTGGTTCTGGTACCTAAGAAGGATGGTAAGGTGCGCATGTATATAGACTACAGGGATTTGAATAGGGCAAGCCCTAAAGATGACTTTCCGCTTCCACATATTGATGTTCTGGTTAACAACACAGCTCAACACAAATTATTTTCCTTCATGGATGATTTCTCTAGTTATAATCAAATCAAGATGGCACCTGAAGACATGGAGAAGACTACTTTTGTCACACAGTGGGGGACTTTCTGTTACAAAGTTATGCCTTTCGGTTTGAAGAACGCCGGTGCAATATATCAGCGTTCTATGGTAGCTTTGTTCCATGATATGATCCATCATGAGATAGAGGTTTCGTTGAAGACATGATATCTAGGTCTCAGACTGAAGAAGATCACCTTGACCACCTGCATAAGCTGTTTGAGAGATTGACGAAGTACAAATTAAGGTTGAATCTAAACAAGTGCACCTTTGGGTTACGATCCGATAAACTCCTAGGTTTCATTGTTAGTGGTAAAGATAATGAAGTTGATCCCATCAAGGTTAAAGCCATTCAAGGAATGCCAACTCCCCGTACTGAGAAAGAAGTCAGAGGTTTCCTAGGACGATTAAACTACATTGCCATATCTATTTCCCATTTGACCGCTACATGTGAGCGAATCTTCAAATTACTAAAAAAGGATCAAGTAGTGAAGTGGAACAATGATTGTTAGATAGCCTTTGACAAAATCAAGGAGTATCTACAGGAACCTCTAATTCTAATGCCACCGGTTGAAGGAAGACCTCTGATCATGTACTTGACAGTATTAAAGAACTTAATAGGGTGTGTCTTTGGGAAGCATGACGAGTCTGGTCGAAAAGAGCATGCAATATACTACCTTAGCAAAAAATTTACAGACTGTGAAACAAGATACTCACTGCTCGAGAAAACTTGTTGCGCTTTGGCATCGGCTGCTCGCTGACTAAGATAACATATGTTGAATCATACTACTTTGTTGATCTCTAAGATGGATCCAATAAAATACATATTCGAAAACCCGCTCTCTAGAAGAATATCAAGATGGAAAATGGTCTTGACATAATATGACATTCAGTATACTACTCAAAAGGAAATCAAAGGAAGTGTACTGGCAAATCATTTGGCTCATCAGGTTGTAGATGACTATCAGTCTATGAATTTTGAGTTCCCAGATGAGAATATCATGTTAGTTACTAATTATGAAGAACCTAGACTGTATGAAGGACCTGAACCGGGATCCCGATGTGTTGTACCCCAAAATTTTCCCTCCCATTTCATCAACATTTTCTCATCACAAGACTCTTGGAACTAAAGATCAAGCTAGAGTTTGCTCTGCTCAAGACACTTCCTTGCACTGTTGACCTAAATTAGGGTTTGAGTTTGCACAGGGATATTTTGACCCACAATGCCCAAAGTGACTTTCATACTTCATGTTGGACTCATAAGTTTATCCATATCAAGTTTCAAGCCTTGATTCAAATTTTTGCCCAGTCAATTGGACAGTTGACCTAGAAATCAACTGTATTGGGGAAAAAGTCAACAGTGGTCAATTGACAGTCAAACTTCCTGATTTTTTACCCACATCAACATAATGAACTCACATATGTCATTTGATCAAGTTTGGATCACAATTCCACAAGAAACTTGATCAGATCACCAAAAGGGCAAATTGGTCATTTTTAGGGTTTTGACTGTACAAAGGCAATTTTTTACTGTTTGACCTAACCAATGGTAAATCAAGCTCAAACATGGACTCAAGGACTCAATGACATCATCTTGACCCATTCAACAAGTTCAAAAGATCTCAAATGCATATGATTGACAGATGAATTTTTCAGTCAACTGATCAAAATTTAACTGTATACTGAAAAGTCAAACTTTGACTTTTTGGTCAAAATTAAGTACCAAGGGTCATTTTTCATCAAGACATGCCAAATTATGAAATTTTTTCATCAAGAAACCCAAAAATGCAAATTAGGGTTTAAAATGGAAAAAATTCATAACTTAGAAATTTTCTAAGTTATGAAATTTTCTTATTTTTTCCTAACTTTGTCCCACTTTTTCACCAAGATGAAAATGGATTCAAACAAAACTTGAAACATGAAAGTTATAGTCCATCACAAAGTCTACAACTTTGATTCACAAAGTTTTCTCAAAAGAAGCTTGTATCTCAAGTTATGATTTTTGGAACAAGGGTACCTAAAACTTTTAACTTAGAGAAAATTTCCCCTAATCTAGGCAGGATTTGGACCCATCTTCTTGACCACTTTTCACATAGTTCCACTTGGAATTTCAAGTTTCATTGTAAAGATGTATTATAGTACATGTTCCGAGCTTTCCAAATTGTCCAAGAACTCCTCAAACACCCTTGTGGTTAGAGAGAATCGAATGCTTGAAGTTGGCAAAAACTCACTTTTGTCCATGGCCAATACATGTTCATAACAACTTGCAATTCTTATCTAGCTAGCTTGGTTTGACATTACAGGCCTCAAAACCAATTTGCACTCCATAATTTAATGCCAATCCATCCGTCTAAGCCTTTGTTTTGTTCATTTGGACATTATACACAAGATTAAGCCTTAAGTAGAAAAAGGCAAATTTCCATTTTTGCTTAAGTATGCTTTATGTCAAACCAACAATCCTTGAGCATTGGTCCAAGATCTCTTGCAGCAAAACAAATCCACAAATCATAGGGGACAAGAGCAATGTATGCAAGCATGCTTGACATCCTATACAGGCCTGTAACTTCACTTCCACATATAAAATTCAAGTAGAGGAAACTTGCAAAACATAAGCAATCTTTCATATCTGTTAAGAGGAGCTTAGACAAACATTGTAGACAAGTTCCATACCTCCCAACAAGCCTAAAACACGACCCTTTCATCACTCAAACCTCCTCATACTCAGAACCACAATTTTTCTGCAAAATAGGGCAGGTTCTGCATTTTGCAAGCCATAACAAAATTCCATCGTGCGTTTTGTCCCAAGATAGTTCCAACACCTTCTAATCAACTCACCTGAATTATCCCAGGCCCCCATTGCAAGCTGTAACACCTCTACCACACTTCCATTTTCATTTCAAACCTCTGCAGGTTGAGTTCTACAGCACGATTCAAGTTGTTTCAAAGCAAGCCAAGCATTGGAGAAACTTCCTTGGACCTCAGGCAAGCTCAAGAGAAGCTCAAACACCATTGAAGGTTGCTGCATTGTTCATCTCGAAGTCAACTGAAACAGGTATTTCATGGACTTCTATCTCCCTATTTAGGAATGGTTAGGCTTAGGTTTGTGAATGAAATATGTTGTACTCATAGCCCTGAAGCCATACATATGCTTAGTTTTCATTTGCATTAATCGTGCTGAGAGAATTTCACTCATGAACTTTCTGAAAAAACTAGGTTAGAAATTAGGGCCAGAGAATTTCTCTTTGGTCTTTGAGAGTTAATCCAAGTTTTTTATATGGTTGAATTCGTTGTTTAATTCTCTACAATGTTCATGTTATGAGTTTTATCAAAAAATCAAAGAATTAGGAGATAGCATTGGAAGTACATAACGCGTGTGTTGTTTGAAACTGAGGAAGAAGATGAAGTTGCTTGGGCGGGGCCTGAGTTGCTTTTGCTTTTCACACATGTATATTCAGTTTGCACCCCTCTGGCCCATTTGCTTGCATATTTGTCATTTTTTGCATTTTATTTCATTTTTGATTTTAATATTTTATTTTCTAACATAAAAAATACCTAAAAAAAATTTTCATAAATTTTTATATTTATTTGGAATTTATTCTAATTATTACTAGTATAAAAAATATTTAAAGGTTTTATATTCTTTTTTATTAAAACCTAAAATAATGTAAAAATATATTTATTTTCATTTATTATTTTTATTCACATTTAAAAACATTTTCTTGAATATACACATTTTTCATAAATAATTAATTTTTTATCTTTATACATTTAATGTATTTAATACTTATATATTTTATTAGAAAAGGGGAAAATAAGAGAAAAAAACATAAAAAATAATACATGTTTATTTTTATTAATATTACATACCAACAATATCTCTTTACAATATACTTTTATTTTTGTACAAATTGATATATATATATATATATATATATATATATATATATATATATATATATATATATATATATATATATATATATATATATATATATATATATATATATATATATATATATATATATATATATATATATATATATATATATATATATATATATATATATATATATATATATATATATATATATATATATATATATATATATATATATATATATATATATATATATATATATATATATAATAAATAATGCTATTTATTTAAGAAAATTAGGGTTTTTGCCCTAAATGAAAAAATAATTAAACTTGACTTTTTCTTTATTTATTTTTACTTCACATATTAAAAACATTTTTTTTACATACATAAAAATCATTTTGTACATAATATATTTTATTTGACATTTATTTATTGTATTTTATTCAATTATTGTACATTTAAATATTGTATCCTGTACCTTCAATTTGGTTGTAATAGTAATCTAGGGTTTAATTTTTTGTCAAATATCCCCAATTCAAATTTGTACCCCCTCCCTATATCATGTTGTAATAGTGTATCATTTAAATTCTCGCACATTTAAAAGCTTTCAATTATGCCATGCTTAGACCTAGGGTTTGTATGCAAATAAAATCAACAATTAGTTTGACCTAATCCAAGATAAATATGCATGAAAAAACAAACACAATGCACACTTGCACCCCTAGGGTTTCATCCACTTGTTGCCTTCAAAAATGGGCCATGGTTACATGTTGAGTACTTTGGCAAAATAAAAACAAACAAAAAGATCATAGTCCCTCGATGACGCTATCTGAGTTGCCTAAACAAAATGATCAAGTCCCTCAAGAAAATTGCCAAAGATACTTGACACTATTGCTATCATGGTCTATACGATGACCCGCGCCTGTCCCGTTAACATCCTAACACAAGGTTGTTCACCAAATACAATGGTGAAACAACATTGTTAAAAGGGTTAAAAATATAATAAAGATCTTTGAGTAAAAATAGGGTAGACAACTCTTAGTTACTTGATCAAAAGCTTGCAAAAACATCCTTGCTATCTTCAAAACACACTTCATAACACAATTTCAAAATCCAACTTTCAAACATTGAAAACTTTTCAAAAGATAAAAACACCTTTGTATACATTCAAACAAGAATCATTACAAAGGTTGCCACGACGATGGCCTCTTTTCAAAATATCTTTCCAAATCACACACAAATCACCATTTCAAACAATTGAAAAGAAAAGCAAGTGATCTAAGCAAGTAACTAAGAGCCCATGGATAACCATGGATAGAAAGGGTTCTAATACCTTCCCTTTCAATAATCTACTCCCCGAACCCAAAAAAAAACATCTCAAAAGGTCTTTCCTGTGCTTTTTGACCTTTCCTTAGGATAAAATAAAAAGTCGGTGGCGACTCTTGCTAAACCGAAACATTTGCAAACACAAACGCAAAATCCCAAGTCAGTTTTCCCACCTTATCACACGATGGACTATGATTTTCGATGGAGCTTCCAACGCGGTTGGTAATGGGATTGGTGTTGTGATTGTCTCTCCTAAGGGTTGACATAAGCCCTTCACCACCAGATTATGTTTTGAATGTACCAACAATATGGCTGAGTACGAAGCATGCATCATGGGTATCAAAGCTGCCATCGATACAAGGATTAAATTCTTGAATGTATATGAGGATTCAGCCTTAGTAATTAATCAGAGAGCATGGCAAATCTCATTCCTTATCGAGAGCATGTGTTGACACTAATTTCGTACTTCAAAGAAATCACTTTTGAACATATTCCACGAGAAGAGAATCAATTGGAAAATGCACTAGCTACCATCTCATCTATGTTCAAAGTCATATGGGATAATGAAGCTCCTCCAATTACTATTGAGAGACTAGACAGACCGACACATTGCTACAAAGTTGATACTGATGGGGTAGAGGAAAAGCCTTGGTACCACGAAGTAAAAAGATACCTCGAAACTCAAGAGTATCCTAAAGAGGCATCTATCAATGACATGAAATTTCTAAGGAGGTTCTCTGCCAAGTTCTTTATGAGTAATAAAATCTTCTACAAGCGCAATCACAATTCAACTTTGCTTCGTTGTGTAGACAAGAAGGAAGCTGAGAAGATTATGGAAGATATGCACGAGGGAGTTTTTGGTACTCACTCCAGTGGACATACAATGTCTAAGAAGATTATGAGAGCGGGTTATTATTGGTCTACCATGGAAGGGGACTGCCATCATCATTCTAGATCTTATCACAGATGCCAGATTTATGCTGACAAAATACACGTGCCCCCGGTTCCTTTAAACATTTTGACTGCTACTTGGCCTTTTGCAATGTGGGACATTGATATGAACTGAGAGATTAAGCCTACTACTACCAATGGGCATCGTTTCATCCTCATCGCTATTGATTACTTCACGAAGTGGGTTGAAGCAGCCTCGTTTTCCTCCGTTACCAAGAATGTTATGGCTCGATTCATTAAGCACAACCTTATATGTCGATATGGAATCCCTGAAAGGATCATTACAGACAATGGTACTAATCTTAACAATACTATGATCACGGAACTCTGCACACAGTTCAATATTAAGCACCACAATTCTTCTCCATACCGACCAAAGATGAATGGCACAGTGGAAGCCACCAACAAGAACATCAAGAAAATCTTGCAGAAGATGGAAGTGGCATACAAAGATTGGCATGAGATGTTACCATTTTCTCTTCATGGTTATTGCACTTTAATACATACATCAACTGTGGCAACCCCGTTCTCTCTAGTCTACAGTATGGAGACTGTCTTACCTGTCGAAGTCCAGATTCCTTCCTTAAGGGTTATGAAAGACGCAAGTTTAGATGAAGACGAACGGATTCAGACTAGACTCGACCAGATACATTTGATTGATGAAAAAATGCTCACGACTGTTTGTCATGGTCATATGTATCAGAAATGCATGATCAAGGCCTTTAACAAGAAAGTCAAGCATCAGGTGTATCAGGCTGGTGATTTGGTAATAAAGCACATCATCCTATCGCAAGGTGATCCCAGGGGCAAATGGACTACCACGTACGAAGGGCCATTTGTGATCAAAAAGATATTTTCTGGCGGTTCCATGATGCTTACCACCATGGACGGTGAGGATTTTCCACACTTTGTGAACACGGACATAGTAAAAAAAAACTAAGCATAAAAGAGACCCGCTAGGTTGATTGGCTTAGGCAAAAATAAGGGCATCTGGAAAACTAAAAGGGTTTGGGAAAAAATTAGGGATATATATATAAATTGTACATCCGGTAAGTCGAAAACTTGAAAGGGTGGCTTGGGCAAAAAAGGATATCCCGGTGGACTGAAAACCCATAATGGCGGTCTAGGAAAAAATTAGGGATTAAAGCGTACGACTATGTCCCGTTGGATCACCCATCTACTTACAACTAGCATAATCATTAACGTCAAGTACAAATCAATTCAATCAACTTCTTTCGACAACAAGGGATAAGATGCTTGAAGACACAAGGGAAAAAGCAGAGTTGAAACTCAATGGGATCGTTTCCATATAGTTGTTTTTCTTTGTTTCACTTTCTACCCTTTTTCAAATTTTACAATGATTTCGTCTTACTAGGATTTCTGCCTCCTTGTATAAAACTTCCTGCTTGCAGGAAAACTTTTCAAAATCAATGCAAATATACTTCAGAATTCAAAATTGTTTTTTACTTTCTTTGTTTTGTAATTGCAAGCTTCTCAAGTCATATTTAAAGCATGTGTTTTGATGAAGACAACATGGACATCAAGTTTCAAAGGATGTGCAAAAAGCTTATCAACATCAAATAAAAAGTCTTGAAGATTATAGAAGATTATTGAAGAATTATTGAAGAAATCATCAAATGTCAAAATGGTATAAATAATTCTTTAAATCTTGAATATAGATGTTCACAATATGCATTCATCAACATATACATATTCCATAACTTTAACATCAAGAAAAACTTTGTTTGAAATATCTTTCAAAATGTATTTTTGGAAATAAACCTTTAGGAACCGGTTCCTCCCTAACAGGGAACCGGGTTCCAGAATTTCTCAAAAAACATGTCCCTGGATTTTGTACCAGGAACCGGGTTGTACCAATAGGGGAACCGGTTCCTGCGTGATAAATTTGAATTTCAACTTATAACGTTCACTAAGAACAGGGTTCTGTCAGTGTCGGAACCGGTTCCTAGTGAACCAATGCAACTTTTACTTTGTTTTTTGAACATTTTTCAAGTGGTATCTTTTCATGAATGCATTACAACTTTTCATATGAATTGGTATGAATGAAGAGGTTCTTACAACTTTATAAAATGCAGATTTTCTTATTTTCAAACAATGTTCAATAATTCAATTTTCAAATTAACAAATATCCTTCTTCATTAACAATTTTCTCATTTACTCACATTTGAAATTATACTTTCATGTGTTCATAATTTTGTGAAACTTGCCATATACACTTTCATTATCATTTCAAGTTTCATTCATACATTGTGAACATTTATATACATTGTTGAGAATTGTTTTTATCTTGAAGAAGAAGATCAATTGAAGATTGATAAAGCTATCCATATACTTCAAAATTAATCATTGTATTACTTAAAGATTTTCCCTTACTATCCAGGATTTTTGGAAGTAAGTGTTGTGATTTGAAGAGGATTGTTCTTCATTCACATTAGTGTTTGTTTGGTCTTAAAGGTGTTAAGAACCTTTGATCACCCTATAGGTTAGTAAGCATAGGCTATACAATCATTCTAACTATAGTGAAATCTCTTTCGTGTTGGAAAGGGGACTGGAGTACTCTCGGATTGTGAGGGGAACCAGGATATATCACCGTGTTCTTTACTTTTCCGCATTTATCGCTTTCATCACCATAATCAGGAAAAGATAAAGATATAAACAAAACCTTCAAACAATTAACCAAAAATTACTACCAAGCATTCTCATAAAATCGAATAAATTTTATAAGACCTAATTCACCCCCCCCCCCCCCCCCCCCTCTTAGGCACTCTGAGACTTACAATTGGCATCAGAGCAAGTTATAGGTAACTTGTTCCTAAAGATCCAGAATGGCTTCCGCAAATCATCAACCAGTCTTCAGAGATGGTGGTAGTAACAACAAGCCTCCTCTATTCTGTGGTGAATATTTTGACTTCTGGAAAATACGCATGAAGGCGCATTTAGAAGCACAAGGAGAGGAAGTATGGGATGCTGTTGAAAATGGTCCATTTATCCTGATATCTGTTATCAATGGCATTGGTTCTGTAAAGCCCAAAACTGAATGGGACGACGATGATAAAAAGAAATTTCTCTATGACAAAAAGGCAATAAACCTTCTTCAAGGTGCACTCAGTATGGACGAATTTTTCCGTGTCTCGAACTGCAAGACAGCAAAAGAAATATGGGATACCCTTGTTCAAACTCATGAAGGAACGGCTGAAGTAAAAAGATCAAGGCTAAATACCTTGAGTCAAGAATATAAACTATTTCGAATGCAGCCCGGAGAATCCATTCTTGACTTACAAAAGAGATTTGTGCATTTGACAAATCACTTAAATGCTCTTGGTAAAACCTTGACAAATGATGAAATCAACTTGAAAATCCTTAGATCATTAATTAGGGAATGGCAACCAAAGGTAACAGCAATCTCGGAAAAGAAGAGTCTCTCTGCAATGACTTCCGCTACATTATTTGGCAAACTTCAAGAATATGAAACGGAACTCGGTAGACTTGAAAAACATGAAAATTTAGAGAAGAAATCCAAAGGCATTGCCTTGAAAGTTGATTCAAAGGAAAGTCAAGATAAAGATGCATCAGAGGAAGATGAAAACTTCTTGCTTTTTGTAAAAAGGTTAGGAAAATATTTTGGTCATAAAAATAATCTTCATAATGCTAACTTTGTCAAGAGGAAGAAATTTTATAATCATAAAGATAAAGAAGCCTCCACATCAACACAAGATGTCACATGTTATGAATGTGGAAAGCAAGGTCACATAAAGCCGGATTGTCCAAAACTCTCCAAGAAAAATGGATTCAAAGGCAAAAAGGAGTTCAAGAACAAAAAGGCTTATGTTGCATGGGAAGATAATGAGATAAGTTCTTCATCCGATTTGGAAAGCGAGGAATGTGCAAATCTAGCATTAATGGCTTCACATCACTCCGACAATGAAGAAGAGGTTAGTAATGAATTTAATCTTTTTGATGATGATGTTCAAGATGCTATTGATGAACTCTTGAAAGAATGCAAAAGTTTATACAAAAAGGTGTCAAATCAAGAAAAATAACTTCTAAGTTGTTTAGAAAAAATTGACACCATGACTAAAGATTTTGATCTTCAAAAACAGAATTTTATTAAAGAAAAAGAAAACTTTGCATGCTCCAAGTGTGAATCAAATGTCTTTCAAATTGTTCAATTAAAAAGAGTCATTGAACGATATGAAAAAGGACAAATAGGATTGGAAGGATTACTAAGCCAACAACGTTATCCAAATGATAAAAGGGGTCTTGGTTATGTGAATTCTAAGAAACCAAGTAACAATCCCACTATTTTTGTAAAGGCTAGTAATAGTTCCAATCCCAAGAAAGTAGAAAAGAAGCAAGTTGTTCATAATCATCAAAAGAAAAAGCCTAATGTATCGAAAAAGAAAACATTTCCTAAGAAGAAATCTTATCCTTCTAGATATAGAAGTAACTTTGAACCTACTTGTTTTTATTGTGGTATTAAAGGCCATACACCTAATGCTTGCTATGTTAGAAACTTTAGTATAGCAAGTGGGCATTATGTGTGGGTGAAAAAGGGAACTAACTATGAAGGACCCGAGGCAACTTGGGTACCTAACAAAGAATAATTTGTTTGTGTAGGTATGCTTGAAATCCACATCAAATGTTTGGTATCTTGATAGTGGATGTTCAAAGCATATGACAGGAGATGTACACCAATTTTCATATCTAGTACATAAAGCCAAAGGGTATGTCACCTATGGAGACAACACCAAAGGAAAGATTCTTAGCGTTGGAATAGTTGGCACACTTCCATCCATTCAAATTGAGGATGTTCTCTATGTTGAAGGATTAAAGCACAATCTTCTTAGCATAAGTCAACTTTGCGATAGAGGGTTCAAGATCAAATTCAACAAAGATGAATGTCTCATTATGGATGAGGCAACCAATGAGGTAAAACTCAAAGGTATAAGAACTAATAATATTTTTATGATTACTTTAGATGATTTGTCTCTGAAGGTACAATGTCTTATGGTAAACAATAATGACGCTTGGTTATGGCACAAGAGGATCGCTCACATTCACATGGAGCACTTGAACAAATTGGTTCAGCATGACTTAGTTATTGGTCTACCAAAGATGAAGTTCATCAAGGACAAATTATGTAATGCATGCCAAAAGGGCAAACAGACCAAAACAACTTTCAAATCTAAGAATGTGGTGTCTACTTCAAGACCACTACAATTGTTACACATGGATCTTTTTGGTCCATCAAGAACAAAAAGCTTCGGAGGTAATATATACGCTTTAGTCATTATTGATGATTTTTCTAGATATTCTTGGACTTTGTTTCTTGTGCATAAAAGTGATGCTTTCAAAGCCTTTAAGAAGTATGCTAAGCAAATCCAAAATGAAAAATCACTAAAGATTGTATCCATAAGAAGTGATCATGGTGGAGAATTCCAAAATGCTCAATTTGAAGAATTTTGTGAAGAACATGGTGTCTCTCATAATTTTTCAGCACCAAGAACTCCACAACAAAATGGAGTAGTTGAAAGAAAGAATAGGTTTCTAGTGGAACTTGCAAGAACAATGCTTAGTGATGCAAATCTTCCTAAATATTTTTGGGCGGATGCGGTTAGTACGGCATGTTATGTTGGAAATCGAGTTATCATTAGACCTATAATAAAGAAGACTCCATATGAACTCTTCAAAGGAAGAAAGCCAAATATTGCTCACTTTCACATTTTTGGATGCAAGTGATTTGTTCTTAATAATGACAAAGATAATCTTGGTAAGTTTGACGAGAAATCCGACGAAGGTATATTTCTTGGTTATTCGCTTTCTAGTAAAGCATATAGAATTTATAATAAAAGAACTTTAACTATTGAAGAATCTATGCATGTATCTTTTGATGAAACTAACCGCTCCAAGGAGGAAGTAGTTGTTTGTGATGATGATGATCCTATAAATTTACCCCCGGAAGATCTTTCAATTGATCAAATTAAGAAATCACCGGAAAATCAAGAAAACATTGTACAACAAGATTCAAACACCAATGATCTACCAAAAGAATGGAGAACTCATAGAGACCATCCTATTGACAAAATTATTGGTGACATTAGCCAAGGAGTATCAACAAGATTGAATCTAAAAGATGCTTGCTTAAACATGGCGTTTGTTTCTCAAATTGAACCTACCAAAGTTGATGAAGCCTTAGGAGATGATCAATGGATTATTGATATGCAAGAAGAATTAAATCAATTCGAGATAAATCAAGTTTGGGAACTTGTTCCTAGACTAAGTGGTAAACATATCATAGGTACCCGATGGGTGTTTAAGAACAAACTTGATGAAAATGGTCTAATTGTTCGAAACAAAGCAAGTTTGGTTGCCCAAGGTTACAATCAAGAGGAAGGAATCTACTTTGAAGAAACATTTGCTCCGGTTGCAAGGTTAGAAGCTATACGTCTTTTACTTGCTTATGCTTGTTCATTAAATTTTCAGCTTTTTCAAATGGACGTCAAAAGCGCATTCTTGAATGGATACATCAATGAAGAAGTCTACGTCAAACAACCCCCGGGATTTGAAGACTTCAAACATCCTTCACATGTCTTTAAGTTGAGAAAGGCTCTTTATGGCTTAAAGCAAGCACCAAGAGCATGGTATGATAGACTTAGCAATTTTTTGTGTGAAAAAGGTTTCGAAAAGGGTAAGGTTGATAAAACCTTGTTCATTAAGAGAATCCAAAGTAACACTTTATTGGTTCAAGTCTATGTTGATGATATCATTTTTGGATCGACTAACAAAGAAATGTGTGAGGAATTCTCATTGATGATGCAAGGAGAATTCGAGATGTCTATAATGGGAAAGATGAACTACTTTCTTGGACTACAAATTAAGCAACTAGAAGATGGAATCTTCATCAACCAATCTAAGTATTGCAAAGAATTATTGAAAAAGGTTGATATGGACAATTGTAAAGCCATGAATACTCCAATGGGCTCCGGTACATATGTTGATCAAGATGAATTCGGTACTTCAATTGATATTACAAAGTACAGAGGTATGATTGGTTCTTTAATATACTTGACGGCAAGCCGTCCGGACATCATGTTTAGTGTTTGTCTTTGCGCTCGCTTTCAAGCAAATCCAAAGGAATCACACCTCATGGCAGTTAAAAGGATCATGAAGTATCTTAAAGTAACAATCAATGTCGGCCTATGGTATCCAAAAGGTAGTACTTGCACTTTAATTGGTTATTCTGACGCGGATTATGCAGGTTGTAAAACTGATTGTAAAAGCACAAGTGGTACTTGTCACATTATTGGAAATGCATTAGTATCATGGGCTTGTAAAAAGCAAGCATGTGTTGCTCTTAGCACGGCCGAAGAAGAATACATAGCAGCAGGTAGTTGTTGTGCACAAATTCTTTGGCTCAAGCAACAACTCCGTGATTACGGACTTGATCTCGGATGCATTCCTCTTCGATGCGACAATACAAGTGCTATCAATATTACAAAGAATCCGGTCTTGCATTCAAGAACCAAACATATATATATTCGACATCATTTTCTCCATGATCATGTACTTAAAGGAGATGTCGAAGTCACTTTTGTGGATACTCATAACCAACTCGCAAATATCTTCACTAAACCGCTTGCTCGAGAACCTTACTTCAAAATCCGAAGAGAACTTGGTATTTTGGATGAAGGTGATATCTAATGTTTCTCTTAAGATGCATGTCTTAATTTTTAAATGTATCTATTTCACTCTTTTTCCCCATCCTTTTTGATGTTAACAAAGGGGGAGAAGAGTATGCATGTATGTTGTTTTGTTTCAAGAAATTGCAGGCCCAAATAAATATCAAACTCTCTCCAAAATTCAAAGAATCATGGACTTAGGGGGAGCATACAATTTAGGGGGAGCCTTGCATTTTCTCAACATGTTCGCTACACAAAACAACATGAACATTTCAAGAAATCGTTTTCAAGACTTGGTTGTCATCCTCAAAAGGGGGGAGAATGTAATTGCAAGCTTCTCAAGTCATATTTAAAGCATGTGTTTTGATGAAGACAACATGGACATCAAGTTTCAAAGGATGTGCAAAAAGCTTATCAACATCAAATAAAAAGTCTTGAAGATTATTGAAGAGTATTGAATAATTATTGAAGAAATCATCAAATGTCAAAATGGTATAAATAATTCTTTAAATCTTGAATATAGATGTTCACAATATGCATTCATCAACATATACATATTCCATAACTTTAACATCAAGAAAAACTTTGTTTGAAATATCTTTCAAAATGTATTTTTGAAAATAAACCTTTAGGAACCGGTTCCTCCCTAACAGGGAACCGGGTTCCAGAATTTCTCAAAAAACATGTCCCTGGATTTTGTACCAGGAACCGGGTGGTACCAATAGGGGAACCGGTTCCTGCGTGATAAATTTGAATTTCAACTTATAACATTCACTAAGAACCGGGTTCTGTCAGTGTTGGAACCGGTTCCTAGCGAACCAATGCAGCTTTTACTTTGTTTTTTGGACATTTTTCAAGTGGCATCTTTTCATGAATGCATTACAACTTTTCATATGAATTGGCATGAATGAAGAGGTTCTTACAACTTTATAAAATGCAGATTTTCTTATTTTCAAACAATGTTCAATACTTCAATTTTCAAATTAACAAATATCCTTCTTCATTAACAATTTTCTCATTTACTCACATTTGAAATTATACTTTCATGTGTTCATAATTTTATGAAACTCGCCATATACACTTTCATTATCATTTCAAGTTTCATTCATACATTGTGAACATTTATATACATTGTTGAGAATTGTTTTTATCTTGAAGAAGAAGATCAATTGAAGATTGATAAAGCTCTCCATATACTTCAAAATTAATCATTGTATTACTTAAAGATTTTCCCTTACTATCCAGGATTGTTGGAAGTAAGTGTTGTGATTTGAAGAGGATTGTTCTTCATTCACATTAGTGTTTGTTTGGTCTTAAAGGTGTTAAGAACCTTTGATAACCCTATAGGTTAGATAGTAAGCATAGGCTGTACAATCATTCTAACTATAGTGAAATCTCTTTCGTGATGGAAAGGGGACTGGAGTACTCTCGGATTGTGAGGGGAACCAGGATATATCACCGTGTTCTTTACTTTTCCGCATTTATCGCTTTCATCACCATAATCAGGAAAAGATAAAGATATAAACAAAACCTTCAAACACTTAACCAAAAATTACTACCAAGCATTCTCATAAAATCGAATAAATTTTATAAGACCTAATTCACCCCTCCTCTTAGGCACTCTGAGACTTACATGTTTTGTTTGCAAAAATGTCCAATGATTATATTGAATGAACATATGAATTTGAATATGATTAATGTTTACAAATATATGCATGAAAACAAGATTAGCATTTACTAGAGACTCTAGGAGTCGGGATAATGTTCAAGTTGACCATGAATTCCCACAAATAAATCTCCTCAGAGCTATTTTCACATGCTAATCCCCATCAGAGTTTATTTCCTCAACATAGTCTACAAGGTTTATTTCCCCAACAGAGTTTATTTCTCCAATATTGCAATTCCCCGACAAGATTCTCTTCTCCGGTCAAATATCATTCAACGTTGTCCTCCCTAGAAGAGCTAATACTAGTATTTGAAACTTGGTCAGATAGCACATCAGAGGATTATCCATCTCTTTTACTCCCATTCTCGGTATATAAGAATCAAATCCTTCAGAAAAATGAAGAATGATTGACTCCCCTTGAATGCTTCTATCCCCAAGCAAAAGTCAAAGATCCCCAGCGGAATGTCCTTAAACAAAAAGCGGAAATCCCCAGTAAAGAAGTTCTAAACAAAGTTGAAGAACTATTGTGTTCATCCCCAACAAAAAATAGGGATTTATTTTCCCCAGCCAGACATTATTACACGAAGCTACCGATACGCTCCGACGACATATTGCATCCATACATCATTCACGAAATATCATAACATATGCATATTAAACATATATACTATTATCATTTGTTTTGAGATCATCATTACAAAATACATTTCATGCATCATGACATTACATAGAACTAACTTTGTCTTTTCAGGTTAAGTTTGCAAACAGACGAATATTATCAGCAATTTAGAGACAGGTTGTAGATCAATTTCCGAAACAAGACGAGGCGAATATCTACATGACCAGATGATTTCCTTCAGATCTTCATTCTGAAAATCATTTCCTTCAAATCTTCATTCTGAAAAGCATTTCCTTCATATCTTCATTCTGAAAAGTATTTCCTTCAGATCTTCATTATGAAAAGCATTTCCTTCAAATATTCATTCTGAAAATCATTTCCTTCAATTCTTCATTCTGAAAAGCATTTCCTTCTGATCTTCATTCTGAAAAGCATTTCCTTCATATCTTCATTCTGAAAATCATTTATTTTCATATCTTCATTTTGAAAAGCATTTTCTTCAGATCTTCATTCTGAAAAGCATTTCCTTCAGATCAAGTCGAGCGTAGATTCATTCTGGTACTCCTATCAACAGTTACTTCGGATGGCATCTTTAAGCCTATCTCCGACAACACTCTATCAACTCTCCGAATGGCATCTTTAAGCCCATTAAAGCAGTATAATTAACCAACAATGTAACTTCATGCACATGTGAGTGCAAATTTCTGGGGCACTTATAAGTGTTCAATCCTCTTCCACCTTCGGATCACGAATGATGGGCATGCCAATCTAACTCTTCAGGTTTAAGAAGATTGAACAGGGGCAGCTGTTGTACCCCAAAATTTTCCCTCCTATTTTCAATACAAATTATTTCAAGATACTTCCTCATGCTCATGAAGGTCTCAAACACTCAAGACTACTCAAGAGTTGACCAAGCAAACGCTCCTCCTAAGCAGTGACCTACAACTAGGGTTTTACTTTTCTCAAAGGAAATTGGACTTCTAATGCCTCAAGTGGATTTAATTGTTTCTCATATGCTTAAAATAATCCTCATGCCAAGTTTCAAGCCTTGCAACATAATTTTGCTCAGTCAACTACTCAGATGATTAAAAATCAACTATATTGGACAAAAAGTCAACTTTAACCAATTTATAGTCAAACTTCAAAAATTTTAGTCAACATAAAGATTTTGAACTCACATTCATCATTTGATAAAGGTTTTACCATGATTCATAAATAAAACTCAAGATTCATCAAAAGTCAAAAGTTACTAAATTAAGGTTTTCTTAAGGAGAAGTCAACTGAACTTTGACCAAGCATAAATTTTACATACTTCATCATAAAATTCTCAATGAAAGCCCATTTTTATGGAAATATAATTCTCTACAACTTTGTCTCTCTAATCTCAAGGCCAAAAATGCTTCATTTGAGAGATACGAGCCAAAACATTACATGTCATTTTAAAAGTCAACAAAAAGACACCTTTTGTCAAAGAAATTTATATCAAGTTAAACTCTCCAAATGAAAAAATGACCAACATAAAGATTGTAGTTGGCATCTTGAGGTTTCTAAAAAGTCAAAGATCATCTTCATATCATAAAAATTGAGTGAGATATGATTTATGCAAGATTGGGAAATTTTGAGAGAATGTATGAAGTTCAATGTGAGGAAACTTGAATTTTTGGACTAATGGGCCTATCTTTTAAAGTCCAAACGTGTTCTTGACCTAATAATGGACCTCTAAGTCCATTCATTCATCACCTTAATTTTTATTTCATTTATTTTGATTTTTAATCATTTAAATTCAAAATTAAATTAAATAAATATCAAGTGAAGGTGTAAGGCATAAAAGGCTTAAGAACTAATTTTTCTAGAGGCCCAAGGTCACACTACGAACCGTGTAGACCTATTCTTGAATCAAATCTTTATGGTTTTGTATGATTTCAATCAATTTTCAAACAAAATCAAAAGATATGTTTTACATGATGTCCAAGCCCATCTCTTAACCTAATCTTTTCCACTATATATACTCATCATATTAAGACCAAAAGGACACGAAAAAGCTACTCAAGAAATAAGGATTTGGAGGTCGAAATTTGCAAGGAAAGGTTGAAATCGAAATCCAACTTTCAGCCATCCTCAAGGAAAGTCATCCATTTCAATCAATCCCTGAGGTATCATAGAATAAGTCTTGATCATTCTTGATGATCAAAGAGGCCTAAAACCTGTATTCCATGCATAATCAGTTTTACATATTTGTGAGATTCATATTTTAGTTTTTATGAGGCTTTGACCTAAACTAACAATTTCAATGTGTCCCTGAGAATAAATAATGTAGGTTTGATCCTTTGCATGAGGCCCATGACGCCAGAATAATTCATCACCATTATTGAACTGTTTTAATTTTTTTCATCGTATCTCCTTGTACAAGCTGAATTAGCCAAAAATAATGCCACCATTGGATTCAAAAGGGTCGCTTTAGGGGGTTATGGTCCTTCTTACTCTCTAACGCGTGTTGTTTGTGCAGGTTGAGAAACGAGCTCACCGGAGAAGACGATTGAAGCTAGGGCTTCGGCACCTCTCCGATCCACCTGCTTATAATATATTTATTTGTTTTGTTTGTATAACAGGTTGGAAGCGTAACACGGTTGGTTAAGGAGAAGGCATGTAACATTAAGGGTGTGGGTTCGATCCCTGCGTCTTGCAATTTTTTTTTTGCTAATTTTCAAACTAACGCATGTTTCATATATATTGTGCAATTCCTATTTCCATACATCAACAGGCGCTTGGCCTAGTGGCAAGCAATGGAGTGTGAAGCCAGGAGGGCGTGGGTTCAACACCCACCTCATGCAGTTTATTTTTGCCCTATTTTCTTTTAACCTAATTTCATTTCTTTTTCTTTTCTAACCCTAAATTAATTAATTAATCATCTTTCTTTTGTAAATATTAAAATCAATTAGAATTTAGGTTATTAATTATTATCACTTAAATTATTTTCTACAAAAATCATAAAAAACATTTTAACATTCTCTTTCTATTTTCCTATTTCTTTTATTTATCTTCATAGATCAAATGTATAGGACACAATCTCTATTGTAATAGTGTAGATTTACTTTGCACATTTTTCCTATTATATAACTGCCCACAGGATGTAATAGCATAAATTTAATTCTCGCATTTTCTATACCTACGTATCTCTCCCAAAGCCATGTAATAGCTTAGGTTTACATTCCACAATTTATTTTTTCTGTACATATTTAACTGCTAATAACTAGGGTTTATATGGCAAGATTAAAAATAATATAGAAAACCCTAATTCTCAAGACTAAATAACTGAAATCAATACACTCTTCGCACTTGCACCTCTAGGGTTTCCTCTCTTGTTGCCTTACAAAATATTGGTCACGTCCCTTGAAAGTGGGGATACTTTAGCAAAAGATCCTCGATCAAATCATCATGACCTTTTCAAATAAAGATCATAGTCCTTCGATGACCCTTCGAGCCGCCTATAAAATGATCTAGTCCCTTTAAGTTGCCTGCAAAATGATGATAGTCCCTTCGATACAATTGCTAAAGTATCCTTACATGTTGCCTTCAATGACCATACGATAACCTTACGCATGTCCCTTCACATCCAATAGATAGGGCTACCTACCAACTAATGGTACAGATAGTACTATCTCTAAAGGAGAAGGAAAATAACAAGAAAGACCTTTAGTGGATAAGAACTCCTAATTGTTTACTCACAACCTTTCCAAAATATTTTTCACATCACTTTCAAAGCAACAAATATTTTCAAAAACACTTTGTAAACATTCTTGAGGACTGATACAAGAATCATTACAAAGTTAGCCTTACATTGGTAATTTCAAAATATTTTCAAACAAATCACACACATACAAAGCAAGTTTTTTTTTCCAAAAGTGAGCTAAGCAATTAAGAGCCCGTAGATAAGTACGGGTGAAAAGGGTGTTAACACCTTCCCTTTTCATAACTTATCCCCCGACTCAAAATATATAAAAGGTCTTTCATGTTATTTTCACCTTTCCTAAATATTGGATAAAAGAAAAGTCGATGGCGACTCTTACTATCCGCACATTTGGATAAAACCCAAAAAGCCAGTTCTCCCACCGTATTACACCTGAGTCGAATGCTATGGTAAGGATTTTAGCCTATATGGCCGAAAATAGGAAAAATTAGGCCTTAGAAGCTGGAAGTGTTTCAAATATGGCGCCTGAAGCCATTATGGTGGAAAAGCTTAGAGAACCAACCCAAACAACAACTTCAGAAAGCCAGAGGCTTGACTGCATATATGAAGAAGAGCCTTTGGGGTTTGAGAAAGACCCAAGAGATAATAATTTGAAGATGCAAGCACAAGATCCATTGGAGGAAGTTGACCTAGGTGATGGCACGACTAAGTGAATTACATACATCATCACCAAGATCGATTGTGAGATGAAAGATCAAGTAATCAAATTGCTTAACAAATTTAAAGACTGCTTTGCATAGGATTACAATGAGATTCCTGATTTGAGAAGGGAAATGGTAGAAATTAGACTACCCATAAATCCAGGAAAGTGAACAGTCAAAGAAATGCCAAGGAGGTTTGCACCAGAGGTGCAGTCAAAAATAAAAACGGAGATCAAACAGTTGTTGAAGAACAGATTCATCAGGACATCCATGTATGTTGAATGGTTAGCCAATATAGTTACTGTAGTAAAGAAAAATGGAACTGTAAGAATTTGCATATATTTTAGGGATTTAAATAAAGCCACTCCAAAGGAAGAATACCCAATACATGTGGCAGAAATGTTGGTCCATTCGGCTGCAAGATATGCATATTTAAGTCTTTTGGATGGATATTCAGGCTACAATCAAATTTTTATTGCTGAGGAAGATACCCACAAAATTGCATTTCGATGCCCTGGGGCACTGGGCACATATGAGTGGGTAGTCATGCCTTTTGGCTTGAAAAACGTCGGGGCTATTTATCAAATGGAAATGAACTCAATGTTTCAAGATTTCATAGAAACCTTCATGCAGGTGTACATTGACGATATTAAAATTCCCTCAGTGGTTGGTCATTTGGACCACCTTCTACAGTCTTTTGTTAGAATAAGGGAATATGGATTAAAAATGAATCCATTAAAATGTGATTTTTGTGTTCGTGCAGGAGATTTTCTGGGTTTTATAGTACACGGGAAGGGTATAGAAATCAACCCGAACAAAACCAAGGCAATCAGATATTCCTACTGAATATTACTGAGTAATGATGTATGATATATTGGTAGATGTTGAAGAACATAGGCTAGCAGCATTAGATACTTTGTTAAGGAAGAAAGAACAAGTAGAAAGTGCTTATAATAAAAGGGTGAATGCCAAGGCATTCGTCCTTGGAGATATGGTTTGGAAAGTAATCCTACCTATGGATAGAAGGGATAAAGTCCTGGGAAAATGGTCACCATTTTGGGAAAGACCATTTCGAGTAGTGCAAGTTTTTTCCTGTTAGAACAAGTTTGGTTCTGATCATATCTCAGAGTTTTGATGATAAAAATAAAATATATTTTGTATAATTGATACTATGATGAGCATATTTCTTTGTTTCAGATAATGTTCTGACTGAAGTATTTTCTAAAATGAAAATCATTTTACGTGCTGAGCTGAATAAAAATGAAGAAGTTCTTTGATGAAAGAACTATTTATTTAGCCAAGTTCTGACGCGGGCTCTGATAAGAGGAAATTTAAAGCATCCTCTAATCTTAGCAAGTTTCCATGCAAACTTTGTTCAGAAGTATTTTGCAAGCAAGCTCTGATGAGAACTTATTTGCAAGCAAATTCTGAAGCAAGATCTGAAGCAAGTTCTGAAAGATTAAAGAAGCAAACAGTCTTGTCAAGTTTCAGGAAACAAGCTCTGACAGTGCCGTTTGTTCATTTAATGCAAAGACGGCTAAATCACTCAAGTGTCTCTACGCTAGTTCATTGAAAACAACAATAATGCAAGCTAACACGCAAACATTAATTTCTCCTCACTTTTGAAGGCAGTAACGGTCGTTTTCCTCATGCTATAACTAGAAGATCATTTATTGCAAGCCAACTACCCAACTAACGTGAAAATTATTCTGCTGCTCACAAACATTTGGTTATTTTCTCAAGTGCAAAACTTATCTTAGTGATAAATCACAACTTGTGATATAGCTTTATAAGAAGCAATTTGTTTCACTATTGTAAAGATTTAATTCTTGTATTTGTTCCTTGAGAGACCAAGCTTGGTCAGATTTCTCAAGAAGGCTAGGACTAGTTTGAGTCTTAGTGGTGTTAGTCACTTGTAAGTTTACTTGTGCTTTGTATTGTTAGTCACAACAGTTTGGTTGTGTGATTGTAATCTGTTTGATTATAGTGAATTAAGTCCTTGTTGAGAAAGGTGAAATCACCTTGGCGGGTGGACTGGAGTAGTTTGAGTTCAAACGAACCAGGATAAAAATAATTATGTCTTTCCATTATTGTTGAGTTAGTAAGAAAAAGAAAAAGGAAAAACTTATTCAACCCCCCTTCTAAGTGTTTTCGCACCCTTCAATTGGTATCAGAGCTTGACTCTGAGCGCAAACACTTAACAGTGTCAAAAAAATATCCAGAAGGAAAACACTATGGCAACTAAACAAAACAACAATAACTACACCAAACCTCCAGTGTTTGATGGAGAAGATTTTGAATATTGGAAAGATAGACTAGAAAGTTTCTTTCTAGGTCATGATGCTGATTTATGGGATATGGTCTTAGATGGTTACACACATCCTATAGACTCAGAAGGAAACAAGATTGATAGAAAGAATATGGATAGACAACAAAAAGCAGATTTCAAAAATAACCACAGAGCTAGAAATATCTTTTTAAACGCTATCTCTAAAATGGAATATGAGAAGATCACAAATAGAGATACAACACATGACATGTTTGAGTCTCTCAAAATGACTCATGAAGGAAATGCTCAAGTAAGAGAGACTAAAGTTATGGCTCTCATCCAGAAGTATGAAGCCTTCAAAATGGAAGAAAGTGAATCTATAGAAGCTATATTCTCAAGGTTCCAAACTCTGATCGCTGTCCTGAGAGTTCTGAACAAAGGATACACCAAGGCAGACCATGTTAAGAAGATTATCAGAAGTTTACCTAGAAGACGAGCACCTATGGTTACTGCATTCAAAGTATCAAAAGATTTGAACAATGTGTCTCTTGAAGAACTCATCAGCGCTTTAAGAAGTCATGAGATAGAACTTGATGAACACGAGCCTCAGAAGAAAGGTAAGTCTGTTGCCCTTAAATCTATTAAAAAATTTGAAACTAATGCTTTTCAGGCAGAAGAAGGAAACTCTGAAGAATCTGCATCAGAAGAAGATGAACTATCCTTGCTCTCCAGAAGGATCAACCAGATGTGGAAGCACGGTCAGAAGAAGTTCAGGAACTACAAGAGGTCAGAAGATAAACCAGAATCTTCTGGACATAAGAAGTCAAACAGAAGAGAGATAATCTGCTATGAATGTAAAGAACCAGGACACTACAAGAGTGATTGTCCAAAACTACAAAGAGAAAGACCAAAGAAAAAGTTTGGTAGAAAGAAAGGCATGATGGCCACCTGGGACAATCCAGAATCTTCTGAAGATGAATCTGACTCAGAAGATGAGAACGCCAACCTAGCTCTTATGGCTACCACAACAGATGACTCAGACTGTGAGTCAGAACCAAAAGATGTATTCTATGAATTTACTAGAGCTGAACTTGCAGAAAGTTTATCAGAACTTCTTGAAAACTACAGTCAACTCAAAATCAAATACAAGAAACTCAAAAAGAGTCTTGCATATGATCTTAAGAAACTTAAAACAGAAAACTCTGAACTCAAAGAAAATAATTTTAAACTCAAAGAGGAAATTCAAAAAGTTCAAAAAAATTCTATTTCAGATTCTGCGTCAAGTTTAAGAGATATTCTTAAAGAATATGACTCTAGTTTTCAAACTTTTCTTGATAAAAGCATAGATAGAAGAAAAATGGCTTCAATGATCTATGGAGTTAGTGGAAACAACAGAAGAGGAATTGGGTATGAAACTCCCAAAGGGAAGGAAACATATATACCAAAACTTGTTGTTAAGATGGCTTTCACATATAAACCTCTAAACAAACAATTTAGTTTTGGGCACACACATGATATTAAATACACATCTCACTCTGGAATTTTTTATGCTAATCCAAAGTTCAAACAGAACTTTAGAAACTCTAACCAAAAAGGACCCAAAAATATATGGGTACCTAAGGAGAAGATAATATATGTTGCAGATGTCCTTAAAAGCTCAGTTGAAACACCAGTCATGGTACCTGGGCTCTGGATGCTCACGACACATGACAGGAAGAAAGTCTATGTTCCAAAACCTGGAATTTAAATCTGGAGGAGACGTCAAATTTGGAAGTAATCAGAAAGGAAAGATTATTGGTTCTGGAACCATTGGAAATGGTAACCTTCCTTCTATCTCTAATGTTATGTTAGTAGAAGGATTAACGTATAACTTGCTGCCCATAAGTCAATTAAGTGACAACGGTTATGAAATTATCTTTAATCAAAATTCCTGTAGAGCTGTTAGTAAAAATGATAGAACAATCCTCTTTTCTAGCAAGAGAAAGAACAACATCTATAAAATTGATTTGTCAGATCTTAAAACTCAGAATGTAAAATGCCTTTTGTCTGTTAGCGATGAGCTATGGGTGTGGCACAGAAGATTGGGACATGTCAGCATGAGAAAAATCTATCAAATAAATAAACTGAATTTAGTCAGAGGACTTCCCAATCTGAAGTTCAACTCAGAAGCTCTGTGCGAAGCATGTCAAAAAGGAAAATTTTCAAAACCTTCTTTTAAATCAAAAAATGTTGTTTCTTCCTATAGGCCATTAGAACTACTTCACATTGATCTGTTTGGGCCAGTTAAAACTGCATCCATCAGAGGCAAGAAGTATGGATTGGTCATTGTTGATGACTATAGCAGATGGACATGGGTTAAGTTTTTAAAACACAAGGATGAGTCACATTTTGTGTTCGTTGACTTTTGTAACCAAGTGCAAAATGAAAAAGATTTTAGAATTATAAAATTTAGAAGTGATCATGGAGGAGAATTTGAAAACCATTATTTTGAAAAATATTTTAAAGAAAATGGTATTGTTCATAATTTCTCTTGTCCTGGAACTCCCCAACAAAATGGAGTTGTAGAATGAAAGAATAGAACTTTACAAGAAATGGCCAGAACCATGATTAATGAAACAAATATGGCTAAGCACTTCTGGGCAGAAGCAGTGAACACATCATGTTATATTCAGAATATAATCTCTATAAGACCTATTCTTGAAAAGACTCCCTATGAATTGTGGAAAAACAGAAAACCCAACATTTCATATTTTCATCCCTTTGGATATACTTGCTTTATTCTAAATACTAAAGATAATCTGAACAAGTTTGATTCCAAGGCACAAAAGTGTTCTCTGCTTGGATATTCTGAACGCTCAAAAGGATATAGAGTATACAACACAAAAACTCTGATTGTTGAAGAATCAATCAAAGTCAGGTTTGATGATAAGCTTGGCCAACAACAACCAAAACAGATTGATATTTCTATAGGTACAGAAGATCATCTGTCAAACTCTGAAAAGTCAGAAGCAAAGGACAACTCAGAAGATCCTCCTCTTGATAATGCTCTGGATAATCTCAGAATCTCTGAACAACCCTCTCAGAAAAGGTTTCCCAGAATCTCTTCAGCTCATAAAAAAGACGTGATTATTGGAAAGAAAGAAGATCCCATCAGAACAAGATCCTCCCTCAGAATCAATGAAGAATCATTGTTTGGATTGGTATCTCTGATTGAGCCAACCTCTATTGATGAAGCTCTGGAAGACAATGATTGGATCCTAGCTATGCAAGATGAACTCAATCAATTTTCCAGAAACGATGTGTGGGATCTAGTTCCAAGACCTAAAGGATTCAATATTATAGGAACTAAATGGGTATTCAGAAACAAATTAAATGAGCAAGGAGAGGTGGTTAGAAACAAAGCACGACTGGTTGCACAAGGTTATAGTAAACAAGAAGGAATTGATTATAATGAAACCTTTTCCCCAGTCGCCAGGTTAGAATCAATTAGATTATTAATTTCTTTTGTTGTTCAAAATAACATTTCATTATATCAAATGGATGTTAAAAGTGAATTTTTAAATGGTTATATAGAAGAAGAAGTTTATGTCCATCATCCTCCGGGCTTTAATGACTCAAAATATCCAGAACATGTTTTTAAACTAAAAAAGTCTTTATACGGTCTGAAACAAGCTCCCAGAGCTTGGTATGAACATTTGAGTAATTTTCTTTTAGAAAAGGATTTTACCATAGGGAAAGTGGACACAACTTTATTCAGAAAAACATTTAAAAATGACATTTTAATTTATCACATTTATGTTGATGATATTATTTTTGGAACCTCTAATATCTCTCTTGGAAAATAATTTGCTGAGACCATGCAGGATGAATTTGAGATGAGCATGATGGGAGAATTAAAGTTCTTTCTGGGAATACAAATAAACCAGACTCCAAAAGGTACTTACATACATCAGACGAAGTATGTTAAAGAACTTCTGAAGAAATTCAAGATGTCAGAAAGTAAAGATGCAAAGACACCAATACATCCTACATGCATTCTGGGAAAAGATGAGGTAAGTATGAAGGTAGATCAGAAACTCTACAGAGGTATGATTGGATCCCTTCTCTATCTGACTGCATCTAGACCTGATATATTATTCATCGTATGTTTATGTGCTAGATTCCAATCAGATCCTAGAGAATCTCACTTAACTGTTGTTAAGCGAATTCTGAGGTATCTGAAAGGTACTACTAATCTGGATCTCTGTTACAGAAGATCAAAAGAATTCAGACTAGTAGGTCATTGTGATGCTGACTTTGCTGGAGATAGAATTGAACAAAAGAGCACCTCTAGAAGTTGTCAGTTTCTGGGTGACAACCTTATCTCTTGGTACAACAAGAAGAAAGCTACCATTACACTTTCAACAACAGAAGCTGAGTATATATTTGATGCTAGATGTAGCTCTCAGATGATCTGGATGAAAAGTCAGCTAGAAGATTTTAATCTCTATGAAAGTAAGATTCCTATCTTCTGTGAGAATACCTCTGCAATTTGTCTTTCTAAAAATACCATTTTGCATTCTAAAGCAAAACACATAGAAATTAAATATCATTTTATAAGGGACTACATTCAGAAAGGAATTTTAAATTTAAACTTTGTAAACCCAGACCATCAATGGGATGATATTTTTACCAAACCCCTTTCTGAAGATAAATTTAAATTCATTCTGAAAAATATTAGTATGGAATTTTGTCCTGAATAAAATTGTATTTATCTTATGTGATTGCTTTCCGAATATTCTGAAATGAATGTTCTGATAAATAACTCTTCAGAAGTTAGAAGAGAAGTTACATAAGAAACTATATATAAAGTTCTGAAATGTTCTAACGTTTCATTACAAGTATAGTTCAGCAGTTCATTATCTCATGTAACCTTCGGGAGATGAACATGTGTTGTATTTCTGAAAGGTCACGCGTGCTATGCTATTGACGCCGTTCCTAGGTAACTGTTATGATTTTTTCAAAATCCCACGCTTTCCCATCATTGACGATGTCATTAAATGCTAGTAATGATTAAAAAAAAATTAATTAATTTTTTTAAAATTCCTTTTACAGTTTTATTTAAAAACTTTTTTTTTCAAAGTTTAACTATAAATACTTTTGTAAAACCCCTTTCTCACTTTTTACCTTCTCTTTCAAATTTCAAAACCGTCTCTGTGTATTTTCTGCAACCCATTTTCTTTCATCTCAACCTAAGTTCTCTAATGGCTTCATCTTCTACTCCTTCCGGAAGCACTCAAGCAGAACAATACATCATCCCTGAAAGAACCATTCTTATTCCAGTTGACAGTTTAGAAGTAATCAGTGAATTAATGGTGGACTTTGAAAACCTAAAGGAAAATGGGTTTGACCTTCTTCCTGCAGTGGAATTTCAAGGATGGGGAAATTTCTTTGATCGTCTTGTTGGCCCTGTATTTCCACATCTTGTAAAGGAATTTTTGATTCATGCCATTGCATCTCCAAAGGTTATTCTCTCGTTCGTAATGGGTAAGGAAATTTCAATCATTGAAAATCTCATCAGGAGGTTACTGGGTTTTGAAGGCAATGGAGTCACTGGAATCTCAAATGGTAGAATGGATATGTCAAGAGTTCATGCTGAAATTTTTACAACTGGGAAAGCTTCATCAAAAGTCAGAGACTTGAAGAATCAGTACAAGATCTGGGCTAGAATCATTCATGGCTGCATTCATCATAGAAAGGAAACAAGTTCTCCTGACTATATAAATGCTGACCAGCAATACCTTCTGTTCTGTCTGGGAACGAATGTAAATATTGATTTACCCTACCTTCTGTTTGATCACCTCTGGACACATATCAAGGAAACAAGGGAAGCAGAAAGAGTGAAGAACTCTAGATCCAAAATGAATTGGATTCCAATGGGAAGGTTGAATTCATACATTTTGACAGAGAATGGTCTGATTGCACATTTGGACGAAGCAAACCTGCTTGGGGAGTTAGAGCCTACGTGTGGGAAAGCTCTGACAGGAAAGAATCTAGTGAAGAGAAAGATAATTGATAAACTGCTGGTGGAACCTACCCCTTACGTATCAGCTACCGTTACCAGAAGAAGAATTCCAATTGCTAACTTTCCACTTTTCAACTCAGGAGATCACCCTCGTATCATTCTGCATTACATTCAAATTTGCAAAGAAAGTGGAACTCCAATTGATCCTTCCTGGCTTTAAGGTAGAAATGAGCAGCTCCAGATGTTGTCTTCCAGCAGCCAATGAAAAGGAAAGCAGTTGAAGGACCCTCTTCTAGACCCCAGAAGAAGAAGAAGAAGAAGAAATCAGGTACACCTTCTGAGACTATTTCTGTTTATGATTCTGTACATATATCTACATCTGTTGAACCTCAAACATTAGGTGACATAGATGTAGACATAGATTTAACCATTCCCTCTGAACCTCTTTCTACAAACCCTCTAATAGATCAAGTTTTATCAGACTTAAGTGATTTTAACTCTGATGACTCTCTTGAATCCCAAACACAACCATCTCAAACACATATCTCACAAAATAATCCTGATGAAAACTTTTCTCAAACACCTCCCAGACCTTTATCACCAAGACTTTTTGAATGGTATGATGGCTCTTGGAGAATACCTGGAATAAACGTACATCTGGCCATGCAAAAGCCACCTTTCACCCTACCCTATGAGAATATCTTTGCTATGAACAGAACTTAACCACAAAATCCTCCCCCCACTGCTGAAAACACCATCATCATTTCTCCTGGCGTCACACCACCCATATCTCCAGAACTTCCAACACCTAAATCACCAACGCTTTCACCTCCTCAATCTCCACAACATACCCTCTATCCATCAGCAACACCTGAACCATCGGAAAATCCTGACCACACAGCAACAATGAACCATCTGAAACTCTTGAACCATCAGCAACACCAAAACAATTAGAAACTCCTGAACCAACTGGCATTCTGAAAATTGTAGTTGATTTTGAATCCCTACAATTTCTGAAAAATAAAACCTACAAAAAGGTTGTTCACAAACCTATCCAGCCAGATCTAAATGTATGTTTTCAGAATTTTATAACAGAAGTACAAGCTTGGATAGACCTATTGAAGGCAGACTGCACCAACAACGTGAACCCAGCAACAACAGATCTTCTGTGGGAAACGTTCAGACGAACATTAGATGATGAATCACTGAAATGGAAAGACATGTGTCATTCTCAAGTGCTTGAGAATTTCTCCAAACATCTGCATGCCTTCCAATCAGAAGCTGTTGATACTTGGGACAAGAAGTCTAATCTGCTGATTGCCAATGCTCCTACTGATCAAATGGAAATTTTAGAAAATGAGTCTGAAGATGCCTCTGAAGATTCAAATCCTCTAGCAATAATTATGTTTAATCAACCTTCTGCTAAAGCTGCACCAGAACGTGTGCCAACTCTTATGGTTGATCTGGGCACTCTTCTCTCAAATATTGTTCGTTCTGACTCAGCTGTTTCTAAACCAGAGGTTATATATGCTGAAGCTACTTCATCTTCTGCTCCTACTTTACTGGTTATGGATACTCTGAACGAGCTTAAGAAGGAAAATAAAGCTATTCATGAGCACTTGGACAAACAGGATGAGACAAACAAGGAAATCATAAATTGGATGAAGAAGCAAGAGGAATCTTCATCAAAAATCAAGAATCTTCTTTTGTCTCTTGTTTCTATAAAATTTAAGTGTCATTCTATTTCTAGTTTTTTCTTTTGTACCTATGAATCTTTTTATAAAAACCTTTTACGTTCTTTAATTCTTTTTATACTTTTTGACTATGACAAAAAGGGGGAGAAAATGAGTATTTTGATCTAATCTTTGATTAACAGTTATGGGACTAAGTCTCAAACATTACTAACAAAATACAAAGATTTCTTTCTCTGTTTAAAGAATTTTGCAGGTATCACTAAACTCTGGAAGTTTAATCATCTAAACATCATCTTCAAAAGACTTGATGAAGAAATCCTAAAAGAAAAATCTCAAAGCTCTGAAGAAAAATCTCAGGAAGTTTTTCTTATACATCTATTTTTTTTCAAAAAGAAATATTTATTTCAGGGGAGATTCTTATCTCTTGTTCAATTTTTTCAAAACCTAAATATTTTTGTCATCACCAAAAAGGGGGAGATTGTTAGAACAAGTTTGGTTCTGATCATATCTAATAGTTTTGATGATAACAATAAAATATATTTTGTATAATTGATACTCTGATGAGCATATTTCTTTGTTTCAGATAATGTTCTGACTGAAGTATTTTCTAAGATGAAAATCATTTTACGTGTTGAGCTGAATAAAAATGAAGAAGTTCTTTGATGAAATAACTATTTATTTAGCACAAGTTCTGACGCTGGCTCTGATAAGAGGCAATTTAAAGCATCCTCTAATCTTAGCAAGTTTCCATGCAAACTCTGTTTAGAAGTATTTTGCAAGCAAGCTCTGATGAGAAGTTATTTGCAAGCAAATTCTAAAGCAAGATCTGAAGCAAGTTCTGAAATATTAAAGAAGCAAACAGTCTTGTCAAGTTTCAGGAAACAAGCTCTGACAGTGTCGTTTGTTCATTTAATGCAAAGACGGCTAAAGCACTCAAGTGTCTCTACGCTAGTTCATTGAAAACAACAATAATGCAAGCTAACACGCAAACATTAATTGCTCCTCACTTTTGAAGGCAGTAACGGTCGTTTTCCTCATGCTATGAATAGAAGATCATTTATTGCAAGCCAACTACCCAACTAACAGGAAAATTATTCTGCTGCTCACAAACACTTTGTTATTTTCTCAAGTGCAAAACTTATCTTAGTGATAAATCACAGTTTGTGATATAGCTTTCTAAGAAGCAATTTATTTCACTATTGTAAAGATTTAATTCTTGTATTTGTTCCTTGAGAGACCAAGCTTGGTCAGTTTTCTCAAAAAGGCTAGGACTAGTTTGAGTCTTTGTGGTGTTAGTCACTTGTAAGTTTACTTGTGCTTTGTATTGTTAGTCACAACAGTTTGGTTGTGTGATTGTAATCTGTTTGATTATAGTGAATTAAGTCCTTGTTGAGAAAGGCGAAATCACCTTGGCGGATGGATTGGAGTAGTTTGAGTTCAAACGAACCTGGATAAAAATAACTGTATCTTTCCATTATTGTTGAGCTAGTAAGAAAAAGAAAAAGGAAAAACTTATTCAACCCCCCCCCCCCCCCTTCTAAGTGTTTTCTCACCCTTCTTTTCTAACAATGCTTATGAGTTTGAGGAGGTCACACCAGAAGGTCAAATACTACGAGTAAATGGCAAATACTTAAAGAGGTATAGGCCTATGTTGCAAGAAATTTAAATAAACGAAGGACAAAATTCATTTCATAATGAAAGGGCCACCAAGAGGCTTGGAATGTAAATTAAGCATTACAAAAACTATGGAAAGACTAAATACATAGTACATGTGAAATCAAAACGACTAAAAAGGCATGTTATTCTTGAGGGTTATATAGCATTCTTGAGCAAGTTCCAGACGAGCATTGGTTAACAAAATAGATGTGTCAAGGTTGGCCAGTTCAATATCCAATGCACCAACACGCTACAGATGAGCGACCCAAACAAGAGCTTTGTTATTCAATGCTTGTTCAGGTGTGTAAAACCCAACAACTTGCAAAGTCTTTACCTCATTAATTTACTTCTCCATCCCTTCAATTTGCTGCTTCAACACTATGATTTGCTGTTGCCATTGGGAGATATTGTTGGCCCTAGTGTTGAAGTATGTTTTTTCTTTGTCAAAAGTTGTCTTCAATTATTCACTAGAAACCATAGAAGAGTTCAAGAAATTCAATTCAATAGTGTGTTCTTTCTCCTTAAGAAGATGTTTTTCATTGATCTCTTTCTTTTCGGACAAGTCGACTAAAAGTTGTTCAAGGAAGGTAGACGCCTCAACCAAAAATTTGAGGACCAAAGGTGAAGTAGCTTGAACGTAAACTTTCTTCAACATCCTCTTTAATCTTGGCGCCATCAGAAGGGTACACCTTTAAATTGGTGATCAAATCAACATGGAAAATAATGATTTTGAGATGATTAAGAACTTCTTCTTGAGTCCTAAGAGAAGAGATGCCTCCAGATGCAGTAGAAGTGTTAGAGCCTCCATCAGTCGAACGGTTCCTAGCATTCACCAAAAATTTCAACTACTCAAAGAGGATGTTTTTACTTAGAGAAACAACTTGTTGGGGAGACATGGTGGTGATTGCAGGAATCACGTTGAGAGTGGTCGAAATGGTGCCAAAAGATGAAGTTCTTAAGGAGTCACTTTTTTTGTTTGGGAAGGATTTTGGTTGGTAGTTGTGGTGACACCAACAATAACAACAACATGTTCAGGACCCTTTAGGCCACCATCTTATGTATCCTCCCCTAGACTTTCATTATTGTCGTCATCCTGTAATCCTTCATTGATGGGAGAATATTCAGAAGTATCCTGAGTGACAAGAGAGTTGAGGTCGCTCCCAGAAGGCTCACTATCAGTCAAGACCATGGTTGGTTTCTTTTTGGTCTTGGAAGATTTCAAGACAATCTTAGTGGGGCGTTTTTTAGGTTTAACTTCCAGTCGCTGAAACAAATAATGAAAGTAATAACTTCTTAAAGGAGAGCCTGATTATACAAAAAGAAAATAAAAAGGAAATTGAAGAGATGAAAGGGGTATTTATACCATCAACAAAACAAACATTTGGGAAGTGGGAAAAATGTGGCTACATGACTAGGCACGTGTCAGGCAGGTGGTGATTGATTGGAGAAGTTAGTGAGTTAGGGGCCAAGTTTATCCTAGGAAGTTGAAGCAAAAAAGTAGGGAAGTGGTTGTGTGATCGCAGACGTAACATTTGAGGGAAAAGTTCATGATTACGATGACATCACTTCACACTAAGAGAAGAGGATTAAAATGTCCCTTTTTGTTCTTTCTGTCGAAAAGGACATTTTTGGGGGCAATTTGTTGGCTAGGATTTTTCACACATATTAAAATCCAACCAAAATCCAAAAAGGTGCTTTGAGAACTTTGAATTATGAGAAGTCGATCGAGAAAGATTTCATAAGTAGTCAATTAGGCTTGTGGATGCAGTCGACCACAAAGAGGCCTCATGAGGAATCGATTGGACCCAGGAACGTTAAAAAGCCCAGAGAGTACATAACTAGCAAAGCAAAGTGTTATGAATGAAGAACATGGGTTCGATAGCAGGAATGTAGAATGTGGGATTATGGAGAGAAGTTACCAGAGACACGTGGCGTACAAGGAAGTGAAGCCTGCTAGAAAGTAGTTATTTTTTCATATATAATTAAAAAAGCACTTAGTGCATAGTGTAAGGGGTTCAAACTTTTACATTCCTATACGCTAGTCACTTAGAGTACCTAAGCAAACGAGCGAAACGAGTCAAGTTAGGGCAATGTACGTTTAAATCAACCTATTTTCAACTATTTTGATGTTATGTCATTTATATTTACGATTTAAAACGTATTTTTTTTTATTTTACAAGTCTTTCTTTATTTCTTATAAACTCGTTTGACACAAGTTGAATGAATCTTTTTGAACATACTTTGTGAAAACACTCGAAAACTTAAGCATGGTACTGAGATTACCTGGTCGATCTTTCCATTAAACTTTTTGTTAAGAGACTAGTTTTGTTTACCAAAACCAGAGGTAAACAACTGGCAAAAGGATCTCTTGGGGAAACAATTGGAGAGTAGTCAAGTGGAGAAACTGAGGAGAAATAAGATAACAATGGGAGATGATGCGAGTACATGGAACAAGGAGAAGGGTGAGAATGTTAAGATTTCTCTTATTTGCAATATGTTGTACCCAAAAATTTTCCATCCCATTTTACTCAAGGAATTCTCATCAAGGTCCTCAATTTCTCAAGGTTGACCAAGAATTGATCAGACAAATTCTCCTCCTAAGCAATGGCCTTCCAACTAGTTTCACTTTTCCCAAGGTGTGTGAGCTTCAAAGGTCTCAAATGTTTTCCATGGTCCTAATATGTCTTCAAGTTTGTCCATGCTAAGTTTCATGCCCTACAACTTCTCTTTTATCCTCAAGATAAAGAAATGCATCATTTGGAAGGTACAAGCTCATTCAGGAGGTTATTGCACCCTATACGCCTCATCATAATGGATTAGCTGAAAGAAAGAAAATAAGTGTACAGAACATGACAAGGTGTATGTAGAAAGATAAGAATATGTCTAAGATATTTTAGGCTGAAACAGCTTCGACAGCAGTATGCATTCTAATTAGATGCCCAACAGAGAAGTGTTAGCTGGGAATTTCGATTACACAAGTTTTGAATAATTAACACTATGATTGAAGAAAGAATAGTTCGAAAGAAAGTGTGAGGAGGCTTTTATGAAGTCTTCATTGATGAAGAGATAGTAAAGAGCTTCACTACGTTAAACCGTTATCGAAGGGTTCGTTTTCGAACTATTGAAATATAAGTTATTCGAAGCATTACAAGGAAAGACATTTCGACTGTCAGAGGATCTTGGATTCAAAAGCTTTGATCTTATCCAAAGAAGTACGTGGAAGTCTAATGGTTCGAAGGGCATGCAACCTTCGAACATGGCGTGATTTCATAGAAGGACTTAGGATCGAATCAGCCAAATATAAGTCATCTTAGAGTTTTTGGATCAATGTGTTTCAGGAATGTACCTGAACAGGAGAGGAAGGAGTTGGATGATCGAAGTGAGGTCTTTGTGCTCATAGGTTATCATTCGATTGGTGTATACAAGCTATATTCACCAATCGAAGATAAACTAGTGATTAGTAAAGATGGTCTTGTAGACAAAATCAAAGGGTGGGATTGGAGTCGAAGTTCAGTTCGACAAGAAGATGAATATAGCTTCGACAAGTCAAAAGGAAGAGGTGATACTTCGATTATTCGAATTGAAGGATAGGAGATCGAAAAGAACATAACAAAGTTTCGACAAGACAAAAGGAAGAGGTGTTACTTCGATTGGTCGAATTAAAGGAAAAGAGATCGAAAAGGAATAAGAATTATGTTAGACTAGGATGATTGGATATGAGGGGTTTCCAGATTACACAATCGATGCAGATGGTGACTATGTCAAAGAAACCATGATGATGAAGCCTTGAGCAATTCGAATTGGAACTCAGAGCCATCGAAAAGAACAAAGCTTGGGAGCTTGTCGAAAGAATCAATTGATGTGAAATGGAGATGTAAGTCGAAATGAAAACCTAACGGGATGAAGCTTGTTGGGCTTGGACTGATTAGCTTGAAGCCCAAATTCGTGCAAAACACCAACCATAACCTATCCATGTTCACTCAAAGTTCAAAATGGCATGAAATATCTCAGAATGGAAACTCTTCAAATCTGATGATATATCTTTCAAAGCCATAGTTAATGG
This sequence comes from Vicia faba, assembly GCA_948472305.1. Lineage (NCBI taxonomy): Eukaryota > Viridiplantae > Streptophyta > Magnoliopsida > Fabales > Fabaceae > Vicia > Vicia faba. The sequence goes on along the minus strand of OX451739.1, from coordinate 1,151,618,516 downwards.
ATGATTCATGCCATATGTGTTCATCACCAAACCCATATAAGTACAAGACTAAATCAAAAGCAAAGGGGACACAAAAATTGCCTCAAAGATCTACACGCACACACTGCCTATCGAAGCTCCAAAAAATTGTAAAAGATTTTATTAAAATTATCAAACTCAAAACAACCTTTGCAGGCCTTCTCAATCCAAACTAGCGCACAAATCCTTCTCCTGAGACTTCCAGGAAGGCACCCAACCCCTAGGGTTACAGATCTAAGCATCTCCGATTGATAAGGATTTACAAAATCTAAATTGTATTTCCAAGCCATTTAAATACATATTTCTTGCATATTTGCGCTGCTAATGTTGTTTTTGTTTTTATGAATGTATTACATGTAAGATAACGTGTAGGAATAAGATCGTGCCATCGTTAGGGCACAATCTAAATTTGCCTTAGAAGCTCATGATACAGGAAGTTTCAAGCCAAAGCAACCCAGATTCAGACTCAGGGGGTTCGAATTAGGGGGGTTCAAATTAAGGGGAAGGACCTGGGTTCGACACCCAGGTTATGCATTTTGTTTTTTCTAACAATTGTATTCCAGATCCCATGCTTGTAGGTCTAAAGTGCACACCATGCACCACGTGGTTAACACAAGTAGATCTCATCAATCCAGATCCAATACCCTCACTGTGCAGTCCATCATGCACTTTCGACAACCTCCCTCATTAGATCGAAAGGCAACCTGGGCCTCTTCCTGATCTGGGACAGCGAATTCCAAATCTTATACCCCCTGTTTACTTTTTCTACTAGGCCCATCTTTATTTTCTTGTTTTAATCATTTTATTTATTTCTTTTAATTCTTTTTTTATTTTAACCAATAAACAAATATAAAAATCACAAAAATATTAGGTTAGCATTTTCTCAAATAAATTAATTTTGTAAATTAATTGATTAATTATTTTAACCCCTTTTTTAATTTAAAACTAAATAGACTTAGGATTTTAAATTAAATTTATTTCCATGATCAAAAACAAACAAACAGTTTTTTCCTTTTTAAGTTTTAGACGTCCTTTCCAATTCGCGTGCGTTATTACTTTTCGCATTTTTATTTCCATATTTTCCGTAATTGCCTACTGAGATGTAATAGAATTAATTAGGACTCTTTATTTCTCTATTTTCTTTATTGCTTCCCCCAAGTTTTGGAGTTGTAATAATCCCCCTCCTCGAAGCCTTGTAATAGTTTAGGATTTATGTTTCTGCACTTTTAATTACTGCAAATTATTGATTGCTTAGATGTATGCTAATTAGGATTGTATGGCAAGAATAACAAACAAAACGCTAGCAAACCTAATGCAAAAACAAAAATAACTAAATACAATACCATTGCACATGTACACCTCTAGGGTATCCCACTTTTGTTGCCTCCGGTTTAAAGATCATAAGTCCCTCGATGACTCTCTCGACGTTACCTTGGTAAAAATGATCTTAAAACCCTAGGGTAATTACTAAAGTTTCTTGCCCAGTTGCCTTTGTGACTGTATAAACGTCCCTTCGAATGTCCCTCAAACATACAATGACTAGGGCTCTATACTCACTAATAGTAGGATAGCACTGTGTATAAAGGAAAAGAGGGAAAGAACAACCTTTCAAGTAAAGTAGATATCTGTAGATGCTTTCTCAAACAAACTTTTACACTTGTATAAATCTTCTTTCAAAAACATTTTCAAAACGCTTTATCAACAATCTTGAGGACTGATACAAGAGTTATCATAAATCAATTTGCCTTACTATTGGCATTTCAAAAATACTTTTAAAAATACACAAAGCACAAGGTATTTCAAAATGAGCTAAGCATCTAAGAGCCCGTAGATAACTACATATGGAAAGGGTGCTAACACCTTCCCTTTCCATAATCTACCCCCCTTACTCAGAAAACTCTCGAAAGGTCTTTATCTGTTCTTTTCACCCTTTCCTTTGTTGTATAAAAGAAAATTCGGTGGCGACTCTTGCTTACCGCAATATTTGTGAATACAAATGCAAAACTAGTATAATAGTCAGTTCTTCCACCGTATCACAGAACTGGCGATTCTGCTGGGGAATTATAATAAAAAGTCGGGTTACCTTAGAGTTCAGTTCATTCTTTATTTGCTTTACATTGTGTGTTTTGTATGCTTTATCTTTGAGGGTTTGTTTGGGTTGTTACTAAGAGATCCTACACCCGAATCTGGGGCACCTTTTTTAGGTAGGCAACAATAGATCGTGGAGATTGTACATCATAGACCGATATGGTTGAAGAGATGTCTATGTTAGTGTGACACATATGTTGGTATCGGTATCCCTTGTGTTAAATCGAGGAGAATACGGGGCCGCTGTGTGGTGTCATATAGCACTTATGGACCTTATAACCTTAGTTGAACAAACTTGGCCATTAGAAAGTAGTGAGATATCCGGCCTCAGTATAAAGACGAGGATTGGTTGATACTCAATGCTACACTCATTGAGATCAAACTTTCAGGATATTTCAGCCACGAGAAAAGATCGCCTGAGCTGAAACAATTCCTGATAAAGAAAGATCAGTGATATTGAGATTCCTTAGAACCCAGTTGTGATACGGTGGGAGAACTGACTTGAGGTTTTGCGTTTTTTTTTTCAAATGTTTCGGTTGAGCAAGAGTCGCCACCGACTTTTTATTTTATCCTAAGGAAAGGTTTAAAAAGCACAGCAAAAACCTTTTGAGATGTTTTCTTGGGTTCGGGGAGTAGATTATAGAAAAGGAAGGTATTAGCACCCTTTCTATCCATGGTTATCCATGGGCTCTTAGTTACTTGCTTAGATCACTTGCCTTTTGTTTTCAATTATTTGAAATGGTGCTTGTGTGTGTGTGTTTGAAAATGTTTTGAAAAGAAACCAATGTGGTGGCAACCTTTGTAATGATCCATGTGGGGATGTATACAAAGGTGTATGTCTTTTGAAAAGGTTTTCATTTGTTTTTGAAAGTTGTTTTGAAAGTGTAGTGATGTGTGGTTTAGAAAATAGGCAAGTGTTTTGTTTTGCAAGTTTAATTCAAGTAACTAAGAGGTTATCTACTCCTAAATTTCTCAAAGTTTATTGCTATGTTTTAAACCATTTTAATAAGTTTGTTCCACCATTGCATTTGGTGGACAATCTCATGTTAGGATGTGAAAGGGACGGGCGCGGGTCATCGTTTAGACCATAATTGCAATGGTGCCAAGTATCTTTGGGCATTTTCTTTAAGGGACTTGATCATTTGTTTAGGCAACATTTTGAAAGTGTTATCGAGGGACTATGATCATTTGATTTGTTTGTTTTGCCCAAAGAGACCTAACATGCAATATGGCCCAATTTTGAAAGGCAACAAGTGGAATGCCCTAGGGGGTGCAAGTGTGATTTTGTGTATCCATTTTCATGCTTGTTTATCTTGAAATTAGGTCAAAACTATTTTTCGTTATTTTTCGCATACAAACCCTAATTCTAACATGGTATAATTAGAAAGCAATAAAGTGCGAAAATAAATTTACTAAGCTATTACAAAGCCATATATGGGAAGGGGGGTACAAATGTTCAAATGGGGATTTTGACAAGGAATTTAAACCTAAAACTATTACATCAATATTGAATTATTTACAAGGTGATTAATTTGCATAAATTAAAAAAAATAGAACAAATGTGCAAGATGCCAAAAAATGGTTATTTGTATGTATGAAAAAAGGTATTTTTACATGTCAAAATAAAGAAAAGGAAAGTATTATTTTTTTGAGTTTTTCATGTTTAGGGCAAAACCCTAATTCTATTAAATAAAATGTATTATTTATTCAACATATACAATATTTATTATTTGTGTACAAAAATAAAATAAAAATGAAGTATATTTGTAAAAATGTATTTTTAGTATTAAATATTAATAAAATAAAAATATGTATATTTTTGGTATTTTATTTTAAGTATATTAATATATATATATATATATATGTTTATTTGTATTACTTACAAATTATTTTAAATATGCTCAAAAATAATAATTTTTAATTTTTGTAAAAAAGTATATTTCACATAAAATATTTTCAGAATATAAAATGAAATAAAATAAAAATAAAAATGTATTTACACCAGTTTAACATTTTTTAAATAAAAGTATATTTATTTACTTATTTATGTTCAAATAACTAGTCCAATCAAATAAATATCTAATAAATAGGAAAATGGTATAAAAATTTTTTTTTATATTTTTTGTATGATGAGGTAAAATAAATAAGTCAGGCCAAAAAAAGAAAAGTCAAAAAAACATTAAAATGAATGAAATGGGCTTAGGGGGTGTAAAACCAAAAACATGGTCCAAATAAGAAATATGGAACCAGCCCAGCCCAATAGACCATTCTTCAACCTCCAGCCAGAAACGTTCAAAAAACGCGCGCTTTGTTCCTCCATTCAAACATCCTGATTCTTGGCTTGTTAATGAAAACTTATAACATAAAAAATGTTCAGCATCAAGAGACGAATCCAACCATATGCAGAACTTGTCTTAACTCTCTAAGATGAGGGAGAATTTCTTCTCCCCCAAATCCTGACCTAGATTTTCCTCCATGTTCAAGCTCAAAATTCTTACAACACACATAATATAAATAAAATCTAATTATATGGGCATGTTCAGGGCAATGATTATGACATATTCTCTTCACAAACCTAAAGCTAACAATGCCTAATAAGAGAGATACGAATTCAAAAACTTACCTGTTCAGTTGAAGTTCTATCTGGCAATGGAGAAGCTTTCAGTGCAAGGTGATGATTGGGATAGTTTCCTTGAGGTCCAGGGATGCTATTCCAAGCTTTACTTTGTCTTGAAAGCTTTTGAATCGAGCTAGAGCACTTCACCTGCAAATCAGAAAAGTGAAAATGGTAGAACCAGTTAGAGGGATTACAGGTCGTGTTTTAGGTTTTGGTTAGCTTGCATAGATGGTATGGAAGGTGTGTGAACTGGTTTGGGCAAGAAAGCTTGAGAGGAATGAAAGATGGCACTCAAACTGCAGGCCCTGCCCTGTTCTTGCAGTTTGAAGGTGATTCTAGGAATGGGAGTGTTTGAGGGATGTTAGGGTCGTGTATTAGCTCAGTTGGTATCTCTTGAATGTGTTTCACAAGTTTGCTTAAGTGTTTGTAAGCTGATATGAGAGTTGGTTCAAGTTATGCAATGTTTCTTCTTTCTTAAGCAACAAAAGGCAAGTTGATGTTCTAGACTGATGCAGGCCCCCATAACATGCTGCAACCCTTTGCCTTGATCAGTGCAATGTGTATCATAACTTGTGCCTAGAAGATTTTGGCTGTACCACTTGGATTTGCAAAATGGACATAAAGTTCTACTTTTTCAAAATGGAAATAATGCTTTATCTATAAATGGATTAATCTTCTAGACAATGCTTGAATACACAAAACATGGTCTTGGCACAAAGGTTTGACATTAAATTATTGAGTGTCAAAGGGTTTTAGGACCTGTAATGTAGCACAAACTATGCTGACTTGAAAATGGCCTAAGTTATGAACATGTTCATGATCCATTCAAAAGTGAGTTTTGGCCATATTGTGAAATTCGATTCTCTCAAGTTATGAGGTTGTTTGATGAGTTCTTGGACATTTTGGAGAGCTTGGAATGTGTACTACAATCCATCTTTGAAATGCAAATTGAAATTACAAGTGGAAGTGTATGGAAAATGGCCTTGAAGTTAGGTAGAAAACCTTGTCAAAAAGGTCAAATTTTTACTAAGTTAAGAATGGTTTAGTGCCTTTATTCAAAATATTGTAACTTGAGATACAAGCTTCATTTGGGAAAACTTTGTGAATCAAAGTTGTAGATTATGAAACAAGCTACAACTTTCATGTTTTGACTTTTGTTTGAATCCCAATGAATCTTGGTGAGAAAGTGGGGCAAAGTTGGGAAAAAATTAGGGTTTTCCATAACTTAGAAAAAATTCTAAGTTATGAAAAATTCCATTTCAAACCCTAATTTGCAATTTTTGATTTCTTGGTGAACAAGTTTCATGATTTTGCATGTTTTGATGAAAAATGAATCTTGACTCTTGATTTTGACCAAAAAGTCAAAGTTTGACTTTTCAGTATACAGTCAAAATTGATCAATTGACTGAGAAATTCAACTGTCAATCTTGTGTATTTGGGATCTTTTGAACTTGTTGAGCATGTCAAGATAATTCCATGGGGTCCTTGAGTCCATATGTGAGTTTGGTTTGCCATTGGCTAGGCCAAACAGTCAAAAATTTGCCTTTGTGCAGTCAAAACCCTAAAAATGACCATTTTGCCCTTTTGATGATCTGATCAAATTTCTTGTGGAATTATGATCCAAACTTGATCAAATGGTCCATATGAGTTCATAATGTTGATGTGGGTCAACTGTCCAATTGACTGGGCAAAACTTTGAATCAAGACTTGAAACTTGGTATAGATAAACTTGGGAGTCCAACATGAAGCATGAAAGTTATCCTAGGCATTTTAGGTCAAAATATCTTTGTGCAAACACAAACCCTAATTTGGGTCCACAGTGCAAGGAGAAGTCTTGAGCAGAGGAAACCCTAACTGGGTCTTGATCTTCAAAGGCCTTGTGATGAGAAAATGTTGAGGAAATGGGAGGGCAAATTTTGGGGTACAACAGTTGCCCCTGTTCAATCTTCTTGAACCTGAAGAGTTAGATTGACAAGTTTGCCTTTCGTGACTCGAGGGTAAAAGGAGATTGGACACTAGAGTGCCCGGAAATTTGCACTCGCATGTTGGAGTATCAGCAATGTGATGTCGGGAATGGGCTTATAGATGCCATTTGGAGAGGTGGTGGATAGGGAGATGGGCTTATAGATGCCATCTGGAAATGTGACGGAACTTTGTCGGGAATGGGCTTATAGATGCCATTTGGAAGTGTTGATCGCATAAGAGATTCCTTAGCGAAAACTTGTGTATTTGAGAAAGACAGATGTTTTTCTTGGCTTGTTACAGGTGCTTAATCTTCAATCTCTTTATGCAGATATGCCCTGGCTAGATACAGGTATCGAATCTACAATCGGTTGCTCACAGATGTGCCCTGGCTGGATACAGGAATCGAATCTAGAAATGTTATAGTTGATAGATGTGCCCTGGCTGGATACAGGAATCGAATCTTCGAACTCTTCAGACGTGCCCTGGCTAGATACAGGAATCGAGTCTGGAAATGTGGTCAACAGATATGCCCTGGTTGGATACAGGAATCGAATCTGGAAATGTTGTAGTTGATAGATGTGCCCTGGCTGGATACAGGAATCGAATCTTCGAACTCTTCATACGTGCCCTGGCTAGATACAGGAATTGAGTCTGGAAACTGATCACTCTCATATGTGCCCTGGCTAGATACAGGTATCGAATCTGGAATTGTGACAGTTGAAGGTAGTTGTCTTTGGGATTGTCTTTTTCCCTGAAAAGGCAAAAACATAAGTTGTACGCAATGTCATGATGTATGATATGCATGATGTCATGATGTTCAACATGAGAGAGTGTTGTATGCACTTTATCATGTATGTAAGCAAGATGTATGAAAGTGTGAAATGTTTATGAATGTAACTTCGTCTTAGGAAAATAAATCCTTGAAGATCGGTCGGGGAGTTGCTCTGTGGCCGAGATACTTTGCTGAAGTTTTGATGAGAGGCCTGCTGAGGACTTCAATGATGGATTCCGCTGGGGATAATGATGATAAACTCCGCTGGGGAACACCAAAGATAAACTCCGTTGGGGAACACCAAATATAGACTCCTGCCGGGGATTGAAAGAACCTTGCCGAGGGCGATCTTCCATGGCAATTAGCTGAGGATAACCCAGTTATAAGCCCTTGTGAGGAATAACTCTGAATAAAGCTCGGGAGAGAAGTCCGTACTCTGCAGGGAACAAGCTTCCAGAATCTACTGGGGATGAGCTTTAAGACCTGTCGGGGAATGCATTGCTGAATCTGGATTGACGGGGAATCAACTCCGCTCGGGGAAAGTATTGCTGAATCTTGTCTTACTCTGCTGGGTGTTGAGATGATTTGGTCACATTCTTCAGTCGAATCTACCTTGGTACCTTGGCGGACAAAGCAACCAGACTGCATCAGACAACTCCACATTTCCCCTGTTTCTGATGTCACCTGTAATTAATCTTTCGTTTCATATGCAAATATTTATGAATCAGCAATTTAATGTCAAATGCATATATCAAAAATGAACATTGGACGTTCTTCGCAAGACAAAACAGAAAAAGGAAAAACAATGGCAATTTGTATGGACAAGTGAATTTGTATTGATTTGGATTTTGCCTGTGAATAGGCGTTTTTGTACAAGAGGCTGACATCCTAGTAAGAGGACGCCGCCAAATAACATAGAGTTTACAATTTTGAAAAGAAAACAAAACAGCTATGTGAACAATCCCACTGGGTTCCAACTCTGCTATCGCCTTTATGTCCTCAAGCGTCTCATCACTTTGCTGCTTGGTTGAAGATGAAGCTGATTGGTCGATTCTGAAATCTGAGTCAGATAGTTGATGTCGAACTCCGGATGCGTAGTGATCTAATGAGACATAGTGTTACGCTTTATCCCTAACTTTTGCCTGGACCTCCCTTTCGGGTTTTCAGTCCACCGGGATACCCATTTTTGCCCAAGCCGCCTTTTCAGGTTTTCGACTTGCCGGGTGTACAATTTTTTTCATTTCATCCCTTATTTTTGCCTGAACCCTTTTGGTTCGCCGGGAAGCCCTTATTTTTGCCTAGGTGTGTCAACCTAGCGGGTCTTTTATCATGCGTAGTATCTTTTTACTATGTCTGCATTGGCGGGGTGAGGAAGGTCGTCACCATCCATGGTGGTTAGAATCATGGCTCCTCCTGAGAAGACATGTTTAACCATAAATGGCCCTTCGTATGTAGGGGTCCATTTGCCCTGGGGATCACTTTGAGGAAGGATGATGCGTTTGATTACCAGGTCCCCAACTTGATACTCTTGTGGTCTGACTTTCTTGTTAAATGCCCTGATCATCCGTTTTTGATACGTTTGACCATGACAAATAGCAGTGAGTCTCTTTTCGTCAATCAGGTTTAATTGATCAAGTCGAGTATGGATCCAGTCATCTTCACTCAAGTCTGCATCCTTCATTATCCGGAGAGAGGGTATCTGGACTTCAATTGGCAAGACTGCCTCCATGCCATAGACCAAGGAGAAAGGAGTTGCCCCGGTTGACGTCCTTGCTGAGGTACGGTACCCATGAAGAGCGAACGGTAACATCTCGTGCCAATCTTTATAGGTCACTGTCATCTTCTGCATAATTTTCTTGATATTCTTATTCGCTGCTTCTACAGCCCCATTCATCTTCGGCCGATAGGGAGAAGAATTATGGTGTTGTATCTTGAATTGTTCGCAGAGTTCAGTGATCATTTTGTTATTGAGATTGGTACCATTGTCCGTAATGATTCTTTCCGGGACGCCGTATCGACAGATCAGATTATGCCGGATGAAACGTGCCACGACGCTCTTGGTTACCGTTACGTAGGAAGCTGCCTCAACCCACTTTGTGAAGTAATCGATCGCCACTAAGATGAAACGATGCCCATTGGATGCCGTCGGTCGGATCTCCCCAATCATATCAATGCCCCACATTGCGAAAGGCCAAGGTGCCGTTAGGACGTTCAGAGGAACCGGAGGGATATGCACTTTATCAGCATAGATCTGGCATTTGTGACAAGTTCGAGAGTGTTGGTAACAATCGGCTTTCATTGTGGACCAAAAATATCCTTCCCGAAGGATCTTCTTTGCCATGGTGTGTCCACTGGAATGTGTTCCGAATGTACCTTCATGCAGTTCTATCATGATCTTCTCTGCTTCAGCCTTATCCACACAACGTAGTAGAGTTGAATCATGATTCCGTTTGTAGAGGATGCCGTTGTTGAGGAAGAATTTTGCCGCAAACCTCCTCATGAACTTCTTGTCATTGACCGATGCGCCTTCAGGGTATTCCTGAGCTTCCAAATACCTCTTCACCTCATGATACCAGGGTTTTTCAGTTGCCTTCTCAGCCTCGAGGTCGCAGCAGTATGCCGGTTCGTCCAACTTCCAGATAATGATCCGGGGAGCCTCATTGTCCCATTTAACTTTGAACATTGAAGACATCGTAGCTAGGGCGTCCGCTAGCTGATTCTCCTCTCTTGGGAAGTGCTCAAAAGTTATCTCTTCAAAATGGGGAAGCAAGTTTGACACATACTCCTTGTAAGGAATAAGATTTGGGTGTTTCGTATCCCACTCGCCTTTGATCTGATTGATCACGAGAGCAGAATCTCCGAAGACACTCAAAAATTTGATCCTTAAGTCGATTGCAGCTTGTAGACCCATGATACATGCCTCGTATTCTGCCATGTTGTTGGTGCAATTGAAACACAAACGGGCGGTGAGTGGAGTATGAGTTCCTTTGGGAGATATGATTACAGCGCCGATGCCGTTATCCAAAGCATTGGAGGCTCCGTCAAAATGCATAGACCATCGGGATCCCTCCTCAGGTCCTTCATCCGGTCCAGGTACTTCACAGTCGGTTACCACCATGATGTCTTCGTCCATAAAATCAAAGTTCAATGATTGGTAATCATCCACAGGTTGGTGTGCCAAATGATCTGCCAGTACACTTCCTTTGATTGCTTTCTGAGTTGTATACTGGATATCATATTCTGTCAAGATCATTTGCCATCTTGCTATTCTTCCAGACAGAGCAGGCTTTTCAAATATGTACTTGATGGGATCCATCTTTGAAATCAATAGAGTAGTGTGAGTCAGCATATACTGTCTCAGCCGGCGAGCAGCCCATACTAGAGCGCAGCAAGTTTTCTCAAGCAGTGAGTAACGAGACTCACAGTCGGTAAACTTTTTGCTCAAGTAATAAATAGCGTGCTCTTTTCGGCCAGACTCGTCATGTTGTCCCAGCACACACCCCATTGAATTGTCAAGTACTGTCAAGTATAATATCAGAGGTCTTCCTTCCACTGGTGGCATAAGAATGGGTGGCTCTTGGAGATATTCCTTTATCTTTTCAAAGGAAGCCTGACATTCATCGTTCCAGCGTACTACTTGATCTTTCTTCAGTAATTTGAAGATTGGCTCACAAGTAGCAGTCAGATGTGAGATGAATCGGGCAATGTAATTCAGTCGTCCCAGGAAGCCTCTGACTTCTTTCTCTGTCCTTGGAGTCAGCATCTCTTGTATGGCTTTTACCTTGGCAGGGTCTACCTGAATACCTTTATCACTTACAATGAAACCTAGCAACTTTCCGGACCTTACCCCAAAGGTGCATTTGTTGGGATTCAACCTCAGCTTGTATAACTTGAGTCGGTCAAACAGCTTCCTCAGATGATCAAGGTGTTCTTCCTCAGTTTGAGACCTTGCAATCATATCATCAACATATACCTCATTCTCATGATGGATCATATCATGAAATAAAGCAACCATGGCGCGTTGGTAGGTTGCCCCAGCATTTTTCAATCTGAATGGCATGACCTTGTAACAGAAGGTGCCCCACTGAGTCACAAAGGTAGTCTTCTCCATATCCTCCGGAGCCATCTTGATCTGATTATACCCTGAAAAACCATCCATGAAGGAGAAAACCTTGTGTTGAGCAGTATTGTCGACAAGAACGTCGATGTGAGGTAAGGGAAAATCATCCTTGGGGCTGGCCCTGTTCAGATCCCTGTAGTCGACACACATCCTGACTTTACCGTCCTTCTTCGGCACTGGCACCACATTGGCAACCCACTGAGCGTAAGAAGTTACTGCTAGAAACCCGGCGTCGAATTGCTTCATAACCCCAGCCTTGATCTTTTCGGACATCTCTGGGCGCATACGGCGGACCTTTTGCTTTACCGGAGGGCAGTCTTCCTTAGTTGGCAGGTGATGAACTACAATGTCGGCATCCAAACCAGGCATGTCTTCATAGGACCAAGCAAGTATCTCCATGTAATCCTGTAGCATCTGGATCAATCGTCGCTTCACGCTGAGCTATAGATTGGCACCAATCTTGACCTCTTTCCTATCTGTCTCAGTACCCAGGTTAATTGTTTCCACCGGCTCTTCATGTGGTTGAATAGCCCTCTCTTCCTGGAGTAGCAGTCTTGCAAGTTCACCAGGCACTTCACAATCATCTTCACCTTCGTCTTCGGCCAAGTTGATCGAATTCTCGAAGTTATAACTGGCTGTAGCAGAGCTGTTACCAGTGAGATCCAGAGTGAATTGAAACCTGTATAAGTGAGTGTGTGTAAATATAGCTGTTTTGCAATATATAACACAAAGAAAAAGAGCACAAGATTTGAAATGCAACAAACGTCCAATGTTTTGATTGATGATATATGGAAATGTCATACAAAAAAGCCCTTACAAATGGAGCTACGATGCCTCGGGTAGGACACCGAGCCAATAAAGTTTTAACACATTGTTTGTTACAAATTGGAAATCAAAAGAAATAATTACTGCGTGACAAATGTGATAGGTGTAAAATCCTTTGCCGTCCAGTTGCTTGTTCCGTTGTTGGTAGTCGGGTAGATCCAACTGTCAAACTCCGCTTCCTCTACATCCTCCTCAATAGCATTCACCCTTGGGTTGGAGATAAACACCGGAGCCTTTCTGATCTTTTCCTTGCGCACAGCCCTCTGAGCCTCTGCAGTAAAGCCCAGCCCAAACTTGTCGTTCTTTTGAGTGAAGTCAGGAAGCTGACCCCAGTTCGCACAATTGCCTTTCTCGATTACAGCCCGGGCATCCTTCAAAGATGCCATCTTCAACGGAAAGTCTTCTTCAACCACTGCTTCAGCTGATGCCAAAAATGGAGGTACTTCCTCAAAATGCTGAAAGGGGGTTTCAATAAACTCCCCGTCCATCTCGATATACCGGAATGAATTCAAGTGACTAACCATGTATTCCTCCTCACCCTGCACAGTAACAATCTTCCCTTTGACAGGGTATTTGAGCTTTTGGTGTAGAGTGGAGGTTACTGCCCCAGCCTTGTGAATCCAGGGTCGACCCAATAAGCAGGAGTAAGATGGACGAATATCCATTACATAGAACGTTGAGTCGAAAACTTGGGAACCCACACGAATAGGGATGTCTACTTCACCGTGCACCATCCTCTTAGAACCGTCGAAGGCTCTAAAAATGATGTTACTAGGTTTCAACTCCAGGCCCTCACAATCCAAGCGATCCAATGCTTTCTTGGGCAAAACATTCAGGGAAGAGCCGGTATCCACTAACACGTGTGCGAGAGTAGTGCCCCTGCATTCTATGGAAACATGCAGGGCATCATTGTGATTTTTCCCTTTGGCGGTAAGGTCAGCATCCGAGAACCCCAAGCCATTGTCAGCCGTCAAATTAGCCACACAGTCATTGAATTGATCCGCGGAGGTCTCTTGCGGCACGTGGGCCGTTTTCAGAAATGAAATCAGGGCTTTTGCATGGGCCTCTGAGCATAGCAGCAATGATAGCATAGAGATTTTGGAGGGAGTATGCCCCAACTGTTCAACAACGTTAAAGTCACTCTTTTTGATAATTTTAAGGATTTCCTCCATTTCTTGTTGGGAGGCTTCCACAACAGTCTTTTTTGGTGCCTCCGTCCTGGCAGGCGAATCGGTAGCAACTTCTTTGCCTCGAGTATCAGAGGACTCGGCGGCAGGAACTTGAATTGGCACATGCACACTTACGGGTGTGATGGTGAGAGGTTTTCGGGTAACTGGCGGTGCAATGTCAGGCGAGAAGAGCCTGCCACTGCGGGTAATCTTGGCGGGACCAGTGATGTTACTGATACTGGTATAGGTGTTGAACTCCTGCTTCACCCCAAGCACATACACGTCGGCCCCATAATGCCATGGGACCGCTTTATCAGAATCATAGGGGAGAGGCCCCGGAACAGTAATAGTAATGGGTGCAACAGACATAATTTGGACTGGTTTCTTCACGGGAGCTTTGGCAGGATTGTAAATTGTGACAACAGATATTTCTTCAACGGAAACAAACGGAACAACAGTTTTCTTGAACAGAATTTCCTTGCTACCCATCAGGCTTTGGATGCCTGATTTCAGCAGTGGACAACCGGTAGGGATAACAGCACACAGGAGGCAACCCTTACTACAACCCGGAAATAAACCGGCTAGTAGTAAGTTCCTCTTAACAGTCAAAAGAGGGGTAGCAACATCATTCACCGAAACAGCATACAACTCTTCCTCAATGGCATCTACTCTATGCTGGGGCATAGGAGCAGTTACAACATTCGGTCTCTCAGGCGCTTCAAACTGAATTTCCTTCGCGTCGATAAGATCTTGCACTTTGTTTCTCAAGGCCCAACAATCATCAGTAGTGTGCCCGGGACTATCAGAATGATAAGCACACCGGGCATTTGGGTTATACTTAGGAGATGCAGTATTAACGACCTTAGGAGCTTCTTTGATGGTCACCAAGTTGGTTGATAATAGTTGTGGTAAAATTTGTGATAAGGTCATACTCAGCCGAGTATACTGCCTCTTGGGCCTTTCACCTCTTTGTTGATTGTACTGCTGAGGAGCAGCAGCAGGTTTTGAAATGACCAAAGCATTGACGGCTTGGCGACTTTCTGGCTTGACTTGTCTTCTAGGACCATAGATGGCACTTGCTTCTTTCTTGAAAGGCCTCTTCTCAGTACTTGTGGAGGCAGCTTTTTGTATCTTTCCTGACCTGATGCCAGCTTCAATTCTTTCTCCCATCAGAATCAAATCCGTAAACCCAGCGGAGGAGCTACCAACCAAATGATTGAAAAATGGACCAGACAAAGTCCCTAGAAACATATCAACCAGCTCACGATCAGTCAATGGAGGCTGCACCCCTCCAGCCAAATCTCTCCATTTTTGTGCATATTCTTTGAACCCTTCGCCCGTTCCTAGAGACATACCCTGAAGTTGGGTACGCGTAGGAGCGAGATCAGAATTGTATTGATATTGTCTGTAGAATGCGGTTGCCAAATCTTCCTAGTGTCGGATACTAGTTCCATCTAGTTGGTAGAACCATTCAAGTTGTGACCCCGAAAGGCTATCTTGGAAGAAGTGAATCCAAAGGTTCTTATCCGCCGTATAAGGTTGGATCTTCCTTACATACAACCTTAGATGCATCTTTGGGCAGGAGACCCCATCATACTTGGCAAAGGCAGGCGCCTTAAACTTGTGTGGAATTACTACCCCAGAAGATAACCCCAAATCTCTGAAATCCAGCCCCGGCACATTCTGAATCTCCATGGTGCTCAAGCGGTCTTCCAATTGCTTGTATCTGTCAGCAGCAGGTGGGTATTGTTCGTCATTGTAGTCCGTCTCGTTGTCGGAGACTGCGGGACTAGGAGCTCCTCCCCCTTGGGGACTGTTTTTCTCGGCAGAAGAAGTAGTTGGATCAGCTTCATTATGGAGTGTGTTCCCAAATCTGCGTCCAGTGTTGAATAACGCAGTCCTCTTTTTCTTCTTCTTCTTCAGGAGTAGAGTCTTCAACTCTTGCTGTCCTTGGGCCAGGCTCAGGACCATTTCTTGAAACTGGGCACTATGGGCCTGAAGGGCCTTGATTGCTTGCTCACTGGATGAGTTTGGATTCATGATGACTGTTCAAATAAACAGCGAAGAAGAATAAGCAACCTGTGAAATAGGGTACCTGTTATACATATGGTGCAATGAAATGCGTATGTTTTATGTTTTCAAAGACAAACAAGATTCAACTTTGTAGACAAAAAGGGAAACACACTTCATTAGATTAAAATTTTAATTGTTCAACAACTTGCCCTTAGGCATTACAGGAATGAAAAATACTGGAAAGGAAATAAAAGCTATAAAAGGAAATATCCAAAGCCCATCAGTGCTCCCATGGCCTCCTTTTCTGAGTGTTGATGTAATTGTTCAGGACCCGCTCTTCCTCCAATTGCTTAGTCAGCCTCTGGATCTTCCGTTCCTGCTCGTTGAACTTTTCCCGATAGAAATCCCGTTCTTCCTTTAGCTGCGCCCAAGATCTCTTCATTGTGTCAAAATCAGTAGGTATCTGAGGAGGGAGGACAGTTGGAGGAACCCCATCTTCATCAGGAGATTCAAGAATGATAGGTCTGACAGCTTCGTACGGCATACCTAACCTCTGAGCATGGATGCGGACCCATTTGCAATAGGGTTCCATTGGTAGAGAAGTCTTTGGTCCCAACTCATGTGGGTCAGCTTTGTGAATTATGTCCCAAGCTTTAATGAATCCATGGCGTAGTTTGTCACTGTCTGTCTGGAACTCAAAATGGAAGTGAGGAACCAACATTTCATGAGGCCCAACTCCCCGGGCTCTTCCAAACTGACGGAGAGCTAAGCATGGATTATAAGAGATTCCTCCTTGGATACCAATCAACGGAACATTAGGGTATTCTCCGCAACGGTCAAATACAGCTACCTCATCCAAACCTCTGAGAGTCCAAGTGATGTCATTATCTGTGAGAGACATTAACCTTTGAGCCCAACCTTTTCCTTCTTCATTCTTCAGCACGAACTTAGGAAGGTGCGAAATAAACCACCTTACTAGCAAAGGAGCACAACACCACGGAGTTCCCCGTTTTCGAGCAGTACGAGCATAGAGTTGTTGCAGGATATCACCCAAAAGAGTGGGTACAGGATTCCGAGACATGAAGATCCTTATGACATGGATACTGATAAAGGTGTCAGGATTGGGAAACAACACCAGACCATAGATCAAAAGAGCCAGAATATCCTCGTACGCCTTAAAGTCCAAGTCATTCCAGAAATCATTAGCCTTGCCAACCAGAAATTTGACCAAAAAGCCCTTGACTCCATTTCTAGTTTCCCAGTTAGCCAAAACCTCTTCTTTGGTCAAGGGGAGAATTGCACCAATCTCTTCAGGCCTAAGAGTCTTTTCCAAACCAGTGAATGGAGTTTGTTCCAAGACAGGGATCCCAAGCAAATAAGAGAATTCTTCCAGGGTAGGAACCAGCTGGAAGTCTTGAAAGGTGAAACAATGATACAGAGGGTCATAAAACTGGGTCAGAACACTTATCAGTTGTTGGTCCCACTTTGCAGTGATCAAGCCAAGGAGAGAACCATGTCTGTTGATGAAGGAAGAAGTGTTTGGAATCCTACCAACCAAATCCTTGAGCAAAGTTGGTGGTTGAACAAAGTTGAGCCGGACAGTATTCCTACGCACGGGCATCATGATGTCCTACAAAACAGAGCAAAGATGAAACCCTTTTTGTCTTTGAAATGGGTTAGTCCTTTATACAGGATGCATGCAATGGTATGATGGAATGATGCTATGATGAAACACACCACAAGTATTCACACAAGCAAGCATGGCAAGGCACACAAATCACACAAGACAACACTTAGGTTTCAGGCCAGCATGAAGTTTAGGTATTACCCTCTTTTAGTTTCGTTGGTTAAAACCTGTCCTATCAAAAAGTAATCGGGTTCTAGAGGATCTCAAATCATTGGCTACCCTCAATCGGTCATAACTCCAGCATCGCAATCTTTTCTCGTGGCCAGAACCATCTCGAGAGTTTAGCCTCAATGAGTGTAGTATACTGCTACTGTCCTAATAGCCAAGTTGGTCAATTTAGGGTTCTAAGGTCGGTTGGTGTTTAATGACTCCTTAGAAGACCTATATTCTCCTCATTGCAACACAAGTGATATAGGTACAGACCAAGGTGCCACACCAACGTAGCCACTGCTTCACCCATGTCGGTCTACGCCAGACAGGTCCCTCACAGATTATGCTACCTAAAAAGGGTATTTCCCAGATCCGGGTTAGGATCTATGAAACTCCGATGCAAAGCCCACAAATATAAAAGCAATCAAAGCAAACAATTGAAAACAAAGGTGATCTAAACCCTAAGGTTACTCCACTTTTAAGTTAAATCCCCAGCAGAGTCGCCAGTTCTGTGATACGGTGGGAGAACTGACTTGAGGTTTTGCGTTTGTTTTCGCAAATGTTTCGGTTGAGCAAGAGTCGCCACTGACTTTTTATTTTATCCTAAGGAAAGGTTTAAAAAGCACAGCAAAAACCTTTTGAGATGTTTTCTTGGGTTCGGGGAGTAGATTATAGAAAAGGAAGGTATTAGCACCCTTTCTATCCATGGTTATCCATGGGCTCTTAGTTACTTGCTTAGATCACTTGCCTTTTGTTTTCAATTGTTTGAAATGGTGCTTGTGTGTGTGTGTTTGAAAATGTTTTGAAAAGAAACCAATGTGGTGGCAACCTTTGTAATGATCCATGTGGGGATGTATACAAAGGTGTATGTCTTTTGAAAAGGTTTTCATTTGTTTTTGAAAGTTGTTTTGAAAGTGTAGTGATGTGTGGTTTAGAAAATAGGCAAGTGTTTTGTTTTGCAAGTTTGATTCAAGTAACTAAGAGGTTATCTACTCCTAAATTTCTCAAAGTTTATTGCTATGTTTTAAACCCTTTTAATAAGTTTATTCCACCATTGCATTTGGTGGACAATCTCATGTTAGGATGTGAAAGGGACGGGCGCGGGTCATCGTTTAGATCATAATTGCAATGGTGCCAAGTATCTTTGGGCATTTTCTTTAAGGGACTTGATCATTTGTTTAGGCAACATTTTGAAAGTGTTATCGAGGGACTATGATCATTTGATTTGTTTGTTTTGCCCAAAGAGACCTAACATGCAATATGGCCCAATTTTAAAAGGCAACAAGTGGAATGCCCTAGGGGGTGCAAGTGTGATTTTGTGTATCCATTTTCATGCTTGTTTATCTTGAAATTAGGTCAAAACTATTTTTCGTTATTTTTCGCATACAAACCCTAATTCTAACATGGTATAATTAGAAAGCAATAAAGTGCGAAAATAAATTTACTAAGCTATTACAAAGCCATATATGGGAAGGGGGGTACAAATGTTCAAATGGGGATTTTGACAAGGAATTTAAACCTAAAACTATTACATCAATATTGAATTATTTACAAGGTGATTAATTTGCATAAATTAAATAAAATAGAACAAATGTGCAAGATGCCAAAAAATGGTTTTTTGTATGTATGAAAAAAGGTATTTTTACATGTCAAAATAAAGAAAAGGAAAGTATTATTTTTTGGAGTTTTTCATGTTTAGGGCAAAACCCTAATTCTATTAAATAAAATGTATTATTTATTCAACATATACAATATTTATTATTTGTGTACAAAAATAAAATAAAAATGAAGTATATTTGTAAAAATTTATTTTTAGTATTAAATATTAATAAAATAAAAATATGTATATTTTTGGTATTTTATTTTAAGTATATTAATATATATATGTTTATTTGTATTACTTACAAATTATTTTAAATATGCTCAAAAATAATAATTTTTAATTTTTGTAAAAAAGTATATTTCACATAAAATATTTTCAGAATATAAAATAAAATAAAATAAAAATAAAAATGTATTTACACCATTTTAACATTTTTTAAATAAAAGTATATTTATTTACTTATTTATGTTCAAATAACTAGTCCAATCAAATAAATATCTAATAAATAGGAAAATGGTATAAAAAAATATTTTTATATTTTTTGTAAGATGAGGAAAAATAAATAAGTCAGGCCAAAAAAAGAAAAGTCAAAAAAACATTAAAATGAATGAAATGGGCTTAGGGGGTGTAAAACCAAAAACATGGTGCAAATAAGAAATATGGAACCAGCCCAGCCCAATAGACCCTTCTTCAACCTCCAGCAAGAAACGTTCAAAAAACGCGCGCTTTATTCCTCCATTCAAACATCCTGATTTCTGGCTTGTTAATGAAAACTTATAACATAAAAAATGTTCAGCATCAAGAGACGAATCCAACCATATGCAGAACTTGTCTTAACTCTCTAAGATGAGGGAGAATTTCTTCTCCCCCAAATCCTGACCTAGATTTTCCTCCATGTTCAAGCTCAAAATTCTTGCAACACACATAATATAAATAAAATCTAATTATATGGGCATGTTCAGGGCAATGATTATGACATATTCTCTTCACAAACCTAAAGCTAACAATGCCTAATAAGAGAGATACGAATTCAAAAACTTACCTGTTCAGTTGAAGTTCTATCTGGCAATGGAGAAGCTTTCAGTGCAAGGTGATGATTGGGATAGTTTCCTTGAGGTCCATGGATGCTATTCCAAGCTTTACTTTGTCTTGAAAGCTTTTGAATCGAGCTAGAGCACTTCACCTGCAAATCAGAAAAGTGAAAATGGTAGAACCAGTTAGAGGGATTACAAGTCGTGTTTTAGGTTTTGGTTAGCTTGCATAGATGGTATGGAAGGTGTGTGAACTGGTTTGGGCAAGAAAGCTTGAGAGGAATGAAAGATGGCACTCAAACTGCAGGCCCTACCCTGTTCTTGCAGTTTGAAGGTGATTCTGGGAATGGGAGTGTTTGAGGGATGTTAGGGTCGTGTACTAGCTCAGTTGGTATCTCTTGAATGTGTTTCACAAGTTTGCTTAAGTGTTTGTAAGCTGATATGAGAGTTGGTTCAAGTTATGCAATGTTTCTTCTTTCTTAAGCAACAAAAGGCAAGTTGATGTTCTAGACTGATGCAGGCCCCCATAACATGCTGCATCCCTTTGCCTTGATCAGTGCAATGTGTCTCATAACTTGTGCCTAGAAGATTTTGGTTGTACCACTTGGATTTGCAAAATGGACATAAAGTTCTACTTTTTCAAAATGGAAATAATGCTTTATCTATAAATGGATTAATCTTCTAGACAATGCTTGAATACACAAAACATGGTCTTGGCACAAAGGTTTGACATTAAATTATTGAGTGTCAAAGGGTTTTAGGACCTGTAATGTAGCACAAACTATGCTGACTTGAAAATGGCCTAAGTTATGAACATGTTCATGATCCATTCAAAAGTGAGTTTTGGCCATATTGTGAAATTCGATTCTCTCAAGTTATGAGGTTGTTTGATGAGTTCTTGGACATTTTGGAGAGCTTGGAATGTGTACTACAATCCATCTTTGAAATGCAAATTGAAATTCCAAGTGGAAGTGTATGGAAAATGGCCTTGAAGTTAGGTAGAAAACCTTGTCAAAAAGGTCAAATTTTTACTAAGTTAAGAATGGTTTAGTGCCTTTATTCAAAAAATTGTAACTTGAGATACAAGCTTCATTTGGGAAAACTTTGTGAATCAAAGTTGTAGATTATGCAACAAGCTACAACTTTCATGTTTTGACTTTTGTTTGAATCCCAATGAATCTTGGTGAGAAAGTGGGGCAAAGTTGGGAAAAAATTAGGGTTTTCCATAACTTAGAAAAAATTCTAAGTTATGAAAAATTCCATTTCAAACCCTAATTTGCAATTTTTGATTTCTTGGTGAACAAGTTTCATGATTTGGCATGTTTTGATGAAAAATGAATCTTGACTCTTGATTTTGAACAAAAAGTCAAAGTTTGACTTTTCAGTATACAGTCAAAATTGATCAATTGACTGAGAAATTCAACTGTCAATCTTGTGTATTTGGGATCTTTTGAACTTGTTGAGAATGTCAAGATAATTCCATGGGGTCCTTGAGTCCATATGTGAGTTTGGTTTGCCATTGGCTAGGCCAAACAGTAAAAAATTTGCCTTTGTGCAGTCAAAACCCTAGAAATGACCATTTTGCCCTTTTGATGATCTGATCAAATTTCTTGTGGAATTGTGATCCAAACTTGATCAAATGGTCCATATGAGTTCATAATGTTGATGTGGGTCAATTTTCATGAGATTTGACTGTCAATTGGCCACAGTTGACTTTTCCCCAATGCAGTTGATTTCTAGGTCAACTGTCCAATTGACTGGGCAAAACTTGGAATCAAGACTTGAAACATGGTATAGATAAACTTGGGAGTCCAACATGAAGCATGAAAGTTATCCTAGGCATTTTAGGTCAAAATATCTTTGTGCAAACACAAACCCTAATTTGGGTCCACAGTGCAAGGAGAAGTCTTGAGCAGAGGAAACCCTAACTGGGTCTTGATCTTCAAAGGCCTTGTGATGAGAAAATGTTGAGGAAATGGGAGGGCAAATTTTGGGGTACAACAGTTGCCCCTGTTCAATCTTCTTGAACCTGAAGAGTTAGATTGGCAAGTTTGCCTTTCGTGACTCGAGGGTAAAAGGAGATTGGACACTAGAGTGCCCAGAAATTTGCACTCGCATGTTGGAGTATCAGCAATGTGATGTCGGGAATGGGCTTATAGATGCCATTTGGAGAGGTGGTGGATAGGGAGATGGGCTTATAGATGCCATCTGGAAATGTGACGGAACTTTGTCGGGAATGAGCTTATAGATGCCATTTGGAAGTGTTGATCGCATAAGAGATTCCTTAGCGAAAACTTGTGTATTTGAGAAAGACAGATGTTTTTCCTGGCTTGTTACAGGTGCTTGATCTTCAATCTCTTTATGCAGATATGCCCTGGCTAGATACATGTATCGAATCTACAATCGGTTGCTCACAGATGTGCCCTGGCTAGATACAGGAATCGAATCTAGAAATGTTATAGTTGATAGATGTGCCCTGGATGGATACAGGAATCGAATCTTCGAACTCTTCAGACGTGCCCTGGCTAGATACAGGAATCGAGTCTGGAAATGTGGTCAACAGATATGCCCTGGCTGGATACAGGAATCGAATCTGGAAATGTGGTAGTTGATAGATGTGCCCTGGCTGGATACAGGAATCGAATCTTCGAACTCTTCAGACGTGCCCTGGCTAGATACAGGAATCGAGTCTGGAAACTGATCACTCTCAGATGTGCCCTGGCTAGATACAGGTATCGAATCTGGAATTGTGACAGTTGAAGGTAGTTGTCTTTGGGATTGTCTTTTTCCCTGAAAAGGCAAAAACATAAGTTGTACGCAATGTCATGATGTATGATATGCATGATGTCATGATGTTCAACATGAAAGAGTGTTGTATGCACTTTATCATGTATGTAAGCAAGATGTATGAAAGTGTGAAATGTTTATGAATGTAACTTCGTCTTAGGAAAATAAATCCTTGACGATCTGTCGGGGAGTTGCTCTGTGGCCGAGATACTTTGCTGAAGTTTTGATGAGAGGCCTGCTGAGGACTTCAATGATGGATTCCGCTGGGGATAATGATGATAAACTCCGCTGGGGAACACCAAAGATAAACTCCGTTGGGGAATACCAAAGATAGACTCCTGCCGGGGATTGAAAGAACCTTGCCGAGGGCGATCTTCTATGGCAATTATTTTCCTCTAGCCAATGCCGTCAAAGGACCAAAACACGACAACTTAAGTCAGAGACTATGACCCACTCGACATGGTGAGCTTGATTCTTGTAGAAGGACATTCAAAGATACCGAGTTCTTCTGTCAAAGTTGCAGTCAAAATTCAACCTCTGACATTTTCTTGTGCTTACCCCGCGAGATCCTTGAAAACATTGCATGTATGACATTACATATCAGGTATTCTCCAGACATGTTTCTCATTTTCTCGCTGTTTATTTCAGCAAGAAAGATGGCCCTAAAAAAAATGTCAAAGATCTCCAGGCTTAACATGTACAATTCAAGGAGACCCTTCTGAATCTGGCCAAGGGGCAACAAGAAATAACGATGCTCCTTGGCAAACAAAAGAAGAAGACTAAGAAGCCAATTACTTTCCTTATTCTGGAAGGAGATTCAAAGGTCCGACCCAACCGATTCAAGTTGTTGAAGTCTCCTCTGTTGAAGATGACAACTAAGATGAAGAGGATAGAAACATTAAGCCAAAAGACAGGAATAACCAGGGTTCTGAAGACGAGGATTACTCGGATGAAAAATACCCTCCTACTGATGACAAGTACATATGGTTGGAGGATAGGCTCAAGGATATGGAGGTCCAGATGATACCAGGATTGGATTTCGATGAACCAGGGTTGGTTCCAGGGGTGGTCATCCCACCTGAGTTCAAGGTCCCTATATTTTCCAAATATGACGGGGTCTCTTGTCCTAAACTTCACTTGAGATCATACATCAGAAAGATCAAGCCTCACACTGCTGACCGTAAGTTATGGATCCATTTCTTCCAAGAAAGTTTGGCTGGAACTCAACTGGAATTGTTCTATCAGTTGGAAGTAACCAACATTCATACCTGGGAAGACTTGGTTGCTGCTTTCTACAAGCAGTACCAATGACCTGGCACCAACTCGAGTGCAATTGCAGAATATGTCCAGGGGCTCAAGGGAAGGATTCAAGGAATATGCACAAAAATGGAGGGATTTAGCTGGCACGGTGCAACTTCCTCTAACCGATCGGGAAATAGTAGACATGTTCATGGGCACTTTGACAGGCCCGTTCTTTAATTTGCTGATTGGGAGTTCTTCGTCTAGTTTTACAGAGATGATTCTGACTGGGGAAAGGATTAAAAGCGGTATAAAAAGTGGGAAGATCCCAAAGTCCTCAACCTATAATGATGTGAAAAATCCCTTTGTTGGTAAAAAAGAAACTAATGTTGTTTATGGTCAAAGGAGCCATAGTAAAAATAACCACCATCAGTCCGTGGGAGCGGTGTTAATTTCTAATCCTACACCTGTTCAACAACAACAGGGCAATAGGCGTAGGATAAAGTTTCAAGAGAGGAATGAAGTGGTGAAAAACACAAGAAGGGGGGGTTGAATTGTAAAACTGAAATCTAATGCAATGAACAAGATATTTTTATCCTGGTTCGTTTGATCTCAAACTACTCCAGTCCACCCGTCAAGGTGATTTCGCCTCTCTCCAACGAGGTCTTAATCCACTATATTCAACTGAATATTACAGACTGCTTTAACAACTGCTAAAGCCTTCTTGATCCAAACCACAACCCGGTTTGTCAAGGTAACACTTTCTTACAAAGAGATAAAACTAAGTGTGTGAATGTTTTCTACAAAACTTTATCACAACTGTGATGTATACACAAATTGAAGCTTAGAAACTAGATTGCTAAACAATGATAGAATATCAGAGTGAGTGGTTTAGCAAAACTGAGAGAATGAAGATTATAATGAGCTTTTGTGCATGTAGAGATTTGGAGAGCATTAGCCATTTCAATCTTCAAAGCCTTGTTTATATAGCACTGAGATGATGAACGTTGGATGCAATATTCTTGATTCAATGCTAATAACAAGCTTTCCTTATTGAGCAGATCTTGTCTGGAATGAGGCTGTTGGAATTAATTTGCTTTCAATGCACAGTACCGTTGCTTACTTAATGCAAGTTCTGGCTTGGCTCATTCTGACTCTGCTTCGTTGCTGATGAACTATTGTGTTTCTTTATCAGAGTGTTGAGCGCAGTCTTGTTCATCAGGCTTCAGCATGTACATGAGTTGATCATCTGATTCTGACATTCTGATATGGCAACTTCTGATGTTGGTGTCTGAAATCAAGTTCTGATGCTGAATAGATGTGATCTTGCTTATATCAATCAGAGTATCTGCAAGTCAAAACATAATAATTTTAGGCAGCAGATAGTTCATACATGAAACTTATAAATACTATATCTTTTCACTTTGTTATCATCAAAACTTAAATATAGGGTAGTAGATTCAAACATTGTTCTAACAAGGAAGTACACTAAGATTAATATGTCATTGTCTACATCGTTACAACATTTGCTAAAAGCGGAACTGATTACACTAAGGGATCCTCCTCAAAAACCCGATACCTCCTCTCCTAAGTACAATCCGAATATGAAATGTGCCTACCATTCTAATAGTCCTGGGAATGACACCAACAACTATTGGTCTTTGAAAAACAAGATTCAGGATTCGATTGGAAACAATGAGATTGAATTTGACCCTCCTAAGGCTCCCAACGTGATCACTGCTCCCATGACAAATCATTGAGAGTGTCCAGTTCATTTTGAATTTTCAATTCTAATTTCTTTTGTTTGTTCGAACACTTATCCATTATGTCAAGCTTTGTTTTCATTAATGCATTGCATATGTTTGTTTTGAATCAATGCAATCATTTTCACTATATTTAAACTGTACTTTTATTCTCTTATTATGATATTCAACTCTCGTTAAAATCTGTAAGCCTTTAGAGGGAGGATGACGAAAAAGATACCATAATCTCTACAATATGCTTTTGAACAGACCTGGCTGGCAATGTACAAGCGTTGTTTCAAATCCTAAACAATGGATTTATAAGGAAGATAATCCCTAGTCAACCCCTTTGATCCTAAGAAGTAGAAGTTTTCTTTTTCACACAAATTAAAACCTTTAATCATAACCTGGGGCAGGGTAGTTCCTCAGTTAATTCAATGGTGCATTAAATCACAAGCTTTCCCTTTGTACATGACGAGTAGTGTCGGAGGTATCCTTCCAAAACAAAAGATGGTGATGGTTCCACATAATCATTAAAACAGGCAGTCATTATCTCTCAAAAGAAAAGCCCGCTAAGTTAAAACCTATAAAGGAGACTTAAGAAAAAAACGGGGGCATCCCGCTGACTGTAATCACAAAAGAAACAGTTGGCAAAAGGTAGGGATAATAAAATAAAAAAGAGAGGTCGCTACACATCCTCGACAAAAAGAAAACATTACAAAAAATGACTGCCTCCTCATAATAAACTTCCAGTATCTGAACCATCACAGGAATATCAGGGCAAAGATTCCAGACTCAATTGGGATTTAAATGCACAATTAACTGAGTGTAGGACTAAAGAACAACACGAATAACGAGTTGGGTACAAATAAATTTCGAGCCTTTATCCTTTGTTTCTTAAACCATGAACCATGCCACATTACAACCCCTAAAAGTCCTAGCTGAAGCATGGGTTAGTTCAAAAGCATATTGTTACAAAAGGTATCCCGACTCCTGTAAGGTTTACTATAAATCTTGAGTTGATATCACATTCTTGCAAATTTTGTTTTACTAAAAAATGAATTTTCAAAAAAAAAACTTCAAGACAAACATAAGCTTTGCATTTTTAATACCACTGTTTGCATATAACTAATTGTTCAACAACAGAGAAATTTGCACGACAAATATTCAATGAACGAAAATCCTCTCAATGAACAAAAATACCTCAGATGGAAAAACATTTCCAATAAAAATCCTTTCATAATCAAGGGGCATGGCATGGTGTCTAAAATGATCTTGGGGCAGTCGAGTCAAGATTCAAGGAATCCCTCAAAAGCGTTGAATGGCCAAAGGAATACCTCCATCTGAATCACTTGGGGCATTGAACAGGAAGGGCCACATGCGATCAAGAAAACATTTTCTGGAAGTGCTGCAACGCTTACTACTTTGGACAATGATAATTCGCCGCATCCTATGAATGCAGACATAGTTAGAAAATACTACGCATAAAAAAAAAGATCCGCTAGGTTGACTGGCCAGGGAAAAATAAGGGCATCCTGATGAACCAAAGGAGTTCGGGTAAAAATTAAGGATATATAAATAAAACTGTACACCCGGCAAGTTGAAAACCTAAAAAGGCGACTTGGGCAAAAAAGGGTATCCCTTTGGACTTAAAATCTGAAAGGATAGTTTAGGAAAAAGTTAGGGATTAAAGCGTACGACTATATCCCGTGACTTTTCTATCAATAGAAGGCTTATCACCCTGATCAACATTTACTCAAGACTCCATGAGTTGGAATAACATTCAAACCATCCACAAAATCCCCACATAACACCCCTAGGGAATCATTTTCACAGGATTCATCATCAGCAATGGTACATTCATCAATAGGTATAGAAACAGGGGCATCCTCCCGCAGGTCACCACCATATCTTCAATGTATAGCCTAAATGATTTCAGATATGCCGGCGTGTCTTAAACAAAATCAAGATTTTCAATTATTTCCCCAGCATTTTGAAAAATCCCTAAGCGGTTTACGAAGTTTCCCTTCCCCAACATAGTTTATTTCTCTAACAACGGAAATTCGTCTCCCAGCATTTCAACTTCAACAAAATTTAAAGACTTACATTCTTCGTCCCCAGCAACAATCAGGGATTGATTTTCCCTAGTTCAAAAACACTGCAATAGAACAACTGATACATTCACATATTGCATTCAGACATCATTTTACAAATGTCATAGCATACGCAACACAAATGCATATAACACAACCTCATTTATTTTGAGAACGTCATTACACAATACACTCCATACATCATGACATTGCACACAGCTAACCCTTTATCTTTTCAGGTAAAGTCTATAAGCAGACGAATATCATCAACTATCTACATGACCATACAAATTTCTTCAGAAACTAAATTCTGACAAGTACTTCCCTCAAAGACTTTCCTCAAAAAGTCATTATGAAAATATCTCTTCTAGATGAAGTCAGGTGTAGACATCTTCTAGTGCATCATTCAAATGAAATCAAGCACGTATTCCTTCCGGTACCCTGTTGAAGTAGTAGTCGTCCAAGATTCCTTCATTACCTGTTGAAGTAGTAGTCGTCAAAGATTCCTCCATTACCTGTTGAAGTAGTAGTCGTCCAAGATTCCTTCATTACCCGTTGAAGTAGTAGTCGTAGATTCCTTCATTACCTGTTGAAGTAGTACTCGTCAAAGATTCCTTTATTACCTGTTGAAGTAGTAGTCGTCAAAGATTCCTTCATTACCTGCTGAAGTAGTAATCGTCTAAGATTCCTTCATTACTTGTTGAAGTAGTAGATGTAAAAAATGCCTTCATTACTTGTTGAAGTAGTAGTCGTTAATGATTCCTTCATTACCTGTTGAAGTAGTAGTCGTCAAAGATTCCTTCATTACCCGTTGAAGTAGTAGTCGTCCAAGATTCCTTCATTACCTATTGAAGTAGTAGTCGTAAGATTCCTTCATTTCTTGTTGAAGTAGTAGTCGTCAGATTTCTTCATTACCTGTTGAAGTAGTAGTCGTCAGATTCCTTCACTACCTGTGGAAGTAGTAGTCGGCCAAGATTCCTTCATTACTTGTTGAAGTAGTAGTCGTCCAAGATTCTTTCATTACCTGCTGAAGTAGTATCCATCCAAGATTCCTCCATTACCTGTTGAAGTAGTAGTCGTCCAAAATTCCTTCATTACCTGTTGAAGTAGTAGTTGTCAGATTCCTTCATTACCTGTTGAAGTAGTAGTCGTCAGATTTCTTCATTACCTGTTGAAGTAGTAGTCTTAAGATTCCTTCATTACCTGTCGAAGTAGTAGTCGCCAAATATTACTTCATTATATGTCGCAGTCAAGCTTCATACTTACCAGCAGTAACTTTTGATGGCATGTATAATCCCATTTCCTATAGCTCCTTATAACCTCTCCAGATGGCATCTATAAGACCATCTTTGACGACTCTCCGTTATCTTCTCCATATGGCATCTATAAGCCCATTTCTAATGACTCTCCGTTATCTTCTCCAAATGGCATATGTAAGCCCATTCCTGATATCATCAACCAACAACGTTACTTCATGCGAGTGAAAAGTTCTTGGCACTCTAGTGTTCAATCATGTACCACCTTCAGATCACGAAAGGCAGACAAGCCAATCTAAATCTTCAGGTTTAAGAAGATTGAACAGGGGTAGCTGTTGTACCCCAAAATTTTCCCTCCCATTTTACTCAAGGCATGCTCATCAAAGTCCTCAATTGCTCAAGGTTGAAAAAGAATTGATCAGACAAATTCTCCTCCTAAGCAATGGCCTTCCAACTAGTTTCACTTTTCACCAAGATGTGTGAGCTTCAAAGGTCTCAAATGTTTTCCATGGTCCTAATATATCTTCATGTTTGTCCATGCCAAGTTTCATGCCCTACAACTTCTCTTTTATCCTCAAGCAAAAGAAATGCATCATTTGGAAGGTACAAGCTTATGCAGGAGGTTATTGCACCCTACATGCCTCAACATAATGGCTTAGCTGAAAGAAAGAAAATAAGTGTACGGAACATGACAAGGTGTATGTAGAAAGCTAAGAATATGTCTAAGATATTTTGGGCTAAAGTAGCTTCGACAGCAGTATGCATTCTAATTAGATGCCCAACGAAGCAGTGTTAGTTGGAAATTTCGATTACACAAGTTTTAAATAATTAACACTATGATCGAAGAAAGAATAGTTCGAAACAAAGCGTGAGGAGGCTTTTATGAAGTCTTCGATTGATGAAGAGCTAGTAAAGAGCTTCACTACGTTGAACCGTTATCGAAAGGTTCATTTTCGAACTATTGAAATATAAGTTATTCGAAGCATTACAAGGAAAGACATTTTGACTGTCAGAGGATCTTGGATTCAAAAGCTTTGATCTTATCCAAATAAGCACGTGGAAGTCTAATGGTTCGAAGGGCATGCAACCTTCTAACGTGGCGTGATTTCATAGAAGGACTTAGGATCGAATCATCCAAATATAAGTCATCTTAGAGTTTTTGGATCAATGTGTTTTAGGCATGTACCTGAACTGGCAAGGAAGGAGTTGGATGATCGAAATGAGGTCTTGGTGCTCATAGGTTATCATTCAATTGGTGAATACAAGATGTATTCACCAATCAAAGATAAACTAGTGATCAGTAAAGATGGTCCTGTATACGAAAGCAAAGGGTGGATTTGGAGTCGAAGTTCAATTCGACAAGAAGATGAACAGAATGAAGCTTCGACAAGTCAAAAGGAAGAGGTGATACTTTGATTGGTCAAATTGAAGGAAAGGAGATCGAAAAGAACATAATGAAGTTTCGACAAGACAAAAGGAAGAGGTGTTACTTCGATTGGTCGAATTGAAGGAAAGGAGATCGAAAAGGAACAAGAACTGAGTTCGACTAGGCTGATTGGATATGAGGGGTTTTCAGGTTACATAATTGATGCAGATGGTGACTAAGTGGAAGAAACCATGATGATGAAGCCTTGAGAAATTCAAATTGGAACTCAGAGCCATCGAAAAGAACAAAGCTTGGGAGCTTGTCGAAAGAATCAATTGATGTGAAAAAGAGATGCAATTTGAAACGAAAACCTAATGGGATGAAGCTTGTTGGGCTTGGACTGATTAGCTCAAAGCCCAAATTTGTGCAAAACACCAACCATAACCTGTCCAGGTTCACTCAAAGTTCAAAATGGCATGAAGTATCTCAGAATGGAAACTCTTCAAATCTAATGAATTTGCTTTCAAAGCCATAGTTAATGGTTGATTTATGCCATATGTGTTCATCACCATAACCCTATAAGCAAAAGACTAAATCAGAAGCAAAGGGGACACAAAAACTGCCTCAAAGAGCCACATACACACACTTCCTATCGAAGCTCCACAAAATTTTAAAAGATTCAACAAAATTTTCAAACTTAAAATAACCTTTGCAATCCTTCTCAATCCAAACTAACGCCCAAATCATTCTCCTGAGACTTCCAGGAAGGAACCCAGCCCCTTACACGAGCTGTTCCATGCCTAGGGTTACAGATTGAAGCATCTCCAATTGGTAAGGATTTATAAAATCAAAATTGTATTTCCAGGCCATTTAAATGCATATTATTTGCATATTTGCGTTGCTCATGTTGTTTGTGTTTGTATGAACATATCACATGTAAGATAACATGCAGGAATAAGATCGTGCCATCGTTAGGGCACGATCTGAATTTGCCTTTGAAGCTCATGATATAGGAAGTTTCAAGCCAAAATAACCCAAATTCGGACTCAGGGGGTTCAAATTAGGGGGGTTCTAATTAAGGGGAAGGACCTGGGTTCGACACCCAGGTCATGCATTTTGTTTTTTCTAACAATTGTATTCTAGATCCCATGCCTGCAGGTCTAACATGCACACCATGCACCACGTGGTCAACACCAGTAGGTCCCATCAATCCAGATCCAGTACCCTCAACGTGCAGTCTATCATACACTTTCGACAACCTTCCTCATTGGATCGAAAGGCAACCCAGGCCTCTTCCTGATCTGGGCCAGTGAATTCCAAATCTTATACCCCCTGTTTACCTTTGCTACTAGGCCCATCTTTATTTTCTTGTTTTATTCATTTTATTTATTTCTTTTAATTATTATTTTTTATTTTAATCAATAAACAAATATAAAAATCAAAAAAATATTAGGTTAGCATTTTCTCAAATAAATTAATTTTGTAAATTAATTGATTAATTATTTTAACCCCTTTTTAATTTAAAACTAAGTAGACTTAGGATTTTAAATTAAATTTCTTTCCATGATCAAAAACAAACAAAAATATTTTCCTTTTTAAGTTTAAGACGTCCTTTCTAATTTGCGCGCGTTATTACTTTTCGCATTTTTATTTCTATATTTTCTGTAACTGCCTATTGGGATGTAATAGAATTAATTAGGACTTTCTATTTCTTTGTTTTCTTTATTGTTTCCCCCGTGTTTTGGACTTGGAATAATCCCCCTCCCCGAAGCCTTGTAATAGTTTAGGATTTATCTTTCCGCACTTTTAATTACTGCAAATTATTGACTGCTTAGATGTATACTAATTAGGATTGTATGGCAATAATAACAAACAAAACGCTATCAAACCTAATGCAAAAACAAAAATAACTGAATACAATACCATTGCACATGTACAACTCTAGGGTATCCCACTTTTGTTGCCTTCGGAAAACAGTCACAACTCTCAAAACGTGAGAGATTTTAGTGTTTTCCCTCCAGTTTAAAGATCATAAGTCCCTCGATGACCCTCTCGGAGTTGCCTCGGTAAAAATGATCTTAAAACCTTAGGGTAATTACTAAAGTTTCTTGCCCAGTTGCCTTTGTGACTGTATAAACGTCCCTTCGAATGTCCCTTAAACATCCAACGATTAGGGATACCTACTCACTAATAGTAGGATAGCACTGTTTAAAGGAAAAGAGGAAAATAACAACCTTTTGAGTAAAGTAGATAGCTGTTAGATGCTTGCTCAAACAAACTTTTACACTTGGACAAAAATTCTTTCAAAAACATTTTCAAAACGCTTTATCAGCACTCTTGAGGACTGATACAAGAGTTATCATAAAGCAAGTTGCCTTACTATTGGCATTTCAAAAATACTTTTCAAAAAACACAAAGCACAAGGTATTTCAAAATGAGCTAAGCATCTAAGAGCCCGTAGATAACTACGGATGGAAAGGGTGCTAACACCTTCCCTTTCCAAAATCTACCCCCTTACTCAGAAAACTCTCGAAAGGTCTTTTTCTATTCTTTTCACCCTTTCCTCTGTTGGATAAAATAAAAGTCGGTGGCGACTCTTGCTTACCCCAACATTTTCGAATACAAACGCAAAACCAGTATAACAGTCGGTTTTGCCACCGTATCACTCAATACTTTTGTTTTTTGAACAAGACCTCCTGACAGAAATTTAGTGCTTGAGGATGAGATTCATGAAGATGGTATCACAAACAAGGTGGTTGATATTACTGGTTGTGACAGTACTACATCAGAGGATACAAGATATTTCTCTCTAGGGTTTTAGGAAAGTCATGAGGTTGTTGCTGAGACTTAGTAACAATATGATAAGCGTGTCATAAGGCTTCACAGTTGGATCATAATTTTTTTGTTTAATGATGATTTTTAATAATAAAATTTGTCTGGAACTGCCGAGGAGCAGCCAATAATACCTTCTATCGGTATTTAAAGATTAGAAAAAAGTTTTAGAGGCTAGGTGTGTACCCCAAAATTTTCCCTCTCACTTATCAAGAATTTTCTCACAAGAGCTCTTTGACTCAAGACTGCATTAGGGTTTGACCAGCTCAAGACACCTCCTCATGCACTGATGACCAAAATTAGGGTTTGAGTTTTCACAAGGATCTTTGAACTATCAATGCTTCATATGACTTTCAAGGATCATTATGGACCCCTAAGATTAATCATGTCAAGTTTCAAGCCTTGAATCACACTTTTGATCAGTCAATTTAACAATTGACCTAAAAATCAACTGTATTGGGGAAAAGTCAACCATAGCCAATTTACAGTCAAAATTCATAATTTTTTATCCACATAAACATCTTAGACTCATATGTATCATTTGATCAAGTTTGGACCATAATTCCTCAGGAAATTTGATCAAATCATCAAAAGGGCAAAATGGTCAAAATTAGGGTTTTGACTGAGAAAGGGCAATTTATGATTTTTGACCTAGCAAATGATCAATTGGTTTGAAGCATGATTTCAAGAGTTCAATTTCATCATATTTACCTAATAACATGATTCAAAACATTACAAATCCATTGGATTGACAGATGAATATTTTAGTCAACTGAACAAAAGTCAATTGTATACTGAAAAGTCAAACTTTGACTTTTTGGTCAAATTCAAGTGCCAAAGATCACAGTTCATCAAAAAATGTCAAAATATGAAACTTGTCCATCAAGAAATCAAGGATTTAAGATTTTTTTTTGAAAAGTTGAAATTTCTTAACTTAGAAATTTTTCTAAGTATATAATTTTTTTTTCTTCTCAACTTTGAGCCAAATTTTCACCATGGTGCAAGATGATTCAAAGGAAACTTCCAACATGAAAGTTGTAGACCTTCATTAAATCTACAACTTTTCTTCACACAATTTCTCCTAAAAATGCTTTGATCTCAAGATATAATTTTGTGAATACATGCTCATGAACTAAAAATAACTTAGTGAAATTTTGCCCTAGTTAGGCAGATTTTTGACCTAACTTCATGGAATTTTTTCACATGGTTCCAAGAGGAATTTTCAAAAGAAATTAAAATATGAGTTTTAGAGCACATTACAATATTTCCAAAATGTCCAAGAACTCCTTGATATCATTCTTGAGTAGGGAGAATCAAAGAGATGCAGTTGGTGATTTGTCACTTGGATTTCAAGCCATTTTGTGAAGAACATTGGATCCAATCCTCAAGCATGTTGAACAAATCCTACTTTGAAGGCTTCTAACTTGACTTTCACTCCATAATTAATTGTTTTAACAACTTTTGGAGGTCTTTAAGTCAAGCATTCAATGCATTGTACAAAGATAATTCCATTTTTGGGAGAAAGGCAACATTGCCATTTTGGAAAAGCAAGCTTTATGCAAAGTCAGCTTGCATTGAGCCTTGCACTTGTTTTTTATACACAAACACACTCCACTCAATCAGAGCAAGTATGTTTAAAGGTCTCAGCCCCCTACAAGCTTTGTACTACACCTTGAAACCATGCTTGCTAGCTTTGCTTTACAAACAAATAACCAAGCAAACATGTGAGTTTTTGAAATCTAAGTTGTTACAAGAC
Source organism: Vicia faba (assembly GCA_948472305.1). Classification (NCBI taxonomy): domain Eukaryota; kingdom Viridiplantae; phylum Streptophyta; class Magnoliopsida; order Fabales; family Fabaceae; genus Vicia; species Vicia faba. Next base: position 1,151,583,387 of record OX451739.1, on the reverse strand, counting down.
TTAAGACCACTTGCTTATAAGTAGACACACTATTTGCAAGTTGACACGCGAATGAGAAGACTCCAAAGCACTCCCAAACACTTTGCAACTCAGAATCTGCCATAGCTTGACAGTTTTGAACCTTACATAGCCATCTCCAAATCCACTCGTGCGTATTGAGTTTTAACCACCCAAACACTTAATATACATCATATCAAAGTGATCCAGACCCCTGTTTCAAGACTGTAGCTCCTCCTTCACCATCCACCATTTTCAAATATCAAGCTTGCAGGTTGACTTGAATAGAGAGATTTAGGGACTTTCAGGATAAAGTAAGGGTTGGAATGCACTCAAGGAGGTCCAGGAAAGCTAAATAGATCCTCAAGCCTTCTTAAAACTTGCTCAAACTCCATTCACGATTCCAGCTGCAAGAGGTAAAAACTCAAACTTCTATCTCTTCATACAAGTATCATTTGGTCCTGATTTATGAAAGCAAAATGTAGATATCCTTGCTCTAAAGCTAACCATGTTCATAGTTTTCATTTATATTAACTATGTATAGAGAATTTTGGATTTGAAATTTCTGCAAAAATTAGGTTTCAAATTAGGGCCAGTAAAATTAGATTTTATCTTTGACTTTTAGTTTACATAAGTTATATGTTTGAACTCGTGGGAAGAAACACCACAACTTTCATGTTTCAACTTTCCATTTTTATGGAGAAATGAGGAAGATACAGGTGATCCGGCCATGGCTCAAGGTTGAAGATGAAGTTGCCTTCAGGGAGCAGTTTCTAATATATATTTATGTTTGTGTTTATATAAACGGATGTACAACCACCCCAGTGGTAAGGCAGCGCGCGTAATTGCTAGAGGTCACAGGTTCGAGCCTCAGCAAACTGCCTTTTGCATTTTTCTCACATTTTTCACATTTTTTGTCTCTTGCAGCGCTGGGCCTCCAATTCACGGGCTTTTTGTTTTTTCTAACATTTACCACCCTGTTTACTTGTGGCACCCCTGGCCCATTATCATTTTATTTATTTATTTTATTCTCATTTTATTTTTTTTAAATATATTTTTCTTAATATTAATTATAAAAAATATAAAAATGATAGATTTATATTAGTCTTATTTTATTTTATTTTTCTCACAAAAAATATTTTTATTTAGTTATATATTATCTATTTTTATTAAATAACCTTGTAAATTAAATTAGAACTAGTTTAATATTTATTTTTTTCTTTATACCCATTAAATAAATTATTTTAATATAAAAAAGACCAAAAATATCTCATAATGTCATATATTATTTTCAAGACAAAAAAAATACAAAAAATACTTTTTTCTTAAAGAAACTTATTTTCTTTTAATCAAATAGAATTAGGGTTTTATTCAAAAAATCTTTTCTTAAATAATTTATTTTCTCAATTGATTTGAGTTAATCTTGATTTATTTATTTTCTAATTAGGTTTAGGTTAAAGCTTTTTCACATAAAAAAAAATTCTTTTTTGCATTCACATATTCTTGCATACTTAATTCATCTTGTATACTATTTATTCCATTTATTTGTACATATTCAATTTGGTTGTAATAGATTAATTAGGTTTATATTATTGAAATCCCCATTCATAAATTGTATACTCCCCCTCTCACAAGTGTTGTAATAGCGTAGTAACTTTAAATTTTGCAATTTTTCGCTTTTATATAACATGCTAGTAATTAGGGTTTGTATGGCAAGATAAAAATCAATCAAATAGAAAACCCCAATTCAAGACAAAATCAAGCATGAAAATGACACATTTGCACACAAGCACCCCTAGGGTTATTCCACTTGGTTGCCTTATACAAAATGACCATATTACGCATGTAAAGTATCTTAGCAAAAACAAACAAATACAAGATCATAGTCCCTCGATGACGTTATTCAAAGTTTCCTTACAAAATGATCTTAGTCCCTCAAAAAATGCTAAGATACCTTGCAACATTACTAATCATGGTTATACGATGACCCACGCCCGTCCCGTTTACGTCCAAAGATAGGGTTGCTTACCAAATCAATGGTAAGACAACAATATCAAAGGAAAATAAAATGAACAAGAAAGACATTTGAGTAGGTAGATTGCTTTTAGTTACTTGCTCCATTTCAAAACAAATATCCTTGCTATTTTCAAACAAACACACACATTTCCAAACATTGAAAATATTTTCAAAAAAGATCAACATCTTTGTATACATTCTTACGAACGAGAATCATTACAAAGATTGCCTAAACAATGACCTCTTTTACAAAATACTTTCAAAATCACACAAAGCACCATTTCAAACAAAATCAAGTGATCTAGCAAGTAACTAAGAGCCCATGGAAAACTATGGATGAAAAGGGTGCTAATACCTTCCTTTTTCATAATCTACCCCCCAAACTCAAGAAAAAATCTCAAAGGTATTTCCTATGCTTTTTCACCTTTCCTTATTGGATAAAAGAAAAGTCAGTGGCGACTCTTACTAACCGCAACATTTGCGATCAAACGCAAAACCCTCAAGTCAGTTCTCCCACAATATCACACTAGGGTTTGGGGATTATATTGCTATGAATAATAGTGGGTGTGTTGGTTCTATAGTTGTAACCTGAAAGAAGGAGATTGTTAGTGTTAGGTTGCACAAGAAAGGAACTCAATTTATCCACTTGGATGTGACGGACCAGAATAAAAACGAGTGGCTTTTTACAGCAATCAATGCTAGCCCTGATGCTAATATAAGGAAGATTCTTTGGGAAGACTTGAAAATTATTGTTGCGAGTAATCAGGGCCCCTGGATGCTTGCGGGGGATTTCAATGATATTTCTAGTATGGATGATAAAAAAGGTGGTGCTCTAGTTTTTGTTAGGAAATGTAAAATGTTTCGTGATAGAATTCATGAGTGCAAGCTGCTTGATCTGCCTGCTGTTGGCCCTAGATTTACTTAGAGGGATCCTATTTTCACGGAGGTCAACGTATCTATGAAAATCCGAATAGAGTCTTGTGCAATGAGACTTAGAATATTGACCATGCATATGCTTCTATGAAAATTTTGCCTAGATTTGAATTCTCTGATCATCACCCCTTACCGATCACTTTGGCTAGGAATAGCTTTAACCCGATTACTCACAAAATTCAGTTTGAGAGTGCTTGTATGCTAGATGAGAATTATAAGGATATTCTTAAAGGTAACTGGCATAAAGATCATGATATTAGTAACAACCTATTATGTGTTAAAAAAGATGTCAATAAGTGGAAGCTTCAAACTCTTGATAACGTGAAATGGATAAAGAAGAATATAATGGTTAGACTCAATGGGATTCAAGAGAGTTTACATAGAAATGAGAACAAGGGGGTGGGGGGGAGGGGTCTTAAGAAGCTTGAGAGAAAGCTTCAAGAAGAGCTCAATGCCATTCTTAAAAAAGAAGAACTCGTGTGGTTTTAGAGATCGAGAACGGCTTGGTTGAAAGATAGCAGCCATAATACAAACTATTACCATATGAAAGCTGTGAACAAGGGAAGGAATAATATAGTTATTATGCTTAATAATGATGATGGACATTGGATTGGGGATATTAAGATTTTGCAGGAGTTGGTTACCAATTTTTATCGCAAGCTGTTTGTTAGGGGTACTCAATCTACCATTATTGAAAGCTCTGCTTTTACATATCCACCCTTGCAAGAAGAGGATATAACTATGTTAGCAGACCCTATTTCTAACGGTGAGGTGCATAAAGCTTTATTTTCTATAAATCCGTGGAAAGCGCTTGGCCCAGATGGATTTCTAGCAGGTTTTTATCAAAAGTCTTGGGAAATTGTAGAGGATATCGTCTTTGATTTTATGAAAAAGAGTTGATGCAATCCAAGTATTATTGCTGATGTTAATCAAACTGATATTTGTTTGATTCTGAAAGTTACTAACCCTCAAAATGTTAGTCAGTTCCGTCTGATCTCGTTGTTCAACACCATATACAAATCGTTAGTAAAGTGATTATGGATAGATTGAAGCACTGTATTGATAAGTTAACTTCTCTGTTCCAAACTGATTTTGTGCCAGGTAGATCCATTCATGAAAATGTTATTATAGCTAGGGAAGTCATGAATATCATGCAGAGAAAGAAAGGTAGGAAAAGTTTTTTTCCCATAAGGATATATCTCTCTAAAGCTTATGATAAGCTGAATTGGGACTTCATTTGGCATGTTTTGTTGGAGATTAAGATTCCCATTGAAATGTGTAACATTATTATGCAGTCAGTCACAAGCGTAACGAGGAATGTTAATTGGAAGAAGTTAGTAGTAAATATTTCAAACCAGAGTGTGGTATTCATCAAGGTGATCTGATTTCTCCTTACCTTTTTATCTTGTGTATGGATAAGCTTTCTCATCTTATTTCTCAGGAAGTCATGGAGAAGAATTGGTATACGATGCAAATTGGGAAGCATGGTCCTAGCATCTCCCATCTAATGTTTGTGGATGATCTTCTTATTTTTGGAGAAGCTTTGGAGAAGCAAATGCAGTGTGTTATTGATACTCTTCACAAGTCTTGTTCAATGTCTGGCCAATAGTTAGTGCTGAGAAATCTAGCATTCTTTTCTTCACCAATGTCAGTAGGCATGTGAGATGAAAGTTGACTCAAATGTTCGAGTTTAAGGAAACGACTTAGTTTGGAAAGTATTTGGGTGTTCCGCCTTAGTGGCAAGGCTCTCAAGAAAGGAGATTATCATTATTTGGTGGAGCAAGTTACCAATAGACTTGCTAATTGGAAGACTAATGTTTTATCTTTTGCATGTCATGTTACCTTGGCTAAGAATGTTATTGAAGCAATTCCAACGTATCTAATAATGGCCAATCTGATTCATAAAGCTTGTCTTGATGAAATTTATAATTTGCAAAGGAACTTCATGTGGGGAGATACGGTTGGTAAAAAGTGTTTTCATGCAGTTAAGTGGGAAAACCTTAATCATGAGCATGATGTTGATGGGTTAGGCCTTTGAGATCTTGGGACAATGAACAAAGTGTGCTTAATGAAACTTAACTAGCAGCTTGCGTCGAAGTTTTAGGATTTGTGGTGTTATGTTCTTAAAGGATTATATGGCATTGATGGAATAGTAGATTATGCTCGCACCAGACCTTCAGATTCTACTCTATGGAAAGCTCTATGCAAAGGCATGCCAAAGCTATAGGAATCAGGTATTTGGAGTATTGGAAATGGTAGCAACATCAATGCACAGACTAACATTTGTATAGAGCCAGGGTTGAGTATTGCTGACTGCAGAGTTCATGTATCGGAAGTGATGAGGGGTATGAAGGTCACTGATATTGTTGGTGCAAATGGGGATTGGAACTATTTGATATTCTGGACAAGATGCGTTCGGTGCTTCCTCCCCTGGAGGAGAATGCTGAAGATAAGTTTTTAATTGCAGGGACTGGTGGAGGCAACTTCACTATGAAAGAGATGTATCATTCTCTTTATCGAGTGTAGGACCAAGCTAAGAGTGGTGTTTGGAAGTGCATTTGGAAATTGAGAGTGCCGAAGAGGATTCAATACTTTGTCTGGCTGTTAAAGCATGATAGACTTTTGACTAATTTTAAGAAGAGAAAAATGGGGCTTGGTTCGGCAGGTTGCATTACCTGCGGGCATGTCCGTGAGGATGCACTGCATGCCATGCGTGATTGTACAACTATAATGCAGATTTGGAGCAGCTTAGTGCCCAACAATCTTGCGCACCAATTTTTTAGGATGGATTTGCAGCAATGGGCCGAGTTTAACCTTAAGGAGAAGTATGGAGTGGGAAATGAGTTGAATTGGTTTTGGGCTACTAGTTGTAGCTTATTATGGATGTGGCGTAACATAGAAGAATATATTGATGGTTATCTTAGGTTGTTCGATCCTGGTGCGCATATTGGGAAAAAGTTTCAGATTATGCGGAGGCGATACATATGAATAAGGTGGTCATGGAGCAAGCTAGAGTGGTCTAACGGATTTCTTAGTGTCCGTCGCAAAGGGGTTGGTTGAAGCTTAATGTGGATGGAGCATGCAAGAATTGTTTGATATCCGACTGTAGGGGAGTTATTAGGGATGATAAAAAGGATGATGGTCATTGATTTTGCCAAGTTTCTAGGCTGTTGGAATGCGTTTATGGCGGAACTTTGGGGTTTATATGAAGACCTCAAGTTAATTCATGGTCATGACAATTTGAAAGTGGAGATTAATGATGATTCTACTAAGGTTCTTAAAGCTATTGAAAGGAGGTGTTCTAGCATGATTGAGAGTTTATCACTTATTAACCATATTTGTTGCCTTATTGATAATTTGGAAGAGGTGGTTATTTGTCACTCGTACAGGGAGGCGAATAAATATGATATGCTTGCTAGTGTGGATTGCGGAATTCGCCATGATATGGTTCTTTTGATGTTGCTCTAGATTACATTGTGAGATTTCTTGAGGAGAATTTTAGGGGTGCTTCACCACAGGCTTGTGTGCTTGTAGCTTGGTTTGTTTTCGGACTTCGATTCTCCTTATAACAAAATAAAATTCTTAATTCGTGACAATATATACTATTGTTTTATTTGCTAATTATTGGTCTAGAGAGTTTGAATAATTTTTAGTGAAGTTTTTCTCTCAACTACAATTTTTTTAAATTAAGTTCAAAAATATAAAAAAAAATTGTTGAGAAAAATTTCAAAATTAATAATTTGATAGAAACATGTTTTTTAATAAATTATAATTAAAATTGATTCATGTTACCTCTTTTTTTTTGTGGGATAAAAATTACACTTAGTTGTTATTTTTGTTAAGTATAAATTTAAAATCTTGCTTAAGAAATTTAAATACAGTTCTACACACAATATATGTGTTTCTTTTCAATTAATTTTTTTTCCATATAAATAAGACACAAAAATCAAATTTGTAGCTATTTTTTGGAGGAACTCTTATCTGGAAACAATCTTAAATCCATATTTTTAACCAATAAAAAGAAAGATAATTTAAAATTTATTTAAATTTTAATTAAATTTATAAGAGTGGTTATGATATGAAAAGAGAGAGACAATTATTTATTTATTTTTAATTAATAAAAAATTGTAATTAATTGTGTATAAAATCAAATGTTATAGTCGTGTCTATCTAAGAATTCTATTCTTTTATTTTTACTATTTGTTTAAAAGACTCAAATCTCTTACCATTTAAAATAATCCTCTGTTGACTATGGTATGCGTTTTGCATTAGGCTATATCTAATTTATGATTTCATTCTTAAATAGTGTATAATATTGATAAAGATATAAAAGTATAAAGTCAATGTTGTATTAGGATTCACAACCGAACAATAATTTGAGGTTAATGCTTATTGTCCAGAAGCAATTATAACTATGATTAGAATGAATAACCGACCGATTTGAAAACATTCAACGTCAATGCTGTTGTGTTACCCATACCATACAAAACAAGAAAGGTAAAAAAAACAACGTAAGTAATAAGCCAGGAAAACACAGAGGAAAATGGTACAAAAGGATGGGAAATACATGAAAAAAAGGAAATCATATCAACTGTATAAGAAGTAGCCAATTATATTACCAAAACAGGTACAGAAAAGATGGACTATAACTGGTCTATGTTGTGGTCTTTTAATGTGACAGAGTAGCATGTTATGGACTCAGACACTAGCCACATGCTTTTCGTGGTCCTTCTTTGTCATAGCTTCCTCTTATTCAACCTTTACGTCTAAAATTGTGCAACTACATCCATTATTACCCTTTCTATTCTTCCACTAATAATAATCAAACTTCAACTACTACAAATTATTGTGACTCATTCAGAGTGAGTTTGTTGAATCTCTGATCATTATCTTTTGTTTGGAAATGCTTCTTATCTTTCTAACAGATTTACCATGATCTTTGCCTCTTATGTTTATAGTGCCAGATATAGTACTTAAATTGCTCTCACGGTGATGATATTAATTACTATATGTGAATTATATTTTCTTATCATGAATGTTTTATTGTGATCTTTTCGTGGATTTGTGGTCATCAATTAAGAACCTTAATTACATTTCACATGTTATTTTCAATGCTACCTTTACTCACCCAAAAACTTGTTATGTATAATAAATTTTTCTTATGTTGTAAACATTATGAAAAACCTTTGAATGAATTAATAATAGAGACCATTTCTACTGCTATGTTTGGTTGTGTGAAAAAATTGTTGAGAGAAAAAGAGAAAGAGCATAAGAAAGAGAAATAAACTAGAAATAGAAAAAATTTAGATTCTTGTTTTGTTTAAAAAAATAAAGAGAAAGAAATAGAAGAAATATAATTGTGTTTAATTCTTAAAAAGATGAAATTATCTGTGTTAAAAGTTAATGTGTTAAATCATCTGTCAACATTATCTTTTCAACAAAATTATCTGATTACCATTTAATCTTAAGGAGACGGATAGTTTTAACACATTAATTTTTAACACAAAAGATAATTTTGTCTTTTTAAGACAAAGATGATTTGTAAGGTATTCTCATAATTTCTAGTAATTTTAAAATTAATTTTATTATTTCAGGGATTATTAGTTTTTAAGACAAAATATATGTTATTGGATTGATCGTAGTACTCACTTAAATCAGAAACAAAAGAAATAAGAGATGAAAAGATTAAAGCAACCAACACTTCAATTGACCTAAATTCGATTTATAAGATATATGTAAATTGAGTCAATTCAATTGAATAAGAAATCTATTATTGCAATTTTCTGATTTAATCAAAAGTGAGAATGTTTAGGATCTTGATCTAATATATATCTAATTTTTATACAAGAAATTGTTACGAATATTGTAAACCTAACAACATGAAATTTTTAAGACAACATTAAATCTAAGCATATGATCCTAAACAAAACATAAAAGAGAGATAGAAAGAGAGATAATACGTCTGATTGATAGTGATTTAGGATGTTCATCATTGCTTTATGTCTACTCAACTCTCTAATGACTTTCCATTATTTGTAGTCTTCCACTATCATTTTGACAATTTTACATGTTTTTTTTAATTAAATCACAAGATTCAAGATAATACTAAAAATTAAACAATCTTCGATATAAATCTTCTCTTCGAATGTATATAACGTGTGAAGTTGATCTTTGCAAGATCTTTACTCGATCTCGACTTCCACCTTCTAAATTTAAGAATTCTTCTCCGAGCGTTCCTTTTGCAACAACTTTTCCTAATTCCTACAGGTTCTTGAAAGTAATAGAAACTCCAGCTTCGTCCATAGTAGCTTCCACACAACTCTACCACAACAATATTGGAGAAAAAAACTCATTATTTTTTACTGGTTTTTTCTCAACCTCTTTATCAACTACAATCTCTTTTCCAATCATTTTCTCATTCACACCTGGTTCTTTCCTTTCATTACTAATCTTTTGGTTTGAAGGTATCACTCTATTTCTCAACTCGATAACTTTGCAACTCTCATTTTTTAGTTTGTCGACGTTGTTTCAAACAAATTTCTCACTTGAACTAGCTTGTGTTGCCTTTTGTTTAGACATTTCTTTGATTTTCATTTTAAAATTATTTATTGAAGCTTTGGAATTTTTTCTCATGGTATCCTGATCTTTTCCATCTCTCTTTGGGTTTTAAACATTTCTTCATGAGTTTTCCCAACCAGCTCAAAACTTGTTTGAGTGGCTTTCATGAATTTGGCTAAGGCTTTTTCGTTTGGTGATGGTTTCGTTGATGGTGCTTGAGAAACTTGTTGAACTCTTTGATTGACATTCAAAGTATGATTGTTGCTTCACTTGAAATTAGATGATCTTTCCAACCACAATTGTAGTTACTTATGGTCACAATTTCCATTTGCAAGTCCTTCCCCACATGAATCACACCTTAGTGTTTGAACCTAACTCACATTTATTGGAATCAATAAGTTGAGCTAATAATGATGTGTCAAAATATACTGAAAGAATACCTTTTGGTTTCACTCTTCGATCACTTGAGCGATACTCATTTTAGAAAATATTTTTAATCATAAATTTTATCTCATCTTCATTGTTAATTCTTAAAGTACCTTTAGCTGAGACATCCAGAATCATTATTGTTAGAGTCATTATTGTTAGAGTTTTAAGACCTAACACTGAAATTATGATTTGGACACCTTCAGAGTAACATCTTGAATCTCTCCCACGTATCAGATAATGACTCAGATTCACCTGGACTGAAATTGGAAATTTTAGCTTTCATATCTACTAAACGCGCATTAGAGAAATACGTCTTCCGAAATTTGTCTTCTAATTCCTTCCAAGTTTGGATTGTACAATTCGGTATGCATTGCAGCCAATCCTTAGCTCTACCTACTAAAGAAAAACCAAATAGCTGTAATTTTACTTGATCTTTGGGTACATTATTCGACTTGCAAATCAAGCAAGTCTAAAATTTAGCCATATGCTCCTAAGGATCTCTGATAGCTTTTTCGTAGAACGAGTTATTTGTCAAACCTGAAAGCACAAAACTTTTGATATTAAATGTTACAAGGTTAGCTAGTTGAAAACCTAATGATATCTATCTGCATAAGTCCTCCTACAATAATCCCCCATCGTTTGTTGGGGTGGATCATCCATCTCTTCTTGCAGTTTTTCCTTAGCATGGAATGCTTCTCGTTTTGCTTTTTAAATTGCTCGTGTTGTTCTTTCAATTTTTGAGTCTAGTGGTATCAATGCAAAACTTGAATATTACATAAATAAAAAACAATGCCTCAGTAGCACTTCATAAAACAAAAATAAATAAGAGTAAAAATATAAATAACAACTTAAATAAAACAAAAGATTAAATAAAAAACATCGCACAAAAATGTCTTGTTGAAATTATCAACAATCCCCGACAACGGCACCAAAAACTTGATGGATTTCTTAGCAAGTGTATTAATATAGTCGAAGTAATAAAAGTAAATTAGTTTCCTGGGATTACAATTTTAACAAGGTACTAATCATGCAGTTTAAAATAAATACATGGGTTTTTAGATTGGTTTTGCAGAAAATAATTTTGCAAATAATGTTGTTAAAAGATACGATAATGAGAAGGCGATTAAATCTTATTCGAAACCCCTAATTTTCACCTATTGATAATTGTGCATTATTTGAATTGAATTTACTTTATAATTTCACGAGAAATTAACAACACCAATGTACCCTATTCTTTGGTGTACAACTCACTACTTAAGACAACAAGTCCCTAATTCCTTAGACAAATTCTAAATAAAACTAGGTGATCTATGTGTGTTAATTATTTAGCCACAACTTATAATCACCCGTTCCTAGTTTGTTACTAAGTTGAACAATTTCTCTATGCATGATCGTTAAACTTACTGTTAATAATACCTACTCTTTTAAATTAACTTTGCGCCCTTGTCAACACACAAAGAGCATTAAGAATAAAAACAATTGAATAAAATTTATAAATTCAAAACATTAAAATGAAATCAAACAATCATATGATCTAACAGAATACAATTAAGTTGATCTTAGAAAACCTAATAAAAATAAATCTAGCTACTCATAGTTAATTAACCAATGAATTTCCATGAGTTGATATGAATAATACATGCAAATCAATGAATAAATATATCTCTAATGGCTCTATAGCTCTCCAAATTTGTTCTTGAAAATCCCTTGTCGTCACTTTATCGCACAAAATTCAGAACCCTTGCAAAAGTAGATAAATTTTCTATTTAAATATGCCAAAACTTATCTGACACACGCACCATCGCGAACATGTTAAGTAGCATCGTATATGATGTACTTTTCCATCATGCCCATTATGTGGTCATCACGATCGGGGGAAATCCAGGGGCTAATCACATTGTTATTCTTCTTTTTTCTTCTTAATTTTTATAAGTCCCAAATATCTCAACCTTTGGAAATTCTTTTTTTCTTCATCCTTTTAGCTTGCCTTTTGCTCACAATTTCACCAATTCTATCGAAAATACTCGCAATATTACATGAGGATAGAGTTTTATCATACTCACTCATCCCTTCTTTTTCATCCAAAATTTTCTTTCTATGATCTCTTGCTTGTGTGAGTTTCTCTTTATTTCCACTATTATCATCATGGATCCAACACAAAGTTTCCGTTATTGAAATATTTCTTCAAGCAAGTCTCCTTTAGAAAAATATTCATCAAAGGATCAAAAATAGAAATATATGTCCAAACGCATGGTGATCTAGCCTTCTCACATGAAGTTAAAGTTTCTTAGGGATTTCATACCTTATAATAACGTCTAACAAGGTTTTTTCATAGAGTTATTTATCAAAGTACCATATTGCATGTTTCCAAGGCTTGTTAAGTTGTTCTAATCAAATATCAAGTTTGAAGACTTAACACTCATAACATTGGTAAAAGGTGTTGAGGTACATACTCACAAGGATGTTTTTGGAAAAAAATTGAGTTACACTCTCTGGTAAATCCTTCACCTATAAGAAGGGCCTTTCAGAACAAATAATTTTTGTCACATTGTTGCTATTTCAAGCTCCCTTGTCGATCCAATGGAAGACAAGATGCTTCATATCAAGACAAAATTAATGAAAGCTAGATGTTATGTGGTGCATCATCTACTTACTCGTATAGTCTTTCCAAGACAAAATAATTGTATAGTCCTCATAAAGAAAGACATTGTTGCGATGTGGATGGTAACCTGAAATATCCCAAACAATTGGGTCAATTGGATTTTTAACCACATTTCCTATTGTAGAAAGAATCCACCATCTGGGTTTCTCTATGAAGCCTAATCACCTATATATTGGCTAAAGCTGGAGTCGGCTTTGAGGGTGAATCTGATAACATAATCCAATGTCGAATTGACTTAAGGTCTTTAAGCCAAATCAATGGAACCTTGTTTTATAAATTACTTATAGGTGACATGCCTTTAATAAAGACAACAATTTTTGATGATTACAACTAATGTCTAATGATGACAATTCAAGCAGAAGTGGTTAAAGAGGTTAAAGATACAAAATAAATTATTAGAGATTGATGGACTTGACACTCTAATATTGGAAACCAAATGGAATCTAACTCAAGTATCATCTCAAGTAAACTCAATAAAGTGTCTACAAGAAAGAAAAAATCTAACAAGTCTTGAAGTATATGTAAGTATGTGAAAGCCCGCCTCTGCACGCCTGAGCGAACATATTGTAAAACATAAGGGAATTCTTGTAAAAGTACCTAGATATTTCACACGCACACACACATAAACTTGTTTTCAAACTTTTTTTCTTAAGTAAAATTTTTCAAAAATGCCTTGAAGTCGTGTCAGATGAGTTAGGAGCCGTCAAAAAATTTATGGGGGAATTTTTTATCTTTAGCAATCGGTTGGCACTCTTCTAACCGATTAGAACTATTCAAAAAATTACCATAAGCAATTAGGACACCATCTTAAAGATGAGTAACAAATAAATATCTTTCATTTCCTTTTTAAGCTTGATAATAGATTAAATTAGGATAACCAATCGATTGGTACATATTTCCAATCGACTGGCAAGTCATAAATAGCCTTAAAATCATTTCCTTTTTTGTACCAACCTCTAGCCTATAAATAAAGGTGCCTTTCCACTCTGTTGTACCCCGGAATTTTCCCTCTCATGTTTTCCAAAATCTTCCCTTTGCATGGTGGTTACAAACACTTACTTAAGGAAAATAAAACTTTTGGAGATAATCAAGTGTCTTTCGATTGGCATCTGAACAGTGTATTTCGATTGACATCTGAGCAAGCTTTGATTGGGCGTTGGACTTCCTTTGACGCAAGCCTGATTCACAAGCTTTGATTGGGTGTTGGGCCTCCTTCGATCAAGTTTAGTTCACAAGGTTTCGACTGTGCATTGGCTGCTCCAGGCTTTCCTTTGATTCACAAGGCAAAAACTTCTTGCATGCCTGCTTTGATTCACAAAGTAGTAGTCCCATGCAGACAAGTTTCGATTGAACCTCTAAAACACTTACATCAAGCTTTGGGTCCACAAGTATCATTCTAGAAGTTCCTTCTTTGTGCTTTCCTTCAACGCATAAGGCACAAAGGCCTTTTAATGCTTGCCTTGGATTCACAAGGCAAAGGGCTTCTCCATACTTGCCTTTGATCCACTAGGCAAATACTCCCTCTATGCTTACCTTCTGTGCACCAGGGAAAAGGTTTCCTTTTCATGCCTACCTTTGTTTCACAAAGCACGGGATTGCTACATTATGAACATATTTGTGGCCCATTCAAAGAATGCACAAGAGGTGCATGTAGGATATTCAAAGGACACACAACTGGAGCCTTTGAAGGACCTACAATTGGCCCATTCGAAGGACACATTATTTTAGGAAATAAGTTTGTCTTATGATAAGTCTTGGTCCAAGTTGTTTACGGGCCCAAAAGCCAACATGTTGCCAAGTCCAAGCCTCATGCACAATTACATTCATGTCAAAGGGAGCTTCGACTGGCCAGAATGAAGTCTTTCAATTGGGCTAGTTGGGTAGTTTCAGAGCCAATCGAAGAACAAGACAAATAGGGACTCAATAAAAAAGGCCACCATGATGAGGCTTGGAGCCATTCGAAGGAGGCAACTTAGGACCAATCAAAGAGCAAGGCTTGAGGGCATTTGAAGGAGCCAAACATGTCCAGGTTCATCCCAAGACCCAAAAGGGTAGGAATCCCTTAAAAATGGCAATATTTTAATGTGTCTGATTTTGCCTTCAAATCCTAGTCAATGGCTGTCCCTTACCATTTCCTTGAATATCACATCCCTATAAATAAATTCCTAAGGATACATTGTCGAGGGCAGAGAAAAAACCATAGAAAATAAAGAAACACTCTTGCCACACTCACACCACCAGCCAGACGCTGCATCATACACAATACTTATTACCAATTGAAGTTGCAGGCTGACCGCCCACATCAACATTTTGGCTTATACACGCATCAGCCAGGCAAAAACCTTGCCTCCATGTACACACACATTGTCCCATACGAGCCACACGAAGGCTGCAAGAAATACACCAAAGTTGCCAAAATTGAAGCAAACTTTGCAAGCCATCTCTATCCAAAACAAAGCATCCCATTGGTAACAAACCTTCGATCTTAAATTCATCTCAAGTGTAATTTAATTTTGATTGTTGCATGACGTTTGTGATTGTTAAGTAACAGGATACCTTTGTTAAGGCATGTGAAACATATTCCTTCGAATCTCAGTCCAGGCATCCCTGTCCTTTTGGCTTGTACAACATGCATGTGGGGATTTCGAATTATATATATATATATATATATATATATATATATATATATATATATATATATATATATATATATATATATATATATATATATATATATATATATATATATATATATATATATATATATATATATATATATATATATCTGATTCGTTTGCTAATAGAATGTTATGATTTTATTTGTACTAATGATTGACCAACAACTCAGATGTTAAAATGGAATATATGCAATTGAAATGATCTGGGCTCGATAACCAAGTCATGTATTATGTTTTTTCTAACATGGCATATGCAATTCCAGTACTGGCAGGTCCTACGCATGCTCATCATACACCATCAATTCCATGCCATCAGATGCATATCAAACCCGGATCCAACGCCCTGAGCACACAGCCTCACCATGGACCTCCCCACTGAATCCAAGGGCAGATCTGGGCTTCTCTCACTTGGGTCCAGCGAATTTCACTTCATACCCCTCTATTTTATTTTGCTATTAGGCCAATTTATATTTTTGTTTTGTCTTTATTATTTACTTCTTTAATTTTGTTTAATTTTGCTAATCAGTAAAAACAAATAAAATCACAAAAAAATATTAGGTTAGTATTTTTTTAATTAAGTTAATTTTGTAAATAAATCAATTAATTATTTTAAACTTTTCTTTAAATTAAAATTAAGTATACTTAGGATTTGTTTTATTTTATAAATAAAACAATAAAAAGATTTGCTTTCACCTAAGGCTTAGACATTATTTTTAATTCGCGCGCATTTATTTATTTTCGCACTTTTCATATTATTGTAATTGCTCATGGATTGTAATAGAATAACTAGGACATTTACTGCTTTTATCTCTCCATTTTGGACTTGTAATAATCCTATCCTCAAAGCCTTGTAATAGCGTAGATTTAAATTCCTGCACTTTAGATTCCCGTACATATATTAACTGCTTAGATGTATGCCTAATAGGATTGCATGATAAGAGAATAAAAATCAAACGTTAGCAAACCTAACATCAAAAACAAAAATAGCTGAATATAACACACTTGCACATATACACCTCTAGGGTATTCCCACTTTAGTTTCCTTTGGAAAATAAAACAGTCATGTCCCTCGAAAGTAGGGACGTTTTAGCAAAGACCCTTGAATCAAAAGATCATGGTCCCTCGATGACCCTACGGTGTTGCCTTTTGGTAAATGATCTAGTCCTTTAAACAAATTGATAAAGCGTCTCTATATGTTGCCTTTATGATTGTGTGATGACCCACGAATGTCCCTCATACATCCAAACGACTATGACTACCTACTCACTAATAGTATGATATTACTGTCTAAAGGAAAGGAGGAAAAGAACGACCCTTTCGAATAAAAAGTAGATAGTTCCTAGATGCTATGCTCAAAACAAACTTTTTACACCTACACAAAACAATTTTCAAAAACCTTTTCAAAACGCTTTATCAACACTCGTGAGGACTGATACAAGAGTTATCATAAAGCGAATCTCCGCACTAAGGCACTTTCCAAATATTTTTCAAAACACACAAAGCACAAGGTATTTGTCAAATGCGCTAAGCATCTAAGAGCCCGTAGAAAACTACAGATGGAAAGGGTGCTAACACCTTCCCTTTCCATAATCTACCCCCTTACTCAGAAAATTCTCGAAAAGGTATTTTTCTGTTCTTTTCACCCTTTCCTTTGTTAGATAAAAAAAAGTCGGTGGCGACTCTTGCTTACCGCAACATTTGCGAACACAAACACAAAACCAGTATAACAGTCGGTTCTGCCACGTATCACAGAACTGGCGACTCTGTTGGGGATCTATGAAAAATAGGGTTACCTTAGAGTCTAGTTCATTTTAAATTTCTTTACCTTGTATGCTTTGTCTGCTTTACTTTTGAGGGCTTGTTGGGGTTATTTGTTAAAGATCCTACACCCGGATCTGGACACCTTTTTACGTAAGTAGAAATAAATCATGGAGGTTGTACGACATAGACCGATATGGATGAAGTGATAAATATGTTAGCATGATACTCTGGCTTGTACTAATGTTCCTTGAGTCAGTCAAGGATAATATTAGGCTTCCTTATAGTGTCATTAAGCGCTAACTGACCTTTAGAATCTTTAATTGACTCATCCTAAGCCATTAGAAAGTAGTGAGATGGACGAATTTGGTTCCAACCGAAGATTGGTTGATACTCGATAATACACTCATTGAGATTGGACTTTTGGGATATTCTGGCCGCAATACTTTGGTGCTTGAGCTAGAACAATGCCTAAAAGAAAGGTCAGTGATATGAGACTCCTTAGAACCTGATTACTATTAGTAGGACAAGTTCAGCCAACTAAACTTCGATATGGTACTTACCTACAAGCCCCATGCAAGCCTGAACCTAAGGCTGCTTGTGTGACTTGTTTTCCTTCATTATCTAACAACTTGAATACCTGGCAGGGTTTTTTTTTTATGTCTGATAACTTGGATTTCATGCAAGACATACTATTCTTCATCACCCTATATTTTTTCTTGATGCATAGCATACACATCATAACATCATACCATAACATGTCCTTAACCATTTCAAGGATCTCAAGGGCCTGTGGTGAAGGTTATGATAAACCATACGTCTAGCAAGAGGCGAGGGGATTTATTTTCCTCTAGCCAATGCCGCTAAAAGATCAAAACACGATAATTTGAGTCAGGCGCTATGACCCACTTGACATGGTGAGCTTGATTCTCGTAGAAGGACCTTCAACAACACGAAAGTTCCTTAATCAAAGATGCAGTTGGATCCTAACATCTTCTTGTGTTTACCCCGCGAGATCCTTGAAAACATTTACACATAATGCATGTCATAACAGGTCTTCCAGTACATGTTTCTCATGTTCTCGCTGTTTATTTCAGCAAGGAAGATGGCTCTCAAACTGAACGACAGAGCTTTCCAAACTCAAGAGGCTCAGTTCATGGAAATGTTCCTCAACCTATCCAAGGGGAAGGAAGAATTGAAAGCATTCCTCAACTAGAACATGACCAAGAAATATCCTGACAACAACGAGGAAGACCAGTTGGAACAGCTGGAAGCTGAGATGGAAAGGATGAGAATCCAGATGAGTAATCAAATGAATCTTATCCAAAGTTTAGCTCGAAATCAAGAAGATTTGAGGTTTCTTGTAACGCCCCGATAATTTAATTAATTATTTAATTAAAATTATTAGTTGGAGTTGAGAAATATTGTGAATTATTGTTAAGTGGCTCTGTGATATTATTTGATTAAATGGTGGTATAATAATATTAAATATATTGGAGCATTATAAGATTAATTGTTGGGCTTATTTAAGTGATGTCATGTAGTAAATATGGGAGTGTGGATATTGGTCCAATAAGAATTACTAGAATTACAAGGTTAAGTGTGTTGGTGTAAGCCCTAGAGGCCAATACTTTTGGTACTTGTATCGAATTATTTATTAATAATAAAAGGCATTTCTTTATTATGTTTTCCAAAATAATAAAGTCCCTAGAATGGTTTATTGGTTTAATGAAATGTTAAGTGTGACTTAATCATGAGATCCCATTAAACATAATAAACTATTCTTAAAGTATCCGTAGTCAAGCTTTAATGTGAAGTGGGATAACATTAAAGCATTAAGATTATTATGAAGATAGATTGATGATCATATCTCATGGATCATAGATAAGGAGTTATCAAGTCTTGACATAGGTATGAATATTAGGAGTAATATTTATACTGGATTGACCCGTTATGAGAATACTACATAGAATGTTATGCAAAGTGTCATAAGTTATTCTCATGATGATAATGGTGTATACCACCCTTCGACCTGAAACCACTATGGACCCTAGATGTAGAGTCAAGTACTTTATTGCTGATCAAACGTCATCCGTAACTGGATGACTATAAAGATGGTTGATGGGTACTTCACAAAGCATGCTAAGGGACATGAGTGACCTAGATGGAATTTGCTCATCCTGCATAACAGGATAAATGTCTAAGGGCCCAATATTGAACTGGACAAGGGTGACACAGTGTATGCCTTGTGTTCAATATAGACATGAGGGCAAAAGGGTAATTGTACAACACAAATATTATCACGGAAAAGGTTTGGCCAGATCACATGACATTTTCGTGACTTGGGTAACAGTGATGTGTTGCTAGATACCGCTCACTGTTTATTATATTAAATGTGTAATTTAATATAATTGCCAACGTCGCGAAAACCTACAGGGTCACACACATAAGGACAGGTTGATGAGAGATAGAATAAATAAGGAACACCGTAAGGTACGGTGCACTTAAGTGTAATACAGAAAGTGGTAAGGTACCACGTGGATAAGTGATATATGGTACATCATAAGGTATGATGTCCATAAGCTTAATTGGGATTTTAGCTTATAGCCTTAATTGGGCTTTTAGCTTGTAGCCCACACGAGTGATTCTATAAATAGATCCCTTGTGATGAAGTTTTTTCACTTGATGCATTTTCGTTTTTGACTCTCTCTCTCTCACTCAAGGTTTCCGTTCGTGATCAGCTAGCACTGTGACCGAAAGCGATCTGTTCGTGTGGACTGAGTAGAGGCGTTGTTCTTCATCAACGCTCGTGATCACGACATCAAAAGTCTGAATCGCCACAAGAGGTAAAACTTTCTATCACTGACCATGCTCATTCGTAAGGATCTCTAAAGGAAAATTTTATATTCCGCTGCGTAATGATCGCAATTTTCCTTCAAAGTGGATATAAAAGGAATTAGGTTAATTGAGAAAAAGCGAGAGAATAGATGGGAGAAATTCATTCCCGTTTTTATTGCAGCAGTATCACTAAATCGGCAATACCTGATTCGTTAACCATTGGATCATGCTAAAATTTTGAGGGTAGGTTCGCAACACCTACATCTAACTTTTGACCATTGGGTTCTTCAAAATAAGGTCTGAGTTGGGAGATATAATCATCGCACTGTAGCTGCATATTTGAGAAAATTTCCAGCTTTGATTCTGATCTAGAGAGAAAAAAATCATGGAAGGTTTTGGTACAAGAGAAGTTGCAGAGAAGAGAAAAATAAGGGTTTTGAGGAGAAGAAGAGGGATACGTGGAAGTTACACCAAGCGGACAAGAGGAGATTCAATCAGAGGCCCTTAGAGTTATCTTTAATCCAAACCAGGTAAGGGTGGGGTTCAATCTCTATAACCGGGTATATGATAAACCGTATGTGCGGTTGGGTTGTATAAATTTGTGGCATGAATTGTTGTCGATTCGGTTATATTATGATTTTGTGAAGATTATCAGTCCTGCAATTTTAGTTCTCAGTAAATGTTCATAATGTGTTGATAAAGTTGTTCTGCAATTTATTTAAATCGTATTTCTGTTATGATGTTGTTATGGCTATTATTGAGATGTTGTCCTGAGATGAGACTCGAAAGAACATATAGGCATGGTGGAAAGACTATGTCATATCTTATATTATTAATAAGTTAATATAATTAGTAGAATAATTTAGTATCAGATTGGATTAAAGAAGTTGCAGGAATAACTTGTAATGCTTTAGTCAAATGAATAGCAGGATGTATATATAAGAGTAGCAGAAATAATAGTGTATGGACTAATTTAACTGAGCATTGTTAGGAAGTATCAATATATGTAGAAATTGCAAATTATCATACAGAAAGTATAACGGAGAATTTCAGTAACAGGAGGAATAAGTTGAAATTGGTTTTGGTTTATAACTAATATTTGTCACTGACATGAAGTTGTAGTAATAGAAGTTGTAGATAGCAAACAAGTAGTTTCGGCGGAGACCAATAATAGCAGTAAGCTAAATAACAGATGTAGCGTAATTTAGTAGAATAAATTGATTAGTAGCAGTATAAATAAATAGTAGTAATAACAGTATATAAAACAGCACCGATTAGCCGAATTTGTAGATTTAGGCGGTAAAAGTAGCTAACCGGAATTAGTTGAAATTGTCGGAGTGATTCATATATACATATGGGTATTTTTACTTGATTTGTTTTGTTAGAATTATGTAGAATAAAGTTCATTTGCAGGTGAAGTCGAATTAAGTTCAATGGTTCCGGTTTATGGAATTGTGTTGTATACCTTGCGGAAAAATATGAAATTGCAGGTGATGATGAATTTGGTTGAATTGCCTCTATTTATGGGCAATATTATGTTGTAAGCCTATGGCCAATGTTGAGATGTTGCGTTTTTGTGATTGTCTCTGAATTCTTGTTGATAATGTGAAGTTGCAGAGTTTTTAGATGATGATGAATTACCTCTATTTACTGGTATTAATGGTGATGTGGGCTTATGCCTTGCGATGAATGATGATTGTTGTTAGTATGTGATGGTGCATTCATTGATTCACATATATTTGCATACTCTGAGATGTCCTATATTGGTGGATTTTATGAAGGCCTGTATTGGCAACCTGCATAGAAGGCTTATGTCTTGTTGATGCCTCTATTAATTGACAATTTTTAAGTTGGGAGTTCTGCTCCGATGGTACCACATGCATGTGCATTGTGATTGAGTCGCATTTGATGTTGCATCTTGAGTTGTGGTGAAGATAGATTCGTTGTTGCTTTATGTTGTTGACATGTTGTGACAAGTATTATCTAAAAGCTGTGAATTTAGTAGTTATGTCGTGTTGGATGTTTTATTATGATTAAAGTTGTTTGTAAGTTGTGAAGTGGTGATTTTATATGATCTGATTTAATATATTATTTATCATATGACTAATTATATAGTTTAATATCTCACCCCTTCTGTTTGAATGTTGCCCTCTGTTGGTAACATGCAAGTAATCAAGAAGGATAATTATTACCTCGTTAGTTCAAGTCGGTGTTATCGCTCTGATACGTAGCACTCGTGGGGATGAACGCTTGATGTTTAGTTGTTGATTATTATTTCAGTTGCTGAATTTTTAAGTTGATTACATGAAATAATTGTTGTCTTGAGGTTGTTTTAGTTGAATAAAAGATGTTAAGAGAATTGAAGTTGAGTATGTATATTTCGTTGCTTATCAATAAAAAGTTATTTGATTTTGAAGAATAAATCAGATTGTTATCGGTTCATCCGAGTTAAGTGTTATGTATCTGTTATGCGATTAAATGAAGATTTCTTTTTAGTTGAAAATATAGCATCCTATTTATGTTGAACTCTGATTTTCTTATTATCTGCTGGGTAGAAATAGGGTGTTACATTAGTGGTATCAGAGCTATACTTCTTCTAGTACGATGTGGTTCAAGGACGAACCATGCGGAAGCTGGTGGGCATGTAACACTCGAGGCCAAAAAGGGCGAGGAGTGGTTGCACCGCATGTAACACCTGAGGCCTAAGAGGGAAAAGGTGGTCGCCACATCAGAATGAGAGGGATCTCGAGGCTATGCAGGTATGATACTGCATGGTTGAAGGAAGACTTATAAGGATTAATTGGTACTACTTATACCAACAAGATGCATCTTCTTTTTGGTAGCTCATTCATAAGAACTCCATAGTTAAGCATGCTTGACTTGGAGCAATTATGGGATGGATGACCTTCTGGGAAGTTTCCCAGAAAGCGTGTGAGTGAGGATAAAACACGCTGAAAAGACTCGTGCTGGTTTGTGGGGTCAGTCGATAATCCTGAAAGTAATCTGGGGCATTACAAATGGTATCAGAGGAGGTCGGTCCGTCTGACCAAGTTGTCTAATGTTGTTTGTTCCTTAGTGCGCGACAAGTGTGTGAAACATTGTCGATACTTGTTTGTCTTAATTGTAGGAAGTTGGTTGAAGATAAGTGGGGGAGAAGCTTTGCATCTCGGTTATGTTCAATTGAAAGATGTTGGTTCGGTATGTTGCCGATGATGACAATGCAAGAATTGTTGGAGTCTTGTTGTTCCTGAATTTAAAGGTAACTTGGATTCAAGGTCTTGTTGTTAGTCGAGTTAGAGCGCCTTGAGAGAAATTTATCAGACATTGTTGGTGCTTACTTCTCGAAGAATGAAGAGCGATGTAATATTTGTTGATTTACAAAGCAAGTGTAAGATGTCGATGTTTGAAAAATTATGAAGTAATAAAGTTTCTGTAAATTTTGTGTTGGGATCACATAAGTCATTGTCCGAAGTAGTTGACGTTGATAAGTAGTTGTAAATCGCGAGTCTGAGTCGAAACTTGAAGAAGTGAGTAGCGTTGCAAAAAGAATTGTTGCCCTAGTGTTTTGGAACCTGAACTTTAGTGAAGGAATGCATCTCTCGAGTTATAAGAAGTTTGGGAGCACGAGATATGTTAAGAGTTGTTTGGAATATGTCTAAGTTGAAGACAAATGAGTTTCAGAGTGGAATTTCCGTAAGCGAATCGTAGGAAACTACAGAATTGTTGTGGGACTTCGAAAATTCATAACTAGAGTTTCAGGCATCCGATTTGAGTTCCGTTTGAAGCGTTAGAAAGCTAACGGAATGAGATTCATTTTAAAAATGGTTCCAGTAGATGTAATAGATTCATTTATCACATGATGATATTGGAAGTAAGTGCAGTTTGTTGTTAAGCTTGTCTTTGGGACTAGACTTGTTCTTCAGTGTTGTACTGGACGTCAGCGTCCGAGTTGGGTGAATTAAATGAGCAATTGGAAGATTTATTTAAAGTAATTTGTGAAATCAAAGATATCATTTGGAAAGCTTTGGTGTTATTAATTAGAACGAAAGACGATAGTGCAAAGTTGTGTGGAATTTACGGTGTCGAAAAGGAGGAAGATTTATGCTAAGTTGTCAGGATGTATGTTATAGTTTTGGGAGAAGAGTTCTTTTGAGTAATTTTATTTCCAAGTGAAAGTGTATGTAGATCCATTCAAGGTGGATGCAGTTATAAGTTGGAGAACAAAGAAGTCTGTTATAGAGGTTAATATCTTGTTGAGCTTAGATGATTACTATCGTAGTTGTTTGAGGTGTAGATATATATGAAATGTTGTTAGAGATAGTGTAGATTGGAATGAGTTTGAGAGGTAGAGATACATGTATTTTTGATGTTGTGAAATTCGGAAGAGGATTAAGATTTTAAGAATGTTGTTAGAATCCTTTATGTAGATAAAGACTCAATTGTAGGAAGTTGGTTGAAGATAAGTGGGGGAGAAGCTTTGCTTCTCGGTTATGTTCAATTGAAAGATGTTGGTTCGGTATGTTGTCTATGATGACAATGCAAGAATTGTTGGAGTCTTGTTGTTCCTGAATTTAAAGTTAACTTGGATTCAAGGTCTTGTTGTTAGTCAAGTTAGAGCGCCTTGAGAGAAATTTATCAGACATTGTTGGTGCTTACTTCTCGAAGAATGAAGAGCGATGTAATATTTGTTGATTTACGAAGCAAGTGTAAGATGTCGATGTTTGAAAAATTATGAAGTAATAAAGTTTCTGTAAATTTTGTGTTGGGATCACATAAGTGATTGTCAGAAGTAGTTGATGTTGATAAGTAGTTGTAAATCGCGAGTCTGAGTCGAAACTTGAAGAAGTGAGTAGCGTTGTAAAAAGAATTGTTGCCCTAGTGTTTTGGAACCTGAACTTTAGTGAAGGAATGCTT
The DNA here is from genome assembly GCA_948472305.1 of Vicia faba. Classification (NCBI taxonomy): domain Eukaryota; kingdom Viridiplantae; phylum Streptophyta; class Magnoliopsida; order Fabales; family Fabaceae; genus Vicia; species Vicia faba. The sequence continues at coordinate 1,151,558,604 of OX451739.1, read as the reverse complement.
CTCTCGAGTTATAAGAGTTTGGGAGCACGAGATATGTTAAGAGTTGTTTGGAATATGTCTAAGTTGAAGACAAATAAGTTTCAGAGTGGAATTTCCGTAAGCGAATCGCAGGAAACTGCAGAATTGTTGTGGGACTTCGAAAATTCATAACTAGAGTTTCAGGCATCCGATTTGAGTTCCATTTGAAGCGTTGGAAAGCTAACGGAATGAGATTCATTTTAAAAATGGTTTCAGTAGATGTAATAGATTCATTTATCACGTGATGATATTGGAAGTAAGTGCAGTTTGTTGTTAAGCTTGTCTTTGGGACTAGACTTGTTCTTCAGTGTTGTACTGGACGTCAGCGTCCGAGTTGGGTGAATTAAATGAGCAATTGGAAGATTTATTTAAAGTAATTTGTGAAATCAAAGATATCATTTGGAAAACTTTGGTGTTATTAATTAGAACGAAAGACGATAGTGCAAAGTTGTGTGGAATTTACGGTGTCGAAAAGGAGGAAGATTTATGCTAAGTTGTCAGGATGTATGTTATAGTTTTGGGAGAAGAGTTCTTTTGAGTAATTTTATTTCCAAGTGAAAGTGTATGTAGATCCATTCAAGGTGGATGCAGTTCTAAGTTGGAGAACGACGAAGTCTGTTATAGAGGTTAATATCTTGTTGAGCTTAGATGATTACTATCGTAGTTGTTTGAGGTATAGATATATATGAAATGTTGTTAGAGATAGTGTAGATTGGAATGAGTTTGAGAGGTGGAGATACATATATTTTTGATGTTGTGAAATTCGGAAGAGGATTAAGATTTTAAGAATTTTGTTAGAATTCTTTATGTAGATAAAGACTCAATTGTAGGAAGTTGGTTGAAGATAAGTGGGGGAGAAGCTTTGCTTCTCGGTTATGTTCAATTGAAAGATGTTGGTTCGGTATGTTGTCTATGATGACAATGCAAGAATTGTTGGAGTCTTGTTGTTCCTGAATTTAAAGGTATCTTGGATTCAAGGTCTTGTTGTTAGTCGAGTTAGAGTGCCTTGAGAGAAATTTATCAGACATTGTTGGTGCTTACTTCTCGAAGAATGAAGAGCGCTGTAATATTTGTTGATTTACGAAGCAAGTGTAAGATGTCGATGTTTGAAAAATTATGAAGTAATAAAGTTTCTGTAAACTTTGTGTTGGGATCACATAAGTGATTTTCAGAAGTAGTTGATGTTGATAAGTAGTTGTAAATCGCGAGTCTGAGTCGAAACTTGAAGTGAGTAGCGTTGCAAAAAGAATTGTTGCCCTAGTGTTTTGGAACCTGAAATTTAGTGAAGGAATGCATCTCTCGAGTTATAAGAAGTTTGGGAGCACGAGATATGTTAAGAGTTGTTTGGAATATGTCTAAGTTGAAGACAAATGAGTTTCAGAGTGGAATTTCCGTAAGCGAATCGCAGGAAACTGCAGAATTGTCGTGGGACTTCGAAAATTCATAACTAGAGTTTCAGGCATCCGATTTGAGTTCCGTTTGAAGCGTTGGAAAGCTAACGGAATGAGATTCATTTTAAAAATGGTTCCAGTAGATGTAATAGATTCATTTATCACGTGATGATATTGGAAGTAAGTGCAGTTTGTTGTTAAGCTTGTCTTTGGGACTAGACTTGTTCTTCAGTGTTGTACTGGACGTCAGCGTCCGAGTTGGGTGAATTAAATGAGCAATTGGAAGATTTATTTAAAGTAATTTGTGAAATCAAATATATCATTTGGAAAACTTTGGTGTTATTAATTAGAACGAAAGACGATAGTGCAAAGTTGTGTGGAATTTACGGTGTCGAAAAGAAGGAAGATTTATGCTAAGTTGTCAGGATGTATGTTATAGTTTTGGGAGAAGAGTTCTTTTGAGTAATTTTATTTCCAAGTGAAAGTGTATGTAGATCCATTCAAGGTGGATGCAGTTCTAAGTTGGAGAACGACGAAGTCTGTTATAGAGGTTAATATCTTGTTGAGCTTAGATGATTACTATCGTAGTTGTTTGAGGTATAGATATATATGAAATGTTGTTAGAGATAGTGTAGATTGGAATGAGTTTGAGAGGTGGAGATACATGTATTTTTGATGTTGTGAAATTCGGAAGAGGATTAAGATTTTAAGAATTTTGTTAGAATTCTTTATGTAGATAAAGACTCAATTGTAGGAAGTTGGTTGAAGATAAGTGGGGGAGAAGCTTTGCTTCTCGGTTATGTTCAATTGAAAGATGTTGGTTCGGTATGTTGTCTATGATGACAATGCAAGAATTGTTGGAGTCTTGTTGTTCCTGAATTTAAAGGTATCTTGGATTCAAGGTCTTGTTGTTAGTCGAGTTAGAGCGCCTTGAGAGAAATTTATCAGACATTGTTGGTGCTTACTTCTCGAAGAATGAAGAGCACTGTAATATTTGTTGATTTACGAAGCAAGTGTAAGATGTCGATGTTTGAAAAATTATGAAGTAATAAAGTTTCTGTAAAGTTTGTGTTGGGATCACATAAGTGATTGTCAGAAGTAGTTGATGTTGATAAGTAGTTGTAAATCGCGAGTCTGAGTCGAAACTTGAAGTGAGTAGCGTTGCAAAAAGAATTGTTGCCCTAGTGTTTTGGAACCTGAAATTTAGTGAAGGAATGCATCTCTCGAGTTATAAGAAGTTTGGGAGCACGAGATATGTTAAGAGTTGTTTGGAATATGTCTAAGTTGAAGACAAATGAGTTTCAGAGTGGAATTTCCATAAGCGAATCGCAGGAAACTGCAGAATTGTTGTGGGACTTCGAAAATTCATAACTAGAGTTTCAGGCATCCGATTTGAGTTCCGTTTGAAGCGTTGGAAAGCTAACAGAATGAGCTTCATTTTAAAAATGGTTCCAGTAGATGTAATAGATTCATTTATCACGTGATGATATTGGAAGTAAGTGCAGTTTGTTGTTAAGCTTGTCTTTGAGACTAGACTTGTTCTTCAGTGTTGTACTGGACGTCAGCGTCTGAGTTGGGTGAATTAAATGAGAAATTGGAAGATTTATTTAAAGTAATTTGTGAAATCAAAGGTATCATTTGGAAAGCTTTGGTGTTATTAATTAGAACGAAAGATGATAGTGCGAAGTTGTGTGGAATTTACGGTGTCGAAAAGGAGGAAGATTTATGCTATGTTGTCAGGATGTATGTTATAGTTTTGGGAGAAGATTTCTTTTGAGTAATTTTATTTCCAAGTGAAATTGTATGTAGATCCATTCAAGGTGGATGTAGTTCTAAGTTGGAGAACGACGAAGTCTGTTATAGAGGTTAATAGCTTGTTCAGCTTAGATGATTACTATCGTAGTTGTTTGAGGTGTAGATATATATGAAATGTTGTTAGAGATAGTGTAGATTGGAATGGGTTTGAGAGGTGGAGATACATGTATTTTTGATGTTGTGAAATTTGGAAGAGGATTAAGAGTTTAAGAATGTTGTTAGAATCCTTTATGTAGATAAAGACTCAGACTAGAGTAGAAGGATTTGTAATGTATTGATATGCCAACATATCTCGATTTAGAAAATGATTGATCATCGTGGGATGGTGGGTGAATGAGGATTAGACATGTTGTGTTTTAGAAAACTTAAATACGGGTTTTAAGGAAACGCTATTATAGTTTGGTACGATGATTTATACTCCCTTATGGTTGTCGAATACTAATTGACAAATTGAGGAACTGGTCACCCTCAATCCATTGTTAATAGTTGACGAGATTATGTTGGATGTTGTCTTGTTATATTAATGGTGTGAAAAAGTATGGATGTTATATCGTGAGAATAATCGCTCACCAGTTTGTGTGAAATTAGTAGAGGGTTCGTTAAGTTAGAGTAGAGACGTAATGAACAATTCGGAGTAGTGGGTTTGTATGCGAGCTAATGTCGCAAAGTGGAAGATTGAGAATATCAAGTGAACAACGATTTTATGACAGATGTTAAAGAAAGTTTGGGATTAGATTGAAACTTGTAAACTATATAATCGACTGAAAATTTAATAAGGACGATGACTTAAGATGGATGATAAGAGTTGCGCAGCTGAAGCGTGATGTGGCACAATTGCTATGCGTGTACGACTCGTTAGAAGTGAAGGATTAAAACATCAGAAGCCTATGAGAATGGCGTGTCTTAATTTACATGCTTGATTTGATAGATAGTTGATATAGAGATGTTGTGTCAGTGCACTATGTTTGCTAGTAAATATTTGCGGATTTTATAAGAAGATTATTGTGGATTGTTGGTTGATGGTGAGCTACGGGTATGCTTGCTGAGTTATACAGTTAAGTTGATGTTGTAATGATTTTGTTATCATTATTGAGATATTATTGTTGGTTACCATAAGTGATGAATAATATCCTATAATATGACGAAGTTAATTTTGTTGACTATGTTGATGTTACTATAATGGTGAATAGAGTTGTTGATATTTTGTTGATAGTTGACATACATATACGTATGATAATAAAGTTGTATACGTGCTTTGGTGTTGGGAAAGTTGTTAAGAGGTAACGTGGTATATCCAAGTATTAGTGAGTTATGGTTGTTACATTTCTACTGTGGGAGTTGTTATGTTAGAGTGTTGCCGAAAAGGTTGGTAAGTTATTGACGGGTATGTCGTGAGGGTGTTGAGTGATTAGTATGCGTGTAGTAGATTTACATCATAATTGAGTTGTTACTATGTCAAAAAGTAGTGACCGAAGTGTTGGTAAACGCAGAGTTTGAGGATTAGAGAGTTGGATACGAGGTTCGCATTAAGGATGGAAGTATCGAGTAGATTTTCGAGGACGAAAATACTCTAAGTGGGGGAGAGTTGTAACGCCCCGATAATTTAATTAATTATTTAATTAAAATTATTAGTTGAAGTTGAGCAATATTGTGAATTATTATTAAGTTGCTATGTGAAATTATTTGATTAAATGGTGGTTTAATAATATTAAATATATTGGAGCATTATAAGATTAATTGTTGGGCTTATTTAAGTGATGTCATGTAGTAAATATGGGAGTATGGATATTGGCCCAATAAGAATTACTATAATTATAAGGTTAAGTGGATATAAAAGGAATTAGGTTAATTGAGAAAAAGTGAGAGAATAGATGGGAGAAATTCATTCATGTTTTTATGGCAGCAGTCTCACTAAATCGGCAATCCCTGATTTGTTAACCATTGGATCATTCTAAAATTTTGAGGGTAGGTTCGCAACACCTACATATAACTTTTGACCGTTGAATTATCCAAAATAAGGTCTGAGTTAGGAGATATAATCATCGCATTGTAGCTGCATATTTGGGAAAATATTCAACTTTGATTTTGATCTAGAGAGAAATAAATCTTGGAAGGTTTTGGTACAAGAGAAGTTGCAGAGAAGAGAAAAATAAGGGTTTTGAGGAGAAGAAGAAGGATACGTGGAAGTTACACCAAGCGTCCAAGAGGAGATTCAATCAGAGACCCTTAGAGTTACCTTTAATCCAAACCAGGTAAGGGCGGGGTTCAATCTCTATAACCGGGTATATGATAACCGTATGTGCGGTTGGGTTGTATAAATTTGTGGCATGAATTGTTGTCGATTCGGTTATATTGTGATTCTGTGAAGATTATTAGTCCTGTAATTTTAGTTGTCAGTAAATGTTCATAATGTGTTGATGAAGTTATTATGCAATTTATTTAAATCGTATTTCTGTTATGATGTTGTTATGGCTATTATTGAGTTGTTGTCCTGAGATGAGACTCAAAAGAACATATAGGCGTGGTGGAAAGACCATGTCATATCTTATATTATTAATAAGTTAATATAATTATTAAAATAATTTAATATCAGTTTAGATTAAAGAAGTTGCAGGAATAAATTGTAATGCTTTAGTCAAATGAATAGCAGGATGTATATGTAAGAGTAGCAGAAATAATAGTGTATGGACTAATTTAGATGAGCATTGTTAGGAAGTATCATTAGATGTATAAATTGAAAATTATCATACAGAAAGTATAACGAAGAATTTCAGTAACAGGAGGAATAAGTTGAAATTGGTTTTGGTTTATAACTAATATTTGTCACTGGCAGGAAGTTGTAGTAATAGAAATTGTAGATAGCAAACAAGTAGTTTTGTCGGAGACCAATAATAGCAGTAAGCTAAATAAAAGAGGTAGAGAAATTTAGTAGAATAAATTGATTAGTAGCAGTATAAATAAATAGTAGTAATAACAGTATATAAAACAATACCGATTAGCCGAATTTGTAGATTTAGGCGGTAAAAGTAGTTAACAGGAATTAGTTGAAATTGTCGGAGTGAGTCGTATATACATATGGGTATTTTTAGTTGATTTGTTTTGTTAGAATTGTGTAGAGTAAAGTTCATTTGCAGGTGATATCGAATTAAGTTCAATGGTTTCAGTTTATGGAATTGTGTTGTATACCTTGCGGAAAAATATGAAATTGCAGGTGATGATGAATTTGGTTGAATTGCCTCTATTTACGGGAAATATTATGTTGTAGGCCTATGGACAATGTTGAGATGTTGTGTTGTTGTGATTGTCTCTGAATTCTTGTTGATAATGTGAAGTTGCAGAGTTTTTAGATGATGATGAATTACCTCTATTTACTTGTATTAATGGTGATGTGGGCTTATGCCTTGTGATGAATGATGATTGTTGTTAGTATGTGATGGTGCATTCATTGATTCACATGCATTTGCATACTCTGTGATGGCCTGTATTGGCGGATTTTGTGAAGGCCTGTATTGGCAAACCGCGAAGAAGGCTTATGCCTTGTTGATGCCTCTATTAATTGGAAATTTTTAAATTGGGAGTTCTGCTCCGATGGTACCACATGCATGTGCATTGTGATTGAGTCTCATTTGATGTTGCATCTTGAGTTGTGGTGAAGATAGATTCGTTGTTTCTTTATGTTATTGACTTGTTGTGACAAGTATTATCTAAAAGCTGTGAATTTAGTAGTTATGTCGTGTTGGATGTTTTATTATGATTAAAGTTGTTTGTAAGTTGTGAAGTGGTGATTTTATATGATCTGATTTAATATATTATTTATCATATGACTAATTATATAGTTTGATATCTCACCCCTTCTGTTTGAATGTTTCCCTCTGTTGGTAACATGTAAGTAATCAAGAAGGATAGTTATTACCTTGTTAGTTCGATTCAGTTTTGTCGCTCTGATACTTAGCACTCGGGGGGGGGGGTGAACGCTTGATGTTTAGTTGTTGATTATTATTTCAGTTGCTGAACTTTTAGGTTGATTACATGAAATAATTGTTGTCTTGAGGTTGTTTTAGTTGAATAAAAGATGTTAAGTGAATTAAAGTTGAGTATGTATATTTAGTTACTTATCAATAAAAAGTTATTTGATTTTGAAGAATAAATCAAATTGTTATCGGTTCATCCGAGTTAAGTGTTATGTATCTGTTTGATGCGATTAAATGAAGATTGATTTTTAGTTGAAAATATAGCATCCTATTTATGTTGAACTCTGATTTTCTTATTATCCGCCGGGTAGAAATGGGGTGTTACATTTCTCATCAGCAAGCTTCATCAAGACGGATGCAACGTTATAGAGCAAACAGTCGAGGCTGGGGATCAGGTCATTAATCAAACCCTTATGAGACAAGAAGTTGGCTTGGTGGAGAGTAGACCTTTCCAAATTGCTGCTACGTCACGAACCCAACCGCCACCTCTCTAACAACGACAGGGTAATCAGCGTAAGCGGGATGCATTCACTAGGAAATATACCAAACTCAACATACCAATGTCGTAAGTCTTACAACACATGTTGAAGTTGAATTTGGTCACATTGAAGGATCCTCCTCAGAATCCTAATACTTCCGCTCCTACTTACGATCCCAATGAAAGGTGTGCATATCATTCCAACAGTCAGGGGCATGATACTGATAGTTGTTGGACGTTGAATTATAAAATTCAAGACCTGATCGATGAAGGAGCATTGTAATTCGCACAAGATGGTCAACTGGAATTTTTCTGTCATCCTTCCAAGGCACACCATCTGTGACAAGTCCAAGACAAAGAGGCTTTTTGTTCGTTTAGAATTTTCAATAGTTTCTTTTGATTGTTCGAACATTTGTTTCATATCAAACTTTGTTATTTCATCAATGAATTTCATATGTTTGTCTTGAATCAATTCATTCGTATCAACTATATTCAAACTTTGTTTTGACTTCCTTTTTATGATATTCGACTCTCGATTAAAAGCTCTAAGCCTTTAGAGGGAGGATGACAAAAACAATACCACGATCTCTACATTATGCTTTTGATTAGACTTGGCTGACGATGTACATGCGTTGTTTCAAATCCTAAACAGTGGAATTATAAGGAAGATAATCCCTAATCAACCCTTTTGAGCCTAAGAAGCAAGAGTTTTTCTTTTCACACAAATTAGAACCCTTAATCATAACTTGGGGCAAGGTAGTCTCTCAGTTAATTCAAAGGTGCGTTCCAATCGCAAGCCTCCCTCTCGTACACGAAAAGCCGTGTCAGAGGTATCATTCCAAAACAGAAGACGGTGATGGTTCCGCATAATCATTAAAATAGGCAGTCATTATCTTCCAAAAGAAAAGCCCGTTAAGTCAAAACCTATGAAGGGGACTTAAGAGAAAAATTGGGGCATCCCGCCGACTATAATCACAAAAGAAACAGTCCAGGAAAAAGCAGGGATAATGAAAATAAAAAAGAGGTCGCTACAAATCCTCAACAAAAAGAAAAGGTTACCAAAATGACTGCCTTCTCAAACAAACGTTCAATTTTTGAACCATCACCAAGTATCAGAGCAAAGACTCCAGACTCAATTGGGATCTAAACGCACAATTAACTGAGTTTAGGACTGAAGAACATCATGAAGAATAGGTTGGGTACAGATAAATTTTGAGCCTTTATTATTTGTTTCTTAAACCACGAATCAGGCCATGTTACAACCCTTAAATGTTCTAGCTGAAGCATGAGTTAGTTCGGAAGCATATTGTTACAAAAGGTGTCCTGACTCCTGTAGGACTTGCTATAAATCCTGAGTTAATATCACACTCTTACAAAATTTGTTTGTTTTACTAAAAAAAACAAAAAAAAATGAATTTTCAAACATCAAGACAGACATAAGCTTTGCATTATTTAAATACCATTGCTTGCATATGAATATTTGTTCAACAACAGAGAAATTCGCAGACGAATATTCAATGAACGAAAATCCTCTCAATGGAAAGAATCACCTCAGATGGAAAAAACATTTCCAGTAACAAGCCTTCCATAATCAAGGGACATGACATGGTTCCTAGATAATCTGGGGCAATCAAGTTAATATTCGAGGAATCTCTCAAAAGTGCCAAACAGCCAGAGGCAGATCTCCATCTGAATCACTTGGGGCATTGGACATGAATTCCAGCAACGAATCACGTGCGATCAAGCAAACATCTTATGGCAGTGTGGCAACACTTACTACTATGGACAATGATAATTTTTCACACCCTATGAACATGGATATAGTCGGAAATACTACGCATGAACAAAGACCCGCTAGGTTGACTGGCCTAGGCAAAAATAAGGGCATCCCGGCGAACCAAAAGGGTTCGGGAAAAAATTAGGGATATACATATGGAAAAATCTGTACACCCGGAAAGTCAAAAACCTGAAAAGGCGACTTGGGAAAAAAAGGGTATCCCGATGGACTAAAAATCTGAAAGGACAATCCAGGAAAAAGTTAGGGATTAAAGCGTACGACTATGTCCCGTCATCTCGTCACTTATCTATCAGTAGAAGGCTAACCACCCTAATCAACAATATACTTAGGACTCAAAGAGTTGGGGTAACATTCCAAAGTACCATCCATAAAATCTCAGCAGATACTTTCTCCAGCAGGTACAGAGGCAGGGGCATCATACTATAAGGTCACCGCCATATCCTCAGCATACAACCTAATGAGGTCAGGTGTTCTTATATCCCCAGCAGAGCAAGAATCTCCCACTACTGCTCCGACATCTAAGAAACTTCCCCAATGAAGTCACCAAGCTTCTCAGGATTCCCTAGCAGGATTCCAACAAAATCCCCAAACAGTGCACAGAGTTTTCCTTCCCCAACAGAGTTTATTTATCTAACAACGGAAATCTATCTCCCAGCATTTACCTTCAAAAAAAATCTGAAGACCTACATTCTTCACCCCCAGCGGCAATCAGGGATTTATTTTCCCCAATTCTGCAACACTTTAATAGAACAACTAACATGTTTATACCTTGCATTCATACATCATCCTACAAACATCATAGAATATGCAGTACAAATGCATATATTACAATCTCATTTATTTTGAGAGCATCATGCAATTCATACATCATGACATCGCATGAAGTTGATTTTACCTTTTCAAGTTAAATTAGCAGACAGATAAACACTATCAACTTACACAGCAGGTCAAAGATTAATACCCGAAACCAGACGGGGAAACTATCTACACGACCAAATGGTATGAATTCCCGGAGCAAGACGAGTTTGCCAACAAATACAACATGCCACAAATTAATTCCCGAAACCAGAAGGGGAACTATCTATGTGACCAACATGTCCAAGTTCCAGATTAATACCTGTAACAAGCTAGGACAACTATCTGTGGATGATCGATTGTAGATTAATACTTGTAACAAGCCAGGAATACTATCTACATGAGCAGATTGAAGATTAATACCTGTAACAAGCCAAGAAAACTATCTTTCTTTCTAATGTCAGAGATTAATACCTGGATTCCAGCAACGAATCACGTGCGATCAAGCAAACATCTTATGGCAGTGTGGCAACACTTATTACTATGGACAATGATAATTTTCCACACCCTATGAACATGGACATAGTCAAAAATACTACACATGAACAAAGACCCGCTAGGTTGACTGGCCTAAGCAAAAATAAGGGCATCCCGACGAACCAAAAGGGTTTGGGCAAAAATTAGGGATATACATATGGAAAAATCTGTACACCCGACAAGTCAAAAACCTGAAAAGGCGACTTGGGCAAAAAAGGGTATCCCGATGGACTAAAAATCTGAAAGGACGGTCCAGGCAAAAGTTAGGGATTAAAGCGTACGACTATGTCCCGTCATCTCGTCACTTGTCTATCAGTAGAAGGCTGACCACCCTAATCAACAATCTACTCAGGACTCAAAGAGTTGGGGTAACATTCCAAAGTACCATACATAAAACTATCTCAATGACCGACAAAAAACAAAGTTCCAGATTAATACCTGTAACAATCCAGGACAAGTATCTGTGGACGACCGATTGTAGATTAATACCTGTAACAAGCCAGGAAAACTATCTACATGAGAAGATTGAATATTAATACCTGTAACAAGCCAGGAAAACTATCTTTCTTTCTCTCAGGTCAGAGATTAATACCTGAAACCAGACAGGACAACTATCTCAACGACCAACAAGAAACAAAGTTCCAGATTAATACCTGAAATAAGACAGGACAACTATCTGTGGATGACCGATTGTAGATTAATACCTGTAACAAGCCAGTAAAATTATCTATATGAGAAGATTATAGATTAATACCTATAAGAAGCCAGGAAAAGTATCTTTCTTTCTAAGGTTAGATATTAATACCTAAAACTAGCCAGGACAACTATCTCAACGAACGACAAGAACAAGTTCCAGATTAATACCTATAACAAGCCAGGGCAACTATCTGTGGACGACCGATTATAGATTAATACATGTAACAATCCAGGAAAACTATCTATATGAGAAGATTGAAGATTCATACCTGTAACAAGCCAGGAAAACTATCTTTCTTTCTAAGGTCAGAGATTAATACCTGAAACCATCCAGGACAACTATCTCAACAACCAACAAAAGCAAGTTCTAGATTAATACCTGAAACAAGATAGGATAACTATCCGTGAACGACTAATTGTAGATTAATACCTGAAACCAGACAGCAAAACTATCTACATGACCAGATGAAGCAATCTTACACAGATTCCTTCTCAATCTCTAGATACAGTCTTACATAGACTCATCCTGAAGCAGCCCTACACAGGCTCCTTCTAATACATTTCCAGACAACATTTAATTTCATCCTCCCCAACAATTTACTATGAAGACTAGAGTTCAACCAAAAAACAACAAACTTTCATCTCTGCAGCCCAAAGATAACTCCTCAGTAGAGCCACAGACAACTGAAGTTCCTAGACTCTATTCCCCACAGAGTTTTCCTCAAGCAGGAGAACAACAAAAAATAACCTTCCCTAGTGGATTCCTCCTTAGACAGCAGGAACAGGAATTCCCCAGAAAGGGAACTCTTATGAAGTCATCACCTACTTTGGATGGCATCTTTAAGGCCATCTCTGACAACTCCCAGTCATCTTTTCCAAATGGCATCTTTAAGCCTATTCCCTACACAGTCAATCATCAAATCATGCAGGTGCAAATTTCTGGGCACTCTAGTGTTCAATCATCCTCCACCTTCAGATCACGAAAGGAAAACAAGCCAATCTAAATCTTCAGGTTTAAGAAGATTGAACAAGGGCAGCTATTGTACACCAAAATTTTCCTTCTCATGTTTTCCAAAATCTTCCTTTTGCATGGTGGTTACAAACACTTAAGGAAAATAATTTTTTTGGGGATAATCAAGTGTCTTTCGATTGGCATCTGAACAGGGTATTTCAATTGGAATCTGAGCAAGCTTCGATTGGGCGCTGGACTTCCTTCGACGCAAGCCTGATTCACAAGCTTTGATTGGATGATAGGCCTTCTTAGATCAAGTTTAGTTCACAAGTTTTCGACTTTGCATTGGATGCTTCAGGCTTGCCTTTGATTCACAAGGCAAGAACTTCCTACATGCCTGCTTCGATTCACAAAGTAGTATTCCCCTGCAGACAAGTTTCGATTGAACCTCTAAAATAATTCGATCAAGATTTAGGTCCACAAGTATCATTCCAGCAGTGCCTTCTTTGTGTTTTCCTTCAACGCATAAGGCACAAAGGCCTTTTCATGCTTGCCTTGGATTCACAAGGCAAAGGGCTTCTCCAGACTTGCCTTTGATCCACTAGGCAAATACTCCCTCCATGCTTGCCTTCAGCGCACCAGGGAAAAGATTTCCTCTTCATGCCTACATTCGTTTCACAAAGCACATGATTGCTACATTATGAACACATTGGTGGCCCATTCGAAGAATGCACAAAGGTGCATGTAGGATTTTCAAAGGACACATAAATGGTGCCTTCAAAGGACCTACAATTGGCCCATTCGAAGGACACATTATTGTAGGAAATAAGTTTGTCGTACGATAAGTCTTGGTCCAAGTTGTTTTTTGGCCCAAAAGCCAAGATGTTGCCAAGTCCAAGCCTCCTACACAAGTACATTCATGTCAAAGGGAGCTTCGAATTGCCAGAATAAAGTCTTTCGATTGGGCTAGTTGGGTAGTTTCATAGCCAATCGAAGAACAAGGAAAATAAGGGCTCAATCGAAAAGGCCACCATGATGAGCCTTGAAGTCGCTCGAAGGAGGAAACTCAGGACCAATCGAAGAGTAAGGCTTGAGGGAATTCGAAGGAGCCAAACATGTCCAGGTTCATCCCAAGACCTAAAAGGGTAGGAATCCCTCAAAAATGGAAATATTTTAATGTGTCTGATTTTGACTTTAAAGCCTAGTTAATGGATGTCCCTTTCCATTTCCATGCATATCACATCCCTATAAATACAGGCCTAAGGATACATTGTCGAGGGCAGAGAAAAAACCATAGAAAAGAAAGAAACACTCTTGCCACACTCACACCACTAGCCAGACACTGCATCACACAAAATACTTATTACCTATCAAAGGTGTAGGTTGACCGCCCACAGAAACATTTTGGCTTATACAAGCATCAGCCAGGCGAAAACCTTGCCTCCAGGTACACACACATTGCCCCATACGAGCCACACGAAGGCTGCAAGAAATACACCAAAGCTGCCAAAATCGAAGCACACTTTGCAAGCCATCTCCATCCAAAACAAAGCATCCCATTGGTAGCAAACCTTCGATCTTAAATTCATCTCATGTGTAATTTAATTTTGATTGTTGCATGACGTTTGTGATTGTTAAGTAACATGATACCTTTGTTAAGGCATGTGAAACAGATTCCTTCAAATCTCAATCCAGGCATCCCTGTCCTTTTGGCTTGTGCAGCATGCATGTGGGGATTTCGAATTTTATATATATATATATATATATATATATATATATATATATATATATATATATATATATATATATATATATATATATATATATATATATATATATATATATATATATATATATATATATATATATATATATATATATATATATATATATATATATATATATATATATATATATATATGATTCGTTTGCTAATGGAATGGTATGATTTTATTTGTACTAATGATTGACCAACAACTCAGATGGTAAAAGGGAATATATGCAATCGAAAGGACCTGGGCTCGATACCCAAGTCATGTATTATGTTTTTTATAATATGATATACGCAGATCCAGTACTGGAAGGTCCTACGCATGCTCACCATACACCATTAATTCCATGTCATCAAATGCATATCTGATCTGGATCCAACGCCCCGAGCACACAACCTCACCATGGACCTCCCCACTGAATCCAAGGGCAGATCTGGGCTTCTCTCACTTGGGCCCAACGAATTTCACTTTATACCCCTCTATTTTATTTTGCTATTAGGCTAATTTATATATTTTTTTGTCTTTACTATTTACTTCTTTTAATTTTGTTTAATTTTTCTTAATTAGTAAAAACAAATAAAATCACAAAAAAAACATTAGGTTAGTATGTTTTTAATTAAGTTAATTTTGTAAATAAATCAATTAATTATTTTAACCTTTTATTTAAATTAAAATTAAGTATACTTAGGCTTTGTTTCCTTTTATAAATAAAACAACAAAAAGATTTCCTTTCACCTAAGACTTAGATGTTATTTTCAATTCGCGCGCATTTATTTATTTTCGCACTTTTCATATTATTGTAACTACTCATGGGTTGTAATAGAATAACTAGGACATTTACTGCTTTTATCTCCCTATTTTGGACTTGTAATAATCCCCTCCTCGAAGCCTTGTAATAGCGTAGATTTAAATTCCCGCACTTTAAATTCCTGTACATATATTAATTTCTTAGATGTATGCCTAATGAGATTATATGACAAGAGCATAAAAATCAAACGTTTACAAACCTAACATCAAAAACAAAAATAACTGAATATAACACACTTCCATGTTAGAACATAGTTTGATTTTACAACCCTTAATTAGAGTTTTGATGATAACAAACACAAAGAGCAAATATGCGCTCTAAATCTGTGTTATTTTATATGCAGAAGTTTTGACCAAAGCAGCATCAGAAGTTAAGCCATACAATCTTTCACGCTGAGGTAATCAGAATCTATGCTGAAGAATAATGATCAGAACCTGCACTGAAGTGCAGAATACTCTGATTCTGAACAGAAGGTTCATATACAATCACATCCTCACATCTCTTAGTCATCAATGTTCTGAAGCAATTGCAGCATACTGATTGTAAGATTCTGAAGCGTTACTATTCAATCAAGACAACATCACATGCAACGGCTTCATTCAGACAAGAATCTTCTCAATATGGAAACAATTTAAATGTCTATTATCACGCTTTATGTTGAATAGGATTCCATTTCCTATATAATCAAGCTAAGAGGACAAATTGTGTATGATTTTGGAATACGACTGCAATACATCTCTAAACGCTACAAGATTACATACTCTTTTCTACGCTAAAAATTGTGTAAAATATCACAGTTGTGATAACTGTTTTTGTAAAGAAAAACAACGATACACAAAATTATTTTATCTTGATTAAGCCAGTTTTTCCTTGAGATTGATCGGGTTGTGGTTGTACTCAAGAGGACTTTGACAGTTGTGAAAGTAGTGATTGTAATCAGTTTTTGATTAGTGAATTAAGTCCTCGTTGGAGAGAGGCGAAATCACCTTGATGGGTGGACTGGAGTAGTTTGAGATCAAACGAACCAGGATAAAAATATTGTGTCTTTGCGCATTTGATTTTAAGTTTTCAATTCAACCCCCCTTCTTGTGTTTTTCACTTCTTCAATTGGCATTAGAGCGCCTGGTTCTGAGTTCATACACTTAACTGTGTCAGTACAAGATCCAAGCTTCAAAAAAACACTATGGTAGGACCAAGCCAAAACATCAACAATGTCTATCATGAAGACAAGGACAAAATCAGTGGCAAACCTTCAGTCTTTGATGGAGAAAATTTTGACTATTGGAAAGACAGAATTGAGAGCTTCTTTCTGGCCCATGATGCTGATCTATAGGACATGGTAATTGATGGATACACATATCTAGTGGATGAAAGTGATCAGAAGATAGACAGAAAAAGGATGTCTGACCAGTAAAAACGTGATTTCAGAAACCATCATAAAGCCAAAACAATACTTCTCAGTGCTATCTCATACTCAGAATATGAGAAAATCTCAAAAAGAGAGACAACCAAAAACATGTTTGACTCTCTAAAAATGATGCATGAAGGCAACATACAAGTCAAAGAAACCAAGGCCCTTGCGCTCATTCAGATGTATGAAGCATTCAAGATGGAAAACAATGAATCCATAGAAGCAATGTTCTCAAGATTCCAGATCATTGTTGCTGGGCTGAAGGTTCTTGATAAAGGATATTCTATTGCTGATCACGTAAAGAAGATCATCAGAAGTCTACCCAAGAAATGGAGGCCAATGGTCACAACACTTAAGATAGCTAAAGATATCAATAAGATATCTCTGGAGGAACTTGTCAGCTCCCTCAGAAGTCACGAGATAGAGCTAGAAAAAGATGAGCCTCAAAAGCAAGGTAAGCCACTAGCATTAAAATCTAACAAAAAATCTGATTCTAAGGTTTTGCAGGCTATGGAAGAAACCTCTGATGGATCCTTATCAGAAGAAGATAGTTGTCTCTCCTCTCTAGAAGGGTGAATCAATTGTGGAAGCAGAGACAAAGGAAATTTAGAAATCCTAGAAGATCAGAGAATCAAAATGAATCCTCCTCCAGATACAAAAAGTATGAGTCTTCCTCTGGACATAGAAGATCTGAAGGTTCTTCAAGACATAGAAAGTTAAATAAGAAGGACATCATCTGCTATGAGTGCAATGAGCAAGGGCACTACAAAAGTGACTGTCCAAGGCTTCAGAAGGAGAAGCCCAAAAGAAGTTCTTCAAGGAGAAGAAGAAAAGCCTCATGGCAACATGGGACAATTCAGACACTTCTGATGCTGACTCAGAGTCAGATGATGAAAGAGAAAACATAGCTCTCATGGAAAACGTGTCAGAAGACAGTGAAGCTTCTGGTTCAGACTTAGAATCAGACACTGAAGAGGTATTCCCTGATTTCACTATTAATTTTACTAATGCTAAACTTACAGAAAGTCTAAATGAAATTCCGGAAAGGTATCAGTAAATCAGAGTCAAATTCAAGAGCCTAAAAAGGGATTTTGTCTCTAACTCTGAAAATACTGAGAGTTTCAGATTAGAGAATTCTGAGTTAAAAGAAAAGGTTTCAAAATTATAAAATGATTTGTAAAACTATCAGAAGGAAATAATCTCAGAGACTCCCAGTAATGCTGATGAGATCATCAAAGAGTTTGATCACAGCTTTCAGAAGTTTCTGGCTAAAAACATAGATAGAAGCAAGATGGCTTCAATGATCTATGGAGTTAGTAGGAATGGAAGAAAAGGGATAGGATATCAAGGTAAGGTATCTAAACCTAAGAAAGTAATGGACATTGTCATAAAACACACACCCCTAAAATCACACTTCACATATGGGCACACACATGACCTAAAATACACTAGTAATGATTACTCTGTCAAACCAAAATTCAACCAGAATTTTGGTAAAACTAACAAACCAAGACCCAAGAAGATATGGGTACCTAAGGATAAAATTATATATATGTAGCAGATATCTTTAGCAGCAAGGCTAAAACACCAGTCATGGTACCTGGACTCTAGATGCTCTCGACACATGACGGGAATAAAGCATATGTTCTAAAGCCTGGAACTTAAACATGGAGGCTACGTGGGCTTTGGAGGCAACCAAAGAGGAAAGATCATTGGCTATGGAACAGTTGGTAATGGAAATCTTCCCTCTATAAATAATGTGCTCTTAGTTGATGGATTAATGCATAACCTGTTATCCATAAGTCAATTAAGTGATAACGGTTATGATATAATATTTAATAAAAATTCATGCAAAGTTGTTTGTCAGAAAGATGGAACTATCCTTTTTAATGGAAAGAGGAAAAACAACATCTATAAGATAAAACATTCTGAAGTAAAGAGTCAGAATGTAAAATGTCTTCTCTCTGTTAACAACGAGCAATGGGTCTGGCACAGAAGATTGGGGCATGTTAGTATAAGAAGAATATCTCAGATTAACAAACTCAATCTGGTCAGAGGACACTCTTTATTTGAAGTTCAGCTCATATGCTCTATCTGAAGCATGTTAGAAAGGAAAATTTGCAAAACCTGCTTTTAAATCTAAAAATGTTGTTTCCACCTCTAAGTCATTAGAAATTCTGCACATAGACTTATTTGGACCAGTAAAAACTGCGTCTGTTAGTGGCAAGAAGTATGGATTAGTGATCGTAGATGACTATAGCAGATGGACATGGGTAAAGTTCTTAAGACACAAGTACGAGTCACACTCAGTGTTCGTTGCATTCTGTAACCAAGTTCAGGATTAAAAGGATCTTAGAATTGTCAAAGTCAGAAGTGATCATGGTGGAGAATTTGAAAATAAAAATTTTGAATCATTTGTTAATGAAAAATGTATCTTGCATGACTTCTCTTGTCCTAGAACTCCCAAAAAAATGGAGTTGTAGAACGAAAGAACAGAACACTGCAAGAAATGGCCAGAACCATGATCAATGAGACTAACATTGCTAAGATCTTCTGGGCAGAAGCAATTAACACAGCGTGTTACATTCAGAATAGAATCTCTATAAGACCTATTCTGGAAAAGACTCCATATGAACTGTGGAAGAACAGAAAGCCCAACATTTCTTATTTCCATCCGTTTGGATGCACTTGTTTCATTCTGAATACTAAAAATTATCTGAACAAGTTTGACTCTAAAGCACAAAAGTGTATCATGTTAGGATACTCTGAATGCTCAAGAGGGTACAGAGTATACAATACAGAAACGAAGATTGTTGAAGAGTCAATCAGTGTTAGATTTGATGATAAGCTTGACTCTCAAAAGTCAAAGAAAAATGAATTTTTGTAGATATAGAAGTTGAATTCACAGGTACTGAAGACAACTCGTCATAAGTTCTCAACAGAGACACTCTAACAACCTCAGAAAGAAATGTTACAAGCAATCCAGCACCTTCCGTTGATCAACTTTAGAAAAGGCTATCCAGAAGCAACATAGCTCACCCAGAAGATAAGATCCTGGGAAAGAAGGATGATCCAATCAGAACAAGATCAATATTCAGAAACTATGAAGAATCCCTTATGGGACTGATCTCTCTGATTGAACCAACAACAATTGATGAAGCTCTTCTGGACAATGACTGGATTCTGGTAATGCAGAAGGAACTAAATCAGTTCACCATAAATGACGTATGGGATCTGGTTTCTAAACCAAAAGGATTCAACGTCATTGGAATAAAGTAGGTGTTCAGAAACAAACTGAACGAGCAAGGAGAAGTCATCAGAAACAAAGCACGACTAGTGGCACAAGGTTATAGTCAGCAAAAAAGGATAGACTATACAGAAACCTTTACTCCAGTCGCCAGGTTAGAATCTATCAGACTCTTAATCTCATTTGCTGTAAACAATGGCATCACTCTGTATGAGATGGATGTCAAAAGTGCATTCCTAAATGGCTACATAGATAAAGAGGTATATATGCACCAACCCCCTAGGTTTAAGAATTCCAAACACCCAGAATATGTTTTCAAACTAAAGAAGTCACTCTATGGTTTGAAACAAGCTCCCAGAGCTTGGTATGAAAGACTAAGTAACTTCCTGTTAGAAAAGGAATTCACCAGAGGGAAAGTGGACACAACCTTGTTCTGTAAGACATTTAAGAATGAAATTTTAGTGTGTCAGATTTATGTAGATGACATCATCTTTGGATCCACTAAACCTTATCTGCAAAGAGAGTTTGCTAAGTGCATGCAGGCAGAGTTTGAGATGAGCTTAATGGGGGAACTCAAATTCTTTCTGGGTATTCAGATAAACCAAACCCCAGAAGGAACTTACATTTATCATAGAAAATATGTCAGAGAACTTCTGAAGAAATTTGATCTCTCAGAATGTAAGCCCTCAAAGACTCCAATGCACCCCACGTGCATTCTGGAAAAGGAAGAGGTAAGTAAAAAGGTGGAACAGAAAATCTACAGAGGTATGATTGGCTCTCTCCTTTATCTGACGGTTTCAAGGCCTGATATTTTATTCAGTGTTTTCTTATGTGCTAGATTCCAATCAGATCCTAGAGAATCACACTTAACAGCACTTAAGCGAATTTTCAAGTATCTGAAAGGTACTACTAATATGTGTTTATTTTATAGAAAATCCAATGAATACAGCTTAGTAGGATACTGTGACGCTGATTTTGCTGGAGACAGAGTATAGCAGAAAAGCACTTCTGGAAGCTGCCAGCTTCTGGGAGATAATCTGATCTCATGGACCAGTAAGAGATAGTCCACAATAGCATTATCAATAGCAGAAGCTGAATACATGGCAACTGCTGGATGTAGCACTCAAATGCTCTGGATGAAAAGTCAACTTGAAGACTTCAACATATTTGAGAGTAACATTCCTATCTTCTGTGATAACACTTCTGCCATATGTCTCGGTAAAAATACCATTTTGCATTCTAGGGCTAAGCATATAGAAATAAAACAACACTTTATTTAGGACTATATTCATAAAGGAATTCTTACCTTAAAATTTATTGACACAAACCATCAATGGGCTGATGTATTTATAAAACCCCTTTCTGAAGATAGATTCAATTTCATTCTGAAACATCTCAGCATGAAGTTATGCCCAGAATAAAATGTTTTATTTGCATATCTTAATCCTTAGAACTTTATTGTTTTCTGTGAACATCTGATCAAATTGTCTTCAGAAGTTAGAAGTACAGTTGCCTCAGAATCTATCTATGAAGATCTGAATGTTTCATTTCAAGGATAGAGGCGTGCAGTTCACATCATCAAACATCTGTCATCCTCTCACAAGCTACCTTCTGAGGCTGAACACGCGTTCAAATTCTGAAGGGTCCAAGGCTTTGATTGGATGCATTGAGACACTTGTCAGTGGTAACTGTTCAATATCTTTCTAAATCCCTTAATTTCAGGTCTCATTAATGCATATAATCATCACTTATTTTCTCGCTTACTGTTTACGTTTTCTAAAAAAACCTATATAAACTCAATTTACTATTTCATTCATTCACATTTTACTCTCTTCTATATTCTCTCTTGTTCCAAGTTTCATTTTCAAAAACGCTTTCCATTTTCTTCAAAGAACCCGTGTGAACATTGGCATCATCATCAAGTCTCAAGAATCTCAGTACTCCTGAATCTTCATCAACAAAACAATATGAAGAACCCCTTAGAATGCTTCTCACTCTTGTTGACAACCTGGAAGTTCTCTCTAAGTTGATCATTGATTTTGAAAGTTTATAAGAAAATGGGTTTAATCTCTATGAAGACGTAACTGCACAAGGATGGAACAGATATTTTGATCATCTATTGGGTCCAACGTTTCCCATTCTCGTCAAAGAGTTCTGGATTCATGCTACCTCGTCCAACCACCAGGTTACATCATATGTTATGGGAAAGAAGATAATGATAACAAAAGATTTAATTGGGAAAGTCATTGGATACAATGGCGGTGGAGTCAGATGCATTGATATGGCTGATAGGTGTTCTGACCTAAAATCTATTGCCATGGAAATCTTCACTTCTAGACAGCCATCCAGCAAGATCAGAGACTTGAAGGATCATCACAGAATCTGGGCTAGAATAATTATGGGATGTATCAATCAAAGGAAGCCTACAAGCTCTCTTGATTACATCAATATTGATCAGCAATTCCTTATTTACTTCATTGCAAAGAAGACCAAGATAAACCTTCCACACTTTCTCATCAACCATCTCAGAACAAGTGTGAAGGAAACTAGAGAAGACAAAATAACTAAGAGGGATTGGATTTCCCTAGGAAGACTGATTTCAGATATTCTAACTGAAAACAGGCTGATAGAACATCTGACAGAGGCCCAAGAAATAAGTACTTTGGAAGCAACCGCTGGGAAACCTTTGAATGCCAAGAATCTGAAGAAAATGAAGATTATTGAGAACATTAAGAGGGAACCAACTATTGCTTCTCATGAAGCCATCACTTTTAGGAGAATTCCTCTGAAGGATTTTCCACTATTTTCTGAGATATATGCCTCCCCAACCTTGAAGCTTGCAAGGCTGATGGGACTATTCCAGAAATCAACATTCAAGATCTGCATAAGCCAGCTCTAGAGGTTATGCTAAAGAAATCCAAAAAGAGGAAGGCAGCAGGAGAAGGATCCTTTCAGAAGACACCTAAAGCTACGAAAAAGAAAGTTAACCCATCTTCTATTTCTGTTGTAGAATCAATAGTTGTTCCAACATCTGAAACCATTCCCCCTCAACCAACAGAAAATCCTTCACCCCAAACGTTTGAGGATTTTGACATAGAATTTGACCCATCTGTAACTCTTGGAAACTTTTTGAATGAACCTCACTCCCCCAATCAAAATCCAAATCTAGAACATCATCAACCAGAACTTGCCAAAGTTCTATCTGACATTGAACTGTTTGATCAAGACTTTTCCTCTCCAATACCAGAAAATCCAAACTCTCAATAACAACCATAAAATCCACAACCACACTCTCCTCAACCAGAACACCTGAACCTCCACTCACCACAACCAGAAAATAGAAACTCTCTCTCTCCACCTTCTGAAAATCCATCTTTTGAAATTCATGAACCGGATACTCAACACGCTACCGCAAACCAATCTGAAGACTCTCCTTCAGATTTTGATACCACTATCCTAACCCCTAGAATAACAAAACCCCTTACGGTTCGCTTACCTCTCACTATTCATGATATTCCAGAAATCCCTTCATCATATGAATCCACACCACCAAACACCCCTAACACACCAATTCTAATTTCCGACTCTTCCACTCCATCACCCATCAGCCGTCCAGCTGACAACCTCAGACTTGTCTTTGATCCACTAGTTCTAGACTGACTAACTTCCACCTCAAACAAAATTGCCATTCCCAAACCTAAACCAACCGCAACCAAATCAGATGTTGGTAAGAATCTGTTGATTTTTGAAACAGAAATGCAAGAATGGATCAATTCTTTGAAGCAAGCAAGCCAAGAGATTTCTAATCCTGCTGCTTCTGATTCTCTATGGGAAATATTCAGAAAATGGGCTATGAAAGGGCTCAGCAGAACCTCAGTGATCAGTTGAAAGCCTTCCAAGATCAAGTTCTAAGCCAATGGTGCAAGAAATAAATTCCCCGGCTGGATAATGCTCCCTAGAAAGAGCACCATCCTTCAGAAGTCGCTGAACCAGATTCTGATAGTCTCTCTCTGACTATTGCTCCAGAAAATATGATTGCAGCATAATAAGTGGTTCAATCAGAAGAGGCTGCAGAATGTTCTGAACAACATGCAACCCCTGAAGATACACCAGCTTCGTCTCTAGTCATGCAAACTCAGGAAGAGTTGAAGAAAGAGAATGCATTAATCCATGCCGGACTGGATAAGCAAGAGGATACAAACAAAGAGATCAAGGGTATTCTGGATAAACAAGAAGATACTACAAAAGAAATCAAAGACATTTTGGGAAAGCAGAAAGAATCAAGCACTCAGATTAAGATCTTGTTGGAAGCGTTGTTCATACGTCTTCCCCCTCCTTCTTAGATTCTCTTTAAAACTGTTTATCTCTAATTTTTTAACCTTTACCTCCTTGTCTCTGAAACTTGTCATTGCATTCTGTTTTCAATATAATTCATCTTTTTGACTCCGATTATATTGCTTTTTGATACCTGAGAAAAAGGGGGAGAAAGTAAGATATTTTCAATAACAGTATACCGGGACAAAGTCTCAAACATTCTGAATATTTTAACCTCTACTTTCTGAAAAGCTTGAACAAGAACACATTTTGATAAGAACAGAAGGAGATGCATCAAAAGCTCTGACGAGAAGGAACTTCAGGGAAGTAATCAACTCAGGGGGAGTCTCTCTTAAGCTTTTTGTTCTATATTTTCATTGAAAATCCTAGTTTTTGTCATCATCAAAAAGGGGGAGATTGTTAGAACACTGTTTGATTCTACAACCCTTAATTAGAGTTTTGATGATAACAAACACAAAGAACAAATATGCACTCTAAATCTGTGTTATTTTATATGCAGAAGTTCTGACCAAAGTAGCATCAGAAGTTAAGCCATAGAAGCTTTCACGCTGAGGTAATCAGAATCTGCGTTGAAGAATGATGATTAGAACATACGCTGAAGTGAAGAATACTCTGATTCTGAACAGAAGGTTCATATACAATCAGATCCTCACATCTCTTAGTCATCAATGTTCTTAAGCAATTGCAGCATGCAAATTGTAAGATTCTGAAGTGTTACTATTCAATCAAGACAGCATCACATGCAACAGCTTCATTCAGACAAGAATCTTCTCAATATGGAAACAGTTTAAATGTCCATTATCACGCTTTATGTTGGACAAGATTCCATTCCCTATATAATCAAGCTAAGAGGACAAATCATGTACGATTTTGGAATACGACTGTAATACATCTCTAAACGCTGCAAGCTTACATACTCTTTTCTACGCTCAAAATTGTGTAAAATATCACAGTTGTGATAACTGTTTTTGTAAAGAAAAACAACGATACACATAATTATTTTATCTTGATTAAGCCAGTTTTTCCTTGAGATTGATCGGGTTGTGGTTGTACTCAAGAGGACTTTGATAGTTGTCAAAGTAGTGATTGTAATCAGTTTTTGATTAGTGAATTAAGTCCTCGTTGGAGAGAGGCGAAATCACCTTGAAGGGTGGACTGGAGTATTTTGAGATCAAACGAACCAGGATAAAAATATTGTGTCTTTGCGCATTTGATTTTAAGTTTTAAATTCAACCCCCCTTCTTGTGTTTTTCACTTCTTCATTCCACATGTACACCTCTAGGGTATTCCCACTTTGGTTGCCTTCGGAAAGTAAAACAATCATGTCCCTCGAAAGTAGGTATGTTTTAGAAAAGACCCTTGAATCAAAATATCATAGTCCCTCGATGACCCTACAGTGTTGCCTTTCGGTAAATGATCTAGTCCCTTAAACAAATTGCTAAAGCGTCTCTATATGTTGTCTTTATGATCGTGAGATGACCCACGAATGTCCCTCATACATCCAAACGACTATGGCTACCTACTCACTAATAGTAGGATAGCATTTTATAAAGGAAAGGAGGAAAAGAATGACCCTTTTGAGTAAAAAGTAGATAGTTCCTAGATGTTATGCTCAAAACAAACTTTTTACACCTACATAAAACAATTTTCAAAAACCTTTTTAAAATGCTTTATCAACACTCTTGAGGACTGATACAAGAGTTATCATAAAGCGAATCACCGTACTAAGGCACTTTCGAAATATTTTTCAAAACACATAAAGCATAAGGTATTTGTCAAATGAGCTAAGCATCTAAGAGCCCGTAGAAAACTACGCATGGAAAGGGTGCTAACACCTCCCCTTTCCATAATCTACCCCCCTTACTTAGAAAATTCTTTAAAAGATCTTTTTATGTTCTTTTCACCCTTTCCTTTGTTGGATAAAATAAAAGTCGGTGGCGACTCTTGCATACTGTAACATTTGTGAACACAAATGCAAAACGAGTATAACAGTCGACTCTACCACCGTATCACACACTCCTTTTCACATTAAGAAACATGCTCTTATTTCTCACTTTTCACTCTCTCTCTATACAATATTTTTGTTTACTTTCTCTCACTAAAAGTTTAGTCATTGTTCTTTTTTGAGATAGTCCTCTTGCGAGTGTGAAAGTTATAATCCAGGAAGTGTAGCTTTATAATCTCACCAAGAAAGTTTTATTTTACCTTGTTTGAATATCCTATCCATTTAGGGATTATTTGTTTGAGTTCAAAGCTAAGACCATAAAAAGCTTTGGTTTGAGGATTGTGATATCAAGTCTTTGTTTAGGTTCGAGATCAGCCAATGATAAAATCTCATAGGTCCTTGGTCAGCCCATGGTAAAACCAAGTTTAGGTTAAAGCTAAGCTCATGATAAAATCTTGTTTATGGTCGATATCATCCAGTGATGAAATCTCATAGGTTCTTGGTTAGTCTGTGATAAAACAAGGTTTAGGTTAAAGCTAATCCTGTGATAAAAGCTTGTTTAGGTTCAAGATTAGCTCGTGCTAAAATTGAATAGGTTCTTGGTTAGCCTGTGATAAAGCCAAGTTTAGGTTAAAGCTAAGCCTGTGATAAAATATTGTTTAGGTTTGACATTAACCCGTGATAAAATCTTATAAGCTCTTGGTTAGCCCGATATAAAACCAAAATTAGGTTTGTGAGCAAAGCCCATATTAAAAGATCTACAAGGTTCAAGATTAGCTCATGATAAAATCTTTGTTTGTACGCTTGAAGACTAATAGCTCCACGTTTTTTTGTGGAAGGAAGACTTTCTAATTCGATCCATTGTCTGAAAGGAAGAGTCACCGCTTCATTCCTCGTTTCACTGTTTGGTTGGAATTTAACCATAAACTTCATTTTCGTTGTATAAATGGGTTCATGAGTTATACCTACTAAAAGATCTCAAGTTTAATTGGATACTCTCAAGATCAATTCTTGGGGACAAGACTAAGTCGTTTTTGACTGAACCTGTATAATTCCAAGTGTTCTCCTCTTATACCTAAAACTCTTTATTTTTCACACTTTATATCCTACAATTTTATTTTCTGTTGGGTATTTATAAACCTTTTCTTAAAATGTTTTCAAACTTTGATTTTGATCCACAAAGTTTTTAAAATCTAAGTGTTTATGAAACAAATAATTCACCCCCATGTTGTGTGTGAAGTCACATGTCCAACAAAATCATGGTTTGAGTATTTCAAGGTGAATTAAAGAATGGTCAAAAGGAAGAAGAAGAAGTTGAAGCTCAGCCAATTGTAGCCAATGATGGAGTGATAAACTCCATTCTTAAAATCTCGCAAAAAAATGCTTTAGCTCTTCAAAGTTTGTTCAAGGATGTTCTCTCAATAAAATAGAATAAAATAAGAAAAAGGCAAAGTCAAATATGATGATAATAGGGACAACTAGTAGATGTATCACTTTTTATTTTTTTTAATGATTTTTTAAATTTTTGCATTTTTTCTCTTATTGTATTTGAATTTTCTTTTTTATTAATAAATTAATCAGTTTAGTAAATATGTACTTATTATATCGTAATCTATGTGCTTGAATATCATCCATATTTGCTTATCTTTTTTCCTGCCTTTTTAATAATATCAAGGGGGGGGGGGGAGTATAGTCTTAGGGGGAGTAGGATATAATTTTTATATTTGTAGGGGGATTTTAACCACTCCAGTCTAATACCATTATTTATTTATTTTTCTACCTCCCCGAGAGATGCGTTATAATCATCAAAAAGGGAGAGAATATTGAATTATGTTCTGGCAGATATATTGTTTGCAACACACAACTTACCTTTGTGGTTTTGAAGATGATAATAATATAAGGTGAAGTCCTCATCTGAAATGATGATTAAGTTGTTGTGCTTGGAGATCACAAGATACTATGCTTGAATATCGAGATCTCAAAACCAATATCTTTAGTACAACACCTAATGTCAAACAAATTTTGGTGGAATCCCTAATGTTCTCAGTTAAGCATTTTCTATGATGATGGTATCAATCAAGAAGCCTTATCAAGCCTCATTATATAGAATTTAAGTTAAGTCCTAGATGAAGTGACAAATCATGGATGTATCAAGTAATGGATCTTGAATCTATTGAGTTATGAAAGAGAGGAAGTTTAAAAGCTCGCATTGTCTGTGTCGAGTGACCTATGCTTGTAAAGGTATAAGATTAGTTCACAAATTACTAAGGCAAATCACATACACATTGTGAAATGTTCGAAAAACCTCTCTGACTTTGTTAAAACTACCAGGAAATTATATCTACTTATAACGCTCATTATCGATTAGCGGATTCCATAATCAATTAATGAAAATGCCATTTAAAAGAAATCATTTTTAAGCTTAACTAATAAATTAACTCTAGCTAATCTATTAACAACATTAAAAAGCACATGGATTATTTTCTTTTTTGAGCCACACTTTATCTTATAAATTGAGATCTCATTTTTCATTTCATTTACATTAGAATTGTATTTTGAATACTCATCTCTCTCTCTCTCTCTCTCTCTCTCTATATATATATATATATATATATATATATATATATATATATATATATATATATATATATATATATATATATATATATATATATATATATATATATATATATATATATATATATATATATATATATATATATATATATTTATTTATTTCTTATTCACTTGGCCTTAGTATTTTGATAGTGGTGTTTGGTTTTGGTGTTGGCGCGTTTTTGCAATATCTCTTGTGAGATTTTTGTTGTTTGGTTCTGAGCTCGACTAAGTTAAAAAGCTCTTGTTTGGTTTGTGAGGCTGTTAGTAAAAATCTCGTGTTTGGTTCGCGAGCTTATCCTATTATAAATCATCTCATTAAGCTTGTGAGTTGTTTGTTAAGATCTCCATTTGGTTCGTGATATGAGTCTAGTATAAAAGCTCCCATTTGATTCGAGATTATTTTGATGTAGAATCTCGTGTTTGGTTTGGAGGATAACTAGTGTAAAACTCCAAGTTTTATTGTAAGAAGGTTTTTGGTTGAGATCAAAACCAAACAACAAAAATCTCATAAGAGATATTACAAAAGGGAAAGTGGTTAAGTCGGACCTCTATAAATCTATGCTGTAATCTTCTTATCCCTTATCTCTCTTTATTTTGGTCGCTTTTTTTTCCACTGTTTTCAAATATGTTTTAACTCCATATTTATTCTTTTTTATTCATTTTATTGTTTAATTTTTCCAAAATTATTTTAAGCGATTTCTTTTATCAAATATTTTTCATTTGGACATTATTTTGCAACACAACACAATTTACCCACTTCTTGTGTTTGGAGTCACATGTCCAACACTCTAAACATCCAAAAGTAGTTTGACTTATAGAGTTGTCATCTTATAAGTTAGTTAATAAGTTGTCATCATCAAAATAAAATGATGGTTATACATGCAAGCCCATATATTCACACGTTGTTCTAGGCTTCACCTTGATATTATATCTTTTTTCCTCTATTTGATTTGCCATAAATTCTTGAATCTAATCCATTTCTATTATCTTCTTTATTAGATCAATGTAACTCCTTAGCATGACCTAGTTTCCTTCATTATTAAAGTGATCTCATCTCCATATGGGTGTGTTGATCTCAACCGGGAGCATTATATCTGAACCACATATCATTTTGAAGGGGGTCCCCTTGGTTGATAAATGTGGAGTTCTGTGATATGACCATAATACATCATGAAGATGCTCAACCCAAAGTTCCTTTACCTTATCCAACTTAATTCTCAAATATGTGAGTATGATTTTGTTGGCTTATTTCGCATGACCATTCACCTGGGTTTGCTCAACCAAAATAAACTTTGTTTGAATTCCCATATCTTAACAAAAATTGACCACCGATGAGCTGGAAAACTAGTTCCAATTTTTAAAAATGATGGTATTTGGAAAACAAAATCGGGATATTATATTCCTATAAAAGAAACTTCGTACCCTTTGTACTTTTATTTTAACTAATGTGTCTGCTTCTATCCACTTGGTGAATAAGCCCACCCCTTAGTAGGAGAAATTTAATTTGGTTTTGGGCCAGCAAGAAAAATACTAGGATGTCCATTCCCCACTGATAGAAGGGAAAGGGTGATGTAACTAAATGCAGTATTTTGAAACAGGCGTGGATTAAGTTTGAGAATATTTGGAATTTGTGACACCTGTTCACAAATTCAACATTGTCTCTCAACTTGTTTGGTCAGTAATATTCGATCCTTAATAATTTTCTCAGCAAAGCTCTCTCACCTATACGGATTTCATGTACGCCTTCATGAACTTCTGCCAAAAACAAATCTTCCTTTTCTGCTACTATACATATCAACACATGCGTAACTCGACCCACTTTTATATAACTTCTCAGCAATCATAATATATGGGGAGAAATGCCTTTTTTCCTTCTGGATAGTTGTTCCTCTTGGATTGGCTGCATTATGTAAAATAACATGGAGTGTATAAGATGTTTTGCTGAAGAAAGGAAACATGTGGGACCATATGTTCCAGCTTGTGCGCAATATTTGATCCTTGTCAGCTGGCCATGATGGATGTTGTTCTGAGCATATTTTTTGGTTGTGATTCAATCAGATTTGTTTCTATATTTTAGTAATGCATTTAAGACATTTTGTACTAATTCTATATGAAGTGGATTTACTTTCTTAGGTTGGAAGTCTTCCAGATGCAGGCGTGGTTGCACCAAACAAGGGTTATGTTATTTATTATTTTATTATTGTTCATATTGTTTTCTATTTTCAGTCAAATTCTGGTTAAAGATGTTGAACGCAATAGCTTAGACATCTAGTCCAACAAACGTACCTTTAGAGCAAAATTTCAATTACCATCAGAGAAGGCACCATGTTCCGTTTGGGCGAGCTCCATGTAAGATATTTTTGTTTCAAATGGACAACACTAAGGATGGAGGATCAGTCAATAGACCACCTTCCTTGGATGGAACCAACTATGTTTATTAGAAAGCAAAAATGGTTTCTTTTCTCAAATCTATGGACAACAAAACATGGAAGGCTGTTATAGAAGGTTGGAAACAAAATGTGACTACCTCTCAATATGGAACATCAACCTTTTATCTTGAAGTTGATTGGACAAATACTGAAGATGGTGAAGCTCTTAGAAACTCCAAGGATTTGAATGTTATTTTCAACGGTGTGGACAAGAACATGTTTAGATTGATCAACACATGTACTGAAGCCAAAGAAGCACGGGAGATTCTAAAAAATGGTCATGAAGGCACACCCAAAATGTAAGTTTCGTAGTTTTAAAGATTGACATTAATTTTTGTAAAACAAATATAGCAACAATATGTTAGATAAGATGTATTAACTTGCTAACATGAATAGGTTGAGCAAGAAGTCTTATCTTGTGTTAGGACATGTTGAGTTAAGTATTTCGACATTTGGAGCAACATGTCGAATAAGATGACCTATGAAGGACCATATGACATCGCTCCTGAGCTGAAGTGGACAGTTATATTCTATTATGATTTAACTGATGCAGAATATTCTGAGAAATATTATGTAATCCTATATGGCGCTGATTTAAAGGCCAAGAAGAATCTAATCAGAATATTGAAGAATATATTGTTTTTAAATTTGGAGATAATTTAGGAATATTTGATTGAAGACCTTGATTGTAGAAGAAGTTACTACTGGTTGTTACAACTGATATGCTGTAGATTGAAGGCCTAAATCCAGTTGGGTATAGGTTATAAATGGAAGTTTTTGTAACCTAGGAAAGGCACATGTTCAAGATATAGAAGTCTAGGGCTTTGTCTTTTTTTCCACTCTCTAGGAGAGTTGGTGTAACTGAACCATTCGGGTTGTGAGATGGTCACTGTTGTTCTCACTCGGAAGCTGTGAAGTAATGAGTTGAATATTGTTCTTGGAGGAAGCTTTAAAGAAAATCCAAGTAGTGGTCTTAGTCAAGAGTCTTGGCTAGATATTGTCATGGAAGTGTGTCTTCCTGTTTGTTCAGAATTGTTTTGTTGATCCAATCGATGTTTATGATTGAAGAGTGATTGAGGAGGGCCTCATATCTAGGTGAGTCTTAGATACAAATATAGCAAGGGTAGTGATTAAGTGAGAAGTTGTAAACATGGGAGTTTAGCTTTAAATTGATACTATCATAGTCGATTTCTCCCTAGCTTGGTATGCCCCCAGTGTAGGAGAGTTACTATGAACTTGGTTAACAATTTTGGTGTGTTGTTTATGCTTTTCAGTTCTGTTTATATTCTTGATACCTTGTCTGTTTGTTTATGTTGGCTTAGATGTCCCAACATGTCATAGGACATCTGAGTTCTTTCGTACTAGAATTTCAATTCGTATCAGAGCAAGCATCATGTTTGTCCCTGAAAGAGATCCAAGGGGGATACTTTCTGGTTTCTGTGTAAAGTAGAAGGTTTCTACTGAAAATCTGTTTGAACTTGGAGAGTTCATGTTGTTGTTTGAAAGGTCCCTAGAAGTGGAGTATGAACTATTCATGATAGGGTGTGTTCTAAACATGTCTGCGTTGTTTTCAGGCGTGTAGATTTGGTGGATAGATACTGTGTTAATGGTTTGATTTATTTTCAAACTTAGGTTAACCTGTTGACCTAGATTATGGTGTGTTTGTGCAGAGGTTTATGTTGTTGCCTGAATGTTGGTGAGATGTTTTCTGGTTTGTATTCTACTGCATATATATCTGATGGAAAACTCCTGGTGGTTTTTTCTGTTGAGTCTTCAACACTCTGTTCTCCTCTAAACGTGTATCCCATGGTGTGGTGGTACTTGAGGAGAGGCGTAACTAGCTTGTTAGAGTTGCCAGAGATACTTGAAGTTTATTCCAAGTTCACTCATAAAGGAACTCTTATATGAGTTTGTTAAAGAGAGATCTGGTATAGGCAATTTATTTTTGCTTCCAACCCTAAAAGGCCAATCTCAAGGCTTTGATAAAGGATCTCTTGGCGTGTTCCTTGTGAAAGAAACTGATGTCCTACCAAATGTTGGAACATCAAACCAGCAGATTATGTAGAATCGTGTTGGATAAAGGTAGGTCATAACAGATGCTTGGGGTGCTGAACAAATGTGTTTTAATCACTTATGTTTAAAACCTACTCCTGATTTAGGAAAGGAAGCATATGTGTTTTGTGTCTAAGAAGTTCCTTTGCTAGAAACATGTCTTAGATAAGTATGCTGGTTAGGACACAATCAACATATTAGAAACTTATTAGGTATCTCATCCAATAAGTTTTCTTGGATGTGAGTTAGAGTGAGTTAGATGTCTTAGTTTTCTTGTGGAGGCTTAGTTTTCTTGGATGTCTTAGTTTTCTTGGATGCTGATCTAAGTGAGTTAGAGTGCAAAGGATGTGATTTGTTTTCTTGTGGAGGCTTGATAAAGGATCTCATCCAAATCCTTTATATATGGAAGTCAAGCTCAAATGTCAAGGACATTCTCTCTAGATATCTGGGAGATCCTTCTGACCAAAGGAGACATATTTATGGAATCTTATTTATGGCCATAGAACAAATTCTATTTAAGGGAGGTAATGGATTAACCATGGGATGTGCAACTACTGTATGATTCTCAAGTAATTCTTAGCAGTTAATAAGGGGGAGTCCTTAATTTGAAGCTAGAAGATCTTGAAGAAATGTTAGACACAATGTTTTGAAATCTTTTTATTGAGAATTTAGTTTTCTCAATATGACTAGTGCTGTTTTTCATAATAGGATGGATGTTTTTTACTCTAACTTGGTTTTCTTATCAAGTCTATGAGAGCATGGAACTCTTTTTCTATTGTTGTGGAAGGTCTTTCAAGGATTGTCAGCATTGGAGTTGTGTCAATTGGAATTCTGTGGGTGATTGGTGTCAGCACTAAGGAGAGTCATCCAAACCAACTAGGATGAACATCTCAGTTGTTTAAAGAAAGGAGGAGTAAGTATGTTTGGTACCAAGAGATTATGGTTTCCTATTATCTACTTAAGAAGTTCCTTTTTCTTCCAGGGTTCAATTATGTGGTGTCCTGACATAATGGAACAAGTTTTTTTTGCAAGGATGGAAGGGGATCCTTGTATGATGGAGAAGCAGACTTATTATGAAACATTCTATTTATGATGACCAGTAAATGCCATTATTGTTGAAGTCTGCTCCAGATACCTGTTAGAGGAAATCTCCTCTTTAGGTGCAGAAGAATGGCGTCCAATGTAACACTCTATTTCCCAACGGTAACTTTAAAAAAATCAGAGCAAAATAAAACTCCTAAAATAGGATGTCACATCGTTCAATCATTTTAAAACTTTGCTCAATTATAATTAAATAGATATATAACACATACTTCGGATGAACTGACAAAATTTCAACATAATCTTCATAATTCAACTATATTAAAGTAGCAGAGAGAATTTCATAATTGTTTCCAAAATCTTTAACTCATCATAAAATCAACAATTTAATCAATTAAAAAGAGAGCCTACAACACTCCCAAAATTCCTCAAGGAAAAAATCACCTAAAATAAAACAATCAAGCGTTCATCCCCCCCCCCCCCCCCCCCCCCCCCCCCGGTGTTACGTATCAGAGTAATGACACCCACTCGATCTAAGAAGAGTAACCTCTTCTAGACTATGCAACTTTGCACTACTACTAGTTATCTGCATGTTACCCACGTGGAGGAAACATTCAAACAGAAGGGGTGAGATACCTTAACAATATAATAGGTGATATAATATTAAGTAAACAACAGGTATATCATGCAAGATTTCAAGTTCGACAATTATTAGTTACACAACTCCCACAAGTCCACAATTCAACAATTCCACAATATGCAATGCACTGACTCAAATGAAAATGCATGTGGTACCATCAGGGCATAAGCCCTCTCCAATAAATTTCCATATAGGCCAGGGAATAAGCCTTCAACATATGCCAATACAGGCCAGAGCATGA
Source organism: Vicia faba (assembly GCA_948472305.1). Lineage (NCBI taxonomy): Eukaryota > Viridiplantae > Streptophyta > Magnoliopsida > Fabales > Fabaceae > Vicia > Vicia faba. The sequence continues at coordinate 1,151,523,613 of OX451739.1, read as the reverse complement.
GCCCTCAACAAGTTGCCAACACAGGCCAGAGCATAAGCCCTCAATAAGTTGTCAACACATGCCATAGCATATGCCCTCAACGATGCATGAAATGCGACATGCTACAACCATAATTATGAAATCCCAAGAATACCATCAACATCAAGCCAATTTTCAAGCCAACATCACCTTCTTAGTACTGCAACATCACCTGTAAATTCTTTGCACGTCATGGGTATGACGAAAATACAGCTTATCACGACACTAGGTGTCATAACTCATCCAACATACACATTAATCGCAATGGTTTTGGTAAAATATTAGGCCAATGGTATAAAAATTGGTTTCATATTATAGAAAATATTTTTAGCTTTCCAACGGTTCAAAGGGTGCGTCAAACAAACACCCTAGGCGAAAGTTATCATTTTCAATGTTTTTTGGAAAATTGACCATTATGTCTCAGTGGTAACCGGTTACCCTCCATTGATTACCAGTTAATGCTAAATCAGTAACTCAGTTCTTTCAAAAATTGCCTACGGAAACCAGTTGCCCTCTAGTGGTAACTAGTTACTGCTTTTTCTAGAAAATGTCCATTCTGTTAAGGCTTTGGGTACCCGGTTACCCACTTATAGTAACCGATTATCCCTTCACAAGTTTTTCTTCCCATACCCAAATTTTTCACGTGGTAACCAGTTTCCTCCAGGTGGTAACCGGTTACCCTGCGAGTTTTTCCAAAAATTCTGTAACTTGCAGGCTGCGATTCTCTTCCCAAAGACACCCAAAATTACCAATTTTTCAACATGAAATAGGGAGAATTATTCTATCAACCATGCCTAATTCATCTCCATCATTTAGGATTGTTTTACATCATCAAAATCAAAAATTTTCACAGCAATTCATCATCATCAATCATCACATAGGTGAATCACACCAAACATCGAATCCACACAAAGATGAAGATACAATTACATAACCTAGCCCTACCTTAAACCATCATCATATAATCCATTATAGTGTTAGAACCACACCCTTACCTTAGGTTCTGAGTTCTCTTCCCTACTCCAATGTAGTCTTCCCTTTCAGCCCTAGTTTTTCCTCTTCTCTTCTGCTTCTCACTTCAATGGTCAATTAAGAATATTGACATATATTCCTCGTGTTCTCACTTCTTATTCTCTAATAACTCAATTTAGACCCATAAACCAATATTCCCACCTTGCCCTTATTATTTTTAATTATTTAATTAAGCACTAATATTATAAATAACCATTTATCTATAATAATGCTAATAATAATAATAATAACTAAAACATAACATCATCATAAACACATCATATCATCTTTTTATTTTCAAATGAAAATATAACCTTACTTAAATCGGAGTGTTACAACTCTCTCCCACTTAGAAGATTTTCATCCTCAAAAATTACCTGAGACAAATAACTCTGGATAAGCCTCCCGCATCTTGATCTCTAATTCCTAGGTCGCATTCTTTCCAGTAGCTCCGCCCCAAACCACTTTCACAAGAGATATCTCTTTGCCACTCAGCTTCTTTACCTCTCGATTCTCGATCCTCACAGGTACAGTTTCAAAAGTAAGATCATCCCGCACTTGTACATCATCCATTGGAATTACATGCGACGGATCAGAAATATACTTTTGGAGTTGCAACACGTGGAATACATCATACAAATTCAACGGATTAGGTGGCAAGGCCACTCTATAAGCAACCGTCTCCACCTTTTCTAAAATTTGATACAGACCAATAAACCAAGGAGTCAACTTCCTTGACTTCAAAGCACGTCCCACACTGGTTATTGACGATACTCTTAAGAATACATGATCTCGTTCTTGAAACTCAAGATATTTTCTCCTCTTATCATGGTAACTTTTCTTCCTACTCTACGAGGCTCTCATCTTCTTTTGGATCTTCTTCACTTTGTCCGTAGTTTCTTGCATGATTTCTGGTCTAAGTACTGCATTTTCACTAGATTCACGCCAACATAGTGGTGTTCTACATCTTCGACCATACAACGCCTCGAAAGGTGCCATACCAATACTAGAATGGAAACTATTATTGTAAGTGAACTTAATCAAAGGAAGACAACTATCCCATGTACTTCCTTGATGGTGAACATAATCTCTCAACAAATCCTCTAGCGACTGAATAGTCCTCTCTGTCTGACCATATGTAGTGGATGATAAACAGAACTCAATTTCAGCTTCGAACCTAACACATCCCACAAACTATTCTAAAAATCAGAAGAAAAACTGAGTTTGCTATCCGACACCACATTGGATGGCACACTGCAACTTCACATTTACAAGAAGATAAACCTCTGCCAACTTCGGTACAGGAAAATTGATAGCGGTCGGAATGAAGTGGGCTGATTTTGTTAATCTATTAACAATCACCCAAATCACATCGTGTCCTCTTGGAGTACTTGGAAGCCCCATCACAAAGTGCGTAGATATACTACCCCATTTCAACTTCGGAACATCTAAATTTTCCAACAGTCATGCAGGTCTATGATGTTCAACTTTTGACTTCTGACAAGTCAAACATGCATACACAAACTGTGCCACATATCGCTTTAACCCAGACCACCAAAATAACTTCTTTAAGTCGTGATACATCTTGGTATCCCCTAGATGAATACTTAAACTGCTTCTATGGGTATCTTCCAGAATCATCTTTCTCATTTCAGCATCATCAGGAATACAAATCCTATTTCAGAATCTCAACACACCTTGGGAATCTACTTTAAAGTCATTGTTTCATATTTGTTACTCTCGATCATCAAATCTACCAACTTCACATCTAACTTTTGAGCTTATTTAATATTATCTAAGAAGTCATTATTAATCTTGAACATCCCCAACATCACACTCTGTGATGTCACTTCACAGACAAAACTTATGTCTCTGAATTGTTCAATCAAATCTAGTTCTCTAACCATCATAGCAGACATATGCAAAGTATTTCGACTCAAAGCATCAACTACAACATTATTTTTACCCAGATGATAATTCAATCCAAAGTCGTAGTCCTTTAATAATTCCAACCATCTCCTCTATCTCATATTTAATTCCTTCTGATTAAATAGATACCATAAGCTTTTATGATCACTAAACACTTCAAACTTGGAACCATAGAGATAATGCCTCAAAATCTCCAGCACAAACATTATTGCAACTAATTCTATCATGAGTGGGATAGTTTCTTTCATGAATCCTAAGTTGTCTCGACGCATAAGTGACTACTTTATCATGCTGCATGAGCACACCACCTAAACCCAATTTAGAAGCATCACAATACACCACCAATGATTCCCCAGGATTAGGCAATATCAAGATCGGATCCGTTGTTAATTTCTTCTTTAACTCAAAAAAACTCTTCACATTGGATGTCCCACACAAAGGCTCTGCCTTTACAAGTTAGCTGAGTTAATGGAAGTGCCAACTTAGAAAAACCTTCAATAAATATCCTATAATAACTAGCCAAACCCAAAAGATTCTAATCTCCGTAACTGATTTTGGAGCATCCCACTGCAACATTGCATCTACCTTGGACGGGTCTACAACAATACCATCACCTGAAATAACTTGACCAAGAAAACTGACTTCTGTCAACCAGAACTCACATTTCGACAACTTCGCATATAACTCCTTTTCTTTCAACACTTGCAGTATAATCCACAAATACTCGAAATGCTCTTCTTCAGATTTGTAATAAATCAAGATGTCATTATTAAATACCACAACAAATTGATCCAGTAATGTTTTAAAGATACAATTCATATATTCCATAAACAACCCCGACGCATTGGTAACATTAAAAGGCATCACTGAATACTCATAATGTCCATACCGAGTTCTAAAAGCTGTCTTTTGAATATCTTCATCCTTTACTCGAATATGGTGATAACACGATCTCAAGTCAATCTTGCTAAATACCCGTGAACCCACCAATTGATCCATCAAGTCTTATATTCTTGGAAGTGGATACCTATTTTTAATTGTCACTTTATTCAACTGTCGATAATCAACACAAATATCATACTCCCATCTTCCTTCATCACTAGCAACACCAGAGCTCCCCAAGGAGACACACTTGGTCTCACAAACTTCTTTTCAAGCAACTCTTCTAATTACTTATTCAATTATGATAGTTCAGATGCTGACATCTTGTATGGTGCCATAGAAATAGCTTGGTACCATGTACAAGATCAGTAAAAAATTCCACTTCTCTTTCGGGTCACATGCCTAGAATATCATCGGGAAAACTTCGGGAAAATCACACACAACCTGCAATTCATCAATTGTAGCATGATTATTAATAGATAAATACGCCATCAAAGGAAACAACTAAGCTTTGTCCCACAATAACTCCTTCAACTGTCTAGCAGATAAGAAACCATCTTCCTCTTCCTCTCCAGGAGTAGAAAACTTCACCGACTTGTTATAACAATTAATATGAACATAATCATATTCCAACCAGTTCATACCCAAAATTACATCCAGGCCGCTCAACGGTAAGAAAATTAGATCAACAAGGAAGTCTCTGTCATAGATGGACAAAAGGAACTTCAAGCATACTAGATAAGTAGTCACCGACCCCTTAACTGAAGTATCGATAATCAATTCTCCATTCATAGAAGATAAGGCAAGACCCAAATTTTTAGCACAATCAGCAGCAATAAAATAATGAGTAGAATCAGTATCAATAATAGTAATTAAAGGAATACTATTAATGATACATATACCTCTAATTAAGTGGTCTCCACCAGATTCTTGAGTCCAAGCCAAAGCAAAAACCTTTCCATCGATCTGAGCTCGCTTCGGTTTTTCACATTGAGTGCTAACATGTCCTTCCTCACCATAATTAAAACATATTACCACTTTGTGTTGACACTCTGCTACCTCATGTCCAGTCTTATCACAATGAAAACACCTCTTCACCTCCCCGGTACATGCATTACTTCGATGACCAGGTCTTCCACATATGTAACATATGATACCAGTAAGAGCACCTCCCCTACTAGTCCTCTTACCATCAGCCATCCTCTGCTTGCCCTTGTCTTCTGGAGCATTGTAAGGCTTCCCACGATATTGTTGTTGCTTGCCCCTCTTCTCATTGACAATTTTATAGTGAGCCTTACTGCCCTCTTCATAAATTCTGTAGCTACTCACCAAATCAGGGAACTTATGGATCTAGTGATATCCAATGACCTTCTTGATCTTAGAACGCCATCCATTCTCAAACTTGACGCACTTAGAGAATTCAACTATCTCCTCAGTGTAATGAGGATAAAAGTTTGCCAACTCCATGAATTTGGTAGCATACTCAATTACTGATAAATCTCATTGTTTCAGTTCTAGATATTCAATTTCCTTCTTCCCACAGACATCCTATGGGTAATACTTTGTCAAAAATTCCCTAGTAATAGCCTCACCCGTACCTTCAAGTTTCTGGTGAGTGGCAAGCCATCAGTCATCAGCCTTTCTTGCTAGCATATGCATACCAAAACGCAGCTTCTGTGCATCCGAACAGTCCATGACTCGAAGGATCCTTTCAATACCCTTGATCCACTCCTGCGCTCATTCAGGAGCATGCTTCCCCTTGAACGTAGGTAGATGGTTCCTCTGGAAAGTTTCCAAAGCACGAGTCTCATTGTTCCCACCAGCATTACGCTGATTCTGCATTGCCTGAGCCAAAGCCTTCAACGTATTATCAAGTGCACCACTTCCTCTTCCAACCATTACTCTTCTTCACATCACAATATCAAACAACAATTAAATAGAAAAGCATCGACAATATTCTACTTTCGCACAACACTAACGACTCAAAAATATAGTCGGACGGACGAACCTGTTCTGATACCAATTGTAACACCCTATTTCCCGACGGTAACTTTAATAAAATCAGAGTAAAATAAAACTACTGAAATAGGATGTCACATCATTCAATCATTTTAAAACTTTGCTTAATTATAATTAAACAGATACATAACACATACTTCAGATGAACCGACAACATTTTAACATAGTCTTCAAATTTCAACTTTATTAAAGCAGCGGAAAAAATTTCATAATTGTTTCCAAAATCTTCAACTCATCATAAAATCAACAATTTAATCAATTAAAAAGAGAGTCTACAACACTCCAAAAATTCCTCAAGGAAAACATAAACTAAAATAAAACAATCAAGTGTTCATCCCCTCCCCGGTGTGACATATCAGAGAAATGACACCCACTCGATCTAAGAAGATCAACCGCGTATGGACTCCACAACTTTGCACTACTACTAGTTATATGCACGTTACCAACATGGAGGCAACATTAAAACATAAGGGGTGAGATATAATAACAATATAATAGGTTATATAATTTTAAGTAAACAACAGGTGTATCATGCATGATTTCAAGTTCGACAATTATTAGTTACACAACTCCCATAAGTCCCTAATTCAACAATTCCAAAATATGCAATGCACTGACTCAAATGCAAATGCATGTGGTACTATCGGGGCATAAGCCCTCTCCAAAAATTGACATATAGTCCAGGGCATAAGCCATCAACAATTGCCAATACATGCCAGAGCATAAGTCCTCAACAAGTTTCCAACACAGGCCAGAGCATAAGCCCTCAATAAGTTGCCAACATATGCTAGAGAATAAGCCCTCAACGATGCATGAAATGCGATATGCTACAACCACGATTAAACAATACCAATCATACCATCAACATCAAGCCAATTTTAAGGCAAACATCACCTTCTTAGTATTGAAACATCACATGTAAATTCTTCTCACATCATTGGTACGGAAAAAACACAGCTTATCACGACACTGGATGTCATAACTCATCAAACATACACATTCATCGCAATGGTCCAGTAAAATATTAGACCACTGTTACAAAAATTGATTTCATATTATAGAAAATATTTTTAGCTTTCCAACGGTTCAAATGGTGCGTCAAACAGACACCCGAAGCGAAAGTTATGATTTTTCAAAGTTTTTCGGAAAATTGACCATTTTGTCTCAATAGTAACCGATTACCCTCTAGTGGTAGCCGGTTACTGCTAAAACAGTAACTCAGTTCTTTTCAAAAATTTCCTACGGTAATTAGTTACCCTCTAGCGGTAACCGGTTACTGCTTTTTCCAGAAAACGTCCATTCTGTTAAGGCTTTGGGTAACCGGTTACCCCTTCACAAATTTTTCTTCCCAAACTCAAATTTTTCACGCGGTAACCTGTTTCCCCCAGGTGGTAACTGGTTACCCTGCAAGTTTTTCCAAAAATTATGCAACTTGCAGGTTGCGATTCTCTTCCTAAAGATACCCAAAATTTCCATTTTTTCAACATGAAATAGGGACAATTATTCTATCAACTATGCATAATTCATCACCATCATTTAGGATTGTTTTACATAATCAAAATCAAAAGTTTTCACACTAATTCATCATCATCAAATATCACATATACAAATCACACCAAACATCAAATCCACACAAATATGAAGATACAATTACATAACTTAGCCCTACCATAACCCATCATCATATAATCCCTTATAGTGTTAGAACCCCACCCTTACCTTAGGTTATGAGTTCTCTTCCCTGATCCAATGGTGTCCATCCTTCAGCCTTAAGTTTTTCCTCTTCTCTTCTGCTTCTCACTTCTACGATCAATTGGGAATATTGACCTCTATTCCTCATGTTCTCACTTCTTATTCTCTAATAACTCAATTTAGACCCCTAAACCAATATTCCCACCTTTCCCTTCTTATTTTTATTATTTAATTAACCACTAATATTATAAATAACCATCTATCTATAATAGTGGTAATAATAAGAATAACTAAAATATAACATCACCATAAACACATCATCTCATCTTTTTATTTTTAAATAAAAAAGTAACCTAAATTAAATCGGGGTGTTACATCCAACACCTCAAAGTCAGACAGGAGGTTTGAACATTGTTCTTGTGAGAAGAAATCTTCTTGAGGTATGCATGCTCTGTATGTATTTTGGTCTGTGTTGAAGATTGATCAACTACTGATGGTTGATCCTCTTGTACCCCTTACAATATTTATTGATTACTATGGTGTCTCCAGACCATAATTAATGGTGAAGTCCAGGTGTTTGAGACAGATGTCAGATTTGATGTTGGAGCATCGTCTCAAAGTGTGTTGTATTCCTTCAACCAAGGAAGATTGTTTTTTTCTAGAGTAGAGTTTATGGTCAAGCCACTGAACTAATCTGGAATGTTTTGGGATGTTAATAGATGTCATGTTTGGTTGTCATGAAGTTGAACCAGCTGGTGCCAGGTGTGTGCAGAAGAAGATTATCAGACCAAATGTCCTACCTTGCGTGAGAAGGTAATCTTATATGACCTATAGTAAATACTTTGACGGGAGCTAAGCTTTTTTTTATCCTCTAAAGAGGTTGTGCATGAGACTGATGGTGAATACTTTGACCGAAGACTAAGTATTTGTCTGAGGAGTTATGTAATTATGCATTCTGAACATTCTGTTTCAGAGAGGATGTGAGAGTTTATTTCTCTCCATAACATTCAGGTGTTTGGAATAACCTGAGTAAGCTGCACTAGCTGTATGTTCTACTGGGAGCGCCGTAAAGGATTTCTATATGTAATGAGTCCTTTAAATTATTTTAAGAGCCAGAGTGGGTTGGGTTCTATATTAAGAAGTTGATATCCCAAATGATGTTGTAACATCATGATCATTGATGGCTGTTTTGTTGTTATTGCTTGAGATTTTGCGTGTGGAGTTGGCCACTGTTGTACCCCAAAATTTTACCTCTCTTTTCTCAAGGCATTTCTCACAAGATCTTCAAATAGCTCAAGTTTGCACAAGTATTGACTAGGTGAAACCACCTCCTAAACACTGATGCCCCAAATTAGGATTTTGATTTTCACAAGGAAAAATGGGCTTCTAATGTTTCAAGTGACTTTCATGGATCATTATAGACCTCCAAGAATACTCATGTCAAGTTTCAAGTCTTGAATTATAATTTTACTCAATCAATTGATCAGATGACTAAAAAACAACTGTATTGGTTAAAAAGTCAATTGTGCTCAACTCACAGTCAAACTTCAATTTTTTGACCAATATCATCAATTTGAAGTCATGTTCATCAATTTATCAAGTTTGGATCATAATTCCTCAAGAAAAGTGAGCAAATCATCAAAAGGGCAAATGGTAAAAATTAGGGTTTTTGACTGGAATGACTGATTTTTGACGTTTGAGATGATACCTGATTTATTGGTTTGAAACATTATTTCAAGGATTCAAGTAAATCGTTTTGACCTAATTGCATGACTCAATTCACCTCTCAAGATAAAAAATTGATAGATGAAATTTAGTCAACTGATGAAAAGTCAACTGATACACCAAAAGTCAAACTTTAACTTTTTAATCAAAATTGAGTTTCAAAAGTCAAGGTTCATCAAGACATTCAAAAATATGAAGCTTTATTATCAAGAAATCAAGAAAGTAAAAAATCAATTTGAAAAGTCAAACTTTTCAAGACTTAGAAATTTTTCTTAAGTGTTTTTGTACATGATAATTTCACTACTTCATGCCAACTTTTTACCAAGATCCAAGATGATTCAATGAAAACTCTCAATATGAAAGTTGTAGATCTTGATGAAATCTACAACTTTGTATTAGAGGGATCATATCCAAAAAAATGCTTAGATTTTAAGTTATAGGCCCATGAAGTCATGCACTTTTTCTTAAACACTTAGTGAAATTTTGACCTAGTTTAGGCAGATTTTTTGTCCCAACTTCTTGGCCATTTTTCATATAGCTCCAAATTTATTTAGCAAAAATGGAAAAAATGAAAGTTATAGAGGGTGTTTCAAGCTTTTCAAAATGTCAAAGAACTTGAAGAGGTCATTTTTGAGCTAAAAGAATCGAAAAGAGGAAGTTGGGCATCCATTCTTGAATTACAAGGCATTTTTGTGATGAACACTTGAGCAAAACCCTAGCCTATGCTGCATAACTTCAATTTGCAGGATTCTAACTTGTATTTCACTCTATAATTAATTTATTTCAAAGCTGATAGAGCCATTGTACAAGCATTTGAGTTCTAATCCAAGATGCATTTCCATTAATGACACAAAGTAACATTGCCATTCTATTAAAGTGGCTTTAATCATATAGTCAACTTGTCTTGAGCATTGCACTTGTTCTTTTCTGCACAAGCGTCCTCTACAAAGTCAGATAAACATGTTTAAAGTTTTCTAGCCCTCTTACAAGCCATATACCTTGCCTTGGAACAATGCTTGTCAAGCTTACTTCAAAAACAAGCCAAAATCCATAAACATGTGATCTTTTGATTCTGACCACCTCAAGCTTCCAAACCTTCTCCTATAAATTAAGACACTATTATGAAACTTAGGACACGAAATTAGAAGCCTTGAAACTCCCTCAAACTCCCTCAAACCAGAAATTTCTCTAAAAACACCATAACTTGTCATTTCTGCCCAAGAATTTCCATCTCATAAACACTCATACGTTTCTTCTCCAAATAAATCCTAAAGCTTCCTTACATAAAATATAACTTATCCCTCTCTCTATTTCACAACTATAACACCTCTATCGCAATTGTCCAAACCTCAATTTGCACCTCTGCAACTTGACTTCTCCAAAACATTCCAGGCACTCTCAGCTCAAGCTAAGCATTGCATTAGCTTCCTAGAGGTTCAAGGAAGCTAACCAGATCATTATAGCACCTTGAAGTGAGTTCTAACTCAAAATACGATCTCCATTTGCAAGGTGAGTTTTTTGGAATTCTAACTCTTCATACAAGCATCATTTGGCTTCCATTTTAAAATAAAAAATTAGACATCATAGCCCTGAAACTAACGATGTCCTTAGAATTCATTTATGTTTCCTGAGCAGTAAGAATTTTGAGCCTGAACTTTCTAAAAAAATTAGGTTATATTTGGAACCATTTAAAATTTGTGCTCATCTTTGATCCATTGCTTAAGTTATTTATATATTTGAAATCATGGTGAAATTTATAACACATTTGATGTTCATACTTTTGAGAATGGTTGGGAGTTGAGAAAGTTAGAGTTATGGCTGGTGTGAGGAAGAAGATGAATATGGTCATGGACTTTTTTATCTTATATTTATTGCAACTTGTTTTTATACCGGATGAAACAGCCACCCCGGTGGCAAGAAGCGTGCGCGTAAGACATTATTATGTAATGTCCTAGGTTCGAGCCCCAGCGAGACCTTTTGGCATTTTTTACAACATTTCCTTGTTTCTTGAGCATGGAGTTTAAATCCGACTTGAATTCATAGTTAGGAGAAAGAACAGTATCAGAGATCTTAATAGCATTAGAGTCAACTGGCCACATACCAAATAGGTCTTTCCATACATGCGAGCTAACCATATAATATTTGTTGTTGATTCTATATTTAAATTCAAAATCTTCAAACTTTCCCTGCATGCCAGCATAAAACATTTTGACTAAATCCTCATTATAAGGTGTATCACATTCAAGAAATATTGGAAGTTCTGAAATCTTAACAATTCAATAATTTCAGGAAGATGCATATGACCAAAGGTTTTCAGATATAAAGTAGATTATCTAACTATGTTTCTCTTACAAAAAGTGTCTGCAAAATTACCAGCAATGTCATCAAAGAGAAGTGAAAGAGCAGTTACCGGAATATCCGAAGGAACATTGGAGGAGCTTCCTCTGAAGGTTCTCTTCTTAGCTACCCTTGAATCCATTAGGGAAATTTCTTGATAAAAATGACTATGTGAGGAAGATTTTAAGAGAGATGGGTTTTGAGAGTTTTTAGGGTTTTGAGAGAAGTGAGTGAATATAGAAAACAAAAGAACCAAATAAAAAAATAAATCAGACATTTTTGTGATGCGTAGACCGCTTATAGAGCATTGTGTCGATGCAAGAATTATTCTGATTGATGCTGAGTGAGATATAAGGTACGCATCGACGCATGTAAGCTATGAGTCGACTCAAAAGTAAAGAATTTTGATTTTATGCAGCTTTTTCAATTGATTTCATGCAATTTATACAACACTTAGAATCCCTATGTACTTTAACAATAAATATAAAGAAGAACTAGTTTAGCATTTACACATGGTTAAGAGTAGAGAATAGATGAGAACCATATTACCTTCATGAGAGTTGATAAGAGCTTTAACCAAGGCTATCCATAAGTGCATTGAGCATTAAGATAATATGTTCAATAAAATAAAAGGTATGCAACTTACTTAAGTTACAACCTATCCGAGATATCGAGAACACCAAGTTCCCTACGGATGTGATGGAATGGATCTGTAGCGAGTGGTTTAGTAAAAATGTCAGCAAGTTGATTTTTGCTATCGACATGCTCGAAAATAACATCACCCTTTTCCATATGATCCCTTAGAAAATGATGCCTTATCTCAATATGTTTTGTGTGAGAGTGAAAAATCAGATTTTTGGTTAGGTTGATGACACTTGTATTGTCACAGAAAATAGGAGTTTGATCAAGTTGGACATTGAAGTCGGGTAATTGTTGTTTGAGCCACAAGATTTGGGAGCAACAATTACCGGCTACAACGTATTCCACTTTGGCGGTTGATAATGCAACTAAAACTTGCTTTTTGTTATGCCAACTGACCAAGGAATTTGAAAAGAAATGGCAGGTACCACTAGTGCTTTTCCTATCCGATTTGCAACCGGAAAAGTCAGAATTAGAATAGGCAACCAAAGAACAATCACTACCCTTGGAGTACCAAAGTACATAGTTAGTTGTACCACTTAGGTATCTAAGTATGCACTTTACGGCTTTTAAATGTGACTCCTTAGAACATGATTGAAACCAAGCACACATGCAAACACTAAACATAATATCTGGATGAGAGGCCATAAGATAAAGAAGGGAACCAATCATACCTCTATACCTTTTTATATCGACGGGCTTACCATTATCATCTCGGTCCAAGTTCATGGCCGTAGGAATATGAGTATCAAATGCTTTGGAGTTTTCCATGTCAAATCGCTTGAGTAGGTCAAGACAAAATTTGGTTTGACTAACGAATGTTCCTTCATTTAATTGGTTGATTTGAAGTCCAAGGAAGTAGTTTAACTCTCCCATCATGCTCATCTCAAATTCTCCCTGCATCATCTTAGAGAATTTATTGACCAAAGATGTGTTAGAAGAACCAAAAATAATGTCATCTACGTAAACTTGAACTAAAATAAATCGATTTCCGTCATGCTTAATAAAAAGGGTTGTGTCAACCTTTCCTCTTGAGAATCCTTGATCTAGTAAGAATTTTCTAAGACGTTTGTACCAAGCCCTAGGGGCATGTTTAAGACCGTATAGCACACATTTAAGTTTGTAAACATAGTTAGGATTCTCAAAATTCTCAAAACCGGGAGGTTGAGACACATAAACCTCTTCATTAATGTATCCATTTAAGAAGACACTTTTTACATCCATTTGGAATAATTTGAAGTTTTGCGAGCATGCATATGCAAGCAAAAGGCGTATAGCCTCGAGTCGGGCCACTGGAGCATAAGTTTACTCATAATTTATGCCTTCCTCTTGGTTATACCCTTGGGCAACAAGTCGAGCCTTGTTGTGAGTTATAATTCCGTTTTCATCTAGTTTGTTCCTAAAAACCCATTTAGTTCCAATAACTCGATGATCTCGCGGATAGGGGACAAGGTCCCAACAAAGGACCAACAAATTGAGAGAGATCAAAAGGCATTAGAAAAGGAGAGCCTCAAATGGAAGCGTACAACAGAGGGAATTTTGAGTTAGACCTTCAATCTAGTTTCCCACAACCAAATGTTAGAGGATGCTGCTACTGAAATCGAGAGGTTAACCAAATGGTATGAAAAGGCAACACATGACAAAAATGTGCTAGAGGAAAATCTAAGAGCCAAGATCCAAAGTTTGGCATAAGCTTCCTTAGATCAAGAAGAGCAAGTAAAATACCTCACCACTGAACTTCAGGACAACCAAGAATCAGAGGTCAAAACACGTCTTGAGAGGATAGAGGCAGAAAGACTCCCGACATAGAGAACTGAAGAATATGGGCGTGTGTGCCTAGAGCTAGGAGTTCTCCAAAAGGATTTCCTTATTCAATAAAGGCTTTATACGGAGCTGAGGGCTGAAAAGATGTATTGGGAAGAGCAGTATACAAAGATTTCCCAAACTGGGAGAGATAACCATAAGATAATCCCACATCTTTATCAAGAGCATCAGTATTAGAAAGACAAGCATGAAAGACTCGCCTTCCTAGCCAACAATCTCATTGAGGACATCCCTAGAAGTTTGAGAGACGCAGAAAGTGTAATGGTTCGTCTTCCAAAGGATGTTGAATGTTTTCTCAAGCTTTGTCGAGCATTGGTGGATGGTTTCAGAGCAGATATCCGCAAGTGCACCTAGAAGATTTATTTCTCTTTTGCTTATGTTTCATGCAAAAAAGTTTTGATTTCAAGTTGTAATATTTTTCAATATCTGGGTTATGTTACTTTCAATAAAGGAATTTTGTTTCTGTATCTCGTTGGCGTATCTATTTTAAAGTTAGTCACCAAATAAAATAATAATAATAATAAGAAGAAGATAAGCATGTACCCAAATGAATAAGACCTTTAAAATAAGAAACCATTACATGTTCATAATCATACACATGCATGCATTCATAAACACCTATCATATTAAACTCATTTTTTTTCAAAATCTCTCTAGTTAAACCATTGGTAGAAGAAGATCACCACCTCCTTGGCCTCCATATCAAAAAAGGGCCTACCAACAAAAAGCAATGGAGAAAATCGAGGAAACTCAGGCTGCGTTCAAAGAGGATCTCGACCAAGTAAAGGGTGATGTAAGTTCAATGAAAGGAGATCTGAGTCAAGTTCTCCTAGCTTTGAAGAACATCATTGACTGGCAGGATCAGATTCCCAGAGTAGATTTCGAAGAAGTAGCCCAGATAATTGGTGCGTCAAGCGGTCACCAACTAAGAAAAGAGCCAGAAGAAGGACTCCAAAAGTCCGTCATGGCCCAACAAGAGACCAGAGAAGCTGAAACTGAAGTGTTTGTCCCACCGCCATCAAAAGCAGGAGTATCACATACCCTACAGATTCCAATCAACAATGCAGACAACTACTTGGACCTGCAATAAGGAGACCACGACCCAGAGGATGCCAACCAGGCACCCTTAAAGATGACTGGTACCCATGCTATTGATAATCCACTAGTACTGAACCAGTACAAAGCTCTGGAGGAAAGGTTGAAAGTTGTAGAAGGGTTGGATGCCTTCGAAGTAGATGCTCTCGAGATGGGCCTAGTGCCTGATGTGGTAATACCACCGAAATTCAAAGTTCCCGACTTTGTAAAGTACAAGGGACTCACTTGTCCAAGAAATCATCTTCGTATGTATTGCAGGAAGATGCATGCCCACGCCCACGATCAGAAGTTGATGATGCACTGTTTTCAAGATAGCTTAAATGGGGGATCTTTAGACTGGTATATGCAATTGGAGATAGTACACATTCGCACATGGGAAGATCTTGCTAATGATTTCTTAAAGCATTACAAATATAACCTGGACATGGCACCAACCCGCATGCAACTCCAAATTATGTCTCAGAAAAAAGAAGAGTCCTTTAAAGAGTATTCTTATAGATGGAGAGAGATGGCATCCCGTGTGCAACCCCCGCTGTTGGAAAAGGAGTTAGTAGACATGTTCATGGGAACCTTGCAAGGGTTATATTATGAGAAGATGGTTCGAAGTATCTCTTTAGGGTTCTTAGATCTAGTGACTATCGGAGAAAGAATCGAGACTGGAATAAAGAGTGGGAAAATATTTGGGGGACCATCAAATGCCCCCTACAATTCAAAAAGGTCTGCTTCAAACTTCCCAAAAAGAAAGGAGGGAGAAATTAATGTTGTAGCCTTACAATCAAGGGCACCACAATCGTTAATGATCCCACAAGGACAACAGCAAGGCAGAAAGCCATAAAGAAATTTTGATCCACTCCCCATGCCCCATAGCCAATTATTACAAAACTTGGTTAAGGTATCCTTGGTGGAAATCAAGCCTCTAGCTCCTCTAGTCGGGCCACTCCTACGAAGGTACAATGCCGACGCCAGATGCGAATACCATGCTAACTCTCCAGGGCACACCATATAATAATGCTGGGCATTTAAACATAAAGTGCATGACTTGTTAGAATCTCAAGACATCACTTTTGAGAAACCTAACATCAAATTAAACCATATGACTCCGCATGGCAGGCCGACAATAAATGCGATTGAAATAGTCACTGACTTTGGGGAAACCAGACAAGAAAAAACTCGAATCAACTTACTGAAGGAATATCTGTTCGAATGGGGGTTCCTGTTGGAACATAATGAAGCCTTTGAAATAATGCTACAAAACCTAGTGGACCAGGGGATAGTCCAATTTGAACCATACCCTGAAGAAAAATATGTAGCTACTCTGAGGGGTAAAGCACGGTTTCCTTCGATCCAAGAGACCTTTGTAAACAAAGGAACAAATCAGGGCGGATACGTGGCAAGGATATCCAGCAAAGTCAGCACCAAAAAGGCAACTGACTTCACCCGAGAATGCACCCCAGGAGAAGAACTCAAAATATGGACTACCGTGGAGATTCCCGAGATCATTTTCTTCCCTAAATAATTTTTCTTGTTTTAAAAGGAACCTATGTCAAGCCCAAGACATAGGGTTTGCTTGTAAGGGTCCCTCTGTCACTCTCTTGTATTTATCTCTTAAATTTAAAAAATGGCAATACTTTCTTTGCATATGCATTTACAAAACTCATATACTAGAATATGCACCAAAACATGATAAATGTGCAGATCCATGCCCAAAACCAACAATAATGTTACTGCTGCAATCCGATATAGATTTGACGCTCCTATCAACAAAGCTGAAGAGGAAGATGATGAAGATCTTGAACTTTCTGAGAAAATGGCAAGGGAAATAGAGCTAAAGGCTGACAACATACAACCGTATCAAGATGCTATTAAGACCACTAATCTAGGCACAAAAGAAGATTCAAAAGAAATCAAGCTAGGGGCAACGTTAGAGAAGAGCGTCAAACAAAGGCCAATCAAGCTATTATATAGCTCACCAACCGCCGCCATAATATCAACCTATGAAGTTCAACTTTTCAGACGAAGATGTCATGGCTATAGGTGACTATGAAATACCAGGACCTAACGAAGGATTCGAGCCTGGGGCACGTTTGACACTTATGTTCGACGGGGCTTCAAATGCACTGGGGCATGGTATAGGGGAAGTCTTGACTTCTCCAAATAATTATTACAGGCCCTATACTACAAGTTGTGTTTTGACTACACCAATAACATCACCGGGTACGAAGCTTGCATACTAGGACTGGAAGCTGCCATTGATATGAGAATAAAGCACCCTGAAGTATTTGGGGACTCTGCACTAGTCATATACCAAGTCAACGAAGAATGGGATACTAAACATCTAAAGGTTATTTCATATCAGAATCATGTTTTGAAGTTGGCTGTGAAATTCACAGAGATCACTTTCAGTTACATCCCACGAGAAGAAAATCAAATGGCAGACGCTCTGGAAACTATATCCGCTATGTTCAAAGTAACTTGGTCAAACCACGAACCACGTATCACAATATGACACTTCAAAGAACCCGCACATTTCCTTGCTATTGAAGAAGGACCGGATGCCAAGCCTTGGTTTAACAACATCAAGAAATACCTCGAAAAACAAAGAATATCCAGAAAATGCCTCTGTCATTGACAAATGAAATCTACGGAAATTAGCCTTGAAATTCTTTTTGAGTAACGATGTACTGCACAAGAGGAACTACAACATGGTCTAGTACTCAAGAAGATTCTACTACCTCGCGTCGATTCACGTGGTAAATGGACACCCAACTATGAAGGTCCATACATAGTGAAAATAGAATTCCACGGTGGCGGTCTCATCCTCACAACAATGGATGGGGAAGAACTACCGCATCCAACAAATTCAGACACAGTAAAAAATACTATTTATAAGAAGCTCACTAAGCTCGAACCCTAAACGGGCGAATTAGGCAAAAAGGAACGTCCCGGTGGAATGAAAACCCTAAAGGGCGATCCAGGCAAAAAATAGGGACATGCGAAAAAACTATCCCGGTGGATTGAAAACCCGAAAGGGAAATCCAGGAAAAAATTAGGGATCTTATGCAAAAGAACTAAAGAAAAAAAGACTGCGATCTAAGAACTGCGACTACAAACCACGAAGGGAGAGATGGATCTGAATCATACGACTCAAAAGCGAAGGAGATAGAAGTTATCAAAAGGATGTTGGGGAACAACTATAGCAATTATCATTTTCATTGCCATTTACAGTTTTGAAA
This sequence comes from Vicia faba, assembly GCA_948472305.1. NCBI lineage: Eukaryota > Viridiplantae > Streptophyta > Magnoliopsida > Fabales > Fabaceae > Vicia > Vicia faba. Next base: position 1,151,505,209 of record OX451739.1, on the reverse strand, counting down.
ATCTCTATAATTACCTCTTCCAAGGAATTACATCTTGTACTTTCACCTATTTAGAGGCATATCAATAAAACATTTGCTCTCTTTTCATCTGTCAAATTGTGTTTTTTTTTATTTTCTCATACTTGTTTACAAAATACTACGATTATTGCTTGTGAATATTGTTTCGAAATCATTTCGGAGAATTGACAAATCAAAACATTTGATAAAACATCGAAAAAGCATTTTGGTTAGAAAAGCATCAAAAGAAAATCTACGTCTATGTCCATACACATGTCTACGCCCACGTCTACGCTTACAACACAATAGTCTACACATATGCCAATACATACTTCTACACCTACGCATGCACCTGCAACACAAAAAATCAAAATCTTGCTAACACTTTTCAACACGTTCAAATCAATTCAAAGATATCGCAACAGTGCAACATACAACTCCATGGAATTGGTAACTCAAAACCAATGGTTTAAAGGAGAGAAAGCCATAAACAATCTTCATAACATTCTAAATCATACATACACTTTGCACATATTTTGCATATACAAACATTCAATACACATTCAAACACTCAGGGTTCCATATCAATATCAGAGATTTAAACACTCAGGGTTCCATATCAATATCAGACATTCAACACACATACACTCAGGGCTCCATATCAATATCAAACGTCATACACACGCGTCATACAACAAACAAACAATCTCACCCTCAATTTAGCCATCTAAGGGTCAGTCAGCAAAACACACTTCTCCTACAAATCCAATCCATCACGTAAGACTCCATGCAGTGATATGTTCAACCCATCACCTAAGACTCCACGCAGTGATGTGTTCCTTACAATGTAGCATTACCTAAGTCTCCATGCATTAATATACAAAACCAATACATTGCCTAAGACTCCATGCCGCAATGTTCGAAAACCAAAATTTATTCTATCTCCTAAGACAACATGCAACGATTTACGAACCTAACCCACTTCCTAAGACATCGTGCAGCAGTACGGTTCCTTGTTCTGTAATAAAGACCATTCCCTAAGATGTCGTGCAACAATGTGTTTCTTTATTCTGTAACACAGACCATCGCCTAAGATATCATTCATCGATGCTCGAAAACCAAAATTTAGCCTATCGCCTAAGACGACATGCAATGATTCGTGAACCTAACCTACTGCCTAAGACGTCGTGCAGCAGTGCAGATCCTTGTTCCGTAATATAGACCATTGCCTAAGAAGTCGTGCAACAATGTGTTTCTTTATTCCATAACACAGCCCATCACCTGACATCATGCAGCAATGCTCGGAAACCAAAATTTAGCCTATCGCCTAAGACGACATGCAGCGATTCGCGATCCTAACCCACTTCCTAAGATGTCGTACAATAGTGCAGTTCCTTGTTTCGTAATATAGACCATTTCCTAAGACTTAGTGGAATAATGTGTTTCTTTATTCCGCAACACAGGCCTTGCCTAAGACATCATGCAGCGGTGCTCGTAAAAATACAAAATTTAGCCTATCGCCTAAGACGACATGCAGCGATATGTGAACCTAACTTACTGCCTAAGACGTCATGCAACAGTGCGGTTCCTTGTTCCGTAATAAACACCATTTCCTAGGACATCGTACAACAATGTGTTTCTTTATTCTTCAACACAGACCATCGCCTAAGACATCATGCAATGATGCTCGAAAAAATACAAAATCTAGCTTATCACCTAAGACGTCATGCAGCGATTCGCGAACATAACCCATGGCCTCATTCTCCAAGAAGTCATGCATCATCAATTGTTATTTTATTCATCCGCCAAATGGGTGAGTAAGCAAAACTGAATAAAGACATACAAAATTGCACTCTCAAAGCTCAAGACAATCGGCCTCGTCATCAAACCCTGGTAAGCGATACATCATCAGCTTTGCCTACTTCCTCAAGAGTCGTAAAGGTATGCTATATCAGCGTAGCTTTATGTTTGTCGGACAAATTTCGGGGTATTCCAAGTATTCAATAAACTCCCAATCAAAATGCGCAAGACTCGTGTATTCTCACGCTATTCGATTGTAAGATAATTGAATAGGGGCAGCTGTCGTACCCCAAATTGGCCTTACCTCGACGATTATATTTTCAAGATTTTAAAGAATGAAGAAATGTTTAATTAAGGATGGTCTAGCAATGTCTGTTGACCCACTTTTTAAGAAGAATTCAAATCAACAAGAAGAAGGGTGTATTTTAATTCAGGAAAATGGGGCTTTTTAAATCAAAAGACTCATAAGCCCATTTGCAGAGTATGTTGGCCAATGGCCCATGCGATTCAAAAATAAAAATTATTCAAATAACTATTAAGTCCTTAATTCTTGAATTCAACTTAAGTTTAAGTTGTTATTAGTTGAAATTAAATATATTAAAGCCATTTAGATATTATTGTTGTTAGTAAAGAAAGGGGGTGTGGAATTTCAATTAAAGACCATTAAGGTTCTTTTAAATTGGCCCATTTGTCATTTTATTATAGAAAAGATTGGTATGAAAACATTTTTTGTTGTTATAGTAAATTTACTAAAACAAAAAAATCTTTTATAAAAATACTTGGTTATTAGACGTTTTTATTAAGAGTTTTGTTTAATTTTTTTTTGGATGGATTGATTTGTTAAAGCGAATTTGTTAGGCCCAATTAACGTTTTTCATTTACTGTTTTTTCAAAAATGTTATTATCAAAACAATTTTTGTTTATTAGATATTGAGTTTTAAAATTATTTATTAAAAATTATTTGAAAAAAAATTGTTTTGAAGGGCCAAATATTGGGTCCGGTTTGTAATGACAACTATTCTTGGGATGAATACAAGTAATGTGCAGGACCAAAGTGTTATCTAAATACCTACCGCATCAATTAAGACAAGGATTATGCATTTACATTTACTATAGAATTTAAATTAAACATAATCAATTCGGTTTAATCAGTCCAAGCCCAGAATTTTCAGTTACAGCTCAAACCTAAAAAACAAAAAAAAATCAAATCTTAAATCTAAAAATGCAATACAGAAAAAGGGCTGAATCAAATAAAATCTGCAAATTCAATCTATATTACAAACCAAATCCCAAATTTACAGTAAACAAAATCAATCAACAAATAATTTTGAATCCCTAATTGACTAAACCCCTAATCCAACTAAAATTGTAAGAGCAATTCTAACCCTATAAATACGAAGCTTGAATACAGTACAAAAGGAGGACGAATACGAGAGAGCAGAGGGGGCAATACGAAGACAGAGGAGGACAAATATACAAAAAGAAAAATTAGAAGACGAACGAGCCCGACTTGCTGTTGAAGAAGAAGAAGAAGGAGCGATTAGGGTTTCAATATCTGAAACCCTAATCGCTATCACCACCACCGTCAATCCACCTTCAAGATCGACCGCAACCTGTAAAAACAAAGAAGAAAGAGGAGATTAAACCCATAACATTCAAAATCAGAGAAAGATAATCGCGGAAGGGGTAAAATTATTAGCTTTTCTGTTTGTTTTTGGTGTTTGGGTTTGATTCACGGTGGGGGTAGGGTTTGCTTGTCAAGCGCCGCCGCGGGAATGGGTTTTTGGATTTAGGGTTAGCGAAACGAGAGAGAAAGGGCGGTTGGTATGAGAGAGAAATGGTGGTTGGTACGAGAGAGAAGGAAGTAGTTGGGGCCTGTAACAAAAACGAATGCATAGTAAAAAACAAAAAGTAAAATTTTATTAATAATCCCTTTATGATCTAATACATGCGCATACAACATAATTATCATGCTCCTTTGTTGATCATCCGTTAGATCCTCGGCGGATGGTCAAGAGGTCGAGTCTACTGTAAGTTCCATATTCCCTTGCAACACCTAATCAACTGGTCCCCTCCCATAGCATATAGTGGGCCTAGCCCAATTTCTTTAGACACCCCCATTCCTTATTTTACTAAAACACAAAGAAAAATCACACCCCCTTTCCAAAACCGCGTTTGAGCCTAGCCCAGCTAACTTTCAACAACCCCTGTTTTACTGCTTAACCTAAAACTACCCCCCCTGAAACTAATTATTTTCTATATTTTTTTATATAATTATTATTCTAAGTTCTATTTTATTTTTATATTATTTATTTATTTTTATAATAATAATAATAATTATTAATATTAATTTTTATTATCATATTTTATTATTTATTTATCATATAAACAATTATTCTTTCTTAAAACTCATGAACATATTAATTTTCTTATATATTTGCATTAAAATATTTTTATATCAGGCATTAATTAAGATTTTTTTGCAATTAATATGATAAAAAATATATAACAAATCTCAAATCTATTTTTCGCAATAAACTAATCTAAACAACTTTTTTTTCAAAAGGGTTCCAAACGAATTTTGACTAATCATGCATTTAGTCCACAATTCCGCAATCTCTACTCCCGGTTAAAATGCGAGGCGATTTAAAATACATTTGCAAACCCCTAAAAAACACAAACCCCATACGAACTACGAATTAGGACTCTGATTCCTCATAAGAGGATACATCGACATACAATCAAAAATCGTGGCGAGTTCCCCTAATTAAAATTTAAAACCCTATTTTACCCAAACTTAAACCTAAACCTAATATCCTTAAGAATAAGGTAGATGAAAGGTGCCTAACACTTTCCTTTCGTCTAATGAGGTCTGAAACTTAGAATCTCTGTTTTACAATTTAGGGTTTCCTATTAGATGCCCTTCCTTTGGATAAAAACTAGCAGTGGCGACTCTCATTTAAAAATCGGTCGCAACACTTGCTCACAAACAAAACAATTTTTACACCTCACAATTTCAAAACATTCTTCAAAACAAATATCTCTTTGACCTATTTTCAAAACCAACACTTTGTATACATTCTTATAGAGACGAGAATCATTACAAATTTTTCCATAACAAAGGCGTTTTCAAAATATTTTCAAACTTACACTAAACACAAAAAAAAACATTTACAATGTATTTCAAAGTAAGCTAGCAGCTAAGAGCCCGTAGATAACTACAAATGAAAAGGGTTCTAATATCTTCCCTTTTTATAACCTATCCCCCGAACTTAAGAAAATATCTTAGAAGGTCTTTCCTGTTCTTTTCACCCTTTCCTTTATTGGATAAAAGAAAAGTCGGTGGAGACTCTTGGTATCTGCAATAATTGTGATAAAATGCAAAACACTCAAGTCAGTTCTCCCACCAAATAACAGTCACTCAAGCATTTTTTTTCAGAAGTGGCATTTCTGGCTACGTAGATTAGTTGGTGGAGAATTTAATCTTGTATACAGTAGTATGCTTGGTGAATGCATGACTACTTTGTTGAAGACTCCACTAGTATCAGCAACTACTAGTGGATGTAAGGGCAGAAGACTGTTGACAGATACTGAGGTTTGAGTGGAGTATTTTGATAAGGTGTTTTTCTTCTACTACAAGTCACTCCAGAAAAGGTTTGGTTATTTGGATCTTAGTAAAGCTTTTAAGCAAACTAAGAGTTTTTGGAGTTTGTGAGTGACTTCACACCTAGTGTGCATGAAAACTTTCCTATTAAAAAGGTCATGATACAAAGTGTGATTATAAAAGGACAGTGATCATATATGTCCTTCTGTTATGAAGAATTCAGAGTTCTTGGTTGTATTCTTAAGGAGTGAGAGTGTCTGACTCTGGTTTGACTCTACTGAGGGAGTGAGGGTTCAGCATATGTGGGTAGTGTTGTTCTTCAACATGAAAGAATGAATACTTTCATGTGTTTTCTTCTAGTTCTCAAGTTTTCATCTTTATCTAGAGCAATGGTTATGCATGACATGGGGAGTCATGTCTTTGTCTGTAGATTGTTACTGCAATGGTTCAAATATTGGTTGTATGTTGTTCAAGCTTGTGGAGATCTTATGCCTCTTATGAGGATGTGATGTCAAATAACATGTTATAACATTAAGAAGTTTTTTTGACAAGGCATGGTTGGGTCTAGCCATGTGAAGTTGGATGATAAATCAGAAGTTCACATATTTCTCAAGTGCTTAATTATTGAGTCTGGGAGAATTTATTTATCTCTACAAATTTTGTGAAGGACTCTCTAAAGGTCTTTATTATTGAGAGTTGTCAAAAATGTAATATTCTGATGTCTTGATGTGTGAAACTAAGTCTAAGTGAAAGGAGAAAACTTAGAATCCAGTGGAAGACGGTATGGTTGAAGATGTGTTGGTCAATGTGCAAGCAAAGAAGACAATGTCTGACTGGATGTCAGGACATTATTCAGGATATGTTTCCTGTATGATCAACTAAGGTGTTCTTGTGGCCAGTGTGATTAAGCACATGGAAGAAAGGAGTGGATAAAATATGGGTCGATGTGCATGTATTGGCACCTGCTTTTGCTCATAAGAAACAATCCATAGTTTTAAAGGCGTTCAAAGCTGTTTTGGACGGTGCACATTATATTTTATAGAATTTTCTCCTCAAATAACATTTCCTTTTGACCAAGATTATTGCTGCATTCAAGGATCATTATTTTCCAAGTAAATGATCAGTTACTTATAGAGGTTTCTCATTTCCTCTTTCACCCCATGCGTATTTGATGTGTAAAAAATTCTTATGGATTTTTTTCGGGTTTTGGTGAGCTGTACTTAGATATGGTTTTGTGAAGACCTCCTTTTCCAATTTTCAACTAAATAGGGGGAGAAAGGATTAGCTCAGATGCTGAAGCCACATGAGTTTTTTCTTACAATTTCTATGCACAGATGTCAAATAAGATGTTCTATCCTGCATTTGTGTCTTGATTTGTGACCTGTGATATGAGTTATAAACACAGTGGTGACCTGTGTTCTGATTTACCCAGGGTGGTGGTCAGATACTTATTTAGTTTCTTCTTGTGCCACATATTGACAGGTGGTTGCTTCATGGACCTCTTTTTCCATTATTTAAAAGGAAGATCTATTCATCTGTGACAAGAATAGGTTCCTGGGTTGAGGGGGAGTATAGATCTATCATCTTCATCGTCTAAATTGTGTACACCAAATGACTTCAGGAATGTTATTTTCCTGAAGGTGTTGTTCTTTGGTGATTGGTTTGTTACTTCAATGGAGCTGCTATGAAGATGATATTGAATATGATGTCCCAAGAACATTGTATTGCTGAAGACCGACTCTATGGTGCTATGCTACAGTGTTTAACAGTTGCTGAAGACTATTGTTGATAGGTTCTTTTTATTGTTGTAATATTGTGTTATATTTTTAATTATTTGTTTTATCCAAAATTTGTCAATGGTGGAGATTGTAAGTTCCTTAGTTTTAAGGATTGACATTAATTTTGGTAAAACAAATATATACCAGCAATATGTTATATAGGATGTATTAACTTGCTAACAGGAACAGGTTGAGCAAGAAGTCCCATATTGTGTTAGGACATGTTGAGTTGACGTGTTTCAACATCTGGAACAACATGTCGAATAAAATTTCCTATGAAGGAGCATACAACATCGCGCCTGGGCTGAAGTGGACAGTTAGATTATGTTATGATTTAACTGATGCAGAATATTTTTGGAAATATTATGCAATCCTATATGGCATTGATTTAAAGGCCAAGAAGAATCTAATCCAAATATTGAAGAATATACAGTTTCTAAATTTGGAGATAATTTAGGAAGATTTGATTGAAGACCTTGATTGTAGCAGAAGTTACTGTTGGTTATTACAACTGATATGATGTAGTTTGAAGGCCCAAATATAGTTGGGTATAGGTTATAAATAGAAGTGTTTGTAACCTAGAAAAGGCATATGTTCAAGATATAAAAGTCTAGGGCTTTGTCTTTTTTCCGCTCTCTAGGAGAGTTGGTGTAACTGAACCACTAAGGGTTGTGAGATGGTCACTGTTATTCACACTCACAAGTTGTGAAGTAATGAGTTGAGTATTGTTCATGGAGGAAGCTTTGAAGAAACTCCAAGTTATGGTCTTAGTCAAGAGTCTTGGCTAGAGATTGTCATGGAAGTGTGTGTTCCTATTTGTTCATAATTATTTTTTTGATCCAATCGCTGTCTGTGACTGAAGAGGGATTGAGGATGGCCTCATATCTAGGTGAGTCTTAGATAGAAATATAGAAAGGGTAGTGATTAAGTGAGAAGTTGTAAACGAGGTAGTTTACCTTCAAATTGATACTATCAGAGTGGATTTATATCTGGCTTGGTATGCCCCTAGAATAGGAGAGTTGCTTCGAATTGGGTTAATAATTCTGGTGTGTTGTTTATGCTTTTCAGTTCTGTTTATATCGTTGATACCTTGCATGTTTGTTTATGTCAGATCAAATTTCCCAACATGTCATAGGACATCTGAGTCCTGTCGTACTAGAATTTTACAAAGTTAGAATGTCAAGGTTGCATCTCCTCACTATAAATTTTGAGAATCTTATAATGAATGAAGATGAATATATTTCTGACTTCAACATCAGAATGCGTTAAATTGCCAACACCTCTTTTGCATTAGGAGAGAAGATGTGTGAAGAAAAGTTGTCCAAAAAAACCGAAGATATTTTCCTAATAAGTTTGATATGAAGCTCACAACTATTGAAGAAGCCCAGGACTTAATCAACATCAAAGTTGATGAAATCAATGGTTCTTTACAAACATTTGAGATACCTTTAAATGACAGGTCTGAAAAGAAGAACAAAAGTATAAATTTTGTTTCCAACACTAAAGAGGATGAAGATCAAGAAAGAATATCAGATGCTATTACACTTCTTTATAGAAAGTTTAATAACTCCTTGAAGAAAGTAAAAGGAAAATGGAGGAAAATGTCCCAGACAAAGTGTCATACATCAGTCCTCTGAGCAAGAGCAAATATGAAGTCAAACCTAATAGAGGAAAAAGAGCATAGTGCTATGAATGTGAATGGTTTGATCACATTAAAGATGAATGTCATGATTTTCTAAATAAGAAAAAAAGGGATTATAAATCACTTGGTCTGAATCTGAAGATGAGAGTGAATAAGAAACAACTAACAAGATGATGTCTTTCACTAGAAAATATGACTCTGGGAGTGATTCTAGTGATGAAGATATATCAAAAGAAGAACTAGCTGAAACATACAGACTTTTTCTCTCTGAGTGGAAGGAATATTTGTTGAGATAAGAGAAAAAGAGAAATACTATAAATGATATACTTCTGGAAAAGGAGACGCTTGGCTCAACCATTGCAGGCTTGGAAGAGGAAGTCACATTGTTAAAATCCAAACCTAGCAATATGAAAAAATCTGTATGTATTTTGAAAAATGGTTCTGATATGTTAGATGAGATCTTGGAAGTTGGCGAGAAGTCTAACAATATGAAGTCTATAGGGTTTGTCTATAGCTCCTTGAACAAAAAGGTCAAAATTCCCACTAAGAAGTTTGTTTCCCCTGAGAAGAAAACTGAGTTTCTGATGAAGGACCACATGTCCCAACATCCTGCTCAACACGTGTACCCTCGGAACAGAGGCAACAAGAACTCGCCTTAGAGGTATCACAACTATAGAAGATATGGTCATATAAGACCCATTTTTCTATGGATTATATGGATATCCTCGACCGTACAGTAAATTAAGGCCCAACGGAAAGAAAGGGAAGAAAACTCAAGGAAAGAAGGAATGGAAACCCAAGGAAACTGTCACTTATCTCATAGCTCGTACATGTTGCACAACAAAATATTCCCTCTTCTTTTTAAGTTATATGGCTTATGTTTCAGCATACACATTCATGCATTTTGATAGGATCGATGTACTTTGGTCCTCATGTTCTTCTTCAAGCTATAAAAGAGTGGTTGAGTTGACAATCAGTACCCTCTCTCTTTTGATATCTCAAGATACAAAGGCTTCTCATGCCTCAAGACACCTCATTTGATTATTTGTTTCATCAAAGGATTGGGAATTTCTAAGGTTTTGATTACTGAAGTGTGTGATGACTTTCTTGGCAGAGTTCTTGAAGCATTATCATCATGAGTATTATCTCAGTACACCTTTAATCATCAACTGAGGTTTATTAGAGGTTTTCTTCTTTGATTCCATTGTTATCTTTTTCAAAGATTCCTCAAAGGCAAGATATCATTCTTAAGCTTAGTGATTAAGGAGAATTCAAGTCAAAATTCATCGAAAGGAGACTTCTTTGTTTTCACTACATCAAATGGTTATTGGCTCTTTGTTTGGTTCAACACTTTTGATTCAAGTGGCTAGAGAAGGATTTCGAATTCAATTCATTGGAGGGAAAACTTATTTGTTTTTCCACTATCTAAGAGAGGTCCTTTATTTTCCGACATTGAAGGTAAGATAAGAATTGAAAGTCCACTGTTATTTTTGAACCAAAGTTCTATTACTTCGTAATATGAACAAAGAATGGTTCAAATACTACAGGAATATGCATTAACCACAAAGGATTTCAAGTTCTAGTACTTCATTGATTACAAGGATAGTTCATGCTACAATCCAAGTTCTTCCCCAATTTAAAACACACCATCCAAGGTTGTTATGAAACTTCAATTCTTTCAATACTCCATGTTTTACAACTTATTGTTATTCAAGGATACATTGGTACAACTATTGAATACAATACTTCCAAAATACATCAAAGTACAAGAGGAATTGTTCTAAGTTACAAAGAAAATCAAGTGAACATTTGACCTAAGAGAAACTAGTCCTTGTTCAAGTTACTTAAAGATTCAAATTCTATCAATTCCTTAGACTTTCCTCCAAGACATTCATGTTTTCCACTGATTCCTTGCATGCTTTTCCTTGCCATATCCACTTTTTCTCACATGAAACAAGAGAAAGAGAGCATAATTAGTACAAGCAAACAAGAAAGAAACATGAACATGAACAAAGAACTTCAAAGAGATATTTCACAATTTCAACACTAGGGTTCATGTGAAGGAATTAGAGGTGTAGGAATCAAATTCAATCATGAATTCACAAGCCTCATATTGCATTTGTTTCACAATAAAAAATCAGAAGTACAATGTTAATCATGTGCCAAAAGAATCTTTACTACAAATCACAAAACCAAGCTTTGTTCACAGTAAAGATAGTTAAAGAGAAGTTATTGCATTCAACTTGTTTAAAAAGGGCATCACAGTCATAACATTGCAGCAAAAAACATGATAGTACAAATTTCACACCTCAAGCAAGGAAAATCACTGCAGTAAAGTTCAATTCACCAAGAATCAACAATAACATATCAGAATCATACTAAGCACAATACAAAAATGTGATAAGGTCTATTAAAGAAAAAGCATGGAATTCAAGAATAGAAAAAAACCTAACAATATCAGTATAAAAGCATTCAAAGGCTTTGTTTCAGGGGAGAGGCAACTGTTTACAACTGTAAAACTCACAAACCCTAAATCTCATCATTTTCCTTCTACTCAAAAATTCCTTCAGAAATCACAAGTCTCAGAGAAGCAAGAAGAAGATACGAACTTAAAGGAGTTAGAAAGATCTTACTAAAAGCCTCAAAAGGTTGATAAAACTCACGGATTTAGACATCATGACTCTTTTCCTTCTCATGTCTTTTCATTTTCAACTATTATTTGTGTATTTCTAATCATAATCGTTGAATATTGTTGTTTCTGAACTAGGGTTTTGAAAACCCCTTTCAAGATCTAACCTACATCTTTCATTTCCTGCTAAATCAAATTCTAGATTAGTAAATAGGATAAGAAAATGAAGATAATGATGTAAAAAATTAGAATCAGAGGTGATCCACGGTGGCACCACCACTTAGTTCATCATGCGCCGTTGCGATCTTCATACTCGTCGCCATTGTGTTCTTGGTTGCCTCTGTGATAGATCTTATATTTTATTGTTTTTCCTGAGTTTTAAGGGCTTGTTTGCGAATAACATAGAGAGAAGCAAGAGAACCAGGAGTAAGATAAAGAGATATAGAGAGAGCAAGAGTTTTTGTAATTTGTGATTAATATGTTTATTAATTGTTATTTTGTTAGATAATAGTGATTATATAGCCTAATCCGGCGGTGAAACTTGTCATTGTCCGATGGTATTTTCATTTCAGATCTGATATGAGCTCCTCATGATAAGATTTTGTACATCTCCGCCCGAGTCCATTAGATCTACGTAAAGCCCCCCCATATTGAATTCCTCACAATGCACCCTCTCAATCCTACAACACCGAATCAACCAGAGCCTTTAGGCTTCCCTTTTATTTGGGCCTGGATGGATTTTTTTTCATACACCCCAAATTTGGCTTCAAACAGGCCCATTTCTAAACCCTCTCTTTATTTCTCTTTATTTCTTTTATATATTATCTTTGTTTTCTTATTAATTTGTTTTGGTATATAATTAAAATTGCAAAAAAGATCAAGAAAGATTTTTTATATAATTATTTGTTTTAAAATAAATTTTATTTGATACTATTAATTAAGTTATTAATTAATCTTAGAAAATGAAAAGAGTTTTAAATTAAATAGTTATTTAATAATTTGGACTTGTATTGTGTGATTTCATTTTAGCTTGTGTGTTTATTTTTTATGTCATCCTCATTTATACATTATGTACCCACATCCCTTTGGACTTATATTAATTTATTTTGGGTTAAATATGTTTTTGATCTCTATAAATATCTCAAATTTTATATTTAGTCCTTATTAAAAAATGATAAATTTTGATCTCTAAAAATTTTTTGTTCATGCAACTTTAGTCCCAGCTATTTTCTACAATTTTAAAAACTTTTTAATTATCCTTAAAATTTTAAATTTTTTAATAATATTTTTCATACGTGTTTAGAATATTATAAAATATTTCTTTATCAAATTTTAGAATTTTTTGAAATTAGAAGAATTAAATATGAATTTTTTAAATTTCAAAAGATATTGATAAAAGTAATAAAAATCTCTACTTAGAAATCAAATTTTTAGTTTCTTTTTTTCCCAAGAAATTTTTATAACGTTCTAAATATGTTTAAAAAATAGTCATTAAAAAATACACATTGGTTTAACATCAGAGACTAAAACCACGTGCATAATAATTTTGTACGGACTAAAACATGTCATTTTTTTAATAAGGATTAAAAATAAAATTTGAGATATTTATAGGGACCAAAAATATATTTAACCCATTTATTTTTATGCTTGTATGGATTATTCACAAATGTACACTCCACACCCTCCATATAATTGAATTCCACTCTAGCATCTTGGTTCATATATCAAGCTTTTCTAAAGGGTCTCATAGTTGAGAATGGACATATCAATTCTCACAAGGTTGATCGAAGCCCTTGCTTGCTTTGATTAATTATAACCCGAATTAACTACTTTAGTCCATATACAATATGTTCCATGCAAAAGGGTCTCATGGTTGGGGGTAGGAGCACCTACACTCACGAGGTTAATCAAGTATAGCCCTTAGTTAACCATAACCTGACAAAATTCTACCGATTCATATACCAAATCTTTAAAACACTTCATAATAAAAGTTCCAAACCTCGATCCAACATCGAGTGATTTTTCAAAATCTCTTTCTCTTATCCTACTTTGATGACATGATATCATTGTTAGGTGTTGATTTTTTATCATCGTTTTTCATTCTCTTTTCTATCCTACTTTGTTGACACAATATCATTATTAAGTGTTGATGTTTTATTATCTCTTTTTATCTCTTTTATCCTACTTTTATAACATGATATCATTGTTAGATGCTTATTTCTCTTCATGCATTGCCATCTCTATAATTCTTTCTTATATCCTACCTTGATGACATGATATCATTGTTAGGTGTTTACTTCTGTTTATACATTACCATTTCCCATCTCTTTTATCCTACTTTGATGACAGGATATGACTGTTAGGTGTTTATTTAATTGATGTTATTCATATCTCTTCATCTCTTTTCTTATCCTACCTTGATAACATGATATCATGGTTAGGTGATTATGTGGCTAATGTTTCATCATCTATCCCTCTTCTTAGATGACTCATGTTTTATAATTCTTTCTTATACTTCTGTGCTTGATGTTTTTCCATCTCTTCTATGATATTCTCAATTGTTTATACATACCTGTTCTTCTTTGCTTCCTTATCTAACTAGGTTCCCTTTAGGCATCTTATCTAAGTACCTTATATCTTGAGTAAGTTTCCACTTCTAATGTGTGATGTATGATGTATCATACTTTATTCTTCTCTAAGTTTGAACTAAATAGACCTTAGATTAGGAATCTATGCATGACAACATTAGGTAGATCTCCCTCTCATCCAAACTTTAGGTCCACTAGCATGACAACTTATAGGATTGAGATCCCCTTTTGTTTATTCTTTCTCTTTTGCATTCATATTAATACACTAACTTCTTCTTTAAAACTTCAAAACACTTAATAAATAATTTATGAGAGCCACGCCTATAAAAGTCTTTAGTAATGGGAAGGATGAGAGGGTACAAACACTGACTGATCCTTCTTTAATTCATAAGTATCTAGTGTGATTCAAATCCCAAACTCTGTTTTCACAAAGTAGAGGGATGATAAGTATCCTAGCAGTGGGATCCATTTATCATCTTACCTACAAAAACACCAACCAATTCAAACTTTTTTTTCCATTTTGGCTCTTCTTTTTAAAACATTTTCAAAAAGGACATACTTCATTAGCATTGTTCATAAAAAACACACAACAAACCAAAACAACTTTTTAGGAGAACTACGAGTTCCATGATCCCCTATTGCATGAAAGATGGTACATAGTGAAACAATCAGCTGGACGTCAACTAATAATGAAATCAATGAAGTCGCCATCAAACATTTTTTATCCCACGGGAAGGGAAAAGCAAACCTCGAGTAAACATGAGAATGGTGAAATCAATGTTAAACGACCGAGAGATTGGGTAAGGGAGTCTTTTACGTGAAGGGAAGGTATTAGCAACCCACACGCTCGTAGTACTCTATGGTATCAACTATTGTTATTCTAATCAAATGGTTTGTTTCTAATCTAAGCTTAATGGCTAAAAGAAAACGAAAAGTGGGAATGCATGAAAAAGAAAAGAGATAACAATGTAGGGAAAATAACGTTGAGCTCGTTCAGGCCCTACCCCAATGCCTACATATTCCTTTTAAGGAATCAGAGTAGCCATAGTTTGGCCCACTTATTTTGATGGGTTTGTGTTTTTTATTTGAACAATGTTAGATTCGATCATTCTACCGCGGCTCGACCCTTGGAAACTTACGACCTAAAGCGGAAAGGAACTAACATACTCTTAGAAGAGAAAAGCCGATTGGCAAAAAGAAAGGAATTAGTTGGTGTTTTTTATCTTAAAAAAAGATTTGAAAGTTTTAAATTTTTTACACATTTCCAAGAAAAAAGAAGGTTTTTGTTTAAGATGCAAAGGATACAAAAGAAAAGAAAATATATAAGGAAGACTATCTAAATCTAATCCCAAATGTTATCATACAATGATTGATCCTAAAGTTGAGTTTTAAAGGGAAATCTCTACCTTATGTTGACATGCATGGATAACAATCCTAATGTCTATCCCAAAACATCATCTATAGATGAATCAAGAAGTCTTAAAGGAGCATAGAAAGGGTCTATCACCTAAAAATATGTCTATCTTGAATCATCATCTATAGATGAATCGAGATCTCCTAAGGGAACATGCCGAGCGTATATCATCTCAAAACATGCACACAATTATGAAATCAGGTAAGCAAGTCAATAGGCTCAAGAGAGCTAGCTCAAGAGAGCATACACAAAGTGTCATGAGTAGGGCACGCTAACCCAGGTCAAATGCCTAACCAAGACATTGAGGATCAAGGTAGGAAAACAAATCAACAATCAAAAGGTTCAAGAGAGCAAACCTAGAGAAATCATATCTAGGCTAACATGTCAAAGAAAGTCCATCAAAACTATCATATGGGGAACATGCAATGAGAACAAAGTCGTGATCTCAATTTCAAAATTGAGTGACTCATCAATCAAAAAGAAACAAAGGAAAGCGATAAAATCCTATAGGGAGCATGCACTGAGAGTGAAGTTGTGATCTCAATTTCTAAATTGAGTGACTCATCGATCAACACGAAACAAAGGAAAGCAATAAAATCATATAGGGAGCATGGAATGAGAGCAAAGTCATGATCTCAATTTCTAAATTGAATGACTCATCGATCAACAATCAAGGAAGCAAACACAAGCACAACACATATAGAAAATAAAGTGCGGAATGCCTACTACAGGTCTTTAAACAACCACTTTGCCACTATGGGGGCTCCCAACACTATCTAGAAAACTGTAAAGAGTGAAAGAAACAAAAAGGTGGCAGTGCAATACCAAACGGATAATAATCCGTAGCAAGCAAGCAAAAATGAGAAACCCAGAGAACTTTGACTAAGCTAGCATCATCAAATAAAGCAAGTCAGAAATCAGATGTCCAACATAATCCTCAAAGCAAACGGTGTGAAAATAAATCACAAAAATGATATGCATCGTACACCATCACAAAAGGCATCCTGCATAAAAATACAATCCAGACAAAAACACAACAAATATGTGTATTCCTCAAGTCAAGAGGATCAAAGCATAAACTTGTCCGTATCACATCCGTATCTCGCAAGTAAAGTGAAATACGAACCAAATAGGATATTGAATTGAAGTTCCCCAAATAAAGTGGAACGTTAATTAATATCATCATGAGAATCCCTTAGTATGATTCCTTGCACAAACAACATACATGTCAAAAATAACAAGGATAAACTAATCTGAAAGAGAAAACACAATCAAAAATGAAACTAAATGAAAAAAGGAAGTTGCTTTTTTTTGGCTTGGGAACCCGGTTACTAGAATTTGGGTAACCGGTTACCCTAACTCAAGAATTTGAGAAAATATCTAATGACTTGAGGTAATCGGTTACCATAATTGGGTAACCGATTACCAAAACTTTGAATATTTTGGAAATTTACTTCTGACTTGGGGTAACCAGTTATCACAATTGGGTAACCGGTTACCACGTAACAGTTTTGAATTTTTGTGTGAATGAAATGGATGTTAACCGACTACCCTCGTTTCAGAGGCAGTTCTAACCTATTTTTGAGCATTTTCAATGGCTTGGATATTTAATCAAACACAAAGTCTCCATACATTCAACACATTATTTTTCATAATTCATGGTTTAGATTCAAATAACACATGATTGATATAAGATAAAAAAAAATAGGCTTCATGCAACATCAACCATTTGATTTAATACTTAAGCACTTTCATGAAACAATCACTTAAGTCGAATAAGCACTTAATTCAATTATCCAATCTCGGATTTTCACATGATTGTCAAATCAATTCATAATTCTAGCACTAGATCTAAGTTCTCAATTCAAAATTCAACCTAGATTCGCTTCATGCTTGATCAATAAAAGTGCTTCTCAAATAATCACTTATTTTAAAAGTGCTTAATTCAATAAAACTCACCGATAGAAGTTAATAGGAGGCTTAGGTATATATATCGCAATGAAAGGATCAAAGATCAGAGAAGAATTTCCCTAGATCTTGACTTTGGATTCTTGATAAAATTGATGTTGTGTTCTTTATCAAAAGGTAGATGAAACTTTGATTTGATCCTTGAGAATTGAGAGAATTGTTAGACTTGTATTTTTGAGAATTTGTGAATTATGAGAGCCTCCTCCTTTGAAAATTAAGATTTCAAGATTATATACATGGGTCAATTGGGCTTTGGATGAGAAATTGAATTGGGCCTCCATTTAACAGTGTAAACTTGATACATACAAAAGTGATACATCATCATCCATACGGAATCTCGAAATGAATGCAAAATAAAAAATGAAGATCATCAAATTTGTGATGTGTTAACGAAAGAACATGATCAATCAGATAAAAGAAGAGGAAGTTATTAATTTTTGAAGTTTATCTAACACTGTGTCAGGCAAAATAATTTCCTGTGCAGTATTTCTATTGCGTCACACGCAGAACAGACCAAAAAAGAAGCCTTCAATTCACCGTTTGATTTTGGCATCTGAAGAGAAACTGTAGTAGACAAAACTTGTGAACCAACGCCTCTGGGCCAACTCAATATGATAAAAATCGAATGAGATGTGAATTTTACCGTATCAAACATTAATATAAATGAATTCCGGTTTAACACAAACATGTCTTTAGAAACTTAAAGTTCATGTGTTCTTCCTTAGTGAATCATCTTTTGACTTCCAAAGACGACATCAAGATGACATCGAGACGAAATTTTGGAAATCAAAACCGTGCACATACGATATTCCATCCAGGAGTTATGAATTTTCTAATGCACACGAAACCACGATTCAGCACACTTTTCTTAGTATTTTTCACTATATAACTTCCAAGAGAACTGCATATTCAGAGACCTTTCTTCGAGGATATTCAGACGGTTTCAAATCTTCAAGAATCAACCTAAAACACCATTCCCTAAAAAGGAGATACAAATTTTTAAACTCATATCAGTTGAAGTACTATTTCTAATTCGCACTGCTTTAAATTTACCAGAAACACCAAAATCTTTCACAACTCGGCATGCTTTGAAAAATATGAGAGCTTTCTTACGTTGATGAAATGCCTTGATCCCTTGTGTATGGATAGAATGATATACATGCACGTATATGCTAACAAGAGTACAAGCCAATTAGAGTTAAAAATGAAGAGGGAAAATTTTGGGGTACAACAGTTTCCCCTATTCAATCTTTAACCAGGGGTGGATTGGCGAACGCCTTTCGAACAACCAAGGTGGAAGAGGATTGAATACTTATTAGAACCATATAATTTGCACTATGAAACCCGTCAGGTTGGGATGAAACTTTGTTTTTTTAAATATTTTTTATCAGAAGATGTATGTCAGGTCATGATTAGACATATGAGACAATTATCAAGTATTCAAGAAAGTTATCGACTACAATAGGCTCTATTAGAGCTATCAGATACAAAAGAGACCTAACGACAAGAACTCGATCGAAGAAATCTGAAATGGAAGAGATCTTCCAAATTAATCTCAAACGGATATCAAAGATTGAAGAAATCTATCAAATCGATCTCAACCGGATATCAAAGATGGAAGAAATATGTCAAATCGATCTCAATTGGATATTAAAGGTGGAAGAAATCTGTCATATTAATCTCAACCAGATATCGAAGATGGAAGAAATCTGTCAAATCGATCTCAACCGGATATCAAAGATGGAAGAAATTTATCAAATCGATCTCAATCGGATATCAAAGGTGGAAGAAATCTGTCAAATCGATCTCAACCGGATATCAAAGATGGAAGAAATCTGTCAAATCGATCTCAACCGGATATCAAGGATGGAAGATATCTGTCAAATCAATCTCAACCAGATATCAAAGATGGAAGAAATCTGTCAAATCAATCTCAACCGAATATCAAAGATGGAAGAAATCTGTCAAATCAATCTCAACTGGATATCAAAGGTGGAAGAAATCTGTCAAATCGATCTCAACCAGATATCAAAGGTGTAAGAAATCTGTCAAATTGATCTAAACTGGATATCAAGGATGGAAGAAATCTGTCAAATCGATCTCAACCGGATATCAAAGGTGGAAGAAATCTGTCAAATTGATCTCAACCAAATATCAAATAGAGACCTCTTGAATCAAAAGAGAAACTCAAAGATTGAACAGAGAATGTTTCTATCAAAGGAGAACTCAAAACAACAAGGAGACTAACCGAGGGTAGGCTTTTAACGAAATACCTCCACTCTGAAACAGACTTGTCGGGGATAAAGATACGTATGTCTGGTCAACATTAGACACACACAAGAATGAGACCGACTAAAACAGACTCTCAAAGGGGATATTAGCTTAGCTAAAGGAAGGAAAACCCGATCAATGCAGATAAACTAAAGACAAAGAACCGTATAAGCAGAACCCCCAGAGGACACCGATCAAAGATGAACTCCTCAAGAGAAAGAGACCAGCCAAATGAGACTCTTATAAGGATTGCAAACACATGTTACACTTTAAAAAGGTTGCGAATGCGCAAGAACTACAATATACCTCAGGCCAGAAGCGGGACATGATTCTTTAAGAGTAACAATTATCTGAATTACCATAAACCAAGTATGGATACTCAAATACTTGAGAAATGAGAAAGGTTATTCAATAACTCTTACTCGCACTCTAATGGAAAAGAAAACACGGGTAAAATAACCGAAGACTTACAAGGGCAAGAAGAAACCATAACTTACCAGGGAAATGGAGAATACCAAAGACCCGAATGGTGGTAAACCAAACTAGACTCCGCTGGGGGAACAAGTCAAATTTGCATGCATAAAAACCTGGTTACTGAACATAAACACAATTGGCTTATACTTATGCATGTTTAAAATTTTCTTTCTATTTTGGTAGATGCAATGAAATGATGCATGTTTTAGTGATGCATTGGGAACACACGACAATAATCGGCTGTTGAGGAGACAATGAACTCCCGAATGATTATCTTTACACATCTGATCTTCTACAAAGAGAAATCAAATTAAACTTCAGTGGGGAATCACAATTCAGACCCAACAACTTCTGAAGATTGCTATCACCAGGAAAATAACTTCCTGGGGAGAATAATGCAAACATTAATCGCAGCTCTGGAAGAATCTCGAACTCTGATCTAACTATCAACTCCATGAGGAACAAATCCAATCCCTTCTTGTCTATGATGAGGAAAACTTCACTGGGAATAGAAACTTTTATTAGGGATCATAGAAATTCTTAAGTGAAAAGAATTCTATTCATACCACACTGGAGATAACGACTAGAGGTGATAAACTTCACTTGGGGAAAAAGAAAAAACCTTCGAACCACAACTTGAAATTTGGAACTCCACTGGGGAACTTTCTATCAATACTTTCCTTTTGAGGATAAGAGACCCTTGAACGACAAACGTCAATGCATATTGCTCCCAAAAAAGTAAGGGATTTGATCCACTAGGGAATAAGCAGGCCTGATGATCAACCATCTCCTCAAGAAAACTTAATAGGGAGAAATTCCATAGGGAAAACCGAACTTCACGGGGAGTCAAACAATCAATCTCACTAGAGATAACACCACCAGGATGGAAATCTTCTCTTGAGAAGAAATAGGCGTCTTGGGATAGGAGCTCCTCTAGGGATATCTCAAACACCTTCTATTTCCAGGGATAAAAGAGTTATGAATGGCACCATCATGTACACCACACTGGGGAGGCAGGATACCTGCTCCAACGGGAAAATAAAAATTTGCTTCACTGGGAAGGGAAAACATGCTTCACTAGAGGATAAAGGAAAATTAATCCAGAGTATCCTTGAAATTCGGCTTCCACTAGGCATAAAGCCACCTCTTCCACTGAGTAACAAAGAAGCTTCAGATAATGGCATTAACAACACCAACCTCATGGAAACAATCATTCCTGCAAGATTCACGTCACTAAAGACTTGCATTGGGAAGAAGAAATTAGTTTAAATCGGGCAGAAAAATTGCCTCCATGGGAATACCAAACCAGAATCTCCCATGGATAATTGGTAATATCTTCAAGAAAACTTTGATACAAGCAGATTGCACTGGAGAAAAGAGTACAAACTTCACTGAGGAGTAGCATGCATACTTCACAGGGAATACAAGGGCTAATCTCACTAGGGGAATCGTAAAATGCCGCCTTCAAGGGTAATACATCAATAATCTTTCAAGAAACCCAGAAAGAACACACTACAATGAAGAGGTTGAGCATACTCAAGCGAGGGTGCGACATATTTGGAGATACATGATTCTATCATTAGCACAAGTGTGCATTCACTAAACGAAATCAAATCCCATTCTACAAAAATCCTTATGTTGGTCACATACGGACCCATCTTGATTCACTTGCTGGTACGCTTCAACAATACCTACTCAAAGTGGAGATCACAATAACATGCCCCATTATGGGATGGATACCTTAGCCGTCATATCAGACACCTGAAACTTTAAGCAATTTCAATTATTGATATCATGTGTTGTAAAGTTTTAATGTTTTAAATGCAAATTTTATAAAAAATGTTGGATTTCTTTTGTAATCAAAATAGTAAAATTGAAAACAAATTGGCACAATTTGAAAAAAAAAAAATTTTTATTGATTGATTGGCCGGTAAATAGACATTTAGATCAAGAAGCAATTCCTGAAAAGAGGTAATTGCACACAAATAATACATAGGAGAAAATTAAGATGGAAATGTGAGTGTGGATTTATCGAGACCGACTTTGCTATAACTCTTATGACCTCAAAGCTCCTTAGTATCTTTCTTTATGAATAAACTGATTGGACTGACACTTCCCAAGCCAACCCAACAAAAATGTAAATTGATATTACAGATGCAATGCAAATTGTAGCATTCGCTTTTAATCCCTAACTTTTTCCTGGATCGCCCTTTCGGGTTTTCAATCCACCAGGATACCCTTTTTTGCCTAAATTGCCTTTGACAGGTCCAACTTAGCGGGTGTACAATTATTTTTCACTCATTCACTCTTTCTTTTGTCCCTAACTTTTTCCCAAACCTTTGCTCACTCTTTTAGGTTCACCGGGATGCCTTTTTTGCCCGAGCCAGTCAACTCAACAGTCATTTTATCCGAAATACTTTTTCACTATGTATGCATTGACGAGATAAGGGGAATCCTCTCAATCTATAGTTGTGAGCATCATAGATCCTCCTGAAAAAACTTTCTTTACAACATATGGTCCTTCATAATTAGGATCCCATTTACCCCTAGCATATGTATTGTTAGGAGGTAAGATCCTCCCCCGCACAAGATTACCAGCTTGAAAATTCCTCGAACGTACCTTCTTGTCGAAAAATTTCTTCATCCTTCCTTGGTATAACTGCCCATGGAAAATAGCCGTCAATCTCTTCTTATAAATAAGATTCAACTGATGAAATATATTCTGAACCCATTCAGCTTTATCCAACTGTACATCCATCACTATCCTTAAAGAAGGATTTTCCACTTTCACAGGCAGGACTGCTTCCATGCCATATACAAGCGATAAGGGGGTTTCCCCAGTCGAAGTACACACAGTGGTATGATAACCATGTAAATAAAATGGCAACTTCTCATGCGAATCCTTATAAGGGACAACCATCTTCTGCACAATCTTCTTAATATTCTTGTTAGCTGCATCAACCGCGCCATTCATCTTAGGACGATAAGGAGAAGAATTGTGATGCTTTATCTTAAAGCTTTTGCACAACTCTTTCATCATCTTATTGTTGAGATTCTTCCCGTTATCAGTAATAATATTCTCGGGAAACCCATATCCACAAATGATATTATGCTTGATGAAACGAGCAACCACCTTCCTAGTGATGTTGGCATAAGATGCTGCTTTGACTCACTTGGTTAAGTAGTCAATGGCCACCAGAATGAAGTGGTGCCCATTGGAAGAAGTCGGCTCAATCCGGCCAATCATATAAATACCCCACATTGCGAAGGGCCAAGGAGAAGTCAAGACATTCAGAGGGTTGGGCGGAACATGTATTTTGTTGCATAAATCTGACATTTGTTACAGATCCTAGATTGATTGTAGCAATCATTTTCCATTGTTGACCAATAGTAACCTGCTCTCAAGATTTTCTTGGCAATAGTATGCCCAATGGAATGTGTTCCATAGGAACCTTCATGAATTTCTTCTATGATCTTATTTTCTTTGTGTCTATCCATGCATCTGAGCAAAATAGAATCATAGTTTCTCTTGTACAAAACATTCCCATCAAGGAAAAACATGGATGCATATTTCCGTAGAGTCTTCTTATTAGTGACAGAAGCATCTTCTGGATATTTTTTCTTTCGATACATCTCTTGATATCATAAAACCATGGTTTCTCATCAACATCATCTTTTTCTACCTCATAATAAAACACTGGCTCATCCAACCTCAAAATGGTGATGGAGGGGGCATCATTTGCCATCTAACTTTAAACATGGATGACAGAGTAGCCAAAGCATCTGATAAGTTGTTCTCTTCCCTTGGAATATGATTGAAAGTAATCTCATTAAAATATGGGGTCAACTTCATCACATGCTCATGATACATAATAAGATTCGGGTGACGAGTTTCCCAATCTCCGTTGATTTTACTAATCACAAGAGCATAATCCCCATATACTTCTAAGACCTTGATTCGCAAATCAATAGCGTCTTCTAACCCAAAGATAAAAGCTTCATACTCAGCCATATTGTTAGTACAATCAAAGAAAATTCTAGCAGTGAGAGGAGTATGTAAACCTTCAGGAGAAATAATCACAGCACCGACACCATTACCCAACACATTGGAGGCAACATCAAACACCATCTTCTATTGTGATCCTAGTTCGGGTCCTTCCTCTGGGCCTGGAATATTACAATCGTATAAATACATGATGTCTTGATCTGAAAATTTAAACTTCATCAACTGATAGTCGTCTTCCATAGGCTGGTGAGCAAGATGATCGACCAACACACTACCTTTAATAACTTTTTGGGTAGTATACAAGATGTTATATTCTGTTAAAATCATATGCCAACGGGATACTCTTCCCGTGAGAGATGGCTTTTCAAAGATGTACTTGATTGGATCCATCTGGGATATCAAGAGAGTAGCATGAGTCAACATATATTGTCTAAGACGCTTTGCTTCCCATGTGAGTGTGCAACAAGTCTTTTCTAGCAATGAATACCTCGACTCAGAATCATTGAATTTCTTGCTCAGGTAGTACATGGCATGTTCCTTTTTACCCATCTCATCATGTTGATCGAGTACACAGCCCAAGGAGTTTTCCAACACTGTCAGATACATTATCAAGGGCCTACCTTCCACCAGAGGCGAAAGAATTGGAGGTTCCATCAAATATTCTTTAATTCTATCAAATTCCACTTGGCAATTGTTATACCACCTGTCCGTCAGATCATTTTTCAACAATTTGAAAATTGGTTCACAAGTGGCTGTAAGATGAGAGATGAATCTAGCAATGTAGTTCAATCTCCCGAGAAAACCATGAACCTCTTTCTCTATTTTCGGCACATGGATTTCTTGTATAGATTTTATCTTGCTAGGATCAACCTCAATTCCTTTTTCACTTACGATGAATCCCAACAAGTTTCCTGACCTCACCCCGAAGGTGCATTTGTTTGGATTCAGCCTTAGTCTGAACTTCCTTAATCTTTCAAACAGTTTTAACAAGTAGATAAGATGTTCCTCTTCTGTCTGGGACTTGGCAATCATATCATCAACATATAATCCAATCTCCTTATGTATCATGTCATGAAAGAGAGTGACCATTGCACGCTGATATGTTTCCCCCGCGTTCTTCAAACCAAAGGGCATCACTTTGTAGCAAAATGTTCCTCGAGGTGTAATAAAAGTAGTCTTCTCCATGTCTTCTGGTGCCATCTTGATCAGATTGTAGCCAGAAACACCATCCATGAAGGAAAACACCTTAGCTTGAGCAGTATTATCTACCAGAATATCAATATGAGGGAGCAGAAAATCATCTTTAGGGCTTGCTCTATTCAAGTCCCTATAATCCACACATATTTTGAATTTACCATCCTTAGGCACCGGTGCAATATTCGCGATCCACGGCGGGTAAGAAGTCACTTTCAAAAAACCCGCATCAAACTGCTTTTGAACCTTCTCTTTGATCTTCTTAGACATTGAAGGATAAGTTCTTGAAAGTTTTTGTTTAACAGGAGGACACTCTTCTCTAACAGGGAGTTTGTGCACAACAATATCTGTATCCAGCCTATGCATGTCTTCATAAGACAAAGCAAATATATGCGCATACTCACGAAGCATTTCAATCAATATTCACTTGACATTGTCTTCTAAAGCGGCCCCAATCTTGACTTCTCTTCGAACCTCCTCGGTAACCAAGTTGATCAACTCGACAATCTCTTTGTGCGGTTGAATGACCTTTTCTTCTTTCCCCAACAATCTAGCTAACTCTTCGAGAAGTTCACAATCTTCTTCAGCTTGTTCATCAGCTTGATAGATAGGGTTTTCAAAGTCATAAAGAGCCATATTATAATCATTTTCTTCAATTTATGGGATTAACGGGGGACATAATCTGCATGATAATTTTTATTTTTATTTTAGTTTTAGATTAAAAAAAATAAAAACACACATTTTTCCAAAAATTTAAAAGAAAGACAAGGAGAAAAAATTTGAATGCAAAAAAGACGTCCTTTATTGATGATAAATTTGCAATGAAAAACATCATGGCCATACAACATGTTCACTATGTTTTAGGAAGAACGTAGGGATTATTGCATGATAACAAATAAAAGAAAATTATTCTTCATAACGGGTGACTTCAATGATGTCTTCAGAAAACCAATTACAAGCTCTTTACCCGGAACGGTAGGACGAAACCACTTATCCATCTCACAATCACTGACACCATCCTCGCTCACAGCATGAGCTTCTTCATGGATAACCCCACCACAGACAAGCTCATTTGGCAGAGGGATCCCTTGAACCTTGAGAGAAGTAATAGTTATCACGCTTCGACCAACCACGAAACATATACCTTTCTTGTGTGTCTATGTGGGCAGATTCAACACTCTTCCCTAACCTTTAGAATGATCAGATCAGACAACTTCTTGTGCTTGAAGGTAAGATGATATGGAGAACTCTTACTTCTTAACCTCTTGACGAGGAGTCCTGACAACCTGCACGGTCTCAAAAGCTTGGCACAGAGTCTCATGAATTTCTCCCTCCACCTCAACATAGCGAAAGGAACTCAGATGACTGTCAATATAATCCTCTTCATCGCAAACAATGACCACCTTCCATTCAACAGGAACTTCAACTTTTGGTGAAAAATGGAAGTGATAACACTGGCCCCACGGATCCATGGACGACCCAACAAACATCAATATGAAGGATTAATGTCCATGATAAAGAAAATGACTTCAAACACCTTGAGACCTATCTTGATTGGCAAGTCAACCTCTCCGAACACTGTCCTTTTTGACCCATAAAAATCTTTTACAATCAAATCTCTAGGCCTCAACACAAGTCCATCATAATCAAGCTTCATGAGATCGGACTTGGGCAACACATTGAGAGAGGATCCTGTATCAACTAGCACACGAGACAAAGTAGTCTTTGCAATCTCCATGGAGATATGCAGCGCTTTATTATGCTTCCTCCCCTCAGGGGGTATGTTGTACCCCGAAATTTTCCCTCTCATTTATCAAGAATTTGCTCACAATATCTCCTTTGACTCAAGACTACATTAGGGTTGATCAAGTCAAGACACCTCCTTAAGCACTAATGACCAAAATTAGGGTTTGAGATTGCACAAGGATATTTGAACTTCCAATGCCCTATATGACTTTTGTGAATCATTATGGACCCTCAAGATTTCTCATGTCAAGTTTCAAGCCTTGGATCACACTTTTGCTCAGTCAATTGAGCAGTTGACCTAAAAATCAGCTGTACTGGGAAAAAAGTCAACTATGGCCAATTTACAGTCAAACTTCATAATTTTTTATCCACATAAATATTATAAACTCATATGTATCATTTGATCAATATTGGACCATAATTCCCCAAGAAATTTGATCAAATCATCAAAAGGGCAAAATGGTCAAAATTAGGGTTTTGACTGAGAAGGGGCAATTTCTGATTTTTGACCTAGCAAATGGTAAATTGGTTTGAAGCATGATTTCAAGAGTTAAATTTCATCATTTTGACCTAATATCATGATCCAAAACATTTCTCAAGATCAATTGGATTGATAGTGAATTTTCAGTCAACTGATCAAAAGTCAACTGTACACTGAAGAGTCAAACTTTGACTTTTTGGTCAAAATTCAATATCAAAGATCACAATTCATCAAAACATGTCAAAACATGAAACTTATTCATCAAGAAATCAAAAATTCAAGATTTCATTTTGAAAAGTCAAAGTTTTCTAACTTAGAAATTTTTCTAAGTGTTTAAACTTCATGTTTTTTCATAACTTTAAGCCAATTTTTCACCATGATGCAAGAGGATTCAGAAGAACATTTCAACATGAAAGTTGTATATCTCCATGATATATACAACATTTATTTACACAAATTCTCTAAAAAGTGCTGGGATCTCAAGTTATTAGTTCATAAAGTCATGGTCTTGAAATTGGACACTTAGTGAAATTTTGCCCTAGTTTTGGTCAGGATTTTGACCTAACTTCATGACACTTTTTCATATAGTTCCAAGGGTAATTTTCAAAAGTGATTCAAAGAGGAGTTACATAGAACATTACAAGCTTTCTAAAATGTCCAAGAACTCCTTTAGATCATTCTTGAGTAGGGAGAATCGAAGAGATGAAGTTAGGGTTTTCACACTTGAATTACAAGTCATTTTGTTATGAACAAGAATTCAATTTCAAACCTATGCTGCACAGTCTTGTTTTGAATGCCTCTAAACCTCAAGATCTATATATAATCAGAATATTACACTTGCTTTTGAGCTATTATCCATTTGATTCAAGCTTTGTCCAAGTAAACTTTCCATTAATGGAACAAAGTTCACACTTCCATTTTGGAAAAGTGACTTTAATCACAAAGTCAACTTGTATGGAGTTTTGCACCTGTTATTTCTGCACAAGCATGCTCTATAAACTCAGAACAAACAAGTTTAAAGTTGCAAGCCACCCTACAAGACATTTACCTTGCATTGAAACCATGTTTTTCAAGATAACTTCAAAAGCAAGTCAAAAACTCATAACATGTGATCTTTGTTTTCTGACCTCCTCAAGTCCTCTAACCTCTTCCATATAATTATACAAGTGCATTGCAAGCTAACACACGATTGAATAAGTCCTAAAACTCCCCAAAACCAGAAATTGCCATACAAGCACAAAAACTTGTCATTTCTGATTTTTGAACCCAACCTCTAAATCCCCTCGTGAGTTTCTTGGCCAAACCATCCACAAAGCTTCTAATACACATATAGAAACTATTCCAACCCCTATTTTCAGACTTTAATACCATTTACACCATTCTCCATTTTCAAAAACAGGGCATTGCACATTGACTTCTTCAGCTTGATTCAAGAACTCTCAGTACAAAGTAAGCTTTACAATAGCTTCCTGGAGGTGCAAGGAAGCTCACCCAATCATCAAAACACATTGAAAGTAGCTTTAACTCAAAACACAATCTTCAGCTATAAGGTGAGTTTTTTGACTTTTCATCTCATTATTTAGGCATTGTTAGGTATTGATTTGTGAAGATAAAATGTAGATAACTTTGCCATGAAACTATACATATCCATATTTTGTATTTATATGGCCTGAGCTTAGAGAATTTTAAATTTGAAGTGTCCTGAAATTTTTAGGTTTTTAATTAGGGCCATATAAATTCTCCTTCATCTTTGATTGTTAGTTTAAATTATTTACATGGTTGGATTCGTGGGAAGGAATGCTACAACTTTCATGTTTGAACTTTTCATTTTTGTTGAGAAATAAAGAAGATACAGGTCCTTTGGCTGGAGGTTGAAGATGAAGTGTATTCAGGGCGCGTTTTGTGTCATATATTTATTATTTTGATTATATAAATGGATGTATAGCCACCCCAGCGGTAGAAGCACGCGCCCGTGACTAGAGGGACCTGGGTTCGAGCCCCAGTGGCACCCTTTTGTTTTTTTCAGATTTTTTACACATTCTGACTTTTTTGGACAGGCGCCTGGGCCTCCCTTGGGCCTTTTTTTGTTTTTTTCTTATTGTTAACCCCCCTTGTAGGCTATCCACACCACTGGCCCATTTTATTTTTCTTTTTTCTTATTTTTTATTTGTTTTCTTAAATATTTTTCTAATACTAAAAAATCATAAAAAATATAAAAATATCATATTTATATTTTGACATAGTTTATTTATAAATTTACATAAAAAATTATTTTATTTGATCATACTTTATCTATTTCACTAATTATTTTTTTAAATTTAATTAAAAAACTAGGGTATTAATTATTTTCTTTTACACATTTTAAATATATTACTTTAATATTTAAAAAACCAAAAATATTTTATAACACTATAAATTATTTTTAAGACAAAAATACCAAAAATATACTTTTATTAAAAACTTAATTTCTTTTTAATCAATTAATAGATTAGGGTTTTATTTAATTTCTTTTTCTAGTAAATTTAGGTTTTACTTTTAATTAATTATTTTTATTTTAGTTAATTAGGTTAAAACAAAACCCCTTTTCCTAAAAAATCAAAAAAAAATATCCATTTAATTTACATTCACATTGTTGTACCCCGAAATTTGCCCTCTCATTTATCAAGACTTTTCTCACAAGATCTCTTTGACTCAAGATTGGATTAGGGTTTGATTAGCTCAAGACATCTTATCTTGCACTGATGACCCAAAACTAGGGTTTGGAATTGCAAAAAGATTTTTGTACTATCAATGTTTCATTTGACTTTCAAGTATCATCATGTACCCCTAATATTACTCATGTCAAGTTTCAAGCCTTGAATCCCATTTTTGATCAATCAATTGGACAATTGACCTAAAAATCAGTTGTATTGGGGAACAAGTCAACCATGGCTAATTTACAATCAAACTTCATAATTTTTTATCCACATCAACATTTTAGACTCATATGTATCATTTGATCAAGTTTGGACCATAATTCCTCAAGAAATTCGATCAAATCATCAAAAGGGCAAAATGGTCAAAATTAGGGTTTTGATTGAGAAAGGGCAATTTCTGATTTTTGACCTAGCAAATGACCAATTGGTTTGAGGCATAATTCCATAGGCTAAATTGCATCATCATGACCTAATTACATGGTTCAAAACATTGTAAATCCATGGGATTGACAGATGAAATTTGCAGTCAACTGATCAAAAGTCATCTGTATACTAAAAAGTCAAACTTTGACTTTTTGGTCAAAATCAAATGCCAAGGATCACAATTCATAAAAACATGTCAAAATTTGAAACTTGTTCATCAAGAAATCAAAGATTGAAGATTTGGTTTTGAAATTTGAAATTTTCTGAACTTAGAAATTTTTCTAAGTATAGAAAATTTCTTATTTTTTCTCAACTTTAAGCCAATTTTTCACCATGATTCAAGATGATAAAAAGAAAGTTCCCAAAATGAAAGTTGTAGATCTCCATGAAATATACAACTTTTCTTCACACATTTTCTACTAAATATGCTTAGATCTCAAGATATAATTTTATGAATACATGCCCATGAACTAAAATAACTTAGTGAAATTTTGCCCTAATTTAGGCAGGTTTTAGACCTAATTTCATGGAAACTTTTCACCTAGTTTCAAAAGGAATCTTGAAATTAATTTCAAATATGAGTTACATAGCACATTGCAAGCTTTCCAAAATGTCCCAGAACTCCTTGAGATCATTTTTGGTTAAGGATAATCGAAGAGATGAAGTTGGCAATTTCTCACTTTGATTTCAAGCCATTCCATGAAGAACAAAATTCAAATCTGAACCTATGCTGCCTAATACTTGCTTTACAGGTCTCAAACTCGTTTATCACTTCATAATTTAATGCTTACACAGTTGATAAATCCTTAACCCAAGCATAAGAGTCTTTGTCTAAGCTTTAATTCCATAAATGGCACAAAGTTGCCATTGCCATTTTAGTAAAGCATAACTTTTGCAACTTTTCACTTCTTGAGCTTTGCACCTGTTCTCTCTACACACACAAGTCCTATAAACCAAAAGCAAGTTGTCTAGGACTTGTACCAACTCCAAGCAGGCCTGTACAAGCATGTAGAGAGTTGTCTCCTCACTTTTCTTAAAGGACAAACAATAGAGAAAAAAGCCTACAATTGAGAAATCTATTGTGAAGCTGACTAGAAACCTTCTCTATACTTATACACAAACACATTGCAACCTAACACACGATTGCTCAAGGCCAGAAACTCTCTAAGATTCCTTATCACCAAAAACCTGTCATAACTTGCAGTTTGAGACCAAGCAGAGCAATCCAAAAATATACTCGTGTGCTTCAAGTTCTAATCACTCAAACACTTAACCTACCTCATATCTAAGTGTTCCAGACCATCACCCCTTCATTGTAACTCCTCCTTCTCCATCTGCCATTTTTTCATTTCAAGCTTGCAGGTTGACTTCGATAGAGAGATTCAGGCACTTTCAAAGCAAGGCAAGGATTGGAACACACTCAGGGAGGTTTAGGCAAGCTAAAGGAATCTTCAGGCCTTCATAAAACTCACTCAAACTCCATTCACGATCTCAGATGAAGGAGGTAAGAACTCTAACTTCTATCTCTTCATACAGACATCCATTGGTCTCGATTTGTGAAAGGAAAATGTAGATATTATTGTGCTAAAGCCAACCATGTGAATAGATGTCCTTTATGTTCATTATGTATAGAGAATTTTAGATTTTAGATTTCAAATTTCTGTAAAAATTAGGGCCATTGAAATTAGCTTTGATCTTTGACTGATAGTTTACATGAGTTACATGGTTGAAATCGTGGGAAAAAGTACTACCATTTTCATGTTTGAAATTTCCATTTTCATGGAGAAATGAGAAAGATACAGAGGTTCTGGCTAGCTTGAGGAAGAAGATGAAGTACAAGGCAAGGAGGCGTTATGTGTTATGTCTTTTATATTTCATATGAACTAACGGATGTACAGCGATCCCAGTGGCAAGGCAGCACACTGAGAATGCCAAGGTCATGGGTTCGAGCCTTGGTGCCTGCCTTTTGCATATTTTCTCTTTTTATGTTGCCATTTTTCTCATTTTTGCAGCGCTGGGCTTTTGTTCATTTGGGCTTATGTTTTTTTCTAATGTTACCTCCTGATTACTCAGGACACCCCTGGCCCAATTTTATTTTCATTTACTTATTTTATTTTTGTTCATTCCACTAAATATTTTCTTTAACATAAAAAATCATTAAAAAAAATATAAAACATGATAAATATTGCATTTTGTTTATTTTATTTTATTTTCACATAAAAAAAATATTTTTATTAAATCATATACTAACTATTTTTCTTAAATAAACTTGTAAAATAAAATAGACTTAGATATATTTTTATCCCTTTTTCTTCATACTTGTAAATATTTATTTTGACATATAAAAATATTAAATATTTTCATAAATATTATTTATTATTTTAAGACAAAAAATACACAAAAATAATACTTAAAGAACTTTATTTTCTTAAGTTAGAAATTAGGGTTAACCACTTTTCAAGGAATAATTTCCTTTTTTAATATTATTAGGTTTAATTCAAAACTCTTCTTTATATGAAAAACAAAACAAAAATCTTTTTTCTTGCATACATACCATTGCATATTTATATTGTATATTATTTATTCAAATATTCGTACAAATTCGATTTGGTTGTAATAGCTTAATTAGATTTACATTATTGCAAATTCCCATTCATAATTTGTATACTCCCTCCCATAAAATGTTGTAATAGCGTAGTAATCTTTAAATTACGCAAATTAATGCTTTTATATACCATGCTAGTAATTAGGGTCTGAATGGCAAGATCAAAACAAATCAAATAGAAAAACCTAATCCAAGACAAAATCAAGCATGGAAACAACACACTTGCACACAAGCATCCTTAGGGTTACTCCACTTGGTTGCCTTACACAAAAATAGCCATGTTACGCATCCGAAGTATCTTGGCTAAAACAAAAAAGAATAAGATCATAGTCCCTCGATGACGCTATTCAAAGTTGCCTTATAAAATGATCTTAGTCCTCAAAAAATGCTAAGATACTTTGCAACATTGCTAATCATGGTTATATGATGACCCACGCCCGTCCCGTTTACATCCAAAGATAGGGTTGCTTACCAAATCAATGGTAAGACAACAATATCAAAGGAAAATAAAATGAACAAGAAAGACATTTGAGTAGGTAGATTACTTCTAAGTTACTTTATCTTTTTCAAAGCAACTATCCTTGCTATTTTTCCAAAACAAACACACACATTTCCAAACATCTTACAAAGATTGAAAAACATTTTCAAAAAGATAAACATCTTTGTATACATTCTTACGAACGAGAATCATTACAAAGATTGCCTAAACAATGGCCTCTTTTACAAAATACTTTAAAAACCACACAAAGCACAATTTCAAAACAAAAAAAAAGCAAGTTATCTAGCAAGTAACTAAGAGCCCATGGAAAACCATGGATGAAAAGGGTGCTAATACCTTTGCTTTTCATGATCTACCCCCCGAACTCAAGAAACAATCTCAAAGGTCTTTCCTGTTATTTTTCACCTTTCCTTTTTGGATAAAAGAAAAGTCGGTGGTGACTCTTGCTAACTGCAACATTTGCGATAAAACGCAAAACCCTCAAGTCAGTTCTCCCAACGTATCACAGAACTGGCGACTCTGCTGGGGAGTTTTATAAAAGTGGGGTTACCTTAGGGCTAGATCACATTTATTTGCTTACATTGTTTGACTTGTATGCTTTACATTATGGTTCTTTGTTTGGGTTTGAAATCCTCTACTCGGATTTGGGATACATTATAGGTAAATAGCAATACATTGTGGAAGCTGTGTCAGGTATACCGACATGGTCTAAGAAAAAGCTATGTTAGTGCGACATATTTGTGGGTACCAGTAGCCTTTTAGTTAATCAAAGAGAATACGGGGCCGCTGAGTGATGTCATGAAGCACTAATGAACTTCTAGAACCCTTTACTTGACCAACTTGGCCTTTAGGATGTAGTGAGATGAACGACTTTGGTGCAGTCCGAAGTTGGTAGATAATCGATACTACACTCATTAAGGGTTGGTTTCTTGGGATATTTCGGTCTCCATTAAAGAGGTTTGAGCTGAAACAATGACCAAGGAAACAATCCGACGATATTGAGCTCCTTAGAACCCGGTTACTATTATTAGGACAAGTTTAATCCAACTAAACTTCAAGAGGGTACTTACCTATAAAACCCCATGCAAGCCTAAACTAAGAACATGTTTGCTTTGCTTGTATATGCATACTTGTACATAACATCATGGACATCATGAACACCATATACATCTACTAACCATTTCAAGGATTTTGGAGATTCATCTTCGTTCTTGTTTTGTAAGATATGGAGTCACTTCTCAGGAAAACAATCCAAGTCAACCTTGTAAGAATTCCTACACAACTTAAGGAGATAGCTTCAAGGATCCATGAGAACTCTCCATTCACCGAGAGACATGGTCGTCTACTCAACTTGGTCACCTCCAACACATATGAGGATATGATAAAGGTGCTCTTCCAGTTCTTTGATCCTTTGCACCATTGCTTCACATTTCCCGACTATCAGCTTGTGCCTACTTTGGAAGAGTTCTCCCAACTCTTGAGGATTCCCATTCTCAATCAACTACCTTTAAACGGTATGAAAAGAGACCTAAAGCTAGAAGATATTACTCAAGCTCTGCACTTGCACTCATCTGATGTCACAACTCATTGGGAAACTAGAAGTGGTGTCAAAGGCTTCTTAGCAAAGTTCCTGTTTGAGAAAGCCCAAAGCTGTTGGAATTCCTTAGACTTACAAGCCTTTGAGGAAATTGTGGCTCTTATTATCTATGGGATGGTCTTATTTCCCAATCCTGACCAACTCATAGATGTGAGCACCGTCAAAATCTTCATGTCAGGCAATCCGGTGCCTACATTGCTAGGGGATATCCTACACTCTTTTCACACTCACACAATGAGGAAAAGAGGTGTCCTTATGTGTTGCACTCTGTGATACGGTGGGAGAACAGACTAGATGTTTTGCGTTTCGTTCGCACTTGTGCGGTTAGCAAGAGTCACCACCTTTTATCCAAAAGGAAAGGTAAAAAAGCACAGGAAAGACCTTTCGAGATTTTCTCGGGTTCGGGGGGTAGGTAATGAAAATGGAAGGTATTAGCACCCTTTTCATCCATGGTTTTCCATGGGCTCTTAGTTACTTATTTAGATTACTTGCTTTTGTTTGATTGTGTGCTTATGGTGTGGGCTTTGAAAGTATTTTGATAAATCTCTTTGTAATGGTTCTCGTTTCTATAAGAACGTATACAAAGTTTTGTTTCGAAAAATGGTTCAAAGATGTGTTTGTGAATCGTGTTTCAAAAAGTGTTTTGAAAAGAGGTTTTGCAATGGTTCTCGTCTCTATAAGAACGTATACAAAATGTTTTATCTTTTTGAAAATGTTTTGAAATTGGAGTGTAGGTGTAAAAGTTTTTGTCGTGAGCAAGCGAGTAACTAAGAGCGAATCTATCTACTCGAAAGGTATTTAATTGTTCTTTTCTTACTCCTTTTAATGGTGCTATCTTACCATTGATTTGGTAAGAAGCCCCACCATTGGATGTGAAGGGACAGGCGCGGGTCAATTTTACAATCATTGAAGGCAACTTTTGAGATGCTCTAGCAATTTTTGTAAAGGGACGAGATCGTTTTAATCGAAGGCAACATCGAGGGTCATCGAGGGTCTACGATCTTTGTTTATCGAATTGCCATTTGCTAGAGTGTCTCATATTCGAGGGACATGATTATATTTCCGAGGCAACGGGCGAGGTTACCCTAGAGGTGCGCGTGTGAGAAAGTGTGTTGGTTTCAAGTTATTTATTCTTTGATTAGATCATCTAGCGATTGATTTTTGAATCTTGCCATACACGCCTAATTACTATACAGTATATAGAGAGCAATAAATTGCGGGAATTGAAATTTTAAGCCATTACAGAATGTTCGGGAATGGGGGTACAATTGTTACAAATGGGGATGAATCAAATGAAAATAACAATGTCCAAATATCAAACAATATAACCAAATCGAATTGTTGTGCGATTTAATATAAAGCTATGACAATTTATGAAATAAAGTCAACAAAATATGAAATGAAATGTATTTACTTCAAAAGAGAAAAATAAAACCTATTCTAAAAAGGAATTGATTAAATTAAAATCCTTATTATTATTTTTTTGTATTCTTATTAATTATGTAAATAAATTCAAAGAAAGAAAACCAACTAAGTTAATTTTTTTTGATGTTTTATTAAATGTAAAAAAATTAATAAAAATAAGTTATATATAAAAATAAAAATAAAGTGGTAAAAGTTAATTTTTAAGACTTAAATAAAATGTATTCTATGTTTTAATTAGTAATAAAACATAAGAAAGAAACAAATTAAAAAAAAATAAGTAACAATGGGCTTAAGATATTTTAAGAGAAAGCTCAAAGAGGAATGGTGTTATTATTGTTAGCAAAACGAGCCAAGGGGGGGGGGGGGGGTGTACCCAGAAAACGCGCATGGGCTTTATGGGTTTATGAATGAAACAGGCCCAATGCTCTAAGTCAGTTTAGGCGTTTGATTAAGGGAAAAAAACAAATTAGGGTTATTTCCCCTTTGGTACAGCGGCACCGCTCATCTCCTTCGTCCCTCTCTGTTCATCTTCTCATCTCTTATTCATCTCTAAACCTCTCACTAACTATCTTTGTCTCAATTTCGCGAATAAAATCGCTCATGCCGTCTCTATCTCACCATGGCTCGTGCTTTTCTGAAAACCCTATGTTTGAAATGAACTTATGTCTAATGGGTTCAAAATTTGTTTATCTTATATTCCCCTCAACCTTCCGTTGCCAGAGCGCTCTCTCTCACCTCCTAACCAAGCTCTAATGGTTTTTTCTCTTGAAAGGTAAAGTTCTGTAAGCTTGAAGCTTGAACGATTTTGTTATTTGTTTTGTCTTGTTACGTTTTTCTGTTAATCTACTTTATTATCCATTGAGATGCAGGAAATGGCTTTTACGGATTTATGAGAAAGATTAAAAGTTCATACCTGTTTGGAATTCTTCTGTGAAATGAACAGGTGATAGTGAGACTGAGGGAGGTGCTCCTTGGTGGTCGGAGACGGGAGGAAGAAATGAAGATGAAGGCCTTGGTATTTCTTTTGATAGGTAACAATTTTTGTTGTTTTGATGATGATTTTGATTTGATGAACTTTGGGATTTTTGTGACCGTTGGATGTTTGTGTTTGAGATTTGGAGATGGTGACTGTTAGCTTGATGGTTTTTTGGCCTTTGGTGATTTTTTTTTTAGTTTTGATGATGGTTTGGTATTTTGAGGTTGTTACTGTTTTTTTGGTTTTGGTTTTGGGTATGTTTTGGTATTTTGAGGTTGCTACAGGTTTGAACAGTTTGAAGGTTGTGTTTTAGTTTGAGGTTTATGTTTTTTGAAGGTTGTTGTTACAGTTTGCAAGTTTGATGGTATTGAGATGGTCTTGACAGTTTCTCTGGTTTTTGACTTGTTGGTTTAACAGGTTTGATGAGTTTTGTATTTGTGGGATGCTTGGGATATTTGGATTTTGGTTTTGTTTTTGGTTTTGACAGTTTGGCTTGATGAAGTTTCTTGCTGTTGTTTTGAGACTTTATGGCTTTAACAAGTTTTTGATCTTGCTGGTTTAACAGGTTTCAGATTGTTTTTTGAAAGTTTGACAGGTTTTAGGGGTTTTGATTTTGTTGACAGTTTAAAGGTTTGTTTATGAGTTTTAAAATGGTTTGAGGTTTTGTTATGGTCTGCTACTGTATGCTGATGAACATGTTGCAGGTTTTGAGTTTTTGGGCGTTTATCAGGTTTTGACAGTTTGGAGGTTTTGGTTTGTATGTTGCTGTT
Organism: Vicia faba; assembly: GCA_948472305.1. NCBI lineage: Eukaryota > Viridiplantae > Streptophyta > Magnoliopsida > Fabales > Fabaceae > Vicia > Vicia faba. The sequence continues at coordinate 1,151,466,626 of OX451739.1, read as the reverse complement.
GGTTTGAGACCCTGTTTTCAGTTTTTCTGAGTTTGATAAAATGTTTTTCTCTATCTTCTGCTTGAGAATTGTGTCATGTTATATTGATGTTTCTTATGTTGAAATCTTCTTCAAAAAAGGGGAGGGGGATAAAGAAATTGAATATTTTGCTATGTTGTTCCTTTGGCTTTTTTATGGCAATTTTGTTTTCTAGCAGCTTCTTTGCAATTGTGACTGTCAAGGCCGCAAGGTTGTGCATTCCTATGAGACTTCTTTCCTCTCTTCTCTCTCAATGACCCTAAGAGTCAATTGCTCTTTTGCCTTTTTTCCTGAAAAGTTTGCAATAAATGGAAAATGATGAACTAGCTTCTTGAACAAGCTTTTTATTGTTTTGACTTAGCTTATTATATTGCCATATTTTCTTTTGTTGATGGTGTCTACTGCTATGTTGCCTCGCTTGCATTTGTATTGCCATGCTGCTGTTTGTTTTTGCTGTTTGTTACAAATTTTGTTTGGCTCAGTTTGTGTCTTCTGTTTGGGAATATTTGTTTGGCTGCTGTTTGGGCATTTGGCTGCTGTTTAGGCATTTTGTTTGTTTGGACAGCCTTGCTGGATTTAGACAGTTTTCTTTCATTTCTTGTTTGGACAGCTTGCTTGCATTTCTTGTTTGTTTGGACAACTTGCTTGCATTTCTTATTTTTTCATTTTGTGAACCAAGAATAATAATCTTCTTGTGCTTTGCAAATAGAGAAAATAAAAATGTGCTGAATTAAAAATGGCTTTCTGATTCCAAATTGCAAACTTTAATGATGAATAGCATTCTTTCTTTTGAAAATTCTTGTTCATGCCCAAATAATTGTGTACTAATCATATTTCCTTTCTTTCAATTTCATGTGAGCACAATGGAGAGGACAAAGCAGGGGAAGCAAGAGACTCCGTGGCAAGCATGGAAGAAAAGGAACTTCAGTCAACCTTAGGCATAGATCCATTGGGATTTTCTTTGTAATTTAGAGAGAAACATTCTTGTATTGTAATCAACAAGTGTACTAATTTATTTTTTTTAAATACCATAAGTTGTAGAACCTAAAGTATTTAAATAATAAATTGTTTTGTAACAACTTTTGAAATAAGCGGAGAAAGTCTTATGAGATATTTTGGTATCCATTGAAATCTTTGATCAACAATAACTTGTAATTTTCTCTTCGCATCCTATTTGGTTTTTGAATGCCCAATCAAGACAATTGAAACGAAACGCTCCAATCTGATAATTTAAATTCCAATAATTTTGTAATCTTGCAACTGCATTCCAAATAAACACGCACTGTCTATTCCCTTTCCTAAACAAGCAAATGTTTTAGAAGACGTAAATCATCTGGTTAACCTGGATTAAACAATCATGAGTATCTTACATGACAGTCTTAAATTCCATATCTTGTCCCAAACAACCATACCTTGAGAACAAACACTGTCTTTTCAATAAACTTGAGAAACCATAAAAACCTGTGAAAACCAATTGAATTTTTTGAGAATTTATTTCTTTTGAGAATTGCAAGAAAAACCCTAATTGCTGGTTTACTGCCACAAGAGAAAATCTGTCTGATCGATTCTTGAGCCAACTTGAATATCTGAGAAACCCTAGGGTTATGTCTTCTATGAAAAATGGGAGGGAAAATTTTGGGGTACAACACACTCCTCTCCTGGAAAGATGGTTTATTTCTCATCTTCTCCAATCATTCTTAAAGAATGAGCAAGGTACAAGATGGCCACAAAGGTTAACGACGCTCAAACATTCAGATATTCGTTGGTGCTCCCGATCCAACGAGAATGTTATCATTGTTGACCGTTGTGGGGAATTCCCTAATGTCCCTATACTTAGAATTAGGGGAGGCATCACTTATAACCCATGTTTAGCTCTAAGACAGTTTGGTTACGCCCGAAGTGATGGCCCGCACGAGATGCTGATTCAAGGTTTCATATTCGACTATGACAACGACGGTCAAGGTCTTCGCCAGAGATTCATCCGAGCTTGAGGGATGCTAAACAAGGTGGATAGTAAGACTTTGGGACACAAGAATTCCATCCCTCTTGAGCCTTACCTCAAATGGGTACGAACCCGCACTCAAAGTCTTATGATGCCTTATCCTTCCATTCTTCCGGTAATTATTGAGCCTGTTAAGGAGGGAGATGTTCCATACACTATCCTACATCCTGACATGCCCACATCTCTTGAATACCTACAAAGGAATTGGATACATCTCAAAGGAGAACGAGATACTTTTAAAGCCCAATTCTACGCAAGCAAGAAGAAGGTTTTGGAACTCACTAGGCTACTTCATGAGGAGAAGACTCTAAATGCCTACATAGCACCAAAGAGGATGCACACTACTTTTTTATCTTAGAGTTTTGTATTATTTTGCCCAAGGGGAATTGATGTACTCAAAATTTATCTTATTAATATAATGTGTGTTTCTTTTTGTCTAAAACGAACTTGAATCTTTGAAATCGTTGAAAACATTACATATGCACATATCATTCATCATAACATAAACAAGTCTTTTGCAACGAGTTTCCTCATATCTCTAATGTTTATTTCAGTAAGATGGATCTCGAATAGACAGTCAAAGATCTCCAAGCTCAGAACACGCAGTTTCAACAGTTGCTCATGACCTTAGCCAAGGGGAAAGAAGAGTTGAAGACTCTGTTGGATGAAGAAAGGAAAAAGAAAACAGAGAAAGTCACTGGGGTTTTAAACATGGGGAGAAGATTTCAGGGGCAGACTAGAAGAACCTTGAATTTTGCAACAACATATGGTGAAGGAGAGGGGAAAGGAAATGAAACAGCGGTTTCGTCAGAATTTGAAGAGGAGGAAGAAGAGGAAGACTACTCTGAGGAACAGTACCCTCCATCTGATGACAAGTATAGACATCTCGAAGAGCGATTGAGCGCAATGGAAATTCAAAAGGTGCCAGGCTTGGACTTTGAGGAATTGGGACTAGTACCGGGGATTGTGGTTCCTCCGAAATTCAAAGTGCCTACATTTTCCAAATATAATGGAGTGTCATGCCCTAAAATGCATCTCCGGTCATATGTGAGAAAGATCCAACCACACTCTGTTGATAAAGACTTGTGGGTGAATTTTTTCCAAGATAGTCTATCTGGAACACAACTCGACTGGTTTTACCAACTGGAAAGGGCCAACATCCATAATTGGGAAGATCTTGCAGCAGCTTTCTACAAGCAATATCAATATAATGCTGATTTGGCGCCTACCCGTACTTAACTTCAGAGTATGGCTATGGCTTCCAATGAGGGTTTCAAGGGTTACGTGCAGAAATGGAGAGATCTAGCTGGAAGAGTTAAACCCCCTCTGTTTGAAAGGGAATTGGTGGACATGTTCTTAGGCACTCAATCGGGCCTTTTATTCAACCATTTTATTAGAAGCTCATCTGCAGGATTTACTGAGTTAATACTGACCGGAGAGAGGGTGGAAGCTGGCATAAAAAGTGGAAAGATTCAGAAGGATTCATCTTCTTCTACAGCTGTGAGGAAGCCTTTTATTGGGAAGAAAGAAGTAGCTGTTGTATATCCACAAAGGAACCAAGGGAGAGCCGAACGCTGACCAATGGTAGGGGCTGTTATGATCCCAAAGCCTACATCTGATCAACCAAGAAGTAATCAACCGAGGGTGGAAAGGCCGGTCCAGCAATTCACCAAAATCAATATGACTTTGTCCCAAGTATTACCGCATCTTTTGAAATCCAATTTGGCAACTTTAAAAGGAGCTCCAAAAAACCCCAACACAACGTCCCCTCATTATCACCCAAATGCCCGTTGCGCATATCACTCTGAAAGTCCGGGTCACGACACTAACAACTGTTGGGCCTTGGAAAACAAAATTCAAGACCTTATAGAGGCGAAAGAAATTGAGTTTGATGCGCCCGAGAAGCCAAACGTCATTTCTGCTCCTATGCCCAGACATGGTCACAACACCAATGCTATTGAAGAAGATTTGTTTGTTACCATAGTTGATGAACTCGTGACTCCACTCTCAATCATTAAGATAAACTTGTCGAATGCCGGTGTATTCCCGGGTTGTAATGAAGGCTGCCACCTCTGGTTATCCTCACCAACTGTTTGCCCTTTGTTGAAAACAGACATTCAACGCTTGGTAGACAATAAAGAGATCCTATTTGAAAGTACTCATATTTCACCTGTCCCTGTTGAAGACGTTTCAATCATTACCATCTCCACCAATTCTTCCAGGGTCCCCAAAAGACACGTTAGAGTTACATCAGTTCTGAAAACTACTCCTCTTATAATCACAATGCCTAGGCCAGTCCCATATGAATCAGACAAAACTGTGTCGTGGAATTACGGTGGGGACATCTACTACCATGGCATCAAACAAGATGGGTTGTCCTCCGTAGAGATAAACTCAGAAGAAGAAGGTTCCGACATTAGCAATATTGCCGGAACTAGTAAGATTACCCGAAGCGTAGGATCTTTTCTCTAGATATTGCCCCCCCAAAGGCAGTTTTTAGACTCGTGGCTGCTCCAAAGGTTACTTTCATACCAATAATCATCTCTGCAGGTGCTCCTATTACGAAGATGTTATAACCCCTGCGTTCATTCCTACCAACACTCCTGCTGCTGAAACTCGAGGAAAAAGTATTCAAGTGGAGCCTGTCCGGACGAAGGCTCAATCACTGGCTATCCCCGAGACCTCCAAGAAAGAAATGCAGGAGATCCTAAAAATAATAAAAAGGAGTGACTACGACGTAGTTGAACATTTGGGGCAAACTCCCTCCAAAATCTCCATGCTGGCATTGCTACTGTATTCCGAGGCACATGCAAAAGCCTTGGTGAAGTTCCTAAAGACAACCCATATGCCTCAAGAGACGTCTGCTGATTAATTTCAAGATTGTGTGGCCAGCTTGACAGCGGATAATGGACTAGGCTTCTCAGATGCTGATCTGACACCAAGGGGAAGAAAGCACAATGAGGCATTACATGTCTCTGTGGAATGTAGAGGCACAACTCTAGCCCATGTCTTGGTGGACACTGGCTCATCTTTGAATGTTCTACCTAAGAAAGCTCTCGACAGACTGGACTGCGAAGGACTGACGTTAAAGCCAAGTAACATAGTCGTAAGGGCATTTGATGGCTCAAAGAGGATGGTACACGGGGAGGTGGATATCCCCATAAAGGTTGGGACTCAAACTTTCAATTCAACCTTTTATGTAATGGACATCCGCCCCTCTTACTCCTGTCTGCTAGGATCGCCATGGATCCATAATGTTGGCGCTGTCACCTCTACATTGCACCAGATGCTGAAATATCCGGTCCAAGGAAAGATTATCACTATCCACGGAGAGGAAGAGTATATGATTAGCCACCTCAATTCCTTTAGGTATGTGGAATTGGACGGTGAGTTCATTGAAACTACATTTCAACATTTCAAAGAGGTCTCCCAAGAGGTAGCAGTGACCAAGACTGTGTCCCAAATTCCCAATATTACAAGACCTCCACTCCAGATGTCATCTCTGAAGGACACCAAAGTAGTAGTAGAGGAGGGTGGATGCACCATCTGGGGGCAACTTCTGGATATTCCGTATAAATCTGACAAGTTTGGCTTAGGTTTCACTTCAAGTGCTCAGAAGGCTGTACAACATGCCCGTACTGGAGGGTCACCTTGAAGATTAGCAACCGAGGGGTCAACACAGTAGAAGATGGTGAAGAGGATTTCAACTTGGAGGATTGGATATTTCCGACTATTAACAGAGGACTCAGAAATTGGGAGGCCAGAGACTTTGTCCCAATAACTTTCATCACTCAATAATTTATCTTTTACATTTTTGTTGGATATGTAATATTGAAAAAAAATTCTCACTCTTAAAACCTTGTATCTTTCCTGAGGCACAATGGTCCATTTGTAAGGGTTATTATTTCATCTTCATATGACATTCAATGAATCATGGACGTTTTTTGCATACAAACTTTTGTGCTCATTGTTTTTCTTTTATATTTTATTTTTTAAGGATGTCTATACCCTTACACACACCCACACTCACAAATGCAGGTACCCCTCCATTATGGATCCCATGGGTAACGATACTGCTATGGCCTTTTGTGACTTTGAGGATCTAATCTACCAAGCCGAAGACGAAGGTGAGGAAGATTGTGAAGTACCAGGGGAACTTGCCAGACTACTACAACAAGAGGAAAGAACCATTCAGCCCCACGAGGAACCTGTGGATACAATCAACCTGGGTACCGAGGAAGATAAAAAAGAGTTCAAGGTGGGTACCAATCTGGAGCCCAGTGTCAAGGAGCGTCTTATTCAGCTGTTGCATGATTATGTTGAGATCTTTACTTGGTTATATGAAGATATGTCGGGACTTGATACAGACATCGTGGTACATCGTCTGCCTACAAGAGAAGATTGTCCGCCAGTAAAACAAAAAGTCTGCCGCATGGGACCTGATATGTTAGAAAAGATCAAGGCGGAGGTCATGAAGCAATTCAATGCTGGATTCTTGGTTGTCACTTCCTACCCTCAATGGGTTGCCAACATTGTTCCCGTACCTAAAAAAGACGGTAAAGTACGAATGTGCATGGACTTAGAGATTTGAATAGGGCAAGCCCTAAAGATGATTTTCCACTCCCCCACATCGATATCCTGGTTGACAATACGGCCCAACACAAAGTGTTTTCCTTCATGGATGGATTCTCAGGCTACAACCAAATCAAAATGGCACCTGAAGACATGGAGAAAACAACATTTGTCACATAGTGGGGCACATTCTGCTACAAGGTGATGCCATTTGGACTGAAGAACGCTGGGGCAACCTATCAACGCGCCATGGTAGCTTTATTTCATGACATGATACATCATGAAATAGAGGTCTACGTAGACTATATGATAGCCAGATCACAAATAGAAGAAGAGCACTTGGATCACTTACAAAAGTTGTTTGAGAGACTGAATAAGTACAAGATGAGGTTGAATCCAAACAAGTGCACATTCGAAGTACGGTCCGGTAAAGTCTTAGGTTTTGTCGTCAGTAACAAGGGTATCAAAGTCGATCCTTCTAAAGTTAAAGCAATACAAGAGATGCCTGCTCCTCGTATTGAGAAGGAAGTCAGAGGATTCTTGGGACGCTTGAACTATATTTCCAGATTCATTTCTCACCTAACAGCTACTTGTGAGCCAATCTTTAAACTATTAAAGAAGGATCAAGTATTCAAATGGAATGATGAATGCCAGGTTTCTTTTGACAAAATCAAAGAGTACTTACAAGAGCCTCCTGTGTTGATGCCACCAGTCAAGGGAAGACCACTGATCATGTATCTAACTGTTTTAGAAAACTCAATGGGGTGTGTAATGGGGCAGCATGACGAGTCTGGCTGAAAAGAGCACTCTATTTATTACCTGAGCGAAAAGTTTACCGACTGTGAAACCAGATATTCATTGCTCAAGAAAACTTGCTGCGCTCTGGCATGGGCTGCTCGCCGGCTAAGACAATATATGCTGACTCATACTACCTTGTTGATATCTAAGATGGATCCGATAAAATATATCTTCGAGAAGCCTGCTCTCTCTGGGAGAATAGCTAGATGGCAAATGATCCTAACAGAATACGACATATAATATACTACCCAGAAAGCTATAAAGGGCAGTGTGCTAGCTGATCATCTTGCTCATCAAGCTGTAGAATACTATCAGTCCATGAAGTTTGAATTCCCGGATGAAGACATCATGATGTTAGACAACTGTGAAGAAATCAAGCCATATGATGGACCTAAACAAGGATCCCGATGGACCCTGTTCTTTGATGGGGCATCCAATGTACTTGGTAATGGCATCGGTGCTGTACTCATATCCCCAGAAGGGTGTCATACTCCCTTTACTGCCAGAATTTGCTTCAACTGTACAAACAACATGGCGAAATACGAAGCGTGCATCTTTGATCTCAGAGCTGCCATAAACTTGGGAATCAAATCTTTAGATGTGTTTGGAGATTCAGGTTTGGTCATCAGTCAGATCAAAGGGGAATGGGACACTAAGCACCCAAACCTTATCCCTTAAAAAGAACATGTTTTAACATTGCTACCACATTTTGAGAAGATTACCTTCGAGTATTTCCCGCGAGAAGAAAATCAGCTAGCAGACGCTCTAGCCACAATGTCATCTATGTTTAAACTTAATTGGGATAACGAGGCTCCCCAGATCACCATCGAATGAATGGATGAACCAGCACATTGTCATGAGATTAATACTGAAGAGGTAGTGGACCAGCTTTGGTTTTATGAGGTCAAGAGGTATCTCGAGGCTCAAGAATATCCAGAAGGAGCTTGGATCAATGATAAGAAGTTCTTAAGGAGATTCTCTGCTAAATTCTTCCTTAGTAATGGCATCCTGTACAAACGCAATCATGACTCCATTTTGCTTCGGTGTATGGATAAGATTGAAGCTGAAAAGATCTTGGCTGAATTACATGAAGGTACTTTTGGAACCCATTCTAGTGGGCATACGATGGCAAAGAAAATCCTACGGGCAGGCTATTATTGGTCTACCATGGAAGCAGATTGCTATCAACATTCTCGAACCTGTCATAAATGCCAAATTTATGCTGACAAGTTGCACGTATCTCCGGTTCCTCTGAATGTCTTGACAGCTCCTTGGCCCTTTTCTATGTGGGGAATTGATATGATTGGAGAGTGTTGTACCCAAAAATTTTCCCTCCCATATTCTTTAATATTTGTCAAGAATCATCTTCAAATGGTTCAAGATTTCTCAAGGGTTGCACAGTCCAAATGTCTCCTAAGCCAGTCAAAATTAGGGTTTTGGTTCCTGCAAAGAATTTGGGGTTTTCAATGCTTTAATCAAGTATCATAGGCCCTTATACATTCTCAAGCATCTACATGTCAAGTTTCAAGACTCATAGTGCCAAATTTCACAGTCAAAAGCCCTATTTGATCAACAGTCAACTGCAGGGGCAAAATGGTCATTTTGCAGTCAAAAGTCAGAATTTTTGGTCAACATATCATTTTGAGTCCACAATCATCATTTGATCAAGTCTTGATCATGATTCCACAAGCATGGCTCAAAAATCATCAAGATGCAAAAGTTGCTATTTTTGGACAGCAGAAAAGTCAATTGTATCTTGACCAAGGCATAACTTTTTCATGGTTCATCAGAAAAATCCCATCCAATGCTCATTTTTAAGGGGATGACATTTCCTACAACTCATCTTCACACTCCAAGTCCAAGAAATGCTCTCACAAAAAGTTATCAATTTCTACATTATAGGTCAATTTCAAAAGTCAACAAAAGTGCACTTTAAGTCAAAGACCATAACTTGAGATTGATAAATCCAAATGACATGGTACCAAAGGAATTGGTTAGAGGACTTCAAGACCTTTCCAAAATGTCCAAGAACATGTTTACATGATCAAAATTGAGCAAGATATGCATTGGAGAAGTTGGGAAATTTTTGTGAATTTGCAAAAGTCAACTTTGCTCAAAACACCTTGTTTTTATTAATGGACCTCAAATTTCTTCTTGAAACTTTATCCATGACTTATGCACGACCCATTAAGATTATTTGAATTTATTTTCTTATTTTTTATTAATTAATTGGATTTTTAATCAATATTAATTCATTTAATTAATTTAAATTGTAGGAAAATATAAAGATATGGTTTTTCAATCTTTTGGTGAAGCAAGAATGACCTAAAAAAGCTGGAAAATTCGTGTGCAAATCAAAGAGACAAGAATCTCCAAATTTAGCAAGTTTTTCCAATAAAAAAGATTCAAAAATATTTGATTTTCAATCAAATATACAATCATCAATTCCATGGATTCCTTTGCAAGATTTTGACCTAATTCTATTCTACTATATATACACAAGCTAACCCTACTCATACAGACGTGAATTTGCTGCAAGAAAGCCATAACCACATTAAAAAAAATCAAGAAAACTTGAAAACTGTTTCTGCATTCTAGCACGATTCAAAGCAATTTGTGGATTCTAACACATTGCTGGAAGTGTCAGGGACGTGTAGGAATCAAAATCAAGCCTTAAAGCTCAAGGAATCCTCAAGAACAGAACCACGGTTTGCTTGATTTTTTTTCAGAATCGCATTGGCTATTTCATGCATAATTAACATGTTTTATTGATTGTTTTGTATTGTTAGAACTCATATAAAGCTAATGGCATAAGCTAATTGGATTAAAATGCGCAGAATCGAAAGTTGCCATTGACAAATTTTAGGGTTCCTAAGCTTTGGAATTGGGGCTTTATTATCCAGGAAAAATTGGAACCTTTAAGACCCATGGTTAGAATCGTTGAGACCAGACGAATCTAAGGGGACCATCGCGAAATATTTATGTTGCTCACAACCCTAATCGCTATTATTGGTCATTACAGTTTGTGGGGGTTAAAAACCCCCGCTATCTAACTTTGTTTTTACAGGCATAGCGAGGAAGACGATGACATGCTGATTCATGGTTGGATAATTCAAAAAGCGCGCGCGTGATTTTGTGTTTCCAGCATAATTGTTATTTTTTATATATTACATTTGCCTCTTATCATAATAACAAAGGCGTGCAAATGGCTTAGTGGATGGTGCGTTGGCTGGTGATCATTGGGACTTGGGTTCGAATCCCAGGTCCCCCAAAATGTTTCTATTGTTTTTCTTAACATGGTTATGTGCAGGCTTCCAAAAGCGTTCCACCATACGCTCTCACATCCCAAGCGCCAAGTGGCCACAAGCACATATCTGATGGCCATAGGATGAAGGACCATGGTATTCCCAGTCAATGCAGGTGTAGACGAGCTAGAAAGTCAACAAGGCTTGCAGCTTAATGGGCCTAGGAATTTCCAATAACACCTCCTAATGGGCCCATCACCCCCTGGTTTCTTTCTTTTTTCTTTTATATTTTAATTTCTATTTAATTATTTTACTAATTACTATTATTATTATTATTATTATTATTATTATTATTATTATTATTTAATTAACATAATTATTATTTTCATAATAAATTCAGCCAAACTAAAAATGTAAATATTTTTATTATTATTATTATTTATTAATTTCACCTTAATTTATTATTTTTGTAAATAAATTCTAACATAGATTAATTTAGTTAATTAGGTCAACTTTAACATTTTTTTCACAATAAATAAAATCCATGTAGAATTAGGTTAATTAATATATTTAACTAATTTATTTTATTTTCATTAAAACATAAAAAACTTAAAGAACATTTCTTTTATTTAATTAATTAGAATTAGGTTTAATTAAATGCAAAATAACCAAAAATTCATTCTTTCCTCAAAAAGGGTCAAAACCCTAATGACTTCTCCGATTTAATTTCTTTTCGCGCATATTTATTTTTTATTATATTTATGTATCTGCTCCGAGGATGTAATAGATAATTAGGACCTCTTTTTACCGCTTTCTTTATTCTCTCGCAATTTACTTTTCAAGGGTTATGTTTTTGGCGATGTAAATACCCGACGCCTTGTAATAGCGTAGATTTACTTTCCGTAATTTACTTTCCGCAATTTACTTTCCGCACAATTATTAACTGTTAACTATGCATGACAAGACTTGCCTGAAAATTAAAATCAACTCGTAGCTCACAATAACATGTGCAAAGATAATTTAATTGAATCCTAACACACTCGCACATGCCACTCCTAGGGTACGCCTCACTTGGTTGCCTCGACGTGGTCATTGAGTATAGGGTGTTTTAGAGGTCGCCCTCCCGTCTAAAGATCCAGTTGCCTCGAAACGGTTGCCTCGGATAAAAAATGATCTAAGACATTAGGGTTACCGCTAAGGCGTCCTACTATTGCTTTGGTGACCACACATGTCCCTATAATCGAATTGACCCGAATAACTCCGACGACGGTGCTACCTACTTCTCAATAGTGGGCTAGTACTGTCTAAAGGACATTTACACAGCTTAATTTCTTTTGAGTAGGTAGATTTCTCTAAGGTACTTGCTCTTTCAAAAAACAAAAACAACTTTTCGCACTTACACTTTTCTGACAAAAGTTTTCAAACAATACTTCATACACTCTTGAGGACTGATACAAGAGTTACCTAGAAGTTTTCAAAACAAACTTTTTTCAAAACCCACAAACATATGAAAAGCAAAACTTTTGAAAACATAGTGAGCAAGTACCTAAGAGCCCGTGGATAACCACGGATAGAAAGGGTGCTAACACCTTCCCTTTCTATAATCTACCTCCCGAACCCGAGAAACATCTCGAAAAGGAATTTTGCTGTGCTTTTGTCCTTTCCTTGTTGGAGAAAATAAAAGACGGTGGCGACTCTTGCTTACCGCGACATTTCGCGAACCAGCATTCCAAAACAGTCAGTTCTATTTCCACCGATCACAGAACTGGCGACTCTGTTGGGGATATTTAATAAGTGAGGTGTACCTTAGGATTAGATCATTCTATGTTTTCAATTGTATGCCTTGATTGCTTTAAATATTTATGGGCTTGTATTGGAGTTTCATAGATCCTAACCCAGATCTGGGGAATACCCTTTAGGTAGCTATAAATTGTGAGGGACCTGTCCGGCGTAGACCGACACGGGTGAAGCAGTGGCTACGTTGGTGTGACACCTTGGTCTGTACCGATATCCCTTGTGTTGGAACGAGGAGAATATGGGTCTTCTAAGGAGTCATTAAGCACCAACCGACCTTAGAACCCTAAATTGACCCAACTTGGCCATAGAACAGTAGCAGTATGCTACACTCATTGAGGCTAAACTCCCGCGATGGTTCTGGCCGCAAGAAAAGGTTGCGAAGCTGGAGTTATGACCGATTGAGGGTAGTCAGTGATATTGAGATCCTCTAGAACCCGATTATTATTTTCTAGGACAGGTCTTAACCAACTGAAACTGAAAGAGGGTAGTACCTAAACTTCATGCTGGCCTAAACTCTAAAGGCTGTCTTGTGTGACTTGTGTGCCTTACCATGTTTGCCTTTTGTGAATACTTGTGGTATGCTTTACCATGACATCATACCATCATAACATTGCATGCATCCTGCATAAGGACTAACCCATTTCAAAGACAAGAGGGTTTCAGCTTTGCTCTATTTTGTAGGACATCATGATGCCTATGCGAAGGAATACTATCCGGCTCAACTTTGTTCACCCACCTGATTTGCTTAAAGAATTGGTTGACAGGATTCCAAACACTACTTCCTTCATCAAGAGGCATGGTTCTCTTCTCGGTTTAGTCACTTCAAAGTGGGACCAACAGTTGATGAGCGTCCTGACTCAGTTTTATGATCCGTTATACCATTGCTTCACCTTTCAAGACTTCCAGTTGGTCCCTACGCTGGAAGAATTCACTGATTTGCTTGGTATCCCTGTTTTGGAACAAACTCCATTCACTGGTTGGGAAAAGACTCTCAGGCTTGAAGAGATTGCTGCAGCCCTTCCCTTGACCAAAGAAGAGGTAATGGCTAACTGGGAGACTAGAAGCGGAGTTAAGGGTTTTTTTGGCTAAGTTTCTGGTTGGCAAAGCTAATAGTTTCTGGAATGACTTAGACTTCAGGGCGTACGAAGACATTCTGGCTCTCTTAATCTATGGTCTAGTATTGTTTCCAAATCCTGATACCTTTGTTAATGTCAATGCTATAAGGATCTTCATGTCTTGGAACCCTGTACCCACTCTCTTGGGTGATATCCTACAACAGCTCTATGCTCGTACTGCTCGAAGACGGGGAACTCTGTGGTGTTGTGCTCCTTTGTTAGTGAGGTGGTTTATTTCGCACCTCCCTAAGTTCGTGCTGAAGAACAAAGAAGGAAGAGGCTGGGCTCATAGGATAATGTCTCTCATTGATAATGACATCATTTGGACTCTCAGAGGTTTAGATGAGGTGGCTGTTATTGATCGTTGCGGAGAGTATCCTAATGTTCCTTTGATTGGTACCCAGGGAGGAATCTCTTATAATCCATGTTTAGCTCTCCGTCTGTTTGGAAGAGCCAGAAGAGAAGGGCCTCTTGAGATGTTGATACCTCACATCAGTTTTGAGTTTCAGGTAGATAGTGACGAGCTGCGTCGTAGATTCATCCGGGCTTGGGACATAATTCACAAAGCTGACCTACATGAGTTGGGACCGAAGACCTCTCTGCCTATGGAAGCCTACTTCAGATAGGTCCGCATCCGTGCTCAGAAGTTAGGTATGCCATACGAAGCTGTCAGGCCTATTACTCTTGAATTTCCTGATAAAGACGGGGTTCCTCCAACTGTCCTTCATCCTCAGATTCCCACTGATGTTGACACACTAAAGAGGTCTTGGGCGCAACTACAGGAAGAACGAGATTCTATCGGGAAAGGTTCAATGAACAGGAACAGAAAATCCAAAAGCTGACTAAGCAATTGGAGAACGAACGAACCCTGAATGACTATATCTGCACCGAGAAGAGGAGGCCATGGGAGCATTGATGGGCCTTGCATGTTTCTTTTACAGCTTTTATTTACTTTTCAATATTTTCATTCTTGTAACGCCTAAGGGAAATTTGTTGAACAATTTAAATTCCAAAGTTGAATCTAATAAAGTGTGTTTCCTTTTCTGTCTACAAAGTTGAATCCCGATTGTCTTTGAAAACATAAATCATACGCATTCCATTCATCATATGCATAACAGGTACCCTTTTTACAGGTCACTTATCTTCTTCGCTGTTTATTTCAGCAATCATCATGACTTCTGAACCTACTACTGAACAAGCTATCAAGGCCCTCCAGGCCCAGAATGCCCAGTTCCAAGAGATGGTTATGAGCTTGGCCCAAGGTCAATAGGAGTTGAAGACCTTGCTTATGAAGAAGAAGAAGAATAGGATTGTCTTGTTCAATACCGGACGCAGATATGGGAATGCACTGCAGAATGAGGTTGAGCTGACTACCCCATCTGTAGGGAAAGAAAGTCCACAAGAGAGAGGGGTTCCTAGTCCCGTGGTCTCCGACAACGAGACGGATTATAATGATGAACAGTATCCTCCTGCCGAGGATAGGTACAAACAGCTAGAGGACCGTTTAAGTGCTATGGAGATTCAACATGTGCCCGGGATGGACTTTGGAGACCTAGGCTTATCCTCTGGGGTGGTGATCCCACACAAGTTCAAGGCACCTGCTTTTGCAAAATATGACGAAGCTTCCCGTCCTAAGCTGCACCTCCGATCGTATGTAAGGAAGATCCAACCGTATACAGCTGACAAGAATTTATGGATCCATTTCTTCCAGGATAGTCTTTCAGAGACTCAACTCGAATGGTTCTATCAGCTGGATGGAGCCAGTATTCGTAACTGGGAGGATTTGGCTACTGCGTTTTATAAGCAGTATCAGTATAATTCCGACCTCGCTCCTACTCGTACCCAACTCCAGGGTATGTCACTAAGGACGGGTGAAGGATTTAAGGAATATGCCAAAAATTGGAGAGATCTGGCTTGAAGGGTGCAACCGCCTTTAACTGACCGTGAACTCGTGGATATGTTCTTGGGGACCCTATTTGGTCCGTTCTTCAACCATCTAATTGGAAATTCCTCTGCCGGGTTTACAGACCTTATCTTGATTGGGGAGAGAATAGAAGCTGGTATCAAGTCTGGAAAGATACAGAAGGGTGCCTCCTCGAGTACTGAGAAGAAGCCCTTCAAGAAGGAATCTAGTGTTGTCTATGGTTCAAGGAGACAGAATAAACCGGAACGCCGCCAAGCTGTCAACGCGGTGGTAATTTCAAAGCCTGCTGCTGCTCCTCAGCAATATAACCAACCAAGGGGTGAGAGACCTAAAAGGCAGTTTACTCGGCTCAGTATGACCTTATCCCAGATATTGCCGCAGTTACTAACAACCAATCTGGTGACCCTGAGAGAAGCTCCAAAGATTGTGAACACAACCTCTCCAAAGTACAATCCCAACGCCCGCTGTGCTTATCATTCTGACAGTCCGGGGCATAACACAGATGATTGTTGGGCTCTGAAGAATAAGGTTCAGGACCTTATCGATGCTAAAGAAATAGAGTTCGAGGCGCCCGAAAGGCCCAATGTTGTGACTGCTCCCATGCCCAAGCATGGAGTGAATGATGTAGAGGAAGACCTGTATGTAGCCTCTGTGGATGATATTGTTACTCCGTTGTTGACTGTCAAAAGGAACCTGTTGCTAGCCGGTTTATTTCTGGGATGTAGTAAAGGTTGCCTTCTATGTTCCATTTCACCTCCTGGTTGTCCATCTTTGAAGTCAGGTATCCAAAGCCTGATGGATAATAAAGAGATCTTCTTCGAGAAGATTTTTATTCCTGCTACCTCTACTTAAGAAGTATCCATTGTTACTATTTTCAATAATCCTCCTAAGGCTCCCTCAAAGAAGCCTGTCAAAATCATGTCTGCTCAGAAGGTTGCTCCTATCATCATCACTGTTTCGGGGCCCATCCCCTATACATCTGACAAAGATGTCTCGTGGCACTATGGGGCAGATGTTTATGTGCTTGGAGTTAAACAAGAGTTTGATACTAGTACCGACATCAGCAACATCACCGGGCCTGCCAAAGTCACCCGCAGTGGTAGGCTTTTCTCGCCAAATATTGCGCCACCAGCTATCCAGAGACCTATTGTTATCACACCTGCAAGTGTGCCTATTTCTCCTCCTGACCAAATTCTTAGTTCTACCCCTGCTGCCGAATCATCTGACGCTCGGGGCAAAGGGATCTCTACTTATATGCCTGCCCAGACGGAGGCACCAAAGACCGTTAATGTTGAAGCTTCCAAACAGGAGATCGAAGAGATTCTTAAGATTATCAAGAAGAGTGATTTTAATGTAGTCGAGCAGATGAGGCACACCCCATCTAAAATTTATATGCTATCACTGTTGTTGTGTTCAGAGGCCCATGCCAAGGCTATGATTTCCTTCCTGAAGACGGCCCACGTGCCACAAGAGACGTCAGTTGATCAATTTACCGATTGTGTGGCCAATTTAACTGCTGATAATGGTTTGGGTTTCTCCGACGCTGATTTGACTGCAAAAGGGAAGAACCATAATGATGCCCTGCATGTCTCCATCGAATGCAGGGGCACTACTCTTGCCCACGTGCTGGTTGACACTGGTTCCTCGTTGAACGTCTTACCCAAGAAAGCTCTAGATAGGCTGGATTGCGAGGGTTTGGAGCTCAAGCCAAGTAACATTGTTGTCCGGGCCTTTGACGGGTCCAAAAGGATGGTACATGGCGAGGTTGATATTCTAATCAGGGTTGGTTCTCAGGTCTTTGATTCCACATTCTATGTGATGGACATTCGACCGTCCTATTCTTGTTTACTGGGTCGTCCTTGGATCCACAAGGCTGGAGCTGTGACCTCCACACTACATCAGAAGCTGAAATACCCGGTCAGAGGGAAGATTGTGACAGTGCAGAGGGAGGAAGAATACATGGTCAGCCACCTCAACTCGTTCTGGTACATAGAAATGGATGGGGAATTCATTGAGACTCCATTCCAACACTTTGAAGAGGTTCCTCAGACACTAGCATCAGCAGAGACTGTGATTGAAGATCCTCCTTTGAAGATGGCTTCCTTAAAGGATGCCTGGGCTGTTATCGAGAAGGGTGAGTATGCAAACTGGGGCCGACTTCCGGATTTCACTCCGAAGACTGACAAGTTTGGTTTGGGTTTCACTGCAGAATCTCAGAGGGCTGTTCGTAAGGCAAGGATTGGAAAACCTCCTGTATTCATCACCAACCCGGGAGTAAATGCTATTGAAGACGACACGGAAGAATCTGAATTCGACAGCTGGATCTACCCTACGACCAACGGTAGACCGAACAACTGGACTGCGAAAGACTTCATACCTATTACTTTTGTCACTCAGTAATGAACTCCTTTGTTTTGAATTTGTAACAAACAATATTATGAAACTTTATGGCCCGGTATCTTACCCGAGGCACCGTGGATTCATTTGTGAGGACTTTTGTGTGTCATTTTCATATATCATTAATAAAAGCATTGGACGTTTTTTTGCATTTCAAATCTTGCGCTCCTTGTCATTCTTTAATATATATTGCAAAACAGCTATATTTACACACACTCACATATAAAGGTCCCAATCCACTCTGGATCTCACTGGTAACGACTCTGCTACTGCCAGTTATGACTTCGAAAATCCGATCAACTTAGCCGAAGACGAAGGTGAAGATGATTGCGAAGTGCCTGGTGAGCTTGCAAGACTGCTACTTCAGGAAGAGAGGGCCATTCAGCCACATGAAGAGCTAGTGGAAACGGTAAATCTGGGTACTGAGACAGACAGAAAGGAAGTCAAGATTGGTGCCAATCTGGAGGCTAGTGTGAAACAACGGTTGATTCGGATGCTGCATGACTATGTGGAAATCTTTTCCTGGTCTTACGAAGATATGCCTGGGTTGGACACCGACATTGTGGTTCATCACTTGCCTACCTAGGAAGAATGCCCTCCGGTAAAACAAAAGGTTCGTCGTATGCGTCCAGAGATGTCCGAGAAAATCAAAGCTGAGGTTATGAAACAATTCGACACCGGTTTTCTAGCAGTAACTTCTTACCCTCAGTGGGTTGCCAATGTGGTTCCAGTGCCCAAAAAAGATGGTAAGGTCCGAATGTGCGTTGACTACAGGGATTTGAACAGGGCGAGCCCTAAGGATGACTTCCCTTTGCCTCACATCGACGTTCTGGTTGACAACACTGCTCAGCATAAGGTATTCTCCTTCATGGACAGATTCTCCGGTTATAATCAGATTAAGATGGCTCCCAAAGACATGGAGAAGACCACTTTTGTTACTCAGTGGGGCACCTTTTGCTACAAGGTCATGCCTTTTGGGTTGAAAAATGCTGGGGCAACCTACCAACGTGCCATGGTTGCTCTGTTTCATGACATGATCCATCATGAAATTGAAGTATACGTCGACGATATGATCGCAAGGTCCAAAATTGAGGAGGAACACCTTGACCATTTACAAAAGCTGTTTGACCGGTTGAAGTTGTACAAGCTGAGACTAAACCCGAACAAGTGCACCTTCGGGGTGAGATCTGGAAAGCTACTAGGTTTCGTCGTGAGCGACAAAGGTATTCAAGAAGACCCTGCCAAGGTGAAAGCCATACAAGAGATGTCAGTTCCTAAGATAGAGAAGGAAGTCAGAGGCTTTCTAGGATGGTTGAACTACATTGCCCGATTCATCTCGCACCTAACTGCTACCTGTGAACCAATCTTCAAGCTACTGAAGAAAGATCAAGTAGTACGTTGGAACGATGAATGTCAGGCCGCTTTCGAAAGAATCAAAGAGTATCTCCAAGAACCACCCATTCTTATGCCACCGGTTGAAGGGAGACCTCTAATCTTATACTTGACAGTGCTTGACAGCTCAATGGGGTGTGTGATGGGGCAGCATGACGAGTCTGGCCGAAAAGAGCACGCTATTTATTACCTTAGCAAAAAGTTTACCGACTGTGAGACCCGATACTCACTGCTCGAGAAAACTTGCTGCGCTTTGGTATCGGCTGCTCGCCGGCTGAGACAGTATATGTTGACTCACACTACTCTGTTGATTTCAAAAATTGATCCAATCAAGTACATCTTCGAAAAGCCTGCCTTGTCCGGAAGAATAGCAAGATGGCAGATGATCTTGACTGAATATGATATCCAGTACACGACTCAGAAGGCAATTAAGGGAAGTGTATTGGCAGACCATTTGGCACATCAGGCAGTGGATGATTACCAGTCCATGAACTTTGAGTTTCCAGACGAAAATATCATGGTAGTGACTGATTGTGAAGTACCTGGACCGGATGAAGGACCTGAGGAAGGATCCCGATGGTCTATGCATTTTGACGGAGCCTCAAACGCTTTGGGTAACGGTATTGGCGTTGTGATCATATCCCCTAAAGGCACTCATACTCCACTTACCGCCCGACTATGTTTCAACTGCACCAACAACATGGCGGAGTATGAAGCCTGCATTATAGGTCTTCGAGCTGCAATTGACTTAAGGATCAAGTTTCTGAGTGTCTTCGGAGATTCCGCTCTTGTGATCAGTCAGATCAAAGGCGAGTGGGATATGAAACACCCAAATCTTATTCCTTACAAGGAATATGTATTGACATTGATTCCCCATTTCGAGGAGATAACATTTGAACGCTTCCCAAGAGATGAGAATCAGTTGGCGGACGCGTTAGCTATGATGTCTTCTATGGTCAAAGTCAAATGGGACAACGAGGCTCCCCAGATCATTATTTGGAAATTGGATGAACCTGCACATTGCTGTGATCTTGAGACTGAAGAGGTAACAGAAAAACCTTGGTATCATGAAGTAAAGAGGTACCTCGAAGCTCAAGAATACCCCGAGGGCGCATCTGTTAATGAAAAGAAGTTTCTGAGAAGGTTCGCAGCGAAGTTCTTCCTCAGCAATGGCATTCTCTACAAACGAAACCATGATTCAACCTTACTGCGTTGTGTGGATAAAATTGAAGCAGAAAGGATCATGGCAGAACTGCATGAAGGTACCTTCGGAACGCATTCCAGTGGACATACCATGGCAAAGAAAATCCTT
The DNA here is from genome assembly GCA_948472305.1 of Vicia faba. Classification (NCBI taxonomy): domain Eukaryota; kingdom Viridiplantae; phylum Streptophyta; class Magnoliopsida; order Fabales; family Fabaceae; genus Vicia; species Vicia faba. The sequence continues at coordinate 1,151,446,054 of OX451739.1, read as the reverse complement.
CGGGCAGGATATTACTGGTCCACAATGGAAGCCGACTGTTATCAGCATTCTCGAACGTGTCATAAATGCCAGATCTATGCTGATAAGGTGCACATTCCTCCAGTTCCTCTGAACGTCTTAACAACACCTTGGCCTTTTGCAATGTGGGGCATTGATATGATCGGCGAGATCAGACCTACGGCATCCAACGGGCATCGCTTCATCCTGGTAGCAATCGATTACTTTACAAAATGGGTTGAAGCAGTTTCCTTTGCCACCTTAACCAAGAATGTCGTGGCACGGTTCATTCGGCATAACCTGATCTGTTGATACGGTGTACCAGAGAGGATCATTACAGACAATGGTACCAATCTTAACAACAAGATGATCACTGAACTCTGCGAGCAATTCAATATACAACATCATAACTCTTCTCCTTACTGGCCGAAGATGAATGGGGCTGTAGAAGCAGCTAATAAGAACATCAAGAAGATTGTGCAGAAGATGACAGTGACCTACAAAGATTGGCACGAGATGTTACCGTTTGCTCTTCATGGGTACCGTACCTCAGCACAGACGTCAACAGGGGCAACACCCTTCTCCTTGGTATATGGCATGGAGGAAGTCTTGCCCATCGAAGTTCAGATACCCTCTCTCTGGATAATGAAGGATGCAGGTTTGAGCGAAGATGACTGGATCCAGACTCGGCTTGATCAACTAAACCTAATCGACAAAAAGAGACTCACTGCTATTTTTCATGGTCAGACGTACCAAAAACGGATGATCAAGGCATTTAACAAGACAGTCAGACGACAAGAGTATCAAGTTGGGGACCTGGTAATGAAGCGCATCATTCTACCTCAAGGTGATCCCAGGGGCAAATGGACCCCTACGTACGAAGGGCCATTTGTGGTTAAGAATATCTTCTCAGGAGGAGCGATGATTCTAACCACCATGGATGGTGATGACCTTCCTCACCCCGCCAATGCAGACATAGTAAAAAGATACTACGCATGATCAAAGACCCGCTAGGTCGACTGGCCTAGGCAAAAATAAGGGCTTCCCGACGAACCAAAAGGGTTCGGGCAAAAATGAGGGATGAAATGAAAAAATCTGTACACCCGGCAAGTCGAAAACCTGAAAAGGCGGCTTGGGCAAAAATGGGTATCCCGGTGGACTGAAAACCTGAAAGGGCGGTCCAGGAAAAAGTTAGGGATTAAAGCGTAATACTATGTCTCATTGGATCACCCTGCATCCAGACTTCGGTATCGACCATCAGGCTCAGACAGCACCAATCAATCAGATTCATCTTCAACTAAGCAGCAAAGTGATGAGACGCTTGAAGACATAAAGGCGATAGCAGAGTTGGAACCCAGTGGGATTTTTCACATAGCTGTTTTGTTTTCTTTTCAAAAATTGTATAAACTCTATTATTCGGCAGAGTTCTCTTACTAGGACGTCAGCCTCTTATATAAAATGCCTATTTACAGGCAAATTTCAAAATCAATACAAGCTCATTTTTCAGACAAATTTCAAATTGTTTTTCCTTTTTTCTATTTTGTTTTGCAAAGAACGTCCAATGTTCATTTTTGATATATGCATTTGACATTAATTGCTACTCATAAATATTGGCATGCGAAACAAAGGACTAATTACGGGTGACATCGGAAATAGGGGCAATAAGAATTGTCTAAGCGATCTAGTTGCTCTGTCCACCAAGGTACCAAGGTAAGTTCAGCTGAAGAATATGACCAAGATACCTTCACTCCCCATGCAGAGTTGGTCTCCCATAAGCCCTAAGAAGGCACAGTATCTCCAAGCAAGTCAGCAATACTCTCCCCCGAGCAGAGTTAGTCTACTGTCAGCCCTAAGAAGGCACAGTATCTCCAAGCAAGTCAGCAATACTCTCCCCCGAGCAGAATTAGTCTACTGTCAGCCCTAAAAGGAAGTAGGATATCCCCAGAAGATCTCAATATTCCCCAGAGGAGTATACAGATGTTCCCTAGCAAGCATCCCCGACAGTCTTAATATTCGTCAACAAAATATAAGATTGTTCCCCGACGGAATACAAGATACCCCCAGTGGAGTCATTTCCTCAAGAGTTTCCCCAGGAGAGTTGAATCATCCTCCCTAGTAGATTCTGGAAGCTTATCCCCTGCAGAGTACAAATATCTCTCCTCAGCCATATTCAGAAGGTTATTCCTCACTAGGGTCTAACTGGGTTATCCTCAGCAAATTGCAACGGAAAGATCGTCCCCGGCGAAGTTCTTTCTATCCCCCAGCGGAGTTCATCATCAAAATCCCCAACAAAGCTTATCAACGGAATCCCCAGCGGAATTATCGTTAAAATCTCAGCGAAGCATCTCTTCCCCACAGAGTAATTCCCCGCAGAGTAATCTCTTCACCAGGTTTATTCCCCAACGGAGTCATCTTCTCCTACCGGTTTATCCTTGCAATCATCTTCGTTCGTCATCCCAGCGGAAACGAAGAACTCTACTCTTCAATATCAGCCCAGGATTCAACAAACTTCCCAGCATTCGTCAAGGATTTATTTTCCCAGACGAAAATACATTCATAAACATTTCACATTTCATACCTCCTATTTACATACATGATAAAGTGCATACGACGCAATCTCATTTATTTTGAGAACATCATGACATCATGCATTCCATACATCATGACATTGCATACAACTAATGTTTTGCCTTTTTAGGAAAAGGTCAATCCAAAGATGATTACCTTCAACCTTTTGAAGTTCCAGATTCGATACCTATATCTAGCCAGGGCATATCTGTGAGCGATTGATCGTAGATCTATACCTGAAACCAGACAGGAAAGTTATCTACATGAAGAGATTAAAGATCAATACCTGTAGCAAGCCAGGAAGTCATCTTTATTTCTCAGGTCAGAGATCTACACCTGTATCCGGCCAGGAAAGCTATCTTGACCAACCTTTTGAAGTTCCAAATTCAATACCTGTATCTAGCCAGGGCATATCTGTGAGCAACTGATAGTAGATCTATACCTGAAACCAGACAAGAAAGTTATCTACATTGAAGAGATTGGAGATCAATACCTGTAGCAAGCCAGTAGGTCATCTTTATTTCTCAGGTCAGAGATCTACACCTGTATCCAGCCAGGAAAGCTATCTTGACCAACCTTTTGAAGTTCCAGATTCGATACCTATATCTAGCCAGGGCATATCTGTGAGCGACTGATTGTAGATCTATACCTGAAACCAGACAGGAAAGTTATCTACATTGAAGAGATTGGAGATCAATACCTGTAGCAATCCAGGAGGTCATCTTTATTTCTCAGGTCAGAGATATATACTTGTATCCAGCCAGGAAAGCTATCTCGACCAACCTTTTTGAAGTTCCAGATTCGATACCTGTATCTAGCCAGGGCATATCTGTGAGCGACTAATTGTAGATCTATACCTGAAACCAGACAGGAAAGTTATCTACATGAAGAGATTGAAGATCAATACCTGTAGCAAGCCAGGAAGTCATCTTTATTTCTCAGGTCAGAGATCTACACCTGTATCCAGCCAGGAAAGCTATCTTGACCAACCTTTTGAAGTTCCAGATTCGATACCTGTATCTAGCCAGGGCATATCTGTGAGCGACTAATTGTAGATCTATACCTGAAACCAGACAGGAAGGTCATCTACATGAAGAGACTGAAGATCTACACCTGTATCTAGCCAGGAAAGCTATCTTGACCCACCTCTTTTCTTAAGTTCCGGATTAATACATGTAACTATCCAGGAAGTATCTGTGAACGACGGATTGTAGATTAATACCTGAAACCAGACAGGACAACTATCTACTCGACCAGCTCAAACAATTCAACAATCATTCTTGGATGGCATATTTAAGCCCATCTCCACAACCATCCATTACATTTCCAGATGGCATCTATAAGCCCATCCTTCTATCCATTATCTCTCCAAATGGCATATGTAAGCCCATTCCCGACATCACATTGCTGATACTACACTATGCGAGTGCAAATTTCTGGGCACTCTAGTGTTCAATCATCTTCCACCTTCGGATCACGAAAGGCACGCAAGCCAATCTACCTCCTCAGGTCTAAGAAGATTGAACAGGGGCAACTGTTGTACCCCAAAATTTTCCCTCCCATATTCTTCAATATTTGTCAAGAATCATCTTCAAATGGTTCAAGATTTCTCAAGGATTGCACAGTCCAAATGTCTCCTAAGCCTGTCAAAATTAGGGTTTTGGTTCCTGCAAAGAATTTGGGGTTTTCAATGCTTTAATCAAGTCTCATAGGCCCTTATACATTCTCAAGCATCTACATGTCAAGTTTCAAGACTCATAGTGCCAAATTTCACAGTCAAAAGCCCTATTTGATCCACAGTCAACTGCAGGGGCAAAATGGTCATTTTGCAGTCAAAAGTCAGAATTTTTGGTCAACATATCATTTTGAGTCCACAATCATCATTTGATAAAGTCTTGATCATGATTCCACAAGCATGGCTCAAAAATCATCAAGATGCAAAAGTTGTTATTTTTGGACAGCAGAAAAGTCAACTGTATCTTGACCAAGGCATAACTTTTTCATGGTTCATCAGAAAAATCCCATCCAATGCTCATTTTGAAGGGGATGACATTTCCTACAGCTCATCTTCACACTCCAAGTCCAAGAAATGCTCTCACAAAAAGTTATCAATTTCTACATTATAGGTCAATTTCAAAAGTCAACAAAAGTACACTTTAAGTCAAAGACCATAACTTGAGATTGGTAAATCTAAATGACATGGGACCAAAGGCATTGGTTAGAGGACTTCAAGACCTTTCCAAAATGTCTAAGAACATGTTCATATGATCAAATTTGAGCAATATATGCATTGGAGAAGTTGGGAAATTTTTGTGAATTTGCAAAAGTCAACTTTGCTCAAAACACCTTGTTTTTGTTAATGGGCCTCAAATTTCTTCTTGAAACTTTATCCATGACTTATGCACGACCCATTAAGATTATTTGAATTTATTTTCTTATTTTTTATTAATTAATTGGATTTTTAATCAATATTAATTCATTTAATTAATTTAAATTGTAGGAAAATATAAAGATATGGTTTTTCAATCTTTTGGTGAAGCAAGAATGACCTAAAAAAGCTGGCAAATTCGTGTGTAAATCAAAGAGACAAGAATCTCCAAATTTAGCAAGTTTTTCCAATCAAAAAGATTAAAAAATATTTGATTTTCAATCAAATATACAATCATCAATTCCATGGATTCCTTTGCAAGATTTTGACCTAATTCTATTCTACTATATATACACAAGCTAACCCTACTCATACAGACGTGAATTTGCTGCAAGAAAGCCATAACCACATTAAAAAAAATCAAGAAAACTTGAAAATTGTTTCTGCATTCTAGCACGATTCAAAGCAATTTGTGGATTCTAACACATTGCTGGAAGTGTCAGGGACGCTTAGGAATCAAAATCAAGCCTTAAAGCTCAAGGAATCCTCAAGAACAGAACCACGGTTTACTTGATTTTTTTCAGAATCACATTGGCTATTTCATGCATAATTAACATGTTTTATTGATTGTTTTGTATTGTTAGAACTCATATAAAGCTAATGGCATAAGCTAATTGGATTAAAATGCGCAGAATCGAAAGTTGCCATTGACAAATTTTAGGGTTCCTAAGCTTTGGATTTGGGGCTTTATTATCCAGGAAAAATTGGAACCTTTAAGACCCATGGTTAGAATCGTTGAGACCAGATGAATCTAAGGGGACCATCGCGAAATATTTATGTTGCTCACAACCCTAATCGCTATTATTGGTCATTACAGTTTGTGGGGGTTAAAAACCCCCGCTATCTAACTTTGTTTTTACAGGCATAGCGAGGAAGACGATGATGTGTTGATTCATGGTTGGATAATTCAAAAAGCGCGCGCGTGATTTTGTGTTTCCAGCATAATTGTTATTTTTTATATATTATATTTGTCTCTTATCATAATAACAAAGGCGCGCAGATGGCTTAGTGGATGGTGCGTTAGCTGGTGATCATTGGGACCTGGGTTCGAATCCCAGGTCCCCCAAAATGTTTCTATTGTTTTTCTTAACATGGTTATGTGCAGGCTTCCAAAAGCATTCCACCATACGCTCTCACATCCCAAGCGCCAAGTGGCCACAAGCACAGATCTGATGGCCATAGGATGAAGGACCATGGTATTCCCAGTCAATGCAGGTGTAGACGGGCTAGAAAGTCAACAAGGCTTGCAGCTTAATGGGCCTAGGAATTTCCAATAACACCTCCTAATGGGCCCATCACCCCCTGGTTTCTTTCTTTTTTCTTTTATATTTTAATTTCTATTTAATTATTTTACTAATTACTATTATTATTATTATTATTTAATTAACATAATTATTATTTTCATAATAAATTCAGCCAAACTAAAAATGTAAATATTTTTATTATTATTATTATTTATTAATTTCACCTTAATTTATTATTTTTTGTAAATAAATTCTAACATAGATTAATTTAGTTAATTAGGTCAACTTTAACTTTTTTTTCACAATAAATAAAATCCATGTAGAATTAGGTTAATTAATATATTTAACTATTTTATTTTATTTTCATTAAAACATAAAAAACTTAAAGAACATTTCTTTTATTTAATTAATTAGAATTAGGTTTAATTAAATGCAAAATAACCAAAAATTCATTCTTTCCTCAAAAAGGGTCAAAACCCTAATGACTTCTCCGATTTAATTTCTTTTCGCGCATATTTATTTTTGATTATATTTATGTATCTGCTCCGAGGATGTAATAGATAATTAGGACCTCTTTTTACCGCTTTCTTTATTCTCTCGCAATTTACTTTTCAAGGGTTATGTTTTTGGCGATGTAAATACCCGACGCCTTGTAATAGCGTAGATTTACTTTCCGCAATTTACTTTCCGCAATTTACTTTCCGCACAATTATTAACTGTTAACTATGCATGACAAGACTTGCCTGAAAATTAAAATCAACTTGTAGCTCACAATAACATGTGCAAAGATAATTTAACTGAATCCTGACACACTCGCACATGCCACTCCTAGGGTACGCCTCACTTGGTTGCCTCGACGTGGTCATTGAGTATAGGGTGTTTTAGAGGTCGCCCTCCTGTCTAAAGATCCAGTTGCCTCGAAACGGTTGCCTCGGATAAAAAATGATCTAAGACATTAGGGTTACCGCTAAGGCGTCCTACTATTGCTTTGGTGACCACACATGTCCCTATAATCGAATTGACCCGAATAACTCCGACGACGGTGCTACCTACTTCTCAATAGTGGGCAAGTACTGTCTAAAGGACATTTACACAACTTAATTTCTTTTGAGTAGGTAGATTTCTCTAAGGTACTTGCTCTTTCAAAAAAACAAAAACAACTTTTCGCACTTACACTTTTCTGACAAAAGTTTTCAAACAATACTTCATACACTCTTGAGGACTGATACAAGAGTTACCTAGAAGTTTTCAAAACAAACTTTTTTCAAAACCCACAAACACATGAAAAGCAAAACTTTTGAAAACATAGTGAGCAAGTACCTAAGAGCCCGTGGATAACCACGGATAGAAAGGGTGCTAACACCTTCCCTTTCTATAATCTACCTCCCAAACCCGAGAAACATCTCGAAAAGGAATTTTGTTGTGCTTTTGTCCTTTCCTTGTTGGAGAAAATAAAAGACGGTGGCGACTCTTGCTTACCGCAACATTTCGCGAACCAGCATTCCAAAACAGTCAGTTCTATTTCCACCGATCACAGAGAGATCAAGCCTACAGGCTCCAATGGACACCGCTTCATCCTAGTGGCCATTGAATATTTTACAAAGTGGGTCGAAGCAACTTCCTTCACTTCCGGTAATAAGAATATTGTTGCCCGCTTCATCAAGAAAAATCTCATTTTCCGGTATGGTATCCCGGAAAGGATCATCACTGACAATGGTACAAATCTTAACAACACTATGATCACCGTATTATGCGAGCAATTCAAGATCCAGCATCATAATTCTTCTCCCTATTAGCCAAAGATGAATGGTGTTGTCGAAGCTGCAAATAAAAACATTAAGAAGATCATACAGAAAATGACACTCACATACAAAGACTGGCATGAGATGCTACCATTCTCTCTCCACGGTTATCGTACCACGACTCGTACATCAACCAGGGCAACACCCTATTCTTTGGTTTACGGCATGGAGGTTGTCTTGCCTATTGAGGTTCATATCCCCTCTCTGAGAATTATGAAGGATGCATGATTGAATGAAAACGATTGGATCCATACTCAACTTGATCAACTGAACTTAATTGATGAAAAGAGACTTACTACTGTTTGCCATGGTCAGATGTATCAAAAACAGATGAGCAAGGCTTTCAACAAGAAAGTCAGACGCCAAGTATATCAAGTTGGGGATCTAGTGATCAAACGTATCATTTTTCCACAAAGTGATCCCAGGGGAAAATGGACTCCTACCTATAAAGGACCATTTGTAATCAAGAACACATTCTCCGATGGGGCAATGATCTTGACCACCATGGATGGCGACGACCTGCCACACCCTATGAACACGGACATAGTCAAAAGATACTACATATAAGAGACCCGCTAGGTTGATACACCTAGGCAAAACAAGGGGCATCCCGGCGAACCAAAAGGTTCGGGCAAAAATTAGGGATAAAATAAAAAAATCTGTACACCCGGCAAGTTGAAAACCCGAAAGGGCGACTTGGGCAAAAAAAGGTTTCCCGGTGGACTGAAAACCCGAAAGGGCGGTCCAGGCAAAAGTTAGGGAATTAAAGCGTATGACTGTGTCCCGTCGGATCACTTGATGGACAACCTTTGGCTTCCACTAACAAACTCAGAGTTTCTGATCAATTAAATCATCTTCGGACAAGGTAAATAGACAAGATACTCGGAGAACGCGAAGGCTATAGTAGAATGGAACCCCATGGGATTATTACACGTAGCTATCCTTCTTTGTATAAATTTTTCTTATTTTACGACAGCATTCACTTACTAGAATGTTTGTCCCCTCTGTACAAAATATTTATTCAAAGTCAATACAAAGATACCCCTTTGAAAGTACAAAAACCATCTGTCTTTTTATTTACGCTTGTGTTTTGTTTACAAAAAATGTACAATGATTCATTGATGAACATATGCATTTGAACATAATTACTGTGTACAAATAAAACAAATGGGAGAGACAATTACTAATGGGTTGAAAGAAAAGGAAAATGTCTCTAGGCTATTCCATAAGTAATCCCGTACAATACATCATTTAAATCCCCAGCGGAATAAAACTTCAAGTTTTTAATCCCCAGTAGAAATCATCAAATTTCTCAGGATTCCCCAAGCAGATCTTACAAGAAGTACATGGCACTGCCCTCACAACAGAATTTACTTCTCTCAACAAGAGTTCATCAGTACTTCAACTTCAAGACATAAAAATTCAACATATCCTCAGCAGCATTCAGGAATTTGTTTTTCTCAAACAGACAACAATACAACAAATCAGCTCACATGAGCATACATTGCATCCATATATCATAAAAATTAATGAAGCAAATACATTGCATCATACATTCATGCAAACATAACTTTGTGTTTCAGCTAACATTTTACCCTTTTCAGGATAAGATTAACAACTACCATTAACAATATGCAATCATGATACAGTTCAGATACGCTCCAGACGCGGATGCCATTCTGATACTCATTCATATTCAACTTCATGATACAGTTCAGATATGCTCCAGATGCGGATGCCATTCTGATACTCATTCAGATTCAACTTTTAAATACAGTACGGATACGCTCCAGACACGGATGCCATTTTGATACTCATTCAGATTCAACTTTCAGATACAGTACGGATACGCTCTAGACACGGATGCCATTCTGATACTCATTTAGATTCAAATTTCAGATACAGTACAGATACGCTCCAGACACAGATTCCATTATGATACTCATTCAGATTCAACTTTCAGATACAATACATATATGCTCTAGACACGGATGCCATTCTGATACTCATTCAGATTCAACTTTTAGATATAGTACGGATACGCTCCAAACACGGATGCCATTCTGATACTCATTCAAATTCAACTTTCAGATACAGTACAAATATGCTCTAGACACGGATGCCATTCTGATACTCATTCAGATTCAACTTTTAGATACAGTGCAGATACGCTTCAGACACGGATGCCATTCTGATACTCATTCAGATTCAACTTTCAGATACAATACATATACGCTCCAGACACACATGCCATTCTGATACTCATTCAGATTCAACTTTTAGATACAATACGGATACTCTCTAGACACGGATGCGATTTTGATATTCATTCAGATACACTCTTTCAGATACAGTTCAGATACGCTCCATACAATGACACCATTCTGATACTTACAATTCAACAAACATTATTGGATGGAATCTACAAGCCCATCTCCAACAAGACTCTATCACCTCTCCAAATGGAATCTTTAAGCCCATTCCTTCAACTACACACCGTCGAGTGCAAATTTCTGGGCACACTAGTGTCCAATCATCTTTCACCTTCGAGTCACGAATGGCAAAACTCGCCAATCTAACTCATCAAGTTTAAGAAGATTGAACAGGGGCAGCTGTTGTACCCCAAAATTTTCCCTCTCATTTATCAAGACTTTTCTCACAAGATCTCTTTGACTCAAGACTGGATTAGGGTTTGATTAGCTCAAGACATCTCATCTTGCACTGATGACCCAAAACTAGGGTTTGGAATTGCACAAATATTTTTGGACTATCAATGTTTCATTTGACTTTCAAGTATCATCATGGACCCCTAAGATTACTCATGTCAAGTTTCAAGCCTTGAATCCAATTTTTGATCAATCAATTGGACAGTTGACCTAAAAATCAATTGTATTGGGGAAAAAGTCAACCATGGCCAATTTACAGTCAAACTTCATAATTTTTATCCACGTCAACATTTTAGACTCATATGTATCATTTGATCAAGTTTGGACCATAATTCCTCAAGAAATTTAATCAAATCATCAAAAGGGCAAAATGGTCAAAATTAGGGTTTTGACTGAGAAAGGGCAATTTCAGATTTTTGACCTAGCAAATGACCAATTGGTTTGAGGCATGATTCCAAGGCTAAATTGCATCATCATGACCTAATGACATGGTTGAAAACATTGCAAATCCATTGGATTGACAGATGAAATTTGCAGTCAACTGATCAAACGTCAACTGTATACTGAAAAGTCAAACTTTGACTTTTTGGTCAAAATTAAATGCCAAGGATCACAATTCATCAAAACATGTCAAAATGTGAAACTTTTTCATCAAGAAATCAAAGATTGAAGATTTGGTTTTTAAATTTGAAATTTTCTTAACTTAGAAATTTTTCTAAGTATAGAAAATTTCTTATTTTTTCTCAACGAAATCTACAACTTTGAATCACACATTTTCTCCTAAATATGCTTAGATCTCAAGATATAATTTTGTGAATACATGCCCATGAACTAAAATAACTTAGTGAAATTTTGCCCTAATTTAGGCAGGTTTTTAACCTAACTTCATGGCAACTTTTCACCTAGTTCCAAAAGGAATATTGAAATGCATTTCAAAGATGATTTATAGAGCACATTGCAAGATTTCCAAAATGTCCCAGAACTCATTGATATCATTTTTGGTTAAGGAGAATCGAAGAGATGAAGTTTGCAATTTCTCACTTTGATTTCAAGCCATTCCATGAAGAACAAAATTCAAATTTGAACCTATGCTGCCTAATCCTTGCTTTACAGGTATCAGACTTGTTTCTAACTTCATAATTTAATGCTTACACAGTTGATAAAGCCTTAACCCAAGCATAAGAGTCTTTGTCCAAGCTTTAATTCCATAAATGGCACAAAGTTGCCATTGCCATTTTAGTAAAGCATAACTTTTGCAACTTTTCACTTCTTGAGCTTTGCACCTGTTCTCTCTACACACACAAGTCCGATAAACTAAAAGCAAGTTGTCTAGGACTTGTACCAACTCCAAGCAGACCTGTACAAGCATGTAGAAAGTTGTCTCCTCACTTTTCTTAAAGGACAAGCAATAAAGCAAAAAGCCTACAATTGAGAAATCTGTTATGGAGCTGACTTGAAACCTTCTCTATACTTATACACAAACACATTGCAACCTAACGGACGATTTCTCAAGGCCAGAAATTATCTAAAATTCCCTATCACCAAAAACCCGTCATAACTTGCAGTTTGAGGCCAAGCATAGCAATCCAATAATCTACTCATGCGTTTCAAGTTCTAATCACTCAAACACTTAACCTACCTCATATTTAAGTGTTCCAGACCATCACCCCTTCACTATAACTCCTCCTTCTCCATCTTCCATTTTTTCATTTCAAGCTTGCAGGTTGACTTGGATAGAGAGATTCAGGCACTTTCAAAGCAAGGCAAGGATTGGAACACACTCGAGGAGGTTCAGGCAAGCTAAAGGAATCTTCAGGCCTTTATAAAACTCACTCAAACTCCATTCACGATCTCAGCTGAAGGAGGTAAGAACTCTAACTTCTATCTCTTCATACAGACATCCATTGGTCTCGATTTGTGAAAGGAAAATATAGATATTATTGTGCTAAAGCCAACCATGTGCATATATGTCATTTATGTTCATTATGTATAGAGAATTTTAGATTTCAAATTTCTGTAAAAATTAGGTTTAAAATTAGGGCCATTGAAATTAGCTTTGATCTTTGACTGATAGTTTACATGAGTTACATGGTTGAAATCGTGGGAAAAAGTACTACCATTTTCATGTTTGAAGTTTCCATTTTCATGGAGAAATGAGAAAGATACAGAGGTTCTGGATAGCTTGAGGAAGAAGATGAAGTACAGGGCAAGGAGGCGTTATGTGTTATGTGTTTTTTATTTTATATAAACTAACAGATGTACAACCACCTCAGTGGTAAGGCAGCGCGCTGAGAATGCCAAGGTCATGGGTTCGGGCCTTGGTTCTTGCCTTTTGCATATTTTCTCATTTTTTGCCATTTTTCTCATTTTTGCAGCGCTGGGCTTTTGTTCATTAGGGCTTATGTTTTTTTTCCTAATGTTACCTCCTGATTACTCAGGACACCCCTGGACCAATTTTATTTTCATTTATTTATTTTATTTTTGTTCATTCCACTAAATATTTTATTTAACATAAAAAAATCATAAAAAATATAAAACATGATAAATATTGCATTTTGTTTATTTTATTTTATTTTCACATAAAAAAATATTTTTATTAAATTATATACTAACTATTTTTCTTAAATAAATTTGTAAAATAAAATAGACTTAGATATATTTTTATCCCTTTTTCTTCATACTTGTAAATATTTATTTTGACATATAAAAAGATTAAATATTTTCATAAATATTATTTATTGTTTTAAGACAAAAAATACACAAAAATAATACTTAAAAAACTTTATTTTCTTAAGTTAGAAATTAGGGTTAACCACTTTTCAAGAAATAATTTCCTTTTTTAATATTATTAGGTTTAATTTAAAACTCTTCTTTATATGAAAAACAAAACAAAAATCTTTTTTCTTGCATACATACCATTGCATATTTATATTGTATATTATTTATTCAAATATTCGTACAAATTCGATTTGGTTGTAATAGCTTAATTAGATTTACATTATTGCAAATTCTCATTCATAATTTGTATACCCCCTCCCATAAAATGTTGTAATAGCATAGTAATCTTTAAATTACGCAAATTACCGCTTTTATATACCATGCTACTAATTAGAGTTTGAATGACAAGATAAAAAGAAATCAAATAGAAAACGCTAATCCAAGTTAAAATCAAGCATGAAAACAACACACTTTCACACAATCATCCTTAGGGTTACTCCACTTGGTTGCCTTACAAAAAAATGGCCATGTTACGCATGCTAAGTATCTTGGCAAAAACAAACAAGTATAAGATCATAGTCCCTCGATGACGCTATTTAAAGTTACCTTATAAAATGATCTTAGTCCCACAAAAAATGCTAAGATACTTTGCAATATTTCTAATCATGGTTATACGATGACCCACGCCCATCCCGTTTACATCCAAAGATAGGGTTGCTTACCAAATCAATGGTAAGACAACAATATCAAAATAAAATAAAATGAACAAGAAAGAAATTTGAGTAGGTAGATTACTTCTAAGTTACTTTCTCCTTTTCAAAGCAACTATCTTGCTATTTTTCCAAAACAAACACACACATTTCCAAACATCTTACAAAGATTGAAAAACATTTTCAAAAAGACAAACATCTTTGTATACATTCTTACGAACGAGAATCATTACAAAGATTGCCTAAACTATGGCCTCTTTTACAAAATACTTTCAAAACCTCACAAAGCACAATTTCAAAACAAAAAAAAGCAAGTGATCTAGCAAGTTACTAAGAGCCCATGGAAAACCATGGATGAAAAAGGTGCTAAAACCTTCCCTTTTCATAATCTACTCCCTGAACTCAAGAAACAATCTCAAAGGTCTTTCGTGTGCTTTTTCACCTTTCCTTTCTGGATAAAAGAAAAGTCGGTGGCGACTCTTGCTAACCGCAACATTTGCGATAAAACGCAAAACCCTCAAGTCAGTTCTCCCACCGTATCACACACATCCTTGTATATTTATTCATTTGGTACATTATTTATTTCAATTCTTATACAAATTCAATATGGTTGTAATAGATAATTAGAATTTATTTTCTTGCAATCTCCATTTATAATTTGTACCCCTCTCCCACAAGTATTGAATAGCGTAGTTATTTTAAATTCCGCAATTTATCGCTTTATATACAAATGCTAGTGATTAGGGTTTGTATGGAAAGACTAAAACCAATCAATTAGAAAACCCTAATCAAAGACAAGACCAAGCATGAAAACAATACACTTGCACCCAAGCACCCCTAGGGTAAATCCACTTGGTTGCCTTACTAAATAGCCATATTACGCATGTGAGGTATTTTAGAAAAAACAAGCAAAATACAAGATCATAGTCCCTCAATGACGTTATCCATGTTGCCTTTCAAATGATCTTAGTCCCTAAAAGAGAATGCTAAGATACCTTGGAACATTGCTAATCATGGTTATACGATGACCCTCGCTCGTCCCGTTTACATCCAAAGATAGGGTTACTTACCAAATCAATAGTGAGATAACAATGTCAAAGGAAAGAGGAAATGAACATGAAAAACTTTTGAGTAGGTAGAATGTTCCTATTTACTTGCTCAATTTCAAAAACAAAACATCCTTGCTATTTTCAAAACAAACACAAACAGTTTCAAAACATCTTTCAAACTTGAAAACATTTTCAAAAGATCAACACCTTTATATACATTCTTACGAACGAGAATCATTACAAAATTGTGCATAAACAATGGCCTCTTTACAAAATACTTTCAAAAACCACACAAAAGCACAATTTTAAACAAAAGCAAGTGATCTATCAAGTAACTAAGAGCCCATGGAAAACTATGGATGAAAAGGGTGTTAATACCTTCCCTTTTCATAATCTACCCCCCAAACTCAAGAAATAATCTCAAAGGTATTTCCTGTGATTTTTCACCTTTCCTTTTGGATACAAGAAAAGTCGGTGGCGAATCTTGCTAATCGCAACATTTGCGATACAATGCAAAACACCCAAGTCAGTTCTCCCACCATATCACAGAACTGGCGACTCTGTTGGGGAAAATTCTAAAAGTGGGGTTACCTTAGGGTTAGATCAAATTTACTTGCTTCCATTGTTTGACTTATTTGCTTTACATTTTGGTTCTTTGTTTGGATTTGAATCCTCTACCCGGATTTGGGTTACCTTTTTGGTAAGTAGCAATACATTGTGGAAACTGTGCGGGGTATACCAACATGGTCTAAGCAATAGCTATGTTAGTGCGATATATTTGTGGGTACCGGTAGCCCTTGAGTTAATCAAGGAGAATACGGGGCCGTTGAGTGATGTCATGAAGCACTAATGAACTTTTAGAACCTTTACTTGACCAACTTGGACTTTAGGACGTAGTGAGATGACCGACCTTGGTACAGTCCGAAGTTGGTAGATACTCGATACTACACTCATTAAGGTTTGGTTTTTTTTGGATATTTCAGTCATCATTAAAGAGGCTTGGCTGAGACAATGACCAAAGAAACAAACCGGGGATATTGAGTTCCTTAGAACCTGGTTACTATTACTATGACAGGTTTGATCCAACTAAACTTCAAGAGGGTACTTACCTATGAGACTCCATGCAAGCCTAAACTTAAGGACTTGTTTTCTTTGTTTGTGTATATTTACTTGTACATAACATCATGAACATCATAACATCATACTCATTCACTAACCATTTCAAGGATCTTGGGATTTATCTTTGTTCTGTTTTGTAGGACATGAATTTTATTTGCAGGAAAACTATTCAAGTCAATCTTGTCAGGATCCCTCCTCAACATAAGGAACTAACATCAAGGATTCCTGAAAACTCTCCATTTAACGAAAGACATGGTAGCCTACTAAACTTGGTCACCTCCAACACTGATGAAGACATGATGAAGGTTCTCTTTCAGTTTTTTATCCTTTACACCATTGCTTCACATTTCCCGATTATCAACTTGTGCCAACTTTGGAAGAATTCTCCCAACTCTTGAGGATTCCCATTCTCAATCAACTACCTTTCAACGGTACGGAAAGAGATCCAAAGCCGGAAGATATTACTCAAGCTCTACACTTGAAATCATCTGATGTCACGACCAATTGGGAAACAAGGAGTAGTGTCAAGGGTTTCCTAGAAAAGTTCTTGTTTGAGAAAGCCCAAAACTATTGGAACTCTTTGGATTTGCAAGCTTTTGAAGAAATTATGGCTCTCCTCATCTATGGGATGGTTTTGTTTCCAAATCCTGACCAACTCATAGATATGAACACGGTCAAGATCTTCATATCTCGTAACCCGGTGCGTACTTTGTGATCGTGGGATTCGTACTTATGTATCCAATGATTCGGACTGCAAGTGCACAGTCTTATCGAGTAGTTTTAAAAGATATCGAACCACAGAGACTGATGAATCAATCTACCGTCTTCTATTGTTACTTTGCAAATCTAAAGCTAATGAATATTTGATTTGGGTTGTTGGGAAAACTAAATACTAAATTAAATTGGATTTTAATAATCAATGAGCTTAATTACCAGTATGCAACAGTCGTACCTCGGGAACTAGCGACCTGTCGGGCGTCTTTATATTTTCAAAACAGCTTTCAGTAAAACCTATCTAGTTTAAAAACCCTCGTCTCACACTGTCGTTTTGTTGATCTAGGCCATGCAGTTAAGTCCTAACGTACGCTTCCGCCATCCCGCAGGAGTTAAAAACACTTTTTGGAAACTAAACAAAATCTTAATTAACTTTAAAATGCTTCCGCTGTATTTTAAGCCAATGCCTAATTACTATTGTCCAGTTAAAAGATCTCAAACTTCCGCTTTGTTGACCCTAACCTCTATCTAGTTTTTACTTCCGTAACAAAACAATTTAATGATTTGAAAAATAGTAACTTAGGCCAGAAAAGAAAGTTTCGTAGTAAAAATAATCCTGACTAAGTTACTCGTTCCCTCAGTTGATTGACTTTACATACCGGTATAGGATTTCTAGCCCGACATAATATTAAACCAAATCGCAGAATAATTTAAAGGACAAACACAAATAAACATAATTATATCAATTAATAAGCAATAAGAATTTGTAAACATAAACCTGGCAATAACTCTGAAGACAGAAGCACTGTTGCACAAATTGTAGGTTTTGCTTCGATCAGAGGATATATTTAACCATACAGAAGAAAATAAAACTGAAAACAATAATGCTGGAAAGGAATATAGAAATAACTGGGAAATAAAATAATGCTGAAAAGAATGCTGCTGAAAAGAATGTTCGCTCAATAAAATCTCTAAACTTTCTTGCCCAAAAAGAAGAACCCTTTCTACTGTGGTCTAAGGCTCTATTTATAGGGCTTGCTTGATCAGTTGCTCTCGAAAATGTAGGAACAATTTACTTCCTTCTTTGAGAAATAATAGGGCCATTCATTTGTCACGTTCGTTGGTCCTTTGACTGAGTGGGTGAGAAAATGTAAAAAGTCGTTGGATTAACCTTGAACGCGTTTCTGTCCGTTGGATGAGAAGAAAGTGGAGTAATGGCTTGTGACGTTCGTCACATTCAAGTGACGATAGTCACTTGGTCTTCATGGCGCGTGACGTTCGTCACGTCTCCTTGACGGTCGTCAAGGCCTTCCTAATTGTAGGCCACGTGCTCACATGTGTAATGGGCTTTTGGGCTCCTTTCTTCTCCTTAGGCCTTTTTGCTAGTTTTTGCACCCTTTTTTCTTCATTTCTTCAAAAGTGTTCGACTTAATGCATATCTAAAAAAAATAGAAAAATACCTGCATAACACTTATAAAATAATTTAATTTAAACTAAAGTATGAGAAATATTTGGTGTATATCATGCCAGAAATATCACATATTTGTGTGTCATCAAACTCCCCCATACTTAAACTTTGCTTGTCCTCAAGCAAATGCTAAGTACGATGTTTTTCTAAACATGGTTATGACTCGGATCAACTAATATATAGCTGCGTTGTGTTTTTGTCAGAAAATCGGTGGTTTGATTCGTGCTCCATTACTACGTCGACGACGCTAGACAGTCCCATTTTACGTAATCTAGTTACAGGTCCTATCATAGCCTACATCGAGTATTTTTCTTGTTTTGCCCTTTTCATTCTAGTGCAATCACATTAAGCCCTTTATCTTCACACGCACATAGCAGAACAGTCGGTTAGTGGTTATGATCCTTTTAAACTTTTAGAGGTTTCTGGCACAGTAATGTGGCAACCTTTAATTCAATGGTTGGATGCGAGGGATCAGACCGTAATCTGCCCTACCGAGTTCAGTACTAGATGCTCCTGAACCATCCATCAAATGAATTTTCATGTTAGTTTGTAAGGTTTACATCCTTTGGATTAGGCGATCGGGTGAGGATCGTCCAATTTAATTGGTGTGTTTCCTTGCAACATTTTGGTGAAATATTATATCATCCACTTATATTCATCGACTTCCTACGTAGTTTGTGTTTAAGACGGTGCTGACTGCTAATATAAACTACTCAAGGTTACTATAAAGACTAAACTCAAGGTGTTGGAAACAATAGGTACTTGAACTGATCTATCATACTCTGGGGTTATAGAGTGTCTAAACGGTAGAAATTTCGCCCTAATTCCTGATGATTAAAGATTTTGCAGTCTATTTACTTTGTCGAGTGAGAAAAAAATTTTATGGGCTCAAAAAGAAAGGGGAGTCTAAAAGAACAACACAAATTTCTTCAATAGATAACTTGAAATTTTTTATTTATTGAATTAGAGATAACGGAAGGGAAATTTCAAAGAAAATAAAAATTACTTAGGAAAAGGGAAATACTTACTCCCCCATACTTGAATCATACATTTGCCTCAATGTATTGATATAAGCGGGAAAGGGGAAATGGAAACTGGATAATCATTCTTCCTCCTCTTGTCTTTGGTATCGGCCACGTGTCCTCGCTCTTCGACGTGCTTGCCCGCCATGTCTGGAAGATTCGCCGCCATCTCTCTGGGATATGATATTATGCAAGTCGTCAACACGGAGTGTTAAGGCTCGCATATCTTCCGTTATTCCTGTGGTGAATTCCAGCATACTTTGATCGTGCCTGCGAGCGTAGTCGTTTTGGTCTCTCTGCATTTGTTGCATGAGAGTCATCATCTCGATTTGGCGCGTCTCGAGGCTCTGGTGGCGTTGAGTGGACAACTGGTTTTGCTGCATTATTGAGGCATATATTGTCTCTAATTCTTTGTCGATTTCGTCAGCGGCAGCGTTGTTGGCCTGACCTTGATTTCGTTGCATATTTTCTCCGGGTTCTGGGGCGTTCAGGTTGTAAAGCCAGTTATCCGGATTACCCAAGTAAGTACGATTATGATTTGGCATGATCACACTATGAACTCTTGCATTCTTAACCATTAGATAGTACCCTCCAGCTTCTCGTACTTTGATCAGGCGGCCAGCTCTACAGTTATCAATGTCTATATAAACTGTTGGCAGCGGAGGTAGGCGTTGGATCCTTTCCCCCCAGTTCAGGTGAACTGCGATGGTGGTGATGATGCCTCCGATGCAAAAAGGTGTGGTCCCGTCTCTTGCAACGAGGTTTTGAATGTGGGCCATCATTAAAGTAACGAGGTTTTGTGAAAAGGTACAGTGAAGAGCATACAATTCTTTAGTGTTTACCTTGTTGTTGTTTGCCCTTCCGAATATTGTGTTTGCCATAACATGGTGTAAGAAGCGGATGTTTGGGTTGTGGATGTGAGAGGCGTACCATGCTTCGGGTGTGACATTTGGTTCGCCGGTTATTCTCGCCCATAGTGCGTATGTGTGATACAGTGGGAGAACTGACTGTGAGTTTTACGTTCGTATTCGCACTTGTGCGGTTGAGCAAGAGTCGCCACCGACTTTTTATTTTATCCTAAAGGAAAGGTTAAAAAAGCACAACAAAAACCTTTTGAGATATTTCGTGGGTTCGGGGGGTAGATTATGAAAAGGGAAGGTATTAGCACCCTTTTCATCCATGGTTATCCATGGGCTCTTAGTTACTTGGTTTTTTAGATCACTTGCCTTGATTTTTGATTGCTTGAAAATGGTGTATGTGTGAGTGTTTTTGAAAATGTTTTGGAAGAAGATGCCTTGTCTTAGGCTAACCTTGTAACAATTCTTTACTCGAATATTTTACAAAGGCGTGTATCTTTTCGAAAAGATGTTTCAAAATGTTTTGAGAGTTTGTTTTGAAAGTGCTTGTGGAATGTGGTTTTTGAAAAGAAGGTAAGTGTTTTTGCAAGATGATCTCAAGTAACTAAGAGTTTTGTCTACCCTATTATACTCAAAGGTTTTCTCTATGTTTTCCACCCTTTTTAACAATTTTGTTCCACCATTGAATTTGGTGGACAATCTTGCGTTTAGGAAGTTGGTTCGGGACGGGCGCGGGTCATCGGATGGACCATGAATGCAATGGTGCCAAGTGTCTTTGGCAATTTGTTTTGAAGGGACTATGATCATTCCATTTTAGGCAACATTTGAAAGCGTCATCGAGGGACTTATGATCATTTGATTTTGTTTTGCCAAAGAAACTCGACGTGCAAGCATGGCCCATTTTGGAAGGCAACATGTGGGATTACCCTAGAGGGTGCAAGTGTGATTGTGTATTGATTTCATGTATTTGTCTTGTATTAGGTTATCTAGCGTTTGATTTTATGTACATGCAAACCCTAGGTCTAACCATGGTATAATTGAAAGCGGTAAATTGCGAGAATGTAAAGTCTACGCTATTACAAAATAAGTATCCGGGAGTGGGGGTACAATATTCACAAATGGGGATGAGACTTATAGTATCCAATAAGTTACAACCAAATCGAATTTGCGATCAAATGTTAAATAACGTATATCAATGTATAAGATAAACAAATGTGCATAGGAACAATGTAAATGTATTTGTATTGTGTAAGTGTAAGATGTGAAATGTATTGTAAGTGTAATTATTTACAGGTTAGAGATGTGGAATTAACTGTGTATTAAGTATTGTTAAGTATTTGTTTTGACCTAAAGAAAAAATTAATGTCTATTTAATTTAATTAATAATCTCGTATTTTCTTAATATGTACAAAAAGAAGTGTTTTAATCAAATGCTTTTAATTCTAATTAAATTATGTATAAAAATGTATCTTTGTTTATTATATACAAAAATTTCTTAATAAAGGAAAATGTATTTATTTTAAAAAAGAATTTATGTACAAAGTATGTTTTAAATAAAAATCAAGGATTAAATTAGAAAAAATGTATTTTTCATTTGTTTGTACAAAAGATATCTTAATTAAAAGAAAAAAAGGTATTTTCAATTTTTATTACATGGTATAATAAAAAAAATGGTTCTTTATTTGTATGTACAAAAATAATTTAATTAAATGTATTAAAGTTATGTATATAAGAAATGTGTTTTTAAGTATTTTAGCATTAATGTATTATTGTAACAAATATATTAAGTTAGAAAAAATATATGGTGTTTAAAAATATTAAATGTTTTAAATTAATAAAATAAAAAAAAAGAGTAGGTTAATTAATTAACAGAAAAAAGAATTTGTTTTATATATAAAAGGGTTAAGGCTTTTTAAAATGGGCCTTGGGTATTCAGAACGGGCAAGGCCCATGTTTGGGCTCAAGAACGTTTTAGGGTTTATTGTTTTGGTATTCAGTTGGTCATACGCTTAGGTTTTGTGTAGCGGCGGCGTTCGTTTGCTTTCCTTCATCCTCTTCGTCCTTTGGCCATGGCTACTGAACAACGTCTCCTTGCCTGAGCCACCACGCTACCATCATCTCCTCTTCCTCTTCAGTCCAACGAGGCTGTAAGGTGATATCTCTTTTCAACACATTTTAGGTTTTTTTGAATGTTAAGTCTTGCATGTTTAATTTGTATTCCGATTTCGATTAAGTTTCGTTGTTGATTCTGACCATTTGTGTCCTTTTTGTTCGAGGTGTGAAGAGAAGGAAAAAAAAGAGTTACCTTCGTTGGAGGAGATGGTTAGGAGGCGTTTTGGAGGGCTCAACGGCGGAGAGGACGTGATTGTGAAGCTAGCTTATTGGTACCCTTTATCTTGTTACCATTTTTTAAGGTTTCATGATAAACTGAACTGAAAACCCTTTTTTGAATTCGCCTCTTTCTTCTTCTTCTTTGCCTTTGAACTGCCTTGAATTCTTCTGTGGTTGCCTCTTGATTGCCTTTGAACGTATTTTGTTTGTGTGCCTTTGAGTATTTGTTACTTGCCCAATGATGGTTTTTTTACTGAGGGCTCGAGGGTTTTGACACTGAGTTGCCTCTTTTTGATGATGGTTGATACCTTTGCCTTTTGAATATGCTTTCTCTTCTCTTTCTGGCCTTGCTATTGCTTTCTTAATGTTGGCTTAGGATGGTTCTTGAAACACCCTATGATGATGTAAATCTGAGGGTTTGTGGGTTTGGTTGCCTTGAATATCAGGCTTTAGCTTGTTTGTGAGGTTTCAACAGGTTTATGCTTAGGCCTGGTTTAGAGCTTAAACAGGTTAATGGCCTTCTTGGATTTTCTCTTCATCTTGGACAGTTTGTTGGTATATTTTTTTTGATGATAGACAGGGCAGGGTTTATGCAGTGTGATGGTTGTGCAGGTTTATACTGGCTTAAGGCATCTGATAGTTTTTGTGTTTATCAGTTCTGGCTTTGGGTTTTTAGGCCATTTGCAGGTTTATGCTTAGGCATGACTGGTTTTATGCTTACTTCAGGCAGGTATGATGCTGAGGCTTGACAGGTTTTATGTTGGGCTTGTTTCGAGGCTTCAGGCAGGATGATGCTGAGGTTTGACAGGTTTTATGTTAGGCTTATTTCAAGGTTTCAGGCAGGATGATGCTGAGGCTTCAACTGGTTATTTTTTGTGTTTTAGTTATTGACAGGTTGTGTTTGTGACTTGCTTGCTTCAGGCAGGTTTTGTAGTTCAGGTTTTGAAAATGGTAAGGCCTTCTTTGATATTTTCTTTTTCTGTTGGAGTTTGATGGTTAAAACTGGTAGGCTGTTTTTTGAGGTCTTTGCTCTCTACTGTGTTTTTGTTCTTTTGTACATCTATCTTCCTGCCTAAAAGCCTAAAAACCTGCTTACTTTCCTCTTCTTTTTCTCTCTCTTTAGTACAAAAAAAACATTAAAAAATTGTTTATATTTGTACTTCTCTGAAAAAGTAGACAGCTGGGAAATGATGAACTTGATTTTGTTTGCTTGCAATACAATGTTTCCTCTGCATTCTTCTCTCTTTTGACAGCTTTTGTGCTTGCTTGATATCTTGCCATATCCTCTTATTTGACAGCTTTTGACAGAAAGTTTGAATTTGGACTTGGTTGGCAATTCAGTTTGGACCTTTAGTTGGGTTTGAATTTGTGCAGTACCATTTGAGATTTGAACTTATGCAATTTTGACAATTTTGAATTGTGCATTTTTTAAACTTGTGCATTCAAATAATTTGCAAACATTTTCACTCTTCTTTGTGAACCGGGAGAAATCCCATGATTTGCAAAGAGGACTAACTGATCCCAGTTGTTGCTTTTAATGATGAGTCTAATTTAAACTGTCTGTCTCTTTAATTCAATTTAACTGTTATTTGACTTTTCTCTTTTCTTTTGCAGATGAAAAATGGAGCACCAGAGCGAGGGATAGCGGATGAAGATTTGAAGATTAGAAAAATAATTAGGATAGTTTTTATTTAGCTTTAAATAAATGTAACATTATTTTTGTCAACATTTTGTAAACAAAAACAATTATACAAATGACTCAAAGATAAATAAAAAGTCCTTTTATTTAATTAATTCTTCTCTTCTTCAATTGTTTATTTATTATTTATAGTTATTTAAATTAAAATAAATTGAAAATAAATTCCAACTTATTTAATCTTTAGAATAATAAATAATTAACTAAACAATATTTCAGTATTGATCAATTAATAAACTTGACGCTTCCAATGTTCAAAGCAAAATAACAGTTAATCACAACAATTGATCAGACGCATTCCCCCTTTTCACTGATTTTCAACAAACACTGTAAATCCAAACTGCGTATATCTTTTGACTGGCTCAAACAAACCAATGTGAATTCAACCCAAATGCAGTCTTTTTACTGATTAAGTCGAACTCAATCCAAATCTAGGAATAACTTGCAGATGAATAATCTTTCTGAGAATGTGCCCAAAAAACCCTAATTCCTGATTAAATTCCAAAGAGCGTTCGCCTGATCAAAATTGAGCCAAAATCAACCAAAACCCTAAGCCAACTGTGTGAAACAATCCAGAGCCCTGAAAAATCAATAAAACCCTAATTTTTGTTTGATTGACGAGAAAAGTCCGTTTGTCCGATTCTTGAGCCAATCTGAAAAATCAGGAAACGCCTGAAGCTGTGATTTCTTGTGGAAAAATGCGAGGGCAAATTTTGGGGTACAACAGTTGCCCCTGTTCAATCTTCTTGAACCTGAAGAGTTAGATTGGCAAGTTTGCCTTTCGCGACTTAAAGGTAAAAGAAGATTGGACACTAAAGTGCCCAGAAAATTTGCACTCGTCGATGTGATGGTAGAGGTGAATGGGCTTAAAGATGCCATTTGGTGATGGGCTTAAAGATGCCATCTGGTGCAATAGAATCTCGTCGGGGGATGGGCTTAGAGATGCCATCTGATAATGGGCTTAAAGATGCCATTTGGTGACTGCTAGTAGGAGGATGGGCTTATAGATGCCATCTGGAAATGTTGAACTGTATGTCAATGGTGACTGGACGAATATCAGAAAGGCATCCACGTTTTGGAACATCTCTGAATTGGGGGTCCGAATGAGCAATAGATTGACATCCATGTCTGGAGAATCTGTAAACTATTTGAGATTGAATAAGCAATAGAGCAGCATCCGTTGTTGGGAAGCGTCCGTAAACTGTTTTCAAAAGTTGGCATCTGAACAAGTTGGTAGATTGACATCCGTTGTTGGGAAGAATCTGTAAATTGTTTTCAGAAGTCTTGAAGAGGAACCGGTGTGGGGTTTCCTGATGATGCGTCTGAATGGATCCGGAATAAGTATCAGAATGTCGCCGTGTCCGGGTCACATCTGAACTATTTCTGGATGAATCTCGGGAGGTGATCTTTGTCTGTCGACTGATCTTACCTGAAAAAGTAAAGGGTTAGTTATATGCAATGTCACGATGCATGATGCAATGTATGTGACATCAATGTTTATGACATGAATGTGATGAATGCGCATGTAAGCTGATGAGCTATCTTGCTAAGGATAAATGAATCTTGGACGGCTGAAGATGAAAGAATCTTGACTGCTGCCGGGAAAATAAATCCTTGGCTGTTGCTGGGGAAGAGAATTCCTGATGACCTCTACTGGGGAATTCCAAACTAGTAGACTCATGCCGGGGAGGTAAGATTGAGGATCTTCAGCTCGGTGGGAAGTAACTCTGGCGACTTCACTGGGGAACTCAAGATTTGCCATCCCAAAACTTTGTGGGGGAGAAGGTTTGGAATCTGAACAAGAGATAGATTGATATCCGTTACTGGAGAACCCGTAAACTGTTTTCAGAATGTTGAGAAGTGTTTGAACAAGCGATAGGTTAACATCCGTTACTGGAGAACCCGTGAACTGTTTTCAGAAATCTTGGAGTTTGAATAAGCAATAGAGCAGCATCCGTTGTTGGGAAGCATCCGTAAACTGTTTTCGAAGGTTGCATCTGAACAAGCTGATAGATTAACATCCGTTGTTGGGAAGAATCCATAAACTGTTTTCAGAAGTCTTGAGAAGAATCTGAACAAGTGATAGGTTAACATCCGTTACTTGGAGAACCCGTGAACTATTTTCAGAAATCTTGAGATTGAATCAGCAATAGAGCAGCATCCGTTGTTGGGAAGCGTCCGTAAACTGTTTTCGAAGGTTGCATCTGAACAAGCTGATAGATTAACATCCGTTGTTGGGAAGAATCCATAAACTGTTTTCAGAAGTCTTGAGAAGAATCTGAACAAGTGATAGGTTAACATCCGTTACTTGGAGAACCTGTGAACTATTTTCAGAAATCTTGAGATTGAATAAGCAATAGAGCAGCGTCCGTTGTTGGGAAGCGTCCGTAAACTGTTTTCGAAGGTTGCATCTGAACAAGCTGATAGATTAACATCCGTTGTTGGGAAGAATCCGTAAACTGTTTTCAGAAGTCTTGAGAAGAATCTGAACAAGTGATAGGTTAACATCCGTTACTTGGAGAACCCGTGAACTATTTTCAGAAATCTTGAGATTGAATAAGCAATAGAGCAACGTCCGTTGTTGGGAAGCGTCCGTAAACTGTTTTCAATGGTTGCATCTGAACAAGCTGATAGATTAACATCCGTTGTTGGGAAGAATCCATAAACTGTTTTCAGAAGTCTTGAAGAGGAACCGGTGTAGGGCTTCCTGATGATGAGCTCGTGTAAAACTGCATCGGTTTTTTTTGAACACTTTTGACATTCGAATGCCCCAAGTGGTCATGTAGATAATTTCTTGGCTTGTTACAGGGGTTGGTCTACAATCGGTCGTCCACAGACGTTTTCCTGGCTTGTTACAGGTGTTGATCTGGAATTCTTCAGACGTGCCCTGGCTGGATACAGGAATCGAGTCTGGAAATAGTCGTCAACAGATATGCCCTGGCTGGATACAGGAATTGAATCTTCAAACTCTTCAGACGTGCCCTGGCTAGATACAGGAATCGAGTCTGGAAATGTGATAGTTGATTTGTTGAACACTTTTGACATTCGAATGCCCCAAGTGGTGATGAAGGAGACTTGAATCAGATTACTCTACATATTGAGAGATTTCTTGAAATCTTGACCGGACTGCCCCAGGTTAACTGAACTTTGAAAGATCTGTTGGACCTTGACTGGACTGCCCCAGGTTAATTGGACGGTGACATGTCATGCCCCTTGCGGATAGGAGATTTGTAAAGGAAGTGTCGTCCCTTTGAAGTGATTTTGCTCACTGAGAGAGTTTTCGTTCTTCCGAACATTCGTTGTATGAATTTCTTCGCTGTCAAACAAAAAGCCAAATGCAGACAGTGATATTCAAATAATGCAACGTTTATGTTTGTCTCGAAGTTTTGAAAAAATGCGTTTTTTAGCAGAAAACTTTTTATAAGACAAATCAACACAAGATTTAGAGTAAAGCCTTATAGGAGTCAGGATACCTTTTGTAACAGTATGCTTTCGAACTAACCCATGCTTCAATTAGGACTTTTGAAGGGTTGTAACGTGGCCTGGTTCACGGTTTAAGAAACAAAGGATAAAGGCTCAAAGTATATTTGTACCCACTCGCTCTTCGTGATGTCCTTCAATCTAAGCTCAGTTAATTGTGCGTCACACTCTGTTTTGAGTTTTGAACGACTTTTGGGCGATGGTTCACCAGTTGAATTTGGGGAGACAGTCATCATCTCCTTTTTCTTTTTCAACATCTTTCATGTTGTTGAGGGCTTTGTAATGACCTCACTATTTTGATTTTGATTTGTTATCCCTAACTTTTGCCTGACTGTTACCGTTTTCCGGGATTACAGTCAGCGGGATGCCCCAGCTTTCTTAAGCCTCCTTTACAGGTTTTGGCTTGGTGGGCTTTTCTCTTTTGAGAGATTGACTGTCTATGTGATAGGTAACCACCCTTGTCTTTTGATTCTAAAGGAATGCTTTCTTCTTCTTTTTTTTGACATCGTTCGTTGTATTACGGACTGAGAGTTTGCGACTTCAATGCGCATTTTCTTTTGAATTAACTGAGATACTACCCTGCCCCAGGTTTATATCAAAGGTTTTGTTTGTTCAGAACAGAAAACTCCTACTTCTTTGGCTCGAAGGGGTTGACTAGGGATTAACTTCCTTATAACTCCAGTGTTTGGGATTTGAAAGAAATGCCTGTACATCATCAGCAAGGTCTGTTCAGAAGCATACTGTATAAGATCATGGTATTGTTTCGTCATCCTCCATCTAAAGGCTTTACAGCTTTTTATCAAGAGTCAAATATCATAAAAAAAATCATAAGAGTAGTGAAACGAATGGACAAACATATGCAATACATTAATGAAAACAGAGTTTAACATCAACAGATAATTGTTTGACAGCAAAAGGAATTACAACTTTGAAAATTCAAAAGGAAGCAAAAGTTTTTCAGCTTGAGCTTCGTCACTTCAGGTGGAGAACCCTTTAACGAAAGATTTTCATCTCGCCGTCTGGCATGAATTCCAGCACCCCAATGTCGATCAGATCTTGAATCTTGTTCTTCAAGGCCCAACAGTCATTGGTGTCGTGTCCCAGGCTGTAGGAATGGTAAACACAAAATGCATCGGGATGATAGTGAGGAGAGGAGATATTGGGCTTCTGAGGAGGGTCCTTCAAGGTAAGCAAGTTGACCTCCATCAAGCGCTTCAGTATGAAGAATGATGGTATTTCAGTCTCCGTGAATTGTCTTCCCGACGTTTCTTGCTTACGCCGATTACCCCGTTGACGCTGGCGAGGTTGTTGATGGGCTTGTGACCCTGAAGCAAGCAAAGGAGCTTTCCCCTTGTCTTCTTGAGTGGATGGAGGCTGAGCGGTGACTTGCTCTTCAACCTCAGATGTTTGCCCCGGTTGGTTGTTCGAAAGCAGTTGGCGGACAAGAACTCTGAGTTCTTCTTGTCTTTGAGATAGGTCTTGGATGAGAGCCATCTGGCCCACCAACTGTCCCATCACTTGGGTCCTCAATGTTGTCAGATCAAACTGCAGATCCGCAAACTGATCACTCCTGACATTGTTGGAATTCTCCAAGCCCTTTGTGAGGAGAGCTTTCATCTCTTCTTGCCCCAGAGACAAGTTCAGGAACATCTCCTGCAGCTGAGCAGTCTGGTCTTGAATGTCTTTGACAGACCTTTCTAGGGCCATCTCTTGCTGAAATAAACAGCAGGAGAGTAAGGAAACCTGAAAAAGGAAAGATTGTCAAAATGCAATGCATGATATGTGGATGCATGCTTTCAAGGATCTTGTGGGGTAAACACAAGAAAATGTTAGAGGTTGAACTCTGCTCTTGGATTGGAGATCTCTGCACCGGTGGACGTCTTTCCACGAGAATCAAGCTCACCATGTCGAGTGGGTCATAGCCACTGATTCAAGTTGTTGTACTCGATCTTTGTTTGGAGAACTTTGTATCGGTGGATATCCTTCCACGAGAATCAAGCTCACCATGTCGAGGGGGTCATAGCCACTGATTCAAGTTGTTGCACTTGATCTTTATTTGGAGAACTTTGTATCGGTGGATGTCTTTCCACGAGAATGAAGCTCACCATGTCGAGTGGGTCATAGCCACTGATTCAAGTTGTTGCACTTGAACTTTGACTGGGGAACCTTGTTTAGAGGAGAAAACCTCTTGCCCCTTGGTAGACGTCTGGTTCAACGTAACCCTGCATCAAAAGAACCCTCGAGATCCTTGAAACGGTTATTGAAAAAGCTATGGTATGATGTCATGATGTTATGTACATGTATGCAAAAAGCAAGTGAGTGTATATACCGACAACCATATTCACACAAAGCAAACAAGTCCTTAGGTTTAGGCTTGCATGAGGTTTAGGTAAGTACCCTCTTGAAGTTAGTTGGCTCATCCTGTCCTAAAATAGAAACCGGGTTCTAAGGAGCTCAATATCATTGGATTGTTTTCTGTGTTCATTGTTTCGGTTTAGCCACTTACTGGCGACCAAAATATTCCAAGAAAACAACCCTCAAATGAGTGTAGTATCGATTATCTACCAACTTCGGACTGCACCAAAGTCGGTCATCTCACTACCCCTAAAAAGGCTAAGATGGTCAATTAAGGTTCTAAGAGTTCGTTAGTGCTTCATGACATCACACAGCGGCCCCGTACTCTCCTTGACTACTCAAGGGTTATCGGTACTCACAAATATGTCACACTAACATAGCTTACTGCTTCAACCATGTCGGTATACCCCGCACAGTTCCCTCGCAGTTTTTGCTATTTACCTAAAAAGGTGCCCCAAATCCGGGTGTAGGATTTACAACAAACCCACACAAGAACCCAAAAGATAGAGCAATCAAGTCAATCAAAGCAAGGAAGTAAAGGTGATCTAAACCCTAAGGTAACCCCACTTTTAAAATGCTCCCCAGCAGAGTCGCCAGTTCTGTGATACGGTGGGAGAACTGACTGTGAGTTTTGCGTTCGTATTCGCACTTGTGCGGTTGAGCAAGAGTCGCCACCGACTTTTTATTTTATCCTAAAGGAAAGGTTAAAAAAGCACAGCAAAAACCTTTTGAGATATTTCGTGGGTTCGGGGGGTAGATTATGAAAAGGGAAGGTATTAGCACCCTTTTCATCCATGGTTATCCATGGGCTCTTAGTTACTTGGTTTTTTAGATCACTTGCCTTGATTTTTGATTGCTTGAAAATGGTGTATGTGTGAGTGTTTTTGAAAATGTTTTGGAAGAAGACGCCTTGTCTTAGGCTAACCTTGTAACAATTCTTTACTCGAATATTTTACAAAGGCGTGTATCTTTTCGAAAAGATGTTTCAAAATGTTTTGAGAGTTTGTTTTGAAAGTGCTTGTGGAATGTGGTTTTTGAAAAGAAGGCAAGTGTTTTTGCAAGATGATCTCAAGTAACTAAGAGTTTTGTCTACCCTATTATACTCAAAGGTTTTCTCTATGTTTTCCACCCTTTTTAACAATTTTGTTCCACCATTGAATTTGGTGGACAATCTTGCGTTTAGGAAGTTGGTTCGGGACGGGCACGGGTCATCGGATGGACCATGAATGCAATGGTGCCAAGTGTCTTTGGCAATTTGTTTTGAAGGGACTATGATCATTCCGTTTTAGGCAACATTTGAAAGCGTCATCGAGGGACTTATGATCATTTGATTTTGTTTTGCCAAAGAAACTCGACGTGCAAGCATGACCCATTTTGGAAGGCAACATGTGGGATTATCCTAGAGGGTGCAAGTGTGATTGTGTATTGATTTCATGTATTTGTCTTGTATTAGGTTATCTAGCGTTTGATTTTATGTACATGCAAACCCTAGGTCTAACCATGGTATAATTGAAAGCGGTAAATTGCGAGAATGTAAAGTCTACGCTATTACAAAATAAGTATCCGGGAGTGGGGGTACAATATTCACAAATGGGGATGAGACTTATAGTATCCAATAAGTTACAACCAAATCGAATTTGCGATCAAATGTTAAATAACGTATATCAATGTATAAGATAAACAAATGTGCATAGGAACAATGTAAATGTATTTGTATTGTGTAAGTGTGAGATGTGAAATGTATTGTAAGTGTAATTATTTACAGGTTAGAGATGTGGAATTAACTGTGTATTAAGTATTGTTAAGTATTTGTTTTGACCTAAAGAAAAAATTAAATGTCTATTTAATTTAATTAATAATCTCGTATTTTCTTAATATGTACAAAAAGAAGTGTTTTAATCAAATGCTTTAAATTCTAATTAAATTATGTATAAAAATGTATCTTTGTTTATTATATACAAAAATTTCTTAAGAAAGGAAAATGTATTTATTTTAAAAAAGAATTTATGTGCAAAGTATGTTTTAAATAAAAATCAAGGATTAAATTAGAAAAAATGTATTTTTCATTTGTTTGTACAAAAGATATCTTAATTAAAAGAAAAAAAGGTATTTTCAATTTTTATTACATGGTATAATAAAAAAAATGGTTCTTTATTTGTATGTACAAAAATAATTTAATTAAATGTATTAAAGTTATGTATATAAGAAATGTGTTTTCAAGTATTTTAGCATTAATGTATTATTGTAACAAATATATTAAGTTAGAAAAAATATATGGTGTTTAAAAATATTAAATGTTTTAAATTAATAAAAAAAAAAAGAGTAGGTTAATTAATTAACAGAAAAAAGAATTTGTTTTATATATAAAAGGGTTATGGCTTTTTAAAATGGGCCTTGGGTATTCAGAACGGGCAAGGCCCATGTTTGGGCTCAAGAACGTTTTAGGGTTTATTGTTTTGGTATTCAGTTGGTCATACGCTTAGGTTTTGTGTAGCGGCGGCGTTCGTTTGCTTTCCTTCATCCTCTTCGTCCTTTGGCCATGGCTACTGAACAACGTCTCCTTGCCTGAGCCACCACGCTACCATCATCTCCTCTTCCTCTTCGGTCCAACGAGGCTGTAAGGTGATATCTCTTTTTCAACGCATTTTAGGTTTTTTTGAATGTTAAGTCTTGCATGTTTAATTTGTATTCCGATTTCGATTAAGTTTCGTTGTTGATTCTGACCATTTGTGTCCTTTTTGTTCGAGGTGTGAAGAGAAGGAAAAAAAAGAGTTACCTTCGTTGGAGGAGATGGTTAGGAGGCGTTTTGGAGGGCTCAACGGCGGAGAGGACGTGATTGTGAAGCTAGCTTACTGGTACCCTTTATCTTGTTACCATTTTTTAAGGTTTCATGATGAACTGAACTGAAAACCCTTTTTTGAATTCGCCTCTTTCTTCTTCTTCTTTGCCTTTGAACTGCCTTGAATGCTTCTGTGGTTGCCCCTTGATTGCCTTTGAACGTATTTTGTTTGTGTGCCTTTGAGTATTTGTTACTTGCCCAATGATGGTTTTTTTACTGAGGGCTCGAGGGTTTTGACACTGAGTTGCCTCTTTTTGATGATGGTTGATACCTTTGCCTTTTGAATATGCTTTCTCTTCTCTTTCTGGCCTTGCTATTGCTTTCTTAATGTTGGCTTAGGATGGTTCTTGAAACACCCTATGATGATGTAAATCTGAGGGTTTGTGGGTTTGGTTGCCTTGGATATCAGGCTTTAGCTTGTTTGTGAGGTTTCAGCAGGTTTATGCTTAGGCCTGGTTTAGAGCTTCAACAGGTTAATGGCCTTCTTGGATTTTCTCTTCATCTTGGACAGTTTGTTGGTATATTTTTTTTGATGATAGATAGGGCAGGGTTTATGCAGTGTGATGGTTGTGCAGGTTTATACTGGCTTAAGGCATCTGATAGTTTTTGTGTTTATCAGTTCTGGCTTTGGGTTTTTAGGCCATTTGCAGGTTTATGCTTAGGCAGGACTGGTTTTATGCTTGCTTCAGGCAGGTATGATGTTGAGGCTTGACAGGTTTTATGTTGGGCTTGTTTCAAGGCTTCAGGCAGGATGATGCTGAGGTTTGACAGGTTTTATGTTAGGCTTGTTTCAAAGTTTCAGGCAGGATGATGCTGAGGCTTCAACTGGTTATTTTTTGTGTTTTAGTTATTGACAGGTTGTGTTTGTGACTTGCTTGCTTCAGGCAGGTTTTGTAGTTCAGGTTTTGAAAATGGTAAGGCCTTCTTTGATATTTTCTTTTTCTGTTGGAGTTTGATGGTTAAAACTGGTAGGCTGTTTTTTGAGGTCTTTGCTCTCTACTGTGTTTTTGTTCTTTTGTACATCTATCTTCCTGCCTAAAAGCCTAAAAACCTGCTTACTTTCCTCTTCTTTTTCTCTCTCTTTAGTACAAAAAAAACATTAAAAAATTGTTTATATTTGTACTTCTCTGAAAAAGTAGACAACTGGGAAATGATGAACTTGATTTTGTTTGCTTGCAATACAATGTTTCCTCTGCATTCTTCTCTCTTTTGACAGCTTTTGTGCTTGCTTGATATCTTGCCATATCCTCTTATTTGACAGCTTTTGACAGAAAGTTTGAATTTGGACTTGGTTGGCAATTCAGTTTGGACCTTTAGTTGGGTTTGAATTTGTGCAGTACCATTTGAGATTTGAACTTATGCAATTTTGACAATTTTGAATTGTGCATTTTTTAAACTTGTGCATTCAAATAATTTGCAAACATTTTCACTCTTCTTTGTGAACCGGGAGAAATCCCGTGATTTGCAAAGAGGACTAACTGATCCCAGTTGTTGCTTTTAATGATGAGTCTAATTTAAACTGTCTGTCTCTTTAATTCAATTTAACTGTTATTTGACTTTTCTCTTTTCTTTTGCAGATGAAAAATGGAGCACCAGAGCGAGGGATAGCGGATGAAGATTTGAAGATTAGAAAAATAATTAGGATAGTTTTTATTTAGCTTTAAATAAATGTAACATTATTTTTGTCAACATTTTGTAAACAAAAACAATTATACAAATGACTCAAAGATAAATAAAAAGTCCTTTTATTTAATTAATTCTTCTCTTCTTCAATTGTTTATTTATTATTTATAGTTATTTAAATTAAAATAAATTGAAAATAAATTCCAACTTATTTAATCTTTAGAATAATAAATAATTAACTAAACAATATTTCAGTATTGATCAATTAATAAACTTGACGCTTCCAATGTTCAAAGCAAAATAACAGTTAATCACAACAATTGATCAGACGCATTCCCCCTTTTCACTGATTTTCAACAAACACTGTAAATCCAAACTGCGTATATCTTTTGATTGGCTCAAACAAACCAATGTGAATTCAACCCAAATGCAGTCTTTTTACTGATTAAGTCGAACTCAATCCAAATCTAGGAATAACTTGCAGATGAATAATCTTTCTGAGAATGTGCCCAAAAAACCCTAATTCCTGATTAAATTCCAAAGAGCGTTCGCCTGATCAAAATTGAGCCAAAATCAACCAAAACCCTAAGCCAACTGTGTGAAACAATCCAGAGCCCTGAAAAATCAATAAAACCCTAATTTTTGTTTGACTGACGAGAAAAGTCCGTTTGTCCGATTCTTGAGCCAATCTGAAAAATCAGGAAACGCCTGAAGCTGTGATTTCTTGTGGAAAAATGCGAGGGCAAATTTTGGGGTACAACAGTATGCACTTCCATTCCAATCCAATTCTAGGGGAATGCAATATTGCACATTATTCCCTCGGGGAAAATGAAATATGTCGCTCAAAATTTCATGGTTGAGTGTGTACTCTCGGTTAAACATCTGAAATTGAGCGGCTCCCGTTAGGTGTGTATCTACATCGTCTCGAGTGTGATATGCGTAGGAACTCAAGAATTCCAATGTGAGAGCTTCGTAAGTTGGTGTGTTCATCGTGCTAATAAAGCTTAGGCCAGCTTTATTCAGCAAGCCTTCCATATGATGTTGCAAGCCTAATTCTTGCAAGCAATCGTTGTCGAAGAACCGTGTGGATGTTATCCCTCGATGGTGGAATTTTATGTACCTCTCTTTTTGAAGCTAACCAGCTTCTCCTTGTCGGAGCACGAGATGTCGCATGTCGGGTTCGGGTTGGTTGGCCATGATTTTTGAACTTGATAGAAAAAATGTATTTGTGGTAAAGAGATGGAAAGTGGGTGGTAGTGATGAAACTAAGGATGGAAGGGGGGGGGGTGTTTATATAAATGGTTTTTTTAAGTAAGAAATTTAATGGTGTTTATGGGATAATTTTTAAATTGAGAGGTTATGGAAGTTATGGGTGAGTGGAGTAAATGGGGTGGTGGGGTTTTAAAACAAATTTTCGTGCATCAATGCTGTCCAACGGTCACGGGAATGAAAAGTGTGGGGGACAATGCCTACCGCCCGTCACGTTCTCTCTGACGCTCGTCAGAGTCAAAGACAATCCCTGACGTTTGTCACATGCATCCTGACGTTCTTCAGGGTGAGGTGATGGATTGGTCTCTTTGACCTCTTTGACCGCGTGCTCCACTAATTTAATTCATTTATCTTAATCTTGAGAAGTATATTGAAAGGGATATAGTAGCTCATTGTATAGTTGGAAGAATGGTATGGTAAGCAAGTGAAAATAGTAACAGAAATAAGAAACACATGAAAATAATAATAGGAATTAGAAACAAATGAAAATAATAATAGAAATTGCACATTATAAAAATGAATACATAATGTGTATGAAAATAAATAAATAAATACTTTAAAATAAATAAAATGGATATGAAATGAATAGATGAATAAATAAACGAAATTTTAGGACCGAAAATAATAAATTATTCGAAAATAATAAAACCATAATGAGTTTTGAGAATAATAATAATAATGACAAACCCCCCAAACTAAGAACAAACAATGTCCTCACTGGGGCGGTACAGAAACAAAAACTATCAAGCACGAGGGCCTCCGGGAGGTGGTGCAGAAGATGTTGATAAATGTGATCAAACTGCTCCGTGACGACGTCCATGAAATGAAAGAAGTCACACCAAAGTGTGCGGACATTATCTTTAACAATGTCGAGCTCGCCTCGGAGTGTGGTAACATTTGTCTGCATAGTCTTGATTGCATGTGCATGATCAGGCATGGGTACGTCATCAGCTGTGGTAACAAGGGGTAGTGTAGGGTAATCCAATGGTGTATAATCATGGTAACCTGTGGGTGTGGATGGGTCGCTCTCCTCCCTCTCAGGGTCGTGTTCGTCTGTCTTTTCTAGGGGATATAGCCAATTTGTCTTGGTATAGACACTGGTATGCTCGGGGCTAGGCAATTTGAAGTAATAGACAGGGTTATTTTGGACAAGCAGTTGAAAGTGAGGTGGGTTGAGGTTACCAATCAAAGAAATGTTAAAGCAAAAAGGGATGTCCATGGTATAATACCTGGCGTACGGTGTAAGGCGCGATAGAGATGACCGTAGGGATAGGGCCTCGGCTATCATAGTGACTAGCCCGCCGACACAGATGGGGCCATGGGTACACTGAGCTATAATTGACATGTTGGTGATCATAAATGGTGCGCCAATGACTGGTCTGGACTGAAAATCACAGTAAATGATGAACAACTCATCCCTAGAAACCGAGAGTCGATTAATAGGTTTTCCAAAAAATGTGAAAGCTAAAATGTGATGGAAATACCTAATCGCAGGGTTATGAATCTCGGTGGCATCAAGGTGGTCGGGGTCCTCAGGATATTGGCCCGCTATGTCTCTCCAAAAGTGATTAAGCTCAAAGTTGAGGTAGTCATCCGCCTAGGTTTCCATGTGGGCGTCTAAAGAACTAGGGAATCCTAGAAGCTCAGCTAGACTGCGAACTGTAAACTGGTGGATGAAACCGAACAATCTAAAGGACAGCTAACCTCTACTACGCCCTAAGCCTTATGTGGGTTTATAGATGAGGGATCTCAAGAACTCCAAGGTGAGGTGTTGGTGTGTAGGGTGTTTATGGGCTAGGAACCCCTCCCATCCTATCTGGTTAAACATGAAGTAGACACTTTCCTTGATTCCTAAGGCTGTCAAGGTGGGATTATGCACATACGTGGTCATACTCATTTGGCGCTGAGCCAGAATCTCATATCGTCTCTGCTGGGTCTCCGAGGCAAAAATGATAATATCCATGAATTTTAGCTTGTAGGTTCCTGTGAGTCGGTACTAAAATTTGTAAAAGAAAAATGCAAATAAGTAAAATATGTTGTGGGAGAAAGAAAGAAAAGGAAAAAAATCAGAAAGTAAAAATCAAAATGCAGAACTAAAAAAAAAAACTAAAAGATAAAGATATTGGAGAGATAATAAATAATGATAAACAAAAAAATTGTAGGTTGCCTCCCACACAACGCTTGTTTAATGTCGTTAGCTTGACAATGTTGTTAGACGTGAATTAGTTTCCAAATTCGTGCGGTAGCTCTAATACCGTTAAGCTCGCGGTGTAATCCTTATTTTCGACGCTGTAATAATGCTTTAGGCGTTGGCCATTTACTAAGAATGGATTCATGGATTTTCCTTTAATCTCTATGGCACCACTGGGGAAAACTTTGGTTACTTCGAATGGTCCAGACCATTGTGAACGGAGTTTTCCAGGGAAAAGTTTCAGACGAGAGTTGAATAGGAGAACTACATCTCCTTCATTGAATTCTTTCCTTGAGATTCGTTTGTCATGCCATTTTTTCGTCCTTTCTTTGTAGATCCTTGCATTTTCATATGCGTCTAATCTTAGTTCTTCTAATTCATTTATGTCGAGGATCCTTTTCTCTCCTGCCGTAGTGTAGCTTAGGTTTAAAGTTTTAATTACCCAGTAAGCTTTATGTTCAATTTCCACTGGCAGGTGGCATGATTTTCCATAGATGAGTTTAAAGGGTGTTGTACCTATTGGTGTCTTGAATGTCGTCCTGTAGGCCCATAATGCGTCAGGTAACT
This sequence comes from Vicia faba, assembly GCA_948472305.1. Classification (NCBI taxonomy): domain Eukaryota; kingdom Viridiplantae; phylum Streptophyta; class Magnoliopsida; order Fabales; family Fabaceae; genus Vicia; species Vicia faba. The sequence goes on along the minus strand of OX451739.1, from coordinate 1,151,407,341 downwards.
TAGCCGACCAATCCTTTCTTGATGTGGCAACAGTTTTTTCCAATATTTGTTTTATTTCTCGATTTGAGACTTCCACTTGTCCGCTTGTTTGGGGGTGGTATGGTGTTGCGACGCGGTGCTTCACCCCATATTTGCTTAGGAGTTTATCAAAGATTCGTGATATGAAGTGGGAGCCACCGTCGCTTATAACTTGTTTGGGTACACCAAACCTTGGGAATATAATGGTTTTGAAGAGTTTAATCATGACTCTAGTATTGTTTGTTGGAGAAGCTATTGCTTCAATCCATTTCGAAATGTAATCTACAGCCACCAGTATATATTTGTTGTCGAATGAGGATGGAAATGGTCCCATGAAGTCGATTCCCCATACATCAAAGACTTCAACTTGTAGAATGCCAGTCTGAGGCATCTCATCGCGTCTGGATATATTTCTGGTGCATTGGCATCGGTCGCAGTCTAGGATGGCTATGTGCACATCTTTCCACAAATTTGGCTAGTAGAAACCAGACTGCAAAATTTTGGCACATGTCTTTGATGTGTTTGCATGGCCTCCGTAAGGGGAATCATGACAATGAGAAATAATGCTTTCAATTTTGTTTTCCGGGACGCATCTTCGGAAAATACCGTCGGCACTTCTCTTGAATAGTAAAGGTTCATCCCAAAAGTAATGTTTCAAATCGTGAAAGAATTTTTTCTTCTGTTGATAAGACATATCATGGGGTAGGATTTTGGCATCTAAGTAGTTTGCTATGTCCGCATACCATGGTATGGTTTGGTTAGTTCGGACAGAGACCACGACTTCTTTTATATCATTATTTATTTCGTCTTGGCTCTCTCGTGAATCATTGTTAGCAGCTTGTGTGTCAAGTCCTAAAAGCAGTTTATTTGGATTCGATTCAGGTGGTTCTTTGCTGGCATCTCCTAAGTCCATCTGAGCTAACAGACGTTCATACAGGAAGTCATCATTAATAGGTACTTCTTCTTGTGTCAGCTGTTCCATTCGAGATAAATGGTCGGCTACTACGTTCTCGGTACCTTTTTTGTCTTTAAGTTCTAAATCGAACTCTTGTAGAAGCAGAATCCATCTCAAGAGTCTCGGCTTTGAGTCTTGCTTGGTTAAGAGATATCTAATAGCTGCGTGGTCTGTATAGATGATTATTTGTGCGCCTACTAGGTAGGAGCGAAATTTGTCTAGTGCAAAGACTACGGCTAAAAGTTCTTTTTCCATTGTTGCGTAATTCATCTGTGCAGGGTCCAACGTTCTACTAGCATAATATATCGCATGAAGCTTCTTATCTCTTCGTTGTCCCAGGGCTGCACCTACGGCGTAATCACTCGCGTCGCACATGATTTCAAATGGAAGTCTCCAATCAGGTGGTTGCATGATTGGTGCGGATACAAGAGCTGTTTTTAGTTGGTTAAATGCTTTTAGGAATTTGTCATCAAAATCAAATTCAACGTCTTTCATAAGGAGGGTGGTTAGAGGTTTTGATATTTGCGATAAATCTTTTATGAATCGTCGGTAGAAACCGGCGTGTCCTAAGAAACTGCGTATTTTTCTTACTGTTTTAGGGGGTTGCAAGTTTTCTATGACTTCGATCTTAGCTTTAACGACTTCAATCCCCTTTTCAGACACAACGTGTCCTAGTACGATTCCTTGTTTGACCATAAAGTGGCACTTTTCCATATTCAGAACGAGGTTAACTTTTACGCATCTCTCCAAAACTTTCTCCAAATTCACTAGACAATCTTCATAACTCTCTCCACATACAGAGAAGTCGTCCATAAAGACCTCCATAATGTTATCTGTGAAATCAGCAAAGATTGCCATCATGCACCTCTGAAACGTGGCGGGAGCATTGCATAATCCAAATGGCATTCGTCTGTAGGCGAAAGTTCCATAAGGACATGTGAATGTTGTTTTCTCTTGGTCATCAGGGTGAATAGGGATTTGAAAGAATCCGGAGTAACCGTCTAGATAACAGTAATGTGAGTGCTTAGCTAATCGTTCAAGCATTTTATCAATGAATGTTAGAGGGAAATGGTCCTTTCGAGTGTCCTTATTTAGCTTCTTATAGTCAATACACATTCTATCTCCACTTATAGTTCGTTATGCTACAACTTCGCCTGCTTTATTTGTTGTTATCGTTATACCACCTTTCTTTGGTACACAGTGGACTGGGCTTACCCATTGACTATCGGAGATCGGGTATATGATTCCTGCATTCAAAAGTTTTTTAACTTCATCTTTAACTACGGTGCTCCATATTGGGTTAATTCTTTGTTGATGTTCTCTAGAAGATTTGCAGTCATTTTCCAGCATAATACGATGCATGCAAATGGAAGGACTTATTCCTTTGAGATCTGTAATGTTGTATCCTAAGGCAGAGGGATATTTTCTTAAGACTTGTAATAATTTGTCTGTTTCATGTTGTCCTAAGTCCGCGTTGATAATTACAGGTCGTTTTAACTCGGTGTCAAGGAATTCATATCTGAGGGTCTTAGGTAATGGCTTAAGATCTAATGCCGGTTTTCTTGGGCAAGGCATGTGATCGGGTGTCAGAGCTAAGCATTCACTTAGATTGTCGTCTCGGTATTCAGGACACCATTCGTTATCTTCGAATATAAGAGGTATGGGAATCTTCATGGTTTCAGAACAAGGTATTGGTTCCCATTCAATTTCTCTTACGCATTCGTCCACGATGTCCACCAGATAACACGTGTCATCTATGGCGGGCACTTGTAAGAATTGTGTCAGAATAAATTCGACTTTCTCTTCACCTACTTCAAAGGTTAATTTACCCTTTTTTACATCTATGATAGCTCTGGTGGTGGCTAGGAATGGTCTTCCTAAGTTGATAGGTGTGCTTTCGTCTTCTCTAATGTCCATGATTATGAAATCTGTAGGGATGTAGAATTGGCCTATTCGTACAGGAACATTTTCTAAGATTCCTACTGGGTATTTGACGGAGCGATCCGATAATTGAACGGACATCTTTGTCGGTATTAGTTCACCCATTTCCAGTTTGTTGCATATGGATAAAGGCATAACGCTAATACTAGCTCCTAAATCACATAGGGCTTTGTCTATGACGAACTTACCTATATGGCATGGTATAGATAAACTTCCGGGGTCTTTCAACTTAGGAGGCATATTGTTTTGGATAATCGCGCTACATTCTGCTGTAAGTGTAACTGTTTCGTCATCTTCTAGCTTTTTCTTGTTAGATAAGATTTCCTTGAGGAATTTGGCATAGGAGGGCATTTGAGTTATAGCTTCTTTGAAAGGAATTGTTATATTAAGTTGTTTCATAAGTTCTACGAATTTCTTAAATTGCCCTACATTCTTAGGTTTGGCTAATCTACCAGGAAAAGGGATTTGGGGTTTATAAGGCGGTGGAGGAACATAAGGTTTTTCTTTTTCTTTGGCCTCTCCTCCTTTATCTTCTTCGTCTACCTCTGGTTTCTCTTGTTGATTCTCCTTCTCAGTTGATGTTTCAGCCCTTTGATACATACTTTGATTTGACAGTCTTGGGTCGGGCGGTCCATCTAACTCGGTTCCACTCCTTAATATGATGGCATGAGCATGCCCCTTCGGGTTAGGTTGTGGTTGACCGGGAAATGTATCAGCCGGTGCAGCTGTAGGTGCTTGTTGTTGAGCCACTTGAGATATTTGGGTTTCTAACATTTTATTGTGGGTGGCCAAAGCATCTATTTTGTTTGCTAATTGTTTTATCTGCTCATTAGTATGTATGTTCTGATTTTGGACGTCTTTATTTGTTTGCGCTTAAGTAGCTATGAAGTTCTCCATCATCAGTTCTAAGTTTGATTTTCTAGGTGCACTAGGAGCATTTACCGGGGCTTTCTGATATCCAGGTGGTACAGCAGGTGCTTGGTTCGGAGCATACAACGCATTGGGGTTTTTATATGAGAAATTTGGGTGATTTTTCCATCCAGGGTTGTACGTGTTTGAGTAAGGGTTTCCTTGGGCATAATTCACTTGGTCAGTTTGAGTTCTTGCCAAGATCTTACATTCAGTAACTAGATGTCCAGGCACTCCGCATATTTCGCAATTGGGAGTTATAGCAGCCACGGTGGCTGGAGGTATTGCGGTCAAATTATCAATCTTTAGGGTGAGGGCATCTACCTTAGCGTGGAAACTGTCTAGGTCGCGTATCTGATACATTCCTCCTTTTGTCGGTGCTTTCTCTGTAGTACCTTTGTCTGCGTGTCCTCTTTCACTTCCCCACTGATAGTTGTTTTGGGCCATACTTTCAATTAGAGCATAGGCAGCGGTGTAGGATTTGTCCATAAGTGCACCACCTGCGGCAACGTCTATTGTTAATCTTGTATTGTAGAGGAGACCATTATAGAAGGTGTGGATAATCAACCATTCTTCTAGGCCATGATGTGGGCATAGTTTCATCAGATCTTTGTACCTTTCCCAAGCATCGAAAAGGGATTCATTCTCCTTTTGTCTAAAATCGCTTATCTGAGATCTTAGCATAACTATTTTGCTTGGTGGAAAATATCTCACAAGAAAGACTTTCTTCAGCTCGTCCCATGTAGTGACGGAGTTTGCGGGTAGAGATTGGAGCCAAGCTCTTACTCTGTCTCTTAGAGAGAAAGGGAAGAGACGAATTCTTATTGCCTCTTGACTGACCCCATTGTTCTTGATTGTATCTGCATACTGTAGAAATGTTAATAGATGAAGATTAGGGTCTCCCATCGACCCACCTGAGAACTGGTTCTGTTGCACAGCAAATAACAAAGAGGGTTTCAGTTCAAAGTTGTTAGCCTCGATTGGAGGGGCAACAATGCTATTATGTGGTTCATCTTGTGAGGGTATGGCATAGGATTTGAGTGGGCGCGGAGCAGGGTTGGCAGCCATTTCTTCAGATGGTGGAAAAATGGGCAGTTCGAATGATTGACGAGGTTGAGTGTTATGCAAGAGATGATACTCTTGAATGCGGCGTCTAAGTCTAAGATAACGCTCGATATCGTTGATTTGTATGTATAACGGCTCGCCTTGCGAACGAGTGTTTGGCATACAAATAAGAGAAGAAAAGAAAAGAAATAGGAAAAGAAGTAGAGAAAGAAATAGAGAAGAAAGAGAGAAGTTTTTGTTTTTGCTCTAGTCTCTACTGCGTAACAAAAGAGTAGCGATATCGACTTAAATCAGTCCTCGGCAACGGCGCCAAAAACTTGATCGTGGGATTTGTACTTATGTATCCAATGATTCGGACTGCAAGTGCACAGTCTTATCGAGTAGTTTTAAAAGATATTAAACCACAGAGACTGATGAATCGATCTACCGTCTTCTATTGTTACTTCGCAAATCTAAAGCTAATGAATATTTGATTTGGGTTGTTGGGAAAACTAAATACTAAATTAAATTGGATTTTAATAATCAATGAGCTTAATTACCAGTATGCAACAGTCATACCTCGGGAACTAGCGACCTGTCAGGCGTCTTTATATTTTCAAAACAGCTTTCAGTAAAACCTATCTAGTTTAAAAACCCTCGTCTCACACTGTCGTTTTGTTGATCTAGGCCATGCAGTTAAGTCCTAACCTACGCTTCTGCCATCCCGCAGGAGTTAAAAACACTTTTTGGAAACTAAACAAAATCTTAATTAACTTTAAAGTGTTTCCGCTGTATTTTAAGCCAATGCCTAATTACTACTGTCCAGTTAAAAGATCTCAAACTTCCGCTTTGTTGACCCTAACCTCTATCTGTTTTTTACTTCCGTAACAAAACAATTTAATGATTTGAAAAATAGTAACTTAGGCCAGAAAAGAAAGTTTCGTACTAAAAATAATCCTGACTAAGTTACTCGTTCCCTCGGTTGATTGACTTTACATACCGGTATAGGATTTTTAGCCCGACATAATATTAAACCAAATCGCAGATTAACTTAAAGGACAAACACAAATAAACATAATTATATCAATTAATAAGCAATAAGAATTTGTAAACATAAACCTGGCAATAACTCTGAAGACAGAAGCACTCCTGCACAAATTGTAGGCTTTTCTTCGATCGGAGGATATATTTAACCGTGCAAAAGAAAATAAAACTGAAAAGAATAATGTTGGAAAGGAATATAGAAATAACTGGGAAATAAAATAATGCTGAAAAGAATGCTGCTGAAAAGAATATTCGCTCAATAAAATCTCTAAACTTTCTTGCCCAAAAAGAAGAACCCTTTCTACTGTGGTCTAAGGCTCTATTTATAGGGCTTGCTTGATCAGTTGCTCTCGAAAATGTAGGAACAATTTACTTACTTCTTTGAGAAATAATAGGGCCATTCATTTGTCACGTTCGTTGGTCCTTTGACTGAGTGGGTGAGAAAATTTAGGAAGTCGTTGGATTAACCTCGAACGCGTTTCTGTCCGTTGGATGAGAAGAAAGTGGAGTAATGGCTTGTGACGTTCGTCACATTCAAGTGACGATAGTCACTTGGTATTCATGGCGCGTGACGTTCGTCACGTCTCCTTGACGGTCATGAAGGCCTTCCTAATTGTGGGCCACGTGCTCACATGTGTAATGGGCTTTTGGGCTCCTTTCTTCTTCTTAGGCCTTTTTGCTAGTTTTTGCACCCTTTTTTCTTCATTTCTTCAAAAGTGTTCGGCTTAATGCATATCTGCAAAAAATAGAAAAATACCTGCATAACACTTATAAAATAATTTAATTTAACCTAAAGTATGAGAAATATTTGGTGTATATCAAGCCAGAAATATCACATATTTGTGTGTCATCACTTTGCTAGGGGACATCCTACATTCTTTTCACACTCGCACTATAAAGAAAAGAGGTATCCTTATGTGTTGCACTCCTCTCTTGGAAAGATGGTTTATTTCGTATCTTCCCCAATTTGTATTGAAGAACGAGTAAGGTTCAAGGTGGTCACAAAGCTTGATGACGCTCAAACATTCAGACATTCATTGGTGTTCCCGATCCATAGAGAATGTTACTATTGTCGACCGTTGTGGAGAATTCCCTAATGTCTCTTTACTTGGCATTAGGGGAGGTATCACCTACAACCCGTACTTAGCCTTAAGACAGTTTGGTTACGCCCGAAGGGATGGCCAACATGAGATGCTCATTCAAGGTTTGGTATTTGACTACGAGAACGACGATCAAGGTCTTCGCCAGAGATTCTTCCGAGCTTGGAGGATGTTGAACAAGGTAGATAGCAAGACATTGGGGCATAAGAATTCCATCCCTCTTGAGCCTTACCTCAAATGGGTACGAACTCGCTCTCAAAGTCTTATGATGCCTTATCCCTCTATTATCCCGGTAATCATTGAGCATGTTATGGAAGGAGATGTTCCATACACTGTCCTGCATCCTGACATGCCACCTCTCCTGAAGACTTACAAAAGAGATTGGATACAACTCAATGGGGAGAGAGACACCTTCGAAGTCCAATTTTACGCTAGCGAGAAGAAGGTTTTGGAGCTCACTAAGCAATTTCATGAGGAGCAGACTCTGAATGCCTACATCGCACCAAAGAGGATGTGTACTACCTTTTTATCTTAGAGTTTTTGTATTGTTTTTCCCAAAGAGGCATTGATGTACCAAAGCTTTAATTTATTAATATAACGTGTGTTTCCTTTTTTGTCTAAAACAAATTTGAATCTTTAAAATCCTTGAAATCATTTCATATGCATCTACCATTCATCATAACATAAGCAGATTTCTTACAACAAGTCTCCTCATCTTTCTACTGTTTATTTCAGTAAGATGGATCTCGAGCAAACAGTGAAGCACCTCCAAGCACAAAATGCCCAGTTTCAACAGATGTTCTTAACTCTAGCCAAAGGACAAGAAGAGTTGAAGACCTTGTTGGTTGAAGAGAAAAAGAAGAAAGCAAAGAAAATAACTGGAGTTCTAAATATGGGAAGAAGATTCCAAGGTCAAGCAAGAAGGACCCTAGACTTTGCAGCATCATCTGGTGAGAAAGACAATCAAGATGGGAAAGGCAAGGAAGCAGTTGTCCATCCAGAAGAGGAAGAGGAAGAGGAAGAACAAGATTATTCTGAAGAACAATATCCTCCAGCCAACGACAAGTATAAGCATCTGGAAGAACAGTTAAGTGAAATGGAAATCCAAAAGTGTCTGGATTGGACTTTGAGGAGTTGGGTCTAGTATTTGGGATTGCCATTCCCCCAAAATTTAAAGCACCAATGTTCGCCAAATATGATGGAGTTTCATGTCCAAAAATGCATCTCCGGTCCTATGTGAGGAAAATATAGCCTCACACTGCCTACAAGGATTTATGGGTACATTTCTTTCAAGACAGCTTGTCCGGGACTCAACTTGATTGGTTTTATCAGCTAGAAAGAGCCAATGTTCATAATTGGGAAGATCTGGCCGCTGCCTTTTACAAACAATGTCAATACAATGCTGATATTTCTCCCACTCGTACTCAACTTCAGAGTATGGCCATGGTTTCAAGTGAAGGCTTTAAAGACTACGCGCAAAAATGGAGGGACTTAGCAGGAAGAGTCCAGCCTCCCCTATCTGAAAGAGAGTTGTTAGACATGTTTTTGGTCACCTTGTCTGGTCCTTTCTTCAATCACTTAATTGGGAGTTCATCGACAGGCTTTACTTAGTTGATACTGACCGGAGAAAGAGTAGAGGACGGGATAAAGAATGGGAAGATTCAAAAAGATGCATCCTCTGCTACTGTAAGGAAACCATTAATTGGGAAAAAAGAAGTTGTTGTTGTATATCCTTAGAGAAATCAAGATAGGGCTGAACACCGTCCAATGGTGGGGGCTGTCATGATTCCTAAACTCGCGCCTGCTCAGCAAAGAAGCAACCAGCCAAGAACGGAAAGACCAGTCAGATAGTTCACCCAAATTAACATGTCACTATCTTAAGTATTTCCACATTTGTTGAGATCCAATCTAGTGACTTTGAAAGAAGCTCCAAAGAATCCTAACACAACCTCTCCTCATTATCATCCTAACGCCCGCTGTGCATATCATTCTGAGAGTCCCGACCATGACACTACCAACTCTTGGGCTCTGAAAAACAAAGTACAAGACCTTCTTGAAGCCAAAGAGATTGAATTCGACGCGCCAAAAATTCCCAATGTAATCACTTCCGCTATGCCCAAGCACGGTCGTAATGTCAACGCCATTGAGGAAGATATGTTTGTTACTTTGGTTGATGAACTTGTGAATCCACTCCTGACTATAAAAAAGAGCTTGTTGAATGCCGGTGTATTCCCAGGCTGTGATGAAAGATGTCATTTATGTTTATCCTCACTAACCAGCTACCATTTGTTAAAAGCAGACGTTCAATTCCTAATAGATAACAAGGAGATTTTGTTCGAAAAGACTTCTATTCCAACTGTTTCTTATAATGATGTTTCCATCGTGACCATTTCTGCCAATTCTTCCAGGGTCTCCACCAAAAGACCCGTTAGAATTACATCAGTTCCTAAAGTAGCTCCGTTGATAATTACAATTCCTGGACCAATCCCGTATTCGTCAGAAAAAACTATCCCATGGAATTATGGAGGTGATATCTACTATCACGGTATCAAGCAAAATTGGCCAGCTGCTGAAGATTCAAGTTCTGAGAAAGTTGACTCCGATGTCAGTAACATCGCAGGGACTAGCAAGATAACCCATACTGGAAGGGTATTCTCTCCATAAATTGCTCCACCAAAAGCCATTTCTAGACCCGTAATCATTCTTGTTGTTGTTGCTCCTCCAAAATCTATTCCCAGTCCTGTAATCCTCTCTGCTAATACTCCTATTGACAAAACTGTTACAATCCCTGTTATCACCCCTACTAATATTCCGGCTGCCGAGACTCGAGGTAAAGGTATTCTGGTTGAGCCTGTCCAGATGAAGGCACACTCAGTAGATATCCCTGACACCTCCAGAAAAGAGATGGAGGAAATTCTAAAGATCATAAAAAGAAGCGACTACAACATAGTCGAGCAACTGGGGCAAACTCCGTCAAAAATTTCCATGCTGGCTTTATTATTATGTTCCGAGGCTCATGCAAAGGCCTTGGTAAAGTTCCTTAAAACTGCCCATGTACCCCAAGAAACATATGCCGATCAGTTCCAAGACTGCATAGCCAGCTTGACCGCAGATAATGGTTTATGTTTTTCAGATGCTGATTTAACGCCAAGTGGGAGGAAGCATAATGACGCATTGCATGTCTCAGTCGAATGCAGAGGCACGACTTTGGCTCATGTATTGGTTGACACCGGTTCGTCTCTGAATGTGTTGCCTAAAAAATCTCTTGATAGGCTTGACTGTGAAGGATTGATCTTGAAGCCTAGCAACATAGTAGTGAGGGCCTTTAACGGCTCAAAAAAGACGGTGCATGGGGAAGTAGACATCCCCATAAAAGTTGGAACATAAACATTTGATTCAACTTTTTATGTAATGCATATTCTCCCTTCATATTCCTGCTTATTAGGCCGACCGTGGATTCACAATGCTGGTGCCGTTACCTCTATGTTGCATCAAATGCTGAAATATCTAATTCTTGGGAAATCATCATTGTTCGTGGAGAAGAAGAGTATATGGTTAGTCATCTAAATTCCTTCAGGTATGTGGAATTAGATGGTGAATTTATTGAAATTCAATTCCAGCACTTTGAAGAAGTCCCGTAGATTGTGGCAGTAACTAAGGTTGTGTCTCAAGTCCCCAAGATTACAAGGCCTCCGCTCAAGATGTTGTCTTTAAAAGATGCCAAGGCAGTGATAGAAGAAGGTGGGTGCACTATTTGGGTCCAACTCCCAGATATCCCATACAAATCTGACAATTTTGGTTTGGGTTTCACTTCAGGAGCCCAGAAAGTTGTACGACGCGCTCGTGCCGGAGGACCACCCTTGAAGATCATCAACCGTGAAGTCAAAGCAGCAGAGGATTATAAAGACAGCTATGACCTGGAGGATTGGATTTTCCCAACTGTTAATGGAGCGATCAGCAACTGGGAAGCTAGAGACTTTGTCCCAATCACTTTTATCCCACAGTAATTTGTGTTTGAATTTTGTCGGATCTGTAATATTAAACAATTCAGACTCTTAAAACCTTGTGTCTTACCCGAGGCACAATGGTCCATTTGTAAGGGTTATTATCTCATTTCCATATGACATCAATGAATCATGGACGTTTTTGCATACAAACTTTGTGCTCATTGTTTTTATTTTTACATTTTCATTTCTTTCAAAGATAGTTATACTCTTACACACACTCACACTCACAATGCAGGTATACATCCATTCGGGATCCCATGGGTAACGGTTATGCTATGGCTTTTTGTGAATCTAAAAATATAATCTACTAAGCCGAAGACGAAGGTGAGAAAGATTATGAAGTGCCAGGGGAACTCGCCAGGTTACTACAACAAGAAGATAGGACCATTCAGCCCCACGAAGAACCAGTGGACACAATTAACCTAGGTACCGAAGAAGACAAAAGAGAAGTCAAGGTGGGTTCCAATATGGAACCCAGTGTCAAAGAGCGTCTGATTTAATTGTTACACGATTATGTTGAGGTCTTTGCCTGGTCGTATGAAGACATGCCAGGACTTGATACAAATATCGTGGTACATGGATTTGATGTAGATATCGTGGTACATCGTCTACCTACAAAAGAGGACTGCCCACCGGTAAAGCAAAAGGTCCATCGCATGCGACCAAACATGTCAGAGAAGATCAAAGCATAAGTCATGAAACAATTCAACGTCGGATTCTTGGCCGTCACCTCCTATTTGCAATGGGTTGCCAATGTTGTTCCCGTGCCTAAAAAGGACGACATTGTACGAATGTGCGTGGACTATAGAGATTTGAATCGGGCGAGCCCCAAGGATGATTTCCCACTTCCCCACATTGATATTCTAGTTGACAATACGACACAACACAAAGTGTTTTCCTTCATGGACGGTTTCTCAGGCTACAACCAAATCAAAATGCCGCCTGAGGACATGGAGAAAACAACCTTTGTCACACAGTGGGGCAGATTCGGCTACAAGGTTATGCCATTAGGGCTGAAGAATGTTGGGGCAACTTATCAACGTTCCATGGTTGCTCTATTTCACGACATGATACATCACGAAATAGAGGTCTTTGTGGACGACGTGATAGCCAGATATCAAACAGAAAAAGAGCATCTTGACCATTTACAAAAACTCTTTGAGAGACTAAAGAAATACAAGCTGAGGTTGAACCCAAATAAATGCACATTCGGAGTGAGGTCTTGTAAAATCCTAGGATTTATCGTCAGCGGAAAAGGTATTGAAGTCGATCCTGCCAAGGTGAAAGCGATACAAGAGATGCCTGCTCCTCGTACCGAGAAGGAAGTCAAAGGATTCTTGGGACAATTAAACTACATTGCTAGATTCATTTCTCACCTGACAACTACTTGTGAACCAATCTTCAAATTACTGAGGAAGGATCAAGTAGTCAAATGGAATGACGAGTGCCAAACTGCCTTCGACAAGATCAAAGAGTATCTGCAAGAGCCTCCTATTTTGATGCCACTAGTCGAGGGAAGACCCTTGATCATGTATATAACTGTTTTTGAAAATTCAATGGGGTCTGTGCTGGGGCAGCATGACGAGTCTGGCCGAAAAGAGCATGTTATTTATTACCAGAGCAAAAAGTTTACCGACCGTGAAACAAGATATTCACTGCTCGAGAAAACTTGATGCGCTTTGGCATGGGCTGCTCGCCGGCTAAGACAGTATACGCTGACCCATACTACTTTATTGAAATCCAAAATGGATCCAATAAAATACATCTTTGAGAAATCTTCCCTCTCTGGGAGAATAGCGAGATGGAAGATGATCCTGACAGAATATGACATATAGTATACTACCCAGAAAGAAATAAAGGGCAGTGTACTAGCTTATCACCTTGCTCATCAAGTTGTGGATGACTACCAGTCCATGATGTTCGAATTCCCAGATGAAGACATCGTGATGGTAAATAACTGTGAAGAATTCAGACTATATGAAGGACCAGAACAAGGATCCTGATGGACCCTGGTTTTTTATGGGACGTCCAACGCACTCGGCAATGGTATTGGTGATGTACTCATATCTCCTGAAGGATGTCATACTCCCTTTATGGCAAGACTCTGCTTCAATTGTACAAACAACATGGAAGAATACAAAGCCTGCATCTTTGGTCTCAAAGCTGCCATAGATTTGGGGATTAAATCCTTAAATGTATTCGGAGATTCAGCTTTGGTCATCAGCCAGATCAAAGGAGAATGCGACACCAAACACCATAACCTTATCCCTTACAAAGAACATGTGCTGACATTGATCCCACATTTTGAGAAGATTGCCTTCGAGCATTTCCCGCGAGAAGAAAATCAGCTAGCAGACGCACTAGCCACAATGTCATCCATGTTTAAACTTAAATGGGATAATGAGGCTCCCCAGATCACCATTGAACGAATGGATGAATTATATCACTATCACGAGATTAATAGTGAAGAAGTAGTGGACCAGCCTTGGTTTCACGAAGTCAAGAGGTATCTCGAGGCTCAAGAATATCCGGAAGGAGCTTCTGTCAATAATAAGAAGTTCTTAAGGAGATTCTATGCTAAGTTCTTTCTTAGTAATGGCATTCTCTACAAACTCAACCATGACTCTGTTTTGCTTCGTTGCGTATACAAGGTTGAGGGAAAAGATCATGGTTGATCAATATGAAGGCACTTTTGGCACCTATTCCAGTGGGCATATGATGGAAAAGAAAATCCTATGGGTAGGCTATTACTGGTCTACCATGGAAGAAGATTGCTATCAACACTCTCGAACCTGCCACAAGTGTCAGATTTATGCTGACAAGGTGCACGTACCTCCGGTTCCTTTGGATGTCTTGACTGCTCCTTGTCCCTTTGCTATATGGGGCATCGATATGATTGGGGAAATCAAACCAACAACCTCTAATGGACACCGCTTCATCTTAGTGGCCATTGACTATTTTACAAAGTGGGTTGAGGCAGCCTCTTTCGCTTCCATTACTAAGAATGTTGTAGCCCGGTTCATTAAACAAAATCTCATCTATCGGTACGGTATGTCGGAGAGGATCATCACAAACAATGGTACGAATCTAAACAATACTATGATCACCGCCTTGTGCGAGCAATTCAAGATCCAGCATCACAATTCTTCTCCTTACCGGCCCAAGATGAATGGTGATGTCGAAGATGCAAATAAGAATATTAAAAAGATCATATAGAAAATGACAGTCACATACAAAGACTGGCATGAGATGATACCATTCGCTCTCCATGGTTATTGTACCACGGCGTGCACATCAATCGGGGCAACACCCTACTCTCTGGTATACGACATGGAAGTTGTCTTTCCTATTAATGTTCAGATCCCCTCTCTAAGAATTATACAGGATGCAGGGCTGAACGAAGACGATTGGATCCAGGCTCGACTTGATCAACTGAACTTGATTGATGAGAAAAGGCTTACTGCTGTCTATCATGGTCAAATGTATCAAAAACGGATGATCAAGGCTTTCAACAAAAAGGTCAGACGCCAAGTGTATCAAGTCGGGGATTTGGTGATCAAACGTATCATACTGCCGCAAGGTGATCCCAGAGGAAAATGGACTCCTACATATGAAGGATCATTTGTAATCAAAAGTGTATTCTCTGGTGGAGCAATGATCTTGACCACTATGGATGGACACGACCTGCCGCACCCCGTAAACGCGGACATAGTCAAAAGATACTATGCATAAGAAACCCGCTAGGTTGACACACCTAGGAAAAACAAGGGCATCCCGGCGAACCAAAAAGGTTCGGCCAAAAATTATGGATAAAACAAAAAAAATTTGTACACCCGGCAAGTTGAAAACCCATAAGGGCGGCTTGGGAAAAAAGGGTATCCCGGTGGACTGAAAACCCGAAAGGGCGGTCCAGGCAAAAGTTAGGGAATTAAAGTGTATGACTATGTCCTGTTGGATCACCTTACGGAAAACCTACAAACTCGACGATTCTGATCAATTCAATCAGCTTCAGACAAGGCAACAAATAGATAAGATGCTCAGAGACACGGAGGTTATAGCAGAATGGGAACCCCATGGGATTATTTCACATAGCTATCTTTTCTTTGTATCAAATTTTCATTTTTTTACGACGACATTATCTTACTAGAATGGTTGTATCATTGTACAAAAATACTTACTCAAATTCAATACAAAGATACCCCTTTGAAAGTGCAAAACTATCTGTTTTTCTTTACTCTTGTGTTTGTTTACGAAAACGTCCAATGATTTATTTTTGAACATATGCATTTGAACGTAACTACCATTTACAAATGAACAAAATAGAAAGACAATCACTAATGGCTTTAAGAGATATGGAAATATCTTTAAATTATTCCATAAAATCCCCTGCACTGTGCAGTTTAATCCCTAGCGGGACAAAACTTCCAGTTACGACTCCCCGTTAGAAGTCGCCAAATTTCTCAGGATTTCCCAACGGGATTTCACAAACAGTACACGACGTTTCCCTTAAAATAGAGTTTATTTATTTAAGCAGGAATTCATCAACACTTCAAAACATGAAGACTTTCACTCCGTATACTCAGCAGCAGTCAGGAATTTATTTTCCCCAATTCAAACAAGCAGTGCAGCAGATTAGCTCACATACGCATACATCACATCCATATATCAGAAACATTGATAATACGAATGCATGTATCACAATCTCATTATAACATGCATTTCATACAACATGACATTGCATCTTAGCTAACATTTTACCCTTTTCAGGATAAGGTTAATCAATAGCTACCATTAACAATGTTCAAATGCCTTTCAGATACAGTTCAGATACGCTTCAGACACGGATGCCATCCTGGTACTCATTCAGATTCAATCTTCAGATATAGTTCAGATACGCTCTAGACACGGATGCCATCCTGGTACTCATTAAGATTCAATCTTCAGATACAGTTCAGATACGCTCCAGACACGAATGCCATCCTGGTACTCATTCAAATTCAATCTTCAGATATAGTTCAGATACACTCCAGACACGGAAGCCATCATGGTACTCATTCAGATTCAATCTTCAGATACAGTTCAGATACACTACAGACACAGATACCATCCTGGTACTCATTTAGATTCAATCTTCAGATACAGTTCAGATACGCTTCAGACACAGATGCCATCTTGGTACTCATTCAAATTCAATCTTCAGATACAGTTCAGATACGCTCCAGACACGGATGCCATCCTGGTACTCATTCAGATTTAATCTTTAGATACAGTTCAGATACGCTCCAGACATGGATGCCTTCCTGGTACTCGTACAGTTCAGATACGCTCCAGACACGGATGCCATCCTGATACTCATTCAGATTCAACTTTCAGATACGCTCCAGACACGGATGCCATCCTGATACTCATTCAGATTCAATTTTTCAGATACATTTCAAATACACTCCAGACACGGGTGCCATCCCGATACTCATTCAGATTCAATCTTCAGATACAGTTCAGATACGCTTTAGACACGGATGCCATTCTGATACTCATTCAGATTCAACTTACAAATATAGTTCAACAATCATTTCTGGATGGCATCTACAAGCCCATCACCAACAAATTTCCATCATTCCTCCAAATGGAATCTTTAATCCCATTCCTTATACCATCAACCATCACATCACCGAGTGCAAATTTCTGGGCACTCTAATGTCCAATCATCTTCCACCTTCGAGTCACGAGTGGAAAAAACACGCCAATCTAACTCTTCAGGCTTAAGAAGATTAAACAGGGACAGCTGTTGTACCCCAAAATTTTCCCTCTCATTTATCAAGAATTTTCACACAAGATCTCCTTTGACTCAAGACTACATTAGGGTTGATCAGCTCAAGACACCTCCTTAAGCACTGATGA
Organism: Vicia faba; assembly: GCA_948472305.1. Classification (NCBI taxonomy): domain Eukaryota; kingdom Viridiplantae; phylum Streptophyta; class Magnoliopsida; order Fabales; family Fabaceae; genus Vicia; species Vicia faba. Next base: position 1,151,390,422 of record OX451739.1, on the reverse strand, counting down.
CCAAAATTAGGGTTTGAGATTGCACAAGGATATTTGAACTTCTAATTCCCTATATGACTTTCATGGATCATTATGGACCCTCAAAATTGCTCATGTCAAGTTTCAAGCCTTGGATCACACTTTTGCTCAGTCAATTGAGCAGTTGACCTAAAAATCAGTTGTATTGGGAAAAAGTCAACTATGGCCAATTTATAGTCAAACTTCATAATTTTTTATCTACATCAATATTATAAACTCATATGTATCATTTGATCAAGATTGGACCATAATTCCCCAAGAAATTTGAACAAATCATCAAAAGGGCAAAATGGTCAAAATTAGGGTTTTGACTGAGAAGGGGAAATTTCTGATTTTTTACCTAGAAAATGGTCAATTGGTTTGAAGCATGATTTCAAGAGTTCAATTGCATAATTTTGACCTAATGGCATGACCCAAAACATTGCTCAAGATCAATTGGGTTGACAGTGAATTTTCAATCAACTGATAAAAAGTCAAATGTACACTGAAAAGTCAAACTTTGACTTTTTGGTCAAAATTCAATGTCAAAGATCACAATTCATCAAAACATGTCAAAATATGAAACTTATTCATAAATAAATCTAAGTGTTTAAACTTCATGTTTTTTCATAACTTTAAGCCAATTTTTCACCATGATGCAAGAGGATTCAGAAGAAACTTTCAACATGAAATTTGTAGATCTCCATGATATCTACAACATTGTTTTAGACAACTTCTCCTAAAATTGTTTGGATCTCAAGTTATTAGTTCATAAAGTCATGTTCTTGAAATTGGACACTTAGTGAAATTTTACCCTAGTTTTGGTCAGGATTTTGACCTAACTTCATGACAATTTTCAAAAGTGATTCAAAGAGGGGTTGTAGAGAACATTACAAGCTTTCCAAAATGTCCAAAAACTCCTTGAGATCATTCTTGAGTATGGAGAATCGAAGAGATGAAGTTAGGGTTTTCACACTTGAATTACAACGCATTTTGTGATGAACAAGAATTCAATTTCAAACCTATGCTGCACAATCTTGTTTTGCAGGCCTCTAAACCTCAAGATCTATCTATAATCAGAATATTACACTTGCTTTTGAGCTATTATCCATTTGATTCAAGCTTTGTCCAAGTAAACTTTCCATTAATGGAACAAAGTTCACACTTCCGTTTTGGAAAAGTGACTTTAATCACAAAGTCAACTTGTATGGAGTTTTGCACATGTTCTTTCTGCACAAGCATGCTCTATAAACTCAGAACAAACATGTTTAAAGTTGCAAGCCACCCTACAAGACATGTACCTTGCATTGAAACCATGTTTTTCAAGATAACTTCAAAAACAAGTCAAAAACTCATAACATGTGATCTTTGTTTTCTGGCCTCCTCAAGTCTTCTAACCTCTTCCATATAATTATACAAGTGAATTGCACGCTAACACACGATTGAACAAGTCCTAAAACTCCCCAAAACCAGAAATTGCTATACAAGCACAAAAATTTGTCATTTCTGATTTTTGAACCCAACCTCCAAATCTCCTCGTGCGTTTCTTGGCCAAACCATCCAAAAAGCTTGTAATACACATATAGAAACTATCCCAACCCATGTTTTCAAACTGTAATACCATTTACACCATTCTCCATTTTCTAAAACAGGGCATGTCACATTGACTTCTTCAGCTTGATTCAAGAACTCTCAGTATAAAGTAAGCTTTGCAATAGCTTCCTGGAGGTGCAAGGAAGCTCACCCAATCATCAAAACACTTTGAAAGTAGCTCTAACTCAAAACACGATCTTCAGCTGTAAGGTGAGTTTTTTGACTTTTTATCTTATTATTTAGGCATTGTTAGGTCTTGATTTGTGAAGATAAAATGTAGATAACTTTGCCACGAAACTGTACATATCCATAGTTTGCATTTATATGGCCCGAGCTTAGAGAATTTTAAAGTTGAAGTGTCCTGAAATTTTTAGGTTTTCAATTAGGTCCAGAGAAATTCTCCTTCATCTTTGATTGTTAGTTTAAATTATTTACATGGTTGGATTCGTGGGAAGGAATGCTACAACTTTCATGTTTGAAATTTTCATTTTTGTTGAGAAATGAAGAAGATACATGTCCTTTGACTGGAGGTTGAAGATGAAGTGTATTCAGGGTGTGTTTTGTGTCATATATTTATTGTTTTGATAATATAAACGGATGTATAGCCACCCCAGTGGTAGAAGCGCGCGTTGTGACTAGAGGGACTTGGGTTCGAGCCTCAGTGGTACCCTTTTGTTTTTTTCACATTTTTTTGCATATTCTGACTTTTTTGGGCAGGCGCCTGGGCCTCCCTTGGGCCTTTTTTGTTCTTTTTCTTACTGTTAACCCCCCTTGCAGGCTATCCACACCCCTGACCCATTTTATTTTTCTTTTTTCTTATTTTTTATTTGTTTTCTTAAATATTTTTCTAATACTAAAAAATCATAAATAATATAAAAATATTAGATTTATATTTTGAAATAGTTTATTTATAAATTTACACAAAATATTATTTTATTTGATCATACTTTATCTATTTCACTAATTATTTTGTAAATTTAATTAAAAAACTAGGGTTTTAATTATTTTCTTTTACACATTTTAAATATATTATTTTAATATTTAAAAAGACCAGAAATATTTTATAACACTATAAATTATTTTTAAGACAAAAATACCAAAAATATACTTTTCTTATAAACTTAATTTCTTTTTAATCAATTAATAGATTAGGGTTTTATTTAATTTCTTTTCCTAGTAAATTTAGGTTTTACTTTTAATTAATTATTTTTCTTTTAGTTAATTATGTTAAAACAAAACCCCTTTTCCTAAAAAATCCAAACAAAATATCCATTTACTTTACATTCACATCCTTGTATATTTATTCATTTGGTACATTATTTATTTCAATTCTTATACAAATTCAATATGGTTGTAATAGATAATTAGGCATTATTTTCTTGCAATCCCCATTTATAATTTGTACCCCCTCCCACAAGTATTATAATAGCGTAGTAATTTTAAATTCCATAATTTATCGCTTTATATACAAATGCTAGTAATTAGGGTTTGTATGGAAAGACTAAAACCAATCAATTAGAAAACCCTAATCAAAGACAAGACCAAGCATGAAAACAATACACTTGCACGCAAGCACCCTTAGGGTAAATCCACTTGGTTGCCTTACTAAATAGCCATATTACGCATGTGAGGTATCTTAGCAAAAACAAGCAAAATACAAGATCATAGTCCCTCGATGACGTTATCCATGTTGCCTTTCAAATGATCTTAGTCCTTAAAAGAGAATGCTAAGATACCTTGCAATATTGCTAATCATGGTTATATGATGACCCTCGCCCATCCCGTTTACATCCAAAGATATGGATACTTACCAAATCAATAGTGAGATAACAATGTCAAAGGAAAGAGGAAATGAACATGAAAAACTTTTGAGTAGGTAGAATGTTCCTAGTTACTTGCTCAATTTCAAAAGAAAAACATCCTTGCTATTTTCAAAACAAACACCAACACTTTCAAAACATCTTTCAAACTTGAAAACATTTTCAAAATATCAACATCTTTGTATACATTCTTACCAACAAGAATCATTACAAAAGTGTGCCTAAACAATAGCCTCTTTACAAACTACTTTCAAAAACCACACAAAATCACAATTTCAAACAAAAGCAAGTGATCTAGCAAGTAACTAAGAGCCCATGGAAAACCATGGATGAAAAGGGTGCTAATACCTTCCCTTTTCATAATCTACCCCCCGAACTCAAGAAATAATCTCAAAGGTCTTTCCTGTGCTTTTTCACCTTTCCTTTTGGATAAAAGAAAAGTCGGTGGAGACTCTTGCTAACCGCAAAATTTGCGATAAAACACAAAACACCCAAGTCAGTTCTCCCACCGTATCATAGGGTAGATCAAAGTCTGTAAAGCCAAGTCTATTACTTGCAGAAATACTATTCATAATCCCTTCAAATTGATTAACTGAGATCTCTTGAGGAACAAAAGAAGTCCCTAACAGCTTCATTAATGCATTTCTATGGGATTCAGAATATCTAATCAAAGCAAGAATTGATATCTTTAAGGGTGTCTGACTCGACTGGTCAATGATCTTGTAGTCACTTTTCTTTATGTACCTCATCAACTCGGCTACATCTTTAGCAATTTCAGCATCCAAAGCCGGAACATGAGGATTTTGCTCAGGCTTATCAGTATTGACCACAATCTGCTTGCCCTTAGGCTTAGCTGCAGCATCTGAGCTACTCTAAGGCTTTTCAGGCGGTGAAAAGATTTGACCACTATGGGTAATTCGGCTTTCGCTGACAATATCAAGCACTGCGAGCTTCTCTTCTTCAGACTTGTTTTCCTAAAACTTTTGAGTAACAAAATTTTTCCCCTGATAGTAGAGTTCACCGTTGTAACTCCAAGGAACTTCCTTGCCACTAAGATACAACACAGGACCAAGCACAATGATAAGTAGATGATATTTCTTAGCAAACATTTGAATTGTCATAGGCGCACAGATAGACTTCATCTTGACTGAAATGGTTATCACATCCACTTCATCATTATCAACCTCGGGCTTAACGACCTCACGACCAAACTGAAGAATCCCCTTGGTAATCATACTTTGAACCGCATCTTTCAACAATTAACAACCCTCTGGCTGGTTCAAGCAAATTGCACAGTCCACCATCCCACAACCCAAGAATACACCTTTACTCAACAATTGTTTTTTCACAAATGAGAGAGGTGTAGTTAACTGATTAACATCCATAACCAAATTCAAACCTTCATCCTCCATAATTGCACCAACAGTGGCACCACCTTGAGGTGGAAAAGGCTGATTAGCAATATTGGGCGTCAGTCCAAAGCTAACAGCCTGAGAGTCCAATACGTCTTGGAATTTGTGCTTGAAAGCATGACAATTCTCAATAATGTGCCCCTACCCACCAGAATGGAAATCATATTAGGAATTAGCATCAAAGTTGTATGGCAACCTTTCTGGATTAACCTTCCAAGGGTGCAACTCAACTAGCTTCAACTCAAGAAACTGAGGTAACAACTCATCACAAGACATCGGAAGTGTATCAAGCTTCTTGGGAGTACGCCTTTGGCCCGGATGATTACCTTTCTTAGACACATAAGCTTGCCTCTGCGGCGCAGTAGTCGGTATTGTTACAACAACAATCTGATGATCTTAACCCTGATATCTTCCTTTCCCTTTTCAAGAATAGGCTACGCTGGATTCACCCTCCTTTTTCTTTTGGTGACCACCAAAATACTTCTTGGTGTTACCAGCAATATTTACAACAACAACATCTTGGATCTTTCCTAACTTAATTCCAATTTCAATTCTCTCTCCATGCGTTACCATCTCGGTAAAAGTACATGAAATACTGCAAGTTGTGTAGTACTAACCCTGCAATGTACTACTAAACATTTCCACCACTCCCGCTCCAACTTGGGCGGTTGAACCTTTGCAGCCATCTATCACTACCTCTGGGCATACTCTTTAAAAGACTCATCCACTTCTGGGATACATTTTGTAATTGGATTCTTATGGGATTCATATTAGTGTTATACTGATAGTACACAACAAAAGCCTCAACCAACTCTCTCCATGTACGAGTACGACTACTTTCCAACTACATGTACCCTTCGAGTGGGCCACCCGTCAAGTTGTCTTGAAATAAGTGCATCAACATCTTCTCATCATCAAAATATGCAGACATCTTCCAGTAGAAAGACTTAACATGGGTCTTTGGATAGGAAGTGCCTTTGTATTTCACGAAATCAGGCACCTTGATTTTTGGGAGAATCTTCACCCCAGGCACTAAGCCCAAATCATACATGTTAAAGCCCATTGTACCTTGACTTTCAAACATGTGCATCCGCTCTTCAAGCATACGCAACTTCTTATCAGATTTTGTTGGGTCATCAACATTAGACATCTAGTCTTCCCAGTTATCTTCTTCTACTAGCCTAACAGGAATGTGAACAGGACTTGGTGGTACCATGAGATGTTCAATGCTCTGACGAATAGGAGTAGGTGGAGGAGGATTCCCCACAACTTGAATCACAGGGATACCTTGGTTACTCGTAGGATTGTCGAGATTTATAGGCTGACCATTCTGAATATTCAGACCAACATTCGAATCCATATTCACATTGCGAGAACCTGTCATATTCTTAACCACATTCTGAGTACCCAAAGTACCATTTGGATTGTTGATGACGAAGCCTTGTAGATTCACAATCAAAGTTTCATCACCATTGTTCACAGTCTCAGCAGGCCTTACAATCATGACTCTCATTTCCTCTTGCTGACGAGCCATGTTCTGAATGATCTCCATCAACTGGTCAACCTGAGTATCCATCCTGGTACCCATAGCCACAACATCTGCTTGAATTTGTTCCATTTGTCTTTTGGAAGTGCTCAGAGTATTATAACGATGAGAGTTTGTGGTAGAAATCTCTGAAAAGAAACCCAAATCAAAGATAAGAAAACCTGCCAGAGCCACCTCTCATGATATGATATGCATGGATGAATGGTTATGCATGAAATGTTTTATCATTTCCAGGAATATCCTGCAGTCCTTCGTCAAGCATCAATAAGAAATAGGATAAACAACAAGACAAAGCAACTAAAGACAAAACATCTGAATAGAAACTGCTCATATCATAAAATCAAACAAGCATCCATACAAAATATTCTTAATATAAACAAATCCAATCATCATGAAGATCCCGTCCAACAAGACTGGTGGTGATCTTATCAGTAAATAAAACTGAAAAGAAAGTTCCGAAAAGACTCCTCCGAGAAGCCTGATAAATTTGCTAATCATCCTTTGAAGATGAATCTTTAGTCACAAAGCCTTTCTTCTTCATCAAAGTCAACAAAAAATGGTACTTGAGCTCCCAATCTCCGGGACCTGCGTTTCCCATCTCAGTTTCCTCTGCTGGAATCTTGCCTTAGTTTTCAACCTGGGCTTTGATGATTGTTAACTCCTTCACCACTTGATTCAACTGGACATCTTTTTCTCATAGCTTTTTCTTCTAATCCTTAACCTATTCGTAGTGTTTAACTTCCAACTTGTCTTTAGCCAACCAAAGCCTCTCTATCTCCTGCTGACTAATCAACAGTTCTTTAACTTGTCGACTATCTGTACCAGAACCCTCGGCCCTAAGCTTCTCCGACTGCTCAAGAAAACCATATCTTTATAGCAACTGGTCTTTCAACCTAACCTCCTTCATAAGCTTATTTTTGTCTTGCAAGGAAAAAGAGAGATCCATGTTCATCTCTTATTTCTTAGCTTGGAGTTTAAGATTTTCAACCTTGACATTCTTAAGACACACCATAGGTACAAATTCTGATTTTCCTGGCGCAGGCTGCACAAAAGACGATTCAACACGAGATAAAGAATCATCCACCCGACCATCAATTAATGGGTAAAAATTAGGTTGAGGATATAAAAACCTCCCCTTTTAGTAAGGTAGAAATACTTCTTTCACATGATCCTGAATCCAACTTGTATAAGTATCGCGAGCTACACCTCCATTCTGGCTAAAAGAAAGTTTCCCTTTATGGTGAACGTGTTCCCAAGCCACTTTAACCTTTTCAAGAAAAATTCCATCTTCCCCTTTACCGAAATAAATAGTTTCCATCATGAATCCTAATTGACAGCATGCCAAGATAGGATTATAGTTAATGCAACCCCTTATACCTATGAGCAGAACATTAGGGAATTCTCCACACCCTATAATGATCTCTTTCAAGCCCATTACGCTTTGCCAAACAATATCATACAAAGTAAGTCCCATGATACGCTAAGACCACAAAGACGAATCATCAATATGAACAAAAGGCCCTTTTGTAGGCATGTGTATCATCAACCATTTGTAAAGCATGATCGCACAACACATAACTTCCCCTTTATTCCCATGTCGAGAATGAATGGTGTAATAAGTGTCGGCAAGTAGATTTAGTATTGGATTACCATTAATGAAGACATATAATGCAGATACATGAACCAACTTCTCAGAAACCAGAAAGAGAACCAAACCATAAATCATAGCTTCCAGAAGCGCATTGAATACGGTCCAATTACTACCTCTTGCAAAAACTTGGCCTTTGATACCAAATAATTCAACGGAAGACCACTCGTGCCGCTTTTGTTAATCCAATTACTTTCAACTTCACCACGGGTCAAATAAAGAGCCTTGGAAATTTCCATGTAGTTCGTTGTCTCTGGTACTTGAACAAACAGAACACCATTAGTCAACTTGACATCCATAATATGTGCATATTCATCAAGAGTTGGTGTAATTGATAGTCCCGAAAAGTAAAATAATGCAACTGCAGATCATAGAACTGAAGAAGTGTTCTCACGGCCCACTCTTCAAAATCATCATTCACAAATGACAATAAGCTTCCATATTATCCTATAAAAACTTCTTCATTCGACCCTCCCACAAGAGCTCCTATCTCTTGCAATCGACCACTAAAGCATGGAAACTGATAAATAGCAGTGTTTCTGAGAGGCTCTAGGCATGTCTCTATGTTGCTACCCATCCTTGATGCTAATGGCACCTTTAGAATAATCCTGGAAATGACATGCATATACAGGTTAGACATGTATATATTTTTTGTACATTTCTTTTTGTAAAATAAATATGCCATGATGCAAGCGGAACAAACATGGGATCAAAGGTTCTATAATGCTGATTAACCGTTATGCCCTTTCTAAACATGTTGGGTGCATTAGGATCAAAAGTCCGGAACATAAACCCAAATGAACCGCTTGGTCAACGGATTAGAAACTCAGAAAATAAATCTGAGAACCATCAGAACAAAGTGATCGCCCATAGAACATAGTCACCATATGAACATAGTCACCATCGGAACATAGTCACCAACTGTACCTGTGATAATCAAGTCCCTCCCCACTCACGAGTGAAAACTAGGTCAGGGTAAGGTTGGGTAACCCAAAATTGAGGGTACTATTGATAAACTATCGTTGTATCACCTAATTGAAAATGATAGTCCCACATTTGTACCTCATCTGAGCGTGGACGATATGACATCAATAGTGAAAACTAAGTCAACTAGTCGTTCATGTTCCACTCTATTCCTATGGTTCCTATAGTTTTCACTTAGCCTGGGTATTGGGCCTTTTACCTCATAGTAACACCCACCCAATCATGAAAATAGATCCAGCAAAGCAGTATCACAAATATATGAAAAGAGATAAAATGCAATGCAAACATATGCTCAGATAAACATGTACAAATGAATAAACTGAAAGCATAAAAATAAACACCCAAAGAAAAAAAACAAGAGCTAGGATTGACTACAGAATGGATCAGAAATAGGTTAATCTTTCCCCAGTGAAGTCGCCAGTTGAAACAACTGGCTGAATGACAACTGATAATGAAATCAATGAAGTTGCCATCAAATGTTTTTAATCCCATAGGAAGGGAAAGGAAAAACTCGAGTAAACTTGATAAGGGTGAAATCAAGGTCAAACGACAGAGAGATCGGGTAAGGGAGTCTGTTACATGAGGGGAAGGTATTAGCACCCCACATGCCCGTAGTACTCTACGGTATCCAATCTTGTTGTTCTAATCAAATGGTGTGTTTATAATCTAAGCTTAATGGCTAAAATAAAATGCAAAGAGGTAGTACATGCAAAATAAAAGAGAAAATAATGTAGGGAAAATAAAGTTGTGCTCATTCGGGCCCTACCCCAATGCCTATGTATCTCTTTTAAGGAATCAGAGCAGCCATAATTCAACTAATTTGTTTTGATGGGTTTGTCTTTTTTATTTGAGCAATGTTAGATTCGATCGTTCCACCACGGCTCGACCTTTGGAGACTTACGGCCTGTAGTGGAAAGGAACTAACATGCTATTAGAAGATAAAACCCGATTGACAAAAAGAAAGTAATTAGTTGGTGTTTTTTACTTTAAAAAAAAGATTTGAAAGTTTTAGATATTTTACGCATTTTTCGAGAAAAAAGAAGGTTTTTGTTTTAGATGCAAATGATGCAAAAGAAAAGAAAACATATAAGGGAGACTATCTAAATCTAATCCCTAATGTTATCGTACATGATTGATCCTAAAGTTGAGCTTTGAAGAGAAATATCTACCCTATACTGACATGCATGGATAACAATCCTAATGTATATCTCAAATCATCATCTATAGATGAATCAAGAAGTCTTAAAGAAGCATAGCAAGGGTCTATCACATAAAACTATGTCTATCTCGAATCATCATCTATAGATGAGTCGAGAGCTCATAAGGGAACATGCCGAGGGTATATCATCTCAAAACATGCACACAAAGATGAAATCAAGTAAGCAAGTCAATAGGCTCAAGAGAGCACACCCAATGTGTCATGAGTAGTGCATGCTAACCCAGGTCAAATTCCTAACCAAGACATTGAGGATCAAGGTAGGAAAACAAATCAATAATCAAAAGGCTCAAGAAAGAACACCTAGAGAAATCCTATCTAGGCTAGCATGCCAAAGAAAGTCTAATAAATTGGGGAACATGCAATGAGAGCGAAGTCATAATCTCAATTTATAAATTGAGTGACTCATCGATCAACAAGAAACAAAGGAAAGCGATAAAATCCTATAGGGAGCATGAACTGAGAGAGAAGTTGTGATCTCAATTTCTAACTTGAGTGACTCATAGATCAATAAGAAATAAATAAAAGCGATAAAATCCTATAGGGAGAATGCACTGAGAGCGAAGTAGTGATCTCGATTTATAAATTGAGTGAATCATCGATCAACAACCAAGGAAGAAAACACAAGCACAACACATATAGCAAATAAAGTGCAGAATGCCTTCTACAGGTCTTTAAACATCGACTTTTCCACAATGGGGGCTTTCAGAACTATCTAGAAAACTGTAAAGAGTGAAAGAAACAAAAAGGAGGAAATGCAATACCAAACAGATAATAATCTGTAGCAAGCAAGAAAAAATGAGAAACACGGAGAATTTAGAGTAAGCTAGCATCATTAAACAAAGAAAGTCAGAAATCAAATGTCCAACATAAGCCTCAAAGTAAATAGTGTGAAAATAAATCACAAAAATGATGTGCATTGAATAACATCACAAAAGTCATCCTGCATAAAAATAAAATCCAGACAAAAACATAACAAATATGTGTATTCCTCAAGTCAAGAGGATCAAAGCATAAACTTGTATGAATCACATATGTATCTTACAAGTAAAGTGAAATACAGACTAAATAGGATATCGAATTTATGTTACCCAAATAAAGTGGAACATGAATTAATATCATTATGAGAATCCCTTAGTATGAGTACTTGCACAACCAACACACATGTCAAAAATAACAAGGACAAACTAATCTGGAAGAGAAAACACAATGAAAAATGAAACAAAATAAATAAAAAAGTTGTTGTTTTTTGGCTTGGGAACCCGGTTACCAGAATTTAAGTAACCGATTACCCTAACTCAAGAATATGATAAAATAACTACTGACTTTAGGTAAACGCTTACCATAATTGGGTAACCAGTTACCAAAACTTTGAAGATTTTTGAAATTCACTTATGACTTGGGGTAACCGGTTATCACAATTGAGTAATTGGTTACCACGTAACAATTTTGAATTTTTTTGTGAATGAAATGGATAGTAACTGGTTTCCATAACCGGGCTACTGGTTACCCTCGTGTCAGAGGCATTTTTACCATATTTTTGAGCATTTTCAATGGCTTGGATATTTAATTAAACACAAAGTCTCCATACATTCAACACATGATTTTGCATAATTCATGGTTTAGATTCAAATAACACATGATTGATATAAGATCAACAATTAGGCTTCATGCAACATCAACCATTTGATTTAACAATTAATCACTTTCATGAAACAATCACTTAAGTCGAATAAGCACTTAATTCAATTATCCAATACCAGATTTACACATGATTGTCAAATCAATTTACAATTCTAGCACTAGATCTAAGTTCTCAATTCAAAATTCAACCTAGATTCATTTCATGCTTGATCAAAAAAAGTGCTTCTCAAATAATCACTTATTTCAAATGTGCTTAATTCAAGAAAACTCACTAATAAAATTAAACAAGAGGCTTAGGATATAGATCACAATGAACAGATCGAAGATCAGAGAAGAATTGCTCTTGATCTTCACTTTGGATCCTTGAGAATTGAGAGAATTGTTAGACTTTTGTTTTTGAGAATTGGTGAATTATGAGAGCCCCCTCCCTTGAAAACTTAGATTTCAAGATTATATACATGGACCAATTGGGCCTTGGATGAGAAATTGAATTGGGATTCTATTTGATAGTGTAAGCTTGATACGTACAAAAAGTGCCACATCATCATCCGTATCTCGAACCGTCTCCAGAACGAAAAATAAAGATTATCAAATTTGTGATGGGTTGCCGAAAGAACAGGCTCAATCGGATAAACAAAGAGGAAGTTATAAATTTTTGAAGTTTCATTGACACTGTGTCAGGTAAAATAATTTCCTGTGCAATATTTCTAATGCGTCACACGCGGAACAGACCAAAAACGGAAGCCTTCGAGTCACTGTTTGATTTTGGCATCTGAAGAGAAAATGTAGTAAAAGAAATTTATAAACAAACACCTCCAGGCCCAACTCAATATGATAAAAATCAAACGAGATATGAATTTTACCATATCACACATTAATACAAATGAATTCTGGTTCAACACAAACATGTTTTAGAAACTCAAAGTTCACGGGTCCTTCCTTAGTGAATCATCTTTTGACTTCCAAAGACGACATCAAGATGACATCGAGGCGGAATCTTGGAAATCAAAACCGCTCGCATACGACATTCCAGCCGAGAGTTATGAATTTTCTAATGCACATAAAACCACGATTCAACATACTTTTTTTGTATTTTTCACTGTATAACTTCCAAGAGAATTGCATATTCAGAGACCTTTCTTCGAGGATTAACTTTTGGTCCGAACCCGAAAGTTGGAGAGGACATCCAGACGGTTTCAAATCTTCAATCATCAACCCAAAAAACCATTCCCCAAATAGGAGATACAGATTTTTAAACTCAGATCGGTTGAAGTACTATTTCCAATTTGCATTGCTTTAAATTTATCGGAAACACCTAAATCTATCACAACTCGGCATGGTTTAAAAAATATGAGAGCTTTGTTGCATTGATGAAATGCCTTGATACCACGTATATGGATCCAATGATATGTATGCATGTATATGCTAACAAGAGTACAAGCTAATTAGAGTTAAAAAATGAAGAGGGCAAATTTTGGGGTACAACACGTAGGCATAAAGGTTCGCAACTGTGGTCGACACAAATAATAAAAAATTTCTTTTTGTATATACTTTGCATGCATTCCCTTAGCATTAGGATTTATATTTTTACACACCATTATATTAGAACAAACTTAAGTGGATTTTATGGAGTACCACAAACATGAGGTGTGCTAATATCTTCCCCTTGCGTAATCGACTTCCTTACCCTATCTCTTTTTCGTGAGACCATGTTCTTTACCTTCTTTAGGTTTACCCAGTGTTTCCTTTACCTCTATTGGGATAAATAACATTGATGACGACTCTTCTTTCCGCCTCCTTCACGCTTCGATGAAAATCCCAGACGCGACAACTGGCGATTCCGCTAGGGATCCCTGTAAGTCAGTCATAGATTTTATTTGTTTTCTTTTCTTTTGGGTGTTTGTTTGTTTATTGCTTTATTGCTTCATTTGTTTATATGCTTTCATGCATTGCATTTTATTTGGTTTCCTATACTCTGGATATGTTGTTGTGTTGTTTATTTGTTGTGATGGGATGATACTCTGAGGTAAAAAGCCCAATACCCAGGCTATGAGATGTCATCTAGGAACACTAGGACTATAGTGGACTCATGATGGCTATGAGATGTGAGGTCTAAAATAGCGCATTCATGTAAGCCACGCTCATTCGAGGTTCAACTGCGGTACTATCATTTACATGTAGATGTTACAATGATAGTACTTAGAAGGCAAACTAACGACTCAGAGTTACCCTTTGACCTTACCCTGACCTAGACTACACCCATGAGTGTGGAGGGAATGATCTTATAGGTACTTATTTTGGACTAGTCCAACGACTAAGATTGGCCCAATCCGCTTGACCCCTAGCACATTCCAATAACAATGGCCCAACATACTGGTCAACCACGCCCCTGGGAGCACAACCAGTGATGCCCAACACACCCGCCAAACCCATTTAGCAGTTATCTCCTGTCAACCCAACACAAGTCGAGAAGACAACCTGGAAACAACTAGAATTCCTCTCTGCCTATAATATGCCTCCTCCTCGGATCCAACGGCTAGTTACAGGCACACCTGCCCATTTTGATCGAGTCCTGGCAGTTACCTATTTTTATGGACCCACATATCTAGGACCAAAAATAGGAACCAATGGTGAAGTACCGGGGGCATTATATAAACCCTCACACATGTGAGGGCCAGATATCCAATATTCAAACCTAAAACCCTAATATTCTACTTGAATCTCTCTGAACCCATTCTCACTTGATTGTCGGAGTGTCTCGCAGGTACAACCCCCTCTTTCTCCTTAAACTTCCAAAAATCCAGATATCATTATTCGTCCAATTTATAGGTTTTAATCAATCGGTAAGATTAGTGGCGAAGTCTCTGGGAATCCATCTTCCCCGTCTTCTTTCCCCAGAATCTGAAGACCAAAGATATTCTCAATCCTTCAATAATGGCTGATCTAGATAATCGTCACCTATCTGGAAAGATTGTTTTCTCCCCAGTCCACAAGATTAAAGAAAGTCGGAATATCCTCCTCTTGAGGATGATTTCAATGCTAGGGACGGGAAGACTACGTCCCCAGATTCAATTGATGCCAAATGCAACGATCATCAGTCCTTGGACATGCAACATCCCAAGGACCCTACCGAGGAATTGCCGAAGATTCTGCGACCAATTCCTATTCCTCATAACACCGACCCAGCAATAGAAGCATTACACGTTACCCTCAACCAGACTAACGCCCATATCCTGCAACAAAATAAGAGGATATGGGTCTGGGAGAAGAAACTGTCGAAGTCCCCTCCTCGGAGGCACCAAAGACATGAATCCCCTAGCGTATCACCGTTGAGGTGTGGCAGTCCTCTTAGAAAGGAGAAGCACAACATTTATTTCATCAAGAAATGTGTGGCCTTCCTCTATCTTCTAAGAAGAGAAAGAGCGACTGTCGGGTTAACCGCATCTGATCACCGTCGTACGGATCAAGGAAGCAACAGAGAAGCCCCTCTCTTTAACGAGACAATGATGCCCGACGGGGAAGGAACCATCACTCCCCGCCATCATCCCCCAAAGGAAGCGATGATGACGAGCCCCGCGGACCATTATAAGGTGATATTTTCGGTCAGCCTAGAGAATCCACCCCTATTTGGAACATACGACGATACGACTGAACCTGGCGAACACATAAGAAATATTGATGCCTTATTCGACTACCGAGGAGTAAGGGGCGTTATCAAGTGCAAACTTTTTCCAACTACCCTGAGGAAAGGTGCCATGTCTTAATATAAAAGCCTCCTGAACGAGTCCATTACCTCCTTAAAGCAGTTGGGAAATATGTTCTCCATGAAGGAAAATTGCGATCAAAAGCGCAGCGGAATTTAACATTTTCCTTTAGCGATCCTTAAGAATGAGCATGGTCAGTGATAGAAATATTTACCTCTTGTGGCGATTCAGACCTTTGATGTTGTGATCACGAGCGTTGATGAAGAACAACGCCTCTACTCAGTCCACACGAACAAATCGCTTCCGGTCACAGTGATAGCTATTCACGAACGGAAACCTTGAGTGAGAGAGAGAATCAAAAACAAAATTGCATCAAGTGAAATTGCTTCATCACAAGGGATCTATTTATAGAATCACTCGTGTGGGCTACAAGCTAAAAGCCCAATTAAGGCTATAAGCTAAAAGCCCAATTAAGCTTATGGACATCATACCTTATGATGTACCATATATCACTTATCCACGTGGTACCTTACCACTTTCCGTATTACACTTAAGTGCACCGTACCTTACGGTGTTCCTTATTTATTCTATCTCTCATCAACCTGTCCTTATGTGTGTGACCCTGTAGGTTTTCGCGACGTTGGCAATTATATTAAATCACACATTTAATATAATAAACAGTGAGCGGTATCTAGCAACACATCACTGTTACCCAAGTCATGAAAATGTCATGTGATCTGACCAAACCTTTTCGGTGATAATATTTGTGTTGTACAATTACCCTTTTGCCCTCATGTCTATATTGAACACAAGGCATACACTGTGCCACCCTTGTCCAGTTCAATATTGGGCCCTTATACTTTTATCCTGTTATCCAGGATGAGCAAAATCCATCTAGGTCACTCATTTCCTTTAGCATGCTTTGTGAAGTACCCATCAACCGTCTTTATAGTCATCCAGTTACGGATGACGTTTGATCAGCAATAAAGTACTTGACTCTACATCTAGGGTCCATAATGGTTTCAAGTCGAAGGGTGGTATACACCATTATCATCATGAGAATAACTTATGACACTTTGCATAACATTATATGTAGTATTCTCATAGCGGGTTAATCCAGTATAAATATTACTCCTAATATTCATACCTATGTCAAGACTTGATAACTCCTTATCTATGATCCATGAGATGTGATCATCAATCTATCTTCATAATAATCTTAATGCTTTAATGTTATCCAACTTCACATTAAAGCTTGACTACAGGTACTTTAAGAATAGTGTCTTATGTTTAATGGGATCTCATGATTAAGTCACACTTAACATTTCATTAAACAAATAAACCATTCTAGGGACTTTATTATTTTGGAAAGAAAACATAATAAAGAAATGCATTTTATTATTAATAAATAATTCGATACAAGTACCAAAAGTATTGGCCTCTAGGGCTTACACCAACACTCCAGACATTTCATTGCCTCTCACCGACATCCTAAGTCAGAAGCATCGCTAGAAGCGATCATCCAAGAAAGATATGAGTCTCTTCAAGCTTACATAGAGCGCTTCAACATTGAATCTATTCTTGTCTTGACGATCGAAGCCTTGAAAAAATATCTCCTCGAGCGCGAGCTCTGTCCCCACAGTGAATTTGCCAAAGCTGTGGGCATCGAGACTCCGACCACACTCGACTCCCTCCTACTTAAAGCCCAAGCATACATTAAATACAAGTAGAAGGAGGCGGCCAACAATGCGAGGGACTCATGGCATAGAAAGAGTGCCAAGCCTTCAATAAGTGATGAGCTCTCGCCATCACGTTGGGAAGGGGAGAAGAAGCGAGAAGACAAGTTCCGGGACTCCAAAGATTACAAGGGGCCAGTCGGTCATTTTCACAACTACACCCCCTGAATACCTCCCAAGATCGCATCCGGATAGAATGCGCTAATTTAAAATTCGAGCAAGTCGGGGTGCATTTTCCTCCCCAAACACCCTCCAAGCTCGGGACAGATAAGAGCAAATATTACAGGTTCCACAAGAGCCACGAGAATAATATTGACGACTGCATCCACCTCAGAGATACAACTGAGATAATCATCTGGGACGGGCATATCAAGCAGTATAAGAAGAAGGATGGCTCCCAGAGTGCGGCTCAAGAAAGCAAGAATGTCGAAGAAGGGAAGGAGTCCCTGGATGCCAGCACCGTTCCCATCGTTATTAGCATCACAAGACTAGAAGATTTCTATTTTTGTGACATGGAAGAGGTCCCACTGTAGTACGGGGGATTCAACAAGTACATGGTGGGTTTTGTAAAGAGAAGGTTCGTCTATTTGATGGAAGCCAGCTCTAACATGGACACAACCCTCGATAAATTCAAAGGAGGCTCCCATCCACTCACTTTCTACCGTGAATAACTGTCGAGTGGGGCCCCTAACTCAAGCATTCCACTCCTCGTGCGGGCACACATGGTAAACTTTAACGTGAGACACATCTTGGTGGACCAGGGAAGCTTGGTGTACATCATGTACACCCAACTATTCAACACTCAATAGTTTAATGAAACTCAACTGACCCCATATGTAGGCTCGAATATCTAGGGATTTAATGGATCCGTCACCAAACCATGGGGATACGTCAAGCTTATTGTTACCTATGGAAAAGGGGTAACAGTAAGGGCCATCAAGACTCAGTTTCTAGTGGTGGACTGTTTGTCACTCTAATAATGCATCTTCAAAAGGCTCACTCTAGCTGAGCTGATTGTGGTTCCCTCCCTCGTGCATCTGAAGATGAAGTACTACACTACTGAAGGCTTGGTCGCCACCCTCCACGGGGATATCCAGGCCGCAATAAGGTGTTTCGAAGCATCATCCAAGGTCCTAAGTTTTTCAATTCTCAACCCCGAACAGACAGCGGATCCACTCTGCGCTCAAGCTCCGAGGAATCCATACCACTGTCACGGTTCGACACCATCAATAAAGACAGTCGCTTCTTCAAAGAAGATCTCATAGAGCGGAAGAGAAAGGAGAAAGAGCCCATGGTCGATGGAGAGAGCATGTTCCCAGTAACAAATAGCGAGGAGACTTCGCATCCCATGCGACCAATCCCAGACGGGGATTTCTAAATCGCCCCCCTCAGAAGCGATCCCTCCAGAGGAGTGAAGATTGGTGCCGACCTCCCTGGCCTGGTGAAGACACAACTAGAAGCATGCTTGAAGGAGAATGTTGATTTGTTCACTTGGTGTATAGCTAGAATGCCCCCCGGACTGGATCCAAAAGTAACTTGTGATAATCTGACAGTATATCTTATCCTTAAAGCTGTTACCTAGCATAGGCAAAAGTAGTCCCCGGAAAAAATAGAGGCTGCTGAGCAGGCTGTAAAGGACCTCTTAAAGGAAAAAATTTATTTATGAAGCCCAGTACACAACCTGGCTCTCAAATGTAGTCCTCGTAAAAAATATAATGGAAAGTGGTGTATGTGTATTGATTATACCGATCTTAACCAGGCTTGCCCGAAAGATGTTGATCCTCTCCCCAACATCGACAAACTGGTCGATTATTCTGCAGGTTTCAAATTATTGCCTTTCATGGATGCATATTATGGATATAACCAGATTCCCATGGCAAAGGGGGACAAAAAAATACAAAGTTTATGACCGAGTCGGGCAACTATTGCTACAACGTAATTCCCTTCAGCCTAAAAAATGTGGGTGCTACCTATCAGCACATGATAACAAAGTCTTCCGCAAAGAGATAGGCAACATATTCGAAGTCTACATGGACGACATGATCGTAAAGTCTAAAGAAGAAGTATACCATTCCCTCCACCTGAAGAAATTATTCGAACAGGCGAGGAATCACATAATGCGTTCCAATTCAGAGAAATGTACCTTCGGCGTATGGGCGGGCAAATTCCTCGGCTTCTATCTTATGGAGCGAGGAATCAAAGCCAAACCTGAAAAATGTAGAGCATTTTTAGAGCTCCCTACTCCGAACTCAAAAAAGTCAATCCAAACGTTGAACGAAATGCTCACATCCCTATCCCGCTTCGTGGCCAAATACGCCCAGCACACACTCCCTTTATTTAAACTTCTCCGCAAATAGATTGCCTTTGAATGGACCGAGGAATCAGAGCTCACCCTCCTCTATCTCAAACAAGCACTATCCGAGCCACCAGTCCTCTAAAGACCCGACAAGGGAGAAACACTCCATCTCTATCTGGTCATGGCTTCCGAGGCCGTTAGCATTTACAAGGAAAAAATCACGCGCGTTAAAAATGATATATTAGTACGATTGATAAACTGGATGTAGTAATATGGTATTACCAAAGTTATACTTTGTAGTATTGGTATAATCAATTATGATCTTTATCAAGCCTAATAATTTCAAATAATCATTTATGGAAGCCCAATACACTTACTTCTTTTTTTGTTATCTATTTTATTTTTCGTGAATATATTTTATATAACACTTTAAAACAAATATTTATATATTTTAATTCACCCCTCACCCTTCTTATATTTGAAGTCACTTATTCAATATGAAATACAAAGGTTGTGCTAATGACTTAATATAATCGTTATATGGAAGGAAGCTTACAATTTTTACAATAATATATCAAACAAGAACTTTTCACAATGAAAGAAAGGTTTGAAGAGTGTCAAGCTAGAGGAAAAAAGATATAAAAAAAATATATAAATTAAGTTTTAACAAGATTTACGACCATTCTATAATGTATGAAAAAGTTATTCATCAACTATCTTGTAAGTAGATGATTAATACCTTGTTACTTGATTGAATTATATGAATTCCATATTATAGTGTTTATTCCATAATTGGTTTTACATTTCCATCTCCGTCTTCCAAAAGCTTGGTTTGTATAGACGACACTTTTTGAAAAATCTTACTTCACAAGCAAAGCCATACAAGGCCCGAAGGTAAGGTACCAACAGATAGAGAAAGTAGCCCTAACACTTATCAACACCGCGAGGAGATTAAGATATTACTTCCTAGCATAAGCCATTGTGATCGATACTGACCAACCAGTAAGGCAACTACTTAGTTGACCAGATATGGCGGGCATGATGCTTGTTGTACCCCAAAATTTGTCCTTTCCTGTTTTTCCAAGATTTCCTCTTGCATAGGTGGTTGCAAACCTTTGCCTAAAGACAAGGAAATTTTTCAAATGATGGTTAAGTATCCTTCAATTGGAACCTACAAAATTCCCTTCGATTGACATCTCCAAAATTCCTTTCAATTGGTATCTCCAAAATTCCTTTCGATAGGTGTCTCCAAAATGCCTTTCGATTGGCACCTAGAAAATCCCTTTCGGTTGGCATCTCCAAAATTCTTTTCGATTGACATCTACATAGAATCCTTCGACTGACATCTATAAAAGGCCTTTTGATTAGCATCATGACAAGCCTTTCGATGGGCATTGTGTCAAAGCCTTTCGATTGGAATGGCAAGGGATCCTTCGATTTAGCGTTGTGTCAAAACAGCTTCGACAGGCATGTTAACCGTGTCCTTTGATTGGCATGGACAAGATCTTTCGATTGGCGTGGCAAAGTACTATTTGATTGACATTCCAATAAATACCCTTCATTTGGTATTTGGACAAGGGTCATTCGAAGAACTCCTTCTAGGCTATTCAAAAGAGGCCATCAAGAGGGCACTCGGAAAATATGTCCAGGTACACTGAACATGAAAAAATGGCATCTTTTCCTTGCAAATATGGCAAGAATTCAATGTTGATCGTGGATTCAATTTTTGAATTAAACACGATATTCTTGCCTTGTTTGTTCACAATTCCACAAGAGCTGATTTGACCAGGAAATTCTCTTCAAAAGGATAGGAAATCGAAGCAAAGGGTGGTCCAATTGAAGGAGCCCTAATACTGAAGCTAGCACAATTCGACTCAAAACCATTAAGGAGAACAAGGTTCTAATAAGGAAAGTCTTGATTGGTTTAAATTGGAGTTTAAGGCTGACAAGGAAGGCATATTCGAAGGAAGGAAGGGGATTTGTTCCAAAACAAGCCAGAAATCTCATAATCGAAAGAATCTTCTCTCAATCAAATAAGGAATGAAATATGCTGGCAAATCAAAGGGAAAACACGTTGGAATAAAAAGAGCAAGATTTGGACTAATTTAGAAACAAAAAATACAAGACGCAAATCAAACCTTTTCTCCCTCAATCTTCAAGATTTGATTCAGTTTTGTTGACCTAATTTGCTCTAATATATATGCATAACAAACCCTGATCATAAATAGGAGGATTGGTCGTGTAGAACACCCACAAGAATCTCAAAATTTTGACAAAAAAGTGGTGGTAGAATTTTGCTTTAGAGGGAGATTCAAGGCGTTTCAAAGATTGCACTCTATTCCTGGGCATACTTGGAAGCTATTTGGACCATTCTCACGCATCAACACATCCAGAAACAGCCTATACAAGTATCACAGTTTGCTCTTGTTCTTGAATTTGATTTTGACTACACATGCATGATAAACAACTTTCAATTATGTACTTATGTTTGTATGAACATTTAGAACATGATTGCATGATTAATTGTGTGTTTTGATGTATATTTAACTGACTTCCATTGCCAGGGTTTGAAGCTTCGTTTTAGGGTTTTTATTTCAGGAAAAATCAGGACAAAATAAGAGTATCATTGTACTCACGAGATCAAACCCAGTTGATATGTATTCTTGGATTAAATTTTTATTGTGTGGTTATGATTTTTGAGATATGCCAGTTTATAGCTACAGTTCCTGTCCGTAGGTAAAAACCCCTTTCCTAAAACGACAGTCCAGCAAATAAGATGATTGTGTGTTAAAACCGGGTTGGGTAGTTTGAATGGCGCGTGTTCTATTTATTACACTGACCTCTCATTAAATATAATATATATTGTTTGTTTAGATTAACGATTGAACAATTGGCTCAGTGGTATAAGTGAAGGCTTTTCAACACGCGTGTGTAGGAGGTCAGGGGTTCGATCCATGCCTCCTACATGTTATTTTTCTTAACAATCCTTTACAGATCCCAAGCTATCATTCCAAGCGCGCTCACTGTATGCCTCAGGATCATCACCCTTGGACCAATCAACGCCCATATCTAATGCTTCCAATGAAGCTCCCCATGGTGGACACTCCTGGCACGATCACACTGGATCTCACGTTGCCTTGGGCCAACAGGATTGGGCTTGGGAAGAATTTCAGCAACACAACCCAATTTGGGTTCATACCCCATCAGGCCCATTTCTTTTCTCTTTTATTTTACTATTAATTTTATTTAATTAGTCTAATTGATTTTTATTTCAAATCATTTTTTAATCAGAAAATAATCACAAAAAAATATAGGATTTAGTCTTTTTTAATAAATTAATTTTTGCAAATTAATTGTTTTAATCAATTCTAATATTTTTCATTAATTAAAATTAAGTAAAATTAGGTCAAAACCTAATCTCTTTTTTTCATAAAATCTCAAAATATTTTTCAATGATCAAATTAGATTTTTAGGGTTTTGAACTTTTTTTCCAATTAATTCTCGCGCGTTATTATTTTGTCATACGATTATTTTTATTATTGATGTAGTTGTGCCCAGTTTGCAATAGCTTAATTAGAGCTTTATTTTCGCACTTTATTTTTTCAGTTAAGTATAAATGTATCTACACCAAAGCCTTGTAATATCTTAGGGCTTTTATTTCTCGCTTTTATATTTTTTATGCATGTATATAAATTTCTAATAACCTAGGCATGTATGCTTAATCAACCAATCAGTAGATCACTAAACTACAAGATAAAATATCTGAAATAGCACACTATTGCACACTTGCACCCCTAGGGTCATTCACACTTTGGTTGACTTCGTAAAATGGTCATGTCCCTCCAACGTAGGGATACTCTTAACAAAGACCCTAAGTTTAAAGTCATCATAAAGATCATAGTCCCTAAATGTCTCTCGATTTGCCTACGAGAAATGATCTTGTGATGATAGTCCCTTCGAAATGCTAAGGTATCCTTACATGTTTCCTTCAATAACCATTATGTCCCTTTCGATAGTCCCTAAACATCAAACGACTAGAGTTACCTACTCATTAATAGTAGGATAACACAGTCTAAAGGATAGGAGGAAAAGAACAGTCTTTTTCTAGTAGGTAGATAACTGTTAGGTACTTGCTCAAACAAATTTTCACACCATACTTTCAAACACTTTTCGAACAAAGTTTTCAAAACGCTGTATCACACTCTTGAGGACTGATACAAGAGTTACCATAAAGTGAATCGCCGCACTAAGGCATTTTCAAAGCTTTTCAAACCACATAAACACGAAAGCAATTTTAAAAAATGAGCAAGTACCTAAGAGCCCATGGAAAACCATGGATGGAAAGGGAGCTAACACCTTCCCTTTCCATAATCTACCCCTTTACTCAGAAATCTCGAAAAAGGTCTTTTTGTGTTCTTTTCACCCTTTCCTTTGTTGGATAAAAGAAAAGTCGGTGGCGACTCTTGCTTACCGCGACATTTGTGAACAAAAAACGCAAACCAATATTGACAGTCGGTTCTTCCACCGTATCAAAGAACTGGCGACTCTGCGGAGGAGAATTATAAAGTGGGGTTTACCTTAGGATATAGATCATTTTAAAATTGCCTTATTTGTTTGCTTTGACTGCTTTATCTTTGAGGGATTGTTGGGGTATTCTTGTAAAGATCCTACACCCGGATCTGGGGCACCTTATTAGGTAAGTAGCAATAAACCATGGAGCCTGTAGGACGTAGACCAATACAGACGAAGTGGTGGTTACGTTAGCGCGATGCTTTGGATTATACTAATGTTCCTTGAGTAAGTTAAGGATAACATTAGGCTCCCTCATAGTGTCACTAAGTGCTAACTGACCTTTAGAACCTTTAATTGACTCATCCTAGCCATTAGTAAGTAGTTAGATAACCGCTTTGGTTCCAACCGAAGATTGGTTGATACTCGATACTACACTCATTGAGGCTGGACTTTTAAGATTTTTTTGCCGTAATACTTTGGTGCGGAGCTGAAACAGTTTCTTAAGGGAAGGTCAATGATATTGAGGCTCCTTAGAACCCGGTTACTATTAATAGGACAGGTTGAGCCAACTAAACATCCAAGAGGGTACATACCTTAAAAACTCATGCAAGCCTTTGAACCTAAGGTCTATTATGTGATTTGCTTATGTTTATCTATGATTTTTAGCATAATCATGACATCATAAGCATCATGACATCATAAGCATCATGACATTCATATGTACTAATCATTTCAAGGACCTGTTAGATTTACCTCTTGGCTGTTTTGTAGGATATGAATTCAGGTCGCAGAAAAACCATCCGGATTCACTTCACAGAATTTCCTCCTAAGCTCAAGGAATTAGTCTTTAAAGTCCCCGAGGACTCATCATTCCACAAAATACATGGTCACTTACTCAGTTTGGTTACCATTGGGTTTGATGAAGGTTTGATGAGTGTCTTATTCCAGTTCTTCGACCCTAAGCACCATTGCTTCACATTCCCTAATTATCAACTGGTGCCTACCCTGGAGGAATTCTCTAAGTTACTTGGTTTACCTATATTGGAACGAGTACCTTTTACTGGTTTAGAACAAGGCCCAGCTTCTGAAGATGTTTTCGTAGCTTTGTACTTGAAGCCATCTGACATTGACTCCAATTGGGAAAAAAGAAGTGGAGTTAAGGGTCTCCTTGCAAATTTCCTGATGAAGAAAAATCATATTTTCCTGGATGCTATGAGTTATCATGCCTTTGAAGATGTATTAGCCCTCTTGATCTATGCGTTGGTCTTGTTTCCTAATTCAAATAAACTTATAGATGTGAATTCCATCAACATCTTTCTTGCTCACAATCTGGTTCCTACATTGCTCGGAGATATCCTACATTATCTCCATACTCGTACTCTGAATAAGCGAGGAACTCTCACGTGTTGCACCCCTCTGATATATAGGTGGTTTATTTTGCACCTTCCTCGGTCAGTAATGCAAAATGATTTAGGCTTAAGATGGAGTCAAAGACTAATGTCTCTCTCTCACTCCGACATCCATTGGTGTCCTCTCTCTTAAGAGGATATTTATTTTATTGATCGTTGCAGAGAATTTCCTAAAGTGCCACTCCTGGACATTAGGGGAGGCATCACCTACAATCCTTCTTTAGCACTACGTCAGTTTGGCTATGCACAGAGAGATGGTCCACCAGATATGCTCATCCAGGGTATTGTGTTCAACTACTCAGATGATTTGCAAAATTATCGTCAGAGGTTCATCCACTCTTGGGACATTGTTAAGAAGACTGATAGTAAGACTTTAGGGCGTAAGAACTCCATCCCTTTGGAACCTTACCTCAAATGGGTGAGTGCTCGAGCCCAAAGTCTTATTATGCCATATAATTCCATCTTATCGGTGATCTTAGAACCTATTGTTCAAGAGGGCGAGTCCTGTATTATTCTCCATCCTGATATGCCAACCAACTTCGAAGAGTTGCAAAAGTCTTGGATCCAGCTCAAGGGAGAACGTGATACTTTTGAGGCTCAATTCTATGCAAGTGAGAAGAAGGTGCTGGAATTAACAAAATAACTTCATGAAGAGAGGAACCTCAACACCTACCTCAACATCATGAGGAAGCGCCCATAGGATACTTAATAATTTCCTTTCAATGTTTATCCTTGTGTAATCTTTTGTTTCTTTAAAAACTTGCTAATTAAAGGTTTTTCTTTTTGACTTGTTTAAAAGAATTTAAATCCAATAAGGTTCTTGAAATCATTGCATACACATGCCATACATATCATTGCATAAACAGGTTTCATAGTAGGTTTCTCATCTTCTTCGCTGTTTATTTCAGCCGTAAAGAAATGGCTCTCGAACAGACAGTGAAGGATCTATAAACTCAAAATGCCATGTTTCAACAAATGATCATGGCTCTAGCCAAAGGGAAAATGGAACTGAAAGCCTTGATTGTTAAAGACAAGACTAAGAAGCCAAGGAGGACAGCCGTTGTGGTAAATCTAGGAAGAAGATTCAAGGTGTCGTTAAAGCAAGTGGTTGATCTGACATCTTCATCCAAAGAAGGAGATAACCAAGAGGATGAGACAAGAGAGGACGACCCTAGTCCGCAGGAATCTGACAATGAGACCGATTACAATGAAGAGCGGTATCCTCCGGCCGATGAAAAGTACAAATAACTAGAAGCGTGTCTGAGTGCAATGGAGATTCAGAAAGTGCGTGGGCTGGACTTTGAAGAGCTGGGTTTGGTGTCTGGGATAGTCATTCCGCCAAAGTTCAAGGTGCTAGTGTTTTCCAAGTAGGATAGGGTTTCATGTCCCAAGATGCACCTCCAATCTTATGTGAGAAAGATACAGCCTCACACTGTTGACAGAGACTTATGGGTCCACTTCTTTCAGGATAGTCTTCCGGAACTCAGTTAGATTGGTTCTATCAGTTGGAGAGGACCAACATCCATAATTGGGAAGATCTAGCCGCTGCTTTCTATAAGCAGTATTAGTATAATACAGACCTTGCTCCCACCCGTACTCAACTCCAAAACATGACTATGGGTTCGAGCGAGGGCTTCAAAGACTACGCTCAGAAGTGAGGGGACTTAGCAGGAAGAGTCCAACCTCCCCTGTTTGATAGGGAGCTAGTGGATATGTTTCTGGGTACCCTGTCTGGTCCATTCTTTAATCACCTAATTGGAAGTTCCTTTGTCGACTTTACTGAATTAATCTTGACAGGGGAAAGAGTGGAAGCTGGAATTAAGAGTAGTAAGATCCAAAAGGATGCATCCGTCAATGCAGTAAGGAAGCCATTTGTTGGGAAGAAATAGGTCAGTGTCATGTACAATCAAAGGAGTTAGGACAGAACTGAACTCCATCCAACGTAGGGGTTGTCATGATCCCTAAGCCTGCACCCACTCAACAGAGAAATAATCAGCAGAGAACGGAAAGGCCGGTAAGACAGTTCACCCGCATAAATATGACTCTATCCCAAGTTTTTCCTCATTTGTTGAAATCTAATCTGGTAACCTTGTGGGAAGCGCCAAAGAATCCCAACACTACCTCTCCCTGATACAATCCAAATGCCCGTTATGCTTATCATTCGGAAAGTCCAGGTCATGGTAATAACGATTGATGGGCTTTGAAAAACAAGGTACAAGACCTTCTCGAGGCAAAGGAAATTGAGTTTGACGCCCCTAAAATTCCAAATGTTATCACTTCTCCTATGCCAAGCATGGCCATGGTGTTAACGATGTTGAAGATGATGTGTTTGTTACTGCTGTTGATGAACTTGTTACTCCTCTTATGACCGTTAAGTGGAACTTATTGAAGACCAGTTTATTTTCGGGTTGTGGAAAAGGTTGCCATTTCTGTTTATCTCTACCGATTGGTTGTCTTTTGTTGAAGGCAGGTGTTCAACGCCTAATGGATGATAGAGAGATTTGTTTTGAGAAGAATCCCGTTCCAACCATTTCTTGCAAAGATGTTTCAATAATAACCATTTCCGCCAATCCTCCCAGGGTCTCCACCAAAAGACCCGTCAGGATTACGTCTATTTCGAAGGTTACTCCGTTGATAATCACTATGCCAGGGCCAATCCCATACTCCTCAGACAAAACGGTTCCTTGGAACTATGGTGGTGATGTCTACTACCACGGTGTCAAGCAAGATTGGCTGGCTGATGAAGACCAGGTTTCCAAGAAGGCTGACCCCGACATTGGTAACATTGAGGGAACCAGAAAAATAACAAGAAGTGGAAGAATGTTCTCCCCTGAGATTTCTCCTCTAAAAGTTGTTATTGGTCATGTGATCATTCTTACATTCGTTCCTACTGATACTACTACTACAAGCCCTGTGATTACCCCTGCTGACACCCATATCACCGAGTCGATCGAGACTCGGGGAAAAGACATATTGGTTGAGCCTGTTCCGAAGAAGGCACATTCGGTATCTACCCAGAGGCTTCCAAGAAAGAAATGGAATTTTTTTTGAAAATTATCAAGAAAAGCGACTACAACGTGGTCGAACAGCTGAGGCAGACCCCTTCATAGATTTCTATGCTAGTCTTACTGTTGTGTTCTAAAGCTCATGCGAAGGCTCTAGTGAAGTTCCTGAAAACTGCCCATGTGCCCCAGGAAACCTCTGCTGACCAATTCGAAGATTGTATGGCTAGTTTGATGGTTGATAACGGTTTGGGCTTTTCTTATGCTGATTTGACTCCTAGAGGGAGGAATCACAATGATGTATTGCATGTCTCTATCGAATGCAAGGGCACTACTTTGGCCTATGTCCTAGTGGATATTGGTTCATCATTAAATGTGTTACCTAGGAACGCTCTAGATAGACTAGATTGTGAAGGTTTGACCTTGAAACCCAACAATATTGTAGTGAGGGCTTTTGACGGCTCAAAGAGAATGATGCACGGGGAGGTGGATGTCCCTATCAAGGTTGGTTCTCAAACTTTCGACGCTACCTTCTATGTGATGGATATTAGACCATCTTATTCCTGTTTGTTGGGCCGCCCTTGGACACATGGGGCTGGAGCCGTTACGTCCACTCTGCATCAAATGATGAAATATCCGGTCAAAGGGAGAATTTTCACTGTACACGGCGAAGAAGAATACATGGTCAGTCACCTGAATTCCTTCAGATATATGGAAATGGCTGGTGAGTTCATCGAGACTCTGTGCCAGAATTTCAAAGAGGTACCTCAGACTCTGGCTACAACTGAAATTGTTACCAATATGCCGAAGATCACCATACCTCCCTTGAAGATGGCTTCTCTCAAGGATGCAAAAGTGGTTGTCGAAGAAGGGGCTCAAAGGGCTGTTCGACGTGCTCTTGCTGGAAGACATCCCCTACGCATCAGAAATCATGGGGTCAACAATGTAGAAGATGGATACGGTGATGATGACATGGACAACTAGATCTTCCCTACTACCAATAGTGGACCCAGTAACTAGACGAAAAAGGATTTTGTACCGATTACTTTTGTTCATAAGTAATTGTCTTTCTTGTTTTTTGGATATGTAATAAACAATGTAACTTTATGGCCGCGTGTCTTCCCTGGGGCACATTGGTTTATTTGTGAGGATTAACATGTTTTATCATCATATGGCATTAATAAAGCATTGGACGTTTAT
This sequence comes from Vicia faba, assembly GCA_948472305.1. Classification (NCBI taxonomy): domain Eukaryota; kingdom Viridiplantae; phylum Streptophyta; class Magnoliopsida; order Fabales; family Fabaceae; genus Vicia; species Vicia faba. Next base: position 1,151,360,703 of record OX451739.1, on the reverse strand, counting down.
GCATACAAATTTTGCACTCTCTGTTTTTCTTTTCTACTTTTACTTTGTCTATACAGCTATGCTCTTACACACACTCACATATCAAACTGCAGATCCATGTCTACTCTGGATCCCATTGATAACAGTTCTTCTACTGCCAGTTATGACTTTGAAAATCTGATCAACCAAGCGAGGATGAAGGTGAGGAAGATTTTGAAGTACTTGGAGAACTTGCTAGGCTATTACAGCAGGAAGAGAGGGGTATACAGCCTCATGAGGAGCCAGTTGAGATAATAAACTTGGGCACAGAGGTAGACAAAAGAAGTCAAGATCGGTATAAATATGGGGCTTAATGTCAAACAACGGTTGATACAAATTTTGCATGACTATGTCGATATATTTTCCTGATCATATAAAGACATGCCAGGACTGGATATGGATATTGTGGTTCACCGTCTGCCAACTAGAGAAGATTTCCCTCTGGTAAAGCAGAAGGTCCGTCGCATGCGCCCTAAAATGTCAAAGAAGATCAAAGTAAATATTATGAAGCAGTTCAATGCTGGTTTCCTATTCGTCACCTCTTATCCCCAATGGGTTTCCAACGTAGTTTCGGTGCCTAAAAAAGACGGAAAGGTACGAATGTGTGTGGACTACAGAGATTTGAACAGGGCAAGCCCCAAAGATGACTTTCCACTCCCCCACATCGACATTCTGGTTGATAACACCACGTAGCACAAGATCTTTTCCTTCATGGATGGTTTCTCTGGTTACAATCAGATCAAAATGGCACCCGAGGATATGGAGAAGACAACCTTCATCATGCAATGGGGCACTTTCTGCTACAAAGTGATGCCATTTGGATTAAAGAATGTTGGGGCAACCTATCAGCGAGCCATGGTCACCTTGTTTCATGACATGATTCACCATGAGATAGAGGTATATGTGGATGACATGATAGCCAGGTCTCAAACTGAGGAAGAGCACCTTGATCATTTACAAAATTTGTTTGATAGGTTGAAGACGTACAAGCTGAGGTTGAATCCAAACAAGTGCACCTTCGGGGTAAGATCTGGTAAACTACTTGGTTTCATTGTTAGTGACAAGGGTATTCAGGTGGACCCTGCAAAAGTGAAGGCTATACAAGAGATATCGTATCCTCGCACTGAGAAGGTGGTCAGAGGATTTTTGGGACAAATAAATTACATTGCCAGGTTCATTTCCCATTTAACTGCTACTTGTGAGTCAATCTTCAAGCTTCAGAAGAAAGATCAAGTGGTAAAATGGAATGACGAATTCCAGACTTCCTTCAAAAGAATCAAGGAATACCTTCAAGAACCACCAATTCAGATGCCTCCGATTGAAGGAAGACCTTTGATAATGTACTTAACAGTGTTAGATAATTCAATTGGGTGTGTGTTGGGGCAGGATGACGAGTCTGGTCGAAAAGAGCACGCAATATACTAACTTAGAAAAAAGTTTACCGATTTTGAAACAAGATACTCACTGCTCGAGAAAAATTTCCGCGCTTTGGCTTGGGCTTCTCGCCGACTGAGACAGTATATGTTGACCCATACTACTTTGCTGATATCTAAGATGGATCCGATCAAGTACATCTTTGAGAAGCCCGCTCTCTCCAAAAGAATAGCACGATGGCAAATGATCTTGACCGAATATGATATCCAATACACGACCCAGAAAGCAATCAAGGGAAGTGTACTAGCTGATCATTTGGCTCATCAGGCTGTGGATGACTACCAGTCCATGAATTTTGAGTTCCCGGACGAGAATGTTATGCTAGTGACTGACTATGAAAAACCCGGACCGAATGAAGGACCTGAAAAAGGATCCCGATGGATTATGGTTTTTGATGGAGCCTCAAACGCACTTGGCCATGGAATTGGTGCTGTAATTATATCTCCTGAAGGCTGGCATACTCCTTTCACCGCCAGATTATGTTTCAACTGTACCAACAATATGGCAGAATATGAAGCATGCATCATGGGTCTCAAAGCTGCTATTGATCTGAGGATCAAGTTCTTGAGCATTTTCGGGGATTCAGCCTTGGTAATAAGTCAAATCAAAGGCGAGTGGGACAGGAAGCACCTGAATCTCATCCCGTACAAAGAGCATGTGCTAACATTACTTCCAAACTTTGAAGAGGCCACCTTTGAACATTTCCCACGAGAAGAGAATCAGTTAGTGGACGCGCTAGCTACCATGTCATTTATGTTCAAGGTCAAGTGGGACAATGAGACTCCCCGAATTACCATCGAGAGGTTGGATGAACCAGCATACTGCTACGAAATCGACACTGAAGGAGTAGCAGACAAAACTTAGTTTCATGAAGTGAAAAGGTATCTCGAGGTCCAAGAATATCCCGAGGGGCCATCTGTCAATGATAAGAAGTTTCAGAGAAGGTTCGTCGCAATGTTCTTCCTCAGTAATGGAATCCTTTACAAGCACAACCATGACTTTACTTTACTTTGGTGCGTAGACAAGAGCGAAGCAGAAAGGATTATGGAAGATTTACATGAAGGTTCCTTTGGAACCCATTCTAGTGGACATACCATGGCTAAAAAGATCCTACGGGAAGGATACTATTGGTCCACTCTAGAAGTAGACTGCTATCAGCACTCCCGAACTTGTCACAAATGTCAGATCTACACTGATAAGGTGCATGTACCTCTGGTTCCCTTGAACGTCTTGAAGGCTCCATGGCTCTTTGTAATGTGGGGCATTGACATGATCGGAGAGATTAGACCTACTGCTTCCAATGGACATCGCTTCATCCTGGTGGCCATTGATTACTTCACGAAGTGGGTTGAATCTGCCCTTTTACTACTGTTACCAAGAACATTGTGGCGTAGTTTATCAAGCATAACCTGATTTGTCAGTACGGTGTGCCAGAGAGAACCATCACTAACATTGGTACGAATCTCAATAATACGATGATCACCGAACTCTGTAAACAATTTAAGATCCAGCATCATAATTCTTCCCCTTATCGGTTGAAGATGAATGGCATTGTGGAGGCTGCTAACAAGAACATTAAGAAAATCATACAGAATATGACAGTGACATACAAATACTGGCATGAGATGTTACCATTTTCTCTCCATGGGTACCGCACCTCTGCATGAACGTCGACAGGGGAAACACCATACTCTCTAGTATATGGTATGGAGGTTATCCTGCCTATTGAGGTCGAGATCCCTTCTCTAGGAATCATGAAGGATGAGGGTCTGAATGAAGACGATTGAATCCAGACTCGACTAGATCAATTGAATTTGATTGATGAGAAAAGGCTTGTTGTTGTCTATCATGGTCAAATGTATCAGAAACGGATGATCAAGGCTTTCAACAAAAAGGTCAGATGCCAAGTATATCAAGTCGGGGATCTAGTGATCAAGCGCATCATACTGCCGCAAGGTGATCCCAGGGGAAAATGGACTCCCACATACGAAGGGCCGTTTGTGATCAAAAGCATATTTTCTGGTGGAGCCATGATTCTGACCACCATGGATGGTGACGATCTTCCTCACCCTGTTAATGCGGACATAGTGAAAAGATACTACGCATGAATAAGACCCGCTAGGTTGACTGGCCTAGGAAAAAATAAGGGCATCCCAGCGAACCAAAAGGGTTTGGGCAAAAATTAGGGATGAAAACAAAAAATATCTATACACCCGGCAAGCCGAAAACCTGAAAAGGCGGCTTAGGAAAAAAAGGGTATCCCGGTGGACTGAAAACCCAAAAGGGTGGTCCAGGAAAACGTTAGGGATTTGAAGCGTATCACTATGTATCATTGGATCACCTTGCGACCATACTTCAGTATCAACTATCAAGCTCAAACGACACTGATCAATCCAGTCAGCTTCAGACAAGTAGCAAAGTGATGAGACGCTCGAATACAAAGCGGCAATAGTAGAATTGAAACTCAATGGGGTTATTACACATAGTTGTTTTCTTCTCTTTGTACACTACTTTGTATAATCTTCACACTCATGGCGGTGTTCTCCTACTAGAACGTCAGCCTCTTTGTACACAACGCCTGTTATAGGCGAACTTCAGAAATCAATACAAATCGTTTCTTTGGAAGTACAAAACTGTTTGCTTTTCTTTTTTTCTCTTTCCTGTTTGTTTTTCAAAAATGTCCAATGACGTATTCTTGACATAAGCATTTGAATATGATTTCTATTCACAAATATTTGCATAAGAAATAGAAGGAAAGTTGCTCATGACTTAAGGAACGGGGCAAAGTCTATAAAACCATTTCAATCCCGACAAGTTATTCCTTTCAGCAGGTATAGGGGCAGAGACAGTTTTGAGACGAATTCATCATTACATATGACCCTGTGACGTCTATGTTCCCCATAGAGTAGAGGCAACCAAAGGTTTTGATCTCTGCTTCCCCAAACAGGAGTTACTTTCCCTAGCAAAGTTCCTTCACATAGTCGATATCTATATTCCCCAGCCAAGTTTTATAATCACAAACAGTTTATAAAGCTTTCTCCCGAGTAGAGTTTATTTCTCTGACTGCAGAATCTCCTCCCAAGCAGATTTTAATTCTCTGAATATGGAAGCTCAATCTCCAACAGAGTTTATTCCTCCAGCTACAGAAGTTCATCCCCCAGCAGAGTTTATTTCTCCGAATCGGCAAAATCTTCCAGCAAGGCATCTCCTCTCGCAAACAGAGTTATTCCCCTGCAGAGTGATTCTCAGGTAGAGTCCCTCCCGACAGGATATTCGCAAACAAAAAGGATTAAATCCCCAGCATAGTCATCTCCATTCACCATCCCCGGTGGAAATGAAGAATTCAGCTTACCAATACTCTTCGGCAGCAGTCCGGGATTTATTGTCCCCAACTAAGAAATACCGCAATAGCATCCCATATTATTACACCATAGCATGTCCATACATATTGCATAGATTATAATCTCATTTTTTTTTGAGAACATCACCATAATGCATTTCATACATCATGACATTGCATACGACTAACTCTTTACCTTTCAGGGAAAAGACCAAATCAACAAGCTGCGTCTAACAAAGGGTTATTCCAGGATTTTCCTCAGAAAGATGTCCTCACAAGATTTTCCCTGGGTCATACAGGTCGACACTAATATCTATCTGATTACCATTCTAGTGGAAGATATTCCAAGACTTTCGTTTGGGTCAGTTGAATCGCTACTAAGATTCTCCTTATTACTATGCCAGTCAAAGTTAACCCAGGATTTTCTCTTGATCAGCCATATCGACACTAAGATCTCCCTGATTACTATGCCAGTTGAAGATGTTCCAAGACTTTTGTATGGGTCAGTTGAATAGATACTAAGATTCTCCTAATTATTATGCCAGTCAAAGTTAACCCAAGATTTTCCCTGGGTCAGACAGGTCGACACTAAGATCTCTATGATTACTATTCCAGTTGAAGATATTCCAAGACTTTCGTCTGGATCAGTTGAATCGATACTAAGATTTTCCTGATTACTATGCCAGTCAAAGTTAATTCAAGGCCGTCCCCTGGTTTAGTCAAATCGGTACTAAGATTTCTATCCCAGTTGAAGACAACTCGAGACCTTTCTTTGGCGCAGTCAAATCGATACTAAGATTTCTATTTCAGTTAAAGAAGCTATGAAGCCCGGAAACTGACCGGATAATAGTCAGTCAATAATTCAAGACATTGTGAAGCTTGGATCTTGACCAGATAACAATTTAATCTCATCTCCCCAGTAAGTCGCTGTGAATCCTGGAGCACGACCAAATAACAGTTAGCCTTATTATCATTAGCAAGCCAATGTAAAGCCTGGATTCTGACCAGATAGTAGTTCATTTATGTCTCTTCAATCAAGTGATGACTCCCCAGTAGAGTAACGGACAACTAAAGCTCCTAAAACTCTATGTTCCAAGACAGAGACCAACATTCCTCAGCGGAGTCCTCTATACAGCAAGAGCAGGAATTCCCATAAAAGGACATCTCATGAAACCATCATTGTTCTGGATGACATCTTTAATCCCATCTCTGACGACTCTCTGTCACATTCTGATGGTGTCTTTAAGCCCATCTCCGATGATCTTCTGTCATCTTTTCCAAATGGCATATATAAGCCTATTCCCAATACTATCTACACAGTCAAGTATCATCTCAAACGAGTGCCAATTTCTGGGCACTCTAGTGTTCAATCATCTTCCACCTTCTGATCACGAAAGGCAGACCAGCCAATCTATATCCTCAAGTTTAAGAAGATTGAACATGGGCAGTTGTTGTACCCCAAAATTTTCCCTCTCATGTTTTTTCAAGATTACCTCTTGCATAGGTGGTTGTAAAACTGCCTAAAGACAAGGAATTTTTCAAATGATGGTTAAGTATCCTTCAATTGGCACCTACAAAATTCCCTTCGATTGGCATCTCCAAAATGCCTTTCAATTGGCGTCTCCAAAATGCCTTTTGATTGGCGTCTCAAAAATTCCTTTCCATTGGCACCTACAAAATGCCTTTTGATAGGCATCTCCAAAATGCTTTTTGATTGACATCTACATAGCATCCTTCGATTGACATATGCAAAAGGCCTTTCGATTGGCCTCATGACAAGCCTTTCGATGGGAATTGTGTCAAAGCCTTTTGATTGGCATGAAAAGGGATCCTTTGATTTAGCATTCTGTCAAAGCGGCTTCAACAGCCATGTTAACCATGTCCTTCGATTGGCATGGACAAGATCTTTCAATTGGCATAGCAAAGTACCCTTCGATTGACATTCCAATAAATACCCTTCAATTGGTATTTGGATAAGGGCCATTCGAAGAACTCCTTCCAGGCCATTCGAAAGAAGCCATCAAGAGGGCAGTTGGAAATTATGTCCAGGTACACTGAACATGAAAAAATGGCATGTTTTCCTTGCAAATATGGCAAGAATTCAATGTTGATCGTGGATTCAATTTTTGAATTAAAGGCTAGATTCTTGCCTTGTTTGTTCACAATTCCACAAGAGCTGATTCGACCAGGGAATTCTCTTCAAAAGGACAGGAAATCGAAGCAAAGGGTGGTCCAATCGAAGGAGCCCTAGTATTGAAGCTGGCACAATTCGACTCAGAACCATTAAGGAGAACAAGGTTCTAATAAGGAAAGTCTTGATTGGTTCGAATTGGAGTTTAAGGCTGGCAAGGAAGGCAGATTCTAAGGAAGGAAGGGGATTTGTTCCAAAACAAGCCAGAAATCTCACAATCGAAAGAATCTTCTCTCAATCAAATAAGGAATGAAATATGTTGTAAAATCAAAGGGAAAACGCGTTGGAATAAAAATAGCAAGATTTGGCCTATTTTAGAAACAAACCCTCACTCAATCTTCAAGATTTGATTCAGTTTTGTTAACCTAATTCGCTCTAATATATATGCATAACAAACCCTGATCATAAAGAGGAGGATTGGTTGTGTAGAACACCCACAAGAATCTCAAAATTTTGAAAAAAAAGTGGTGATGAAATTTTGCTTTAGAGGGAGATTCAAGGTGTTCCAAAGATTTCAATTCATTATTGGGCGTACTTGGAAGCTATTGGACCACTTTCACGCATCAACACATCCAGAAACAGCCTATACAAGTGTCACGGTTTACTCTTGTTCTTGAATTTGATTTTGACTACACAGGCATGATAAACAAATTTCAAGTATGTATTTATGTTTGTATGACCATTTAAAACGTGTTTGCATGATTAATTGTGTGTTTTGAAGTATATTTAATCGACTGCCATTGCTAGGGTTTGAAGCTTCGTTTTAGGGTTTTTTATTTTAGGAAAAATCAGGACAAAAGAAGAGTATCATTGTACTCACGAGATCAAACCCAATTGATCTGTATTCTTGGATTAAATTTTTATTGCGTGATTATGATTTTTGAGATATGCAGGTTTATAGCTACAATGCCTACCCGTAGGTAAAAACCCCTTACCTAAAATGATAGTCCAGCGAAGAAGATGATTGTGTGTCAAAACCGGGTTGGGTAGTTTGAATGGTGCATGTTCTATTTATTACAATGACCTCTCATTACATATAATATATATTGTTTGTTTATATTAACGATTGAACAATTGGCTCAGTGGTACAAGTGAAGGCTTTGCAGCGCGCATGTGTAGGAGGTCAGGGGTTCAATCTCTGCCTTCTACATGTTATTTTTCTTAATAATCCTTTGCATATCCCATGCTATTCTTCCAAGAGCGCTCACTGTATGCCTCAAGATCATCACCCTTGGACCAATCAACACCCAGATCTAATGCTTCCAATGAAGCTCCCCATGGTGGACACTCCTGGCACAATCACATTGGACCTCACGTTGCCTTGGGCCAACAGGATTGGGCTTGGGAAGAATTTCAGCAACACAACCCAATTTGGGTTCATACCCCCTTGGGCCCATTTCCTTTCTCTTTGATTTTACTATTTATTTTATTTAATTAGTCTAATTGATTTTTATTTCAAATCATTTTTTAATCAGAAAATAATCACAAAAAAATAGGATTTAGTCTTTTTTAATAACTTAATTTTTCCAAATTAATTGTTTTAATCAATTCTAATATTTTTCATTAATTAAAATTAAGTAGAATTAGATCAAAATCAAATCTCTTTTTTTCATAAAATCTCAATATTTTTCAATGATCAATTAGATTTTTAGGGTTTTGAACTTTTTTTCCAGTTAATTCTCGCGCGTTATTATTTTGTCGTACGATTATTTTTATTATTGATGTAGTTGTGCCCAGATTTCAATAACGTAATTAGGGCTTTATTTCCGCACTTTATTTTTTCAGTCAAGTATAAATGTATCTACACCAAAGCCTTGTAATAGCTTAAGGCCTTTATTTCTCGCTTTTATATTTTTATGCATGTATATAAATTGCTAATAACCTATACATGTATGCTTAATCAACCAATCAGTAGATCACTAAACTGAAAGATAAAATATCTAAAATAGCACACTATTGCACACTTGTACCCCTAGGGTATTTGCCATTTTGGTTACCTTCGGAAAATGGTCATGTCCCTCGAACATAGGGATACTCTTAGAAAAGACCCTCTGTTTAAAGTCATCATAAAGATCATAGTCCCTAAATGTACCTCGAGTTGCATACGAGAAATGATCTTATGATGATAGTCCCTTCGAAATGCTAAGGTATCCTTACATGTTGCCTTCAATGACCATTACGTCCCTTTCGATAGTCCCTCAACATCAACCTACTAGAGTTACCTACTCACTAATAGTAGGATAACACAGTCTAAAGGATAGGAGGAAAAGAACAGTCTTTTTCAAGTAGGTAGAAAACTGTTAGGTACTTGCTTAAACAAATTTTCATACCACACTTTCAAACACTTCTCAAAAAAAGTTTTCAAAACGCTTTATCACACTCTTGAAGATTGATACAAGAGTTACCATAAAGTGAATCGCCACACTAAGGCATTTTAAAGCTTTTCAAACCACACAAACACGAAAGCAATTTTCAAAAATGAGCAAGTACCTAAGAGCCCAAGGAAAACCATGGATGGAAAGGGTGTTAACACCTTCCCTTTCCATAATCTACCCCCTTACTCAAAAATTTTGAAAAAGGTCTTTTTCTGTTCTTTTCACCATTTCCTTTGTTGGATAAAAGAAAAGTCGGTGGCGTCTCTTGCTTACCGCTACATTTGCAAACAAAAAATGCAAACCAGTATTAACAGTTGGTTATGCCACCGTATCACAATGCTCAAATGGTCACTGGAGATCTCTGAGTTCGATATCAAATACGAGAGCAGAAAAGCCCTTAAGGCACAAATATTAGCCGACTTCGTGGAAGAAATGACTTCCCCAGCCACCACAAGTGTTGCACGCAAGTGGACCATATTCGTGGACGGAGCCTCCAACTCCACCGGGAGCGGAGGAGGTATCATACTGCAGAACGAGGAAGGAATACTGGTCAAAGTCTCCATAACTCAATCTTTCCCAACCTGGAATAACCAGGAAGAATACAAAGCTCTCATCGTGGGGCTCTGCTTGGCTGAGGACCTAGGGGAAGAGGAGGAAAAGCTCTTCACAAACACCCAACTCATCGCCACCCAAGTACAAGGAGAATACCAAGTCAAAAATGACCAACTATCAGAATACTGGAGTTTAGTCTGCAAAAATATGAAGGAACTCAACTTTGGGGATGTATAACATGTTACCCACGAACATAATGCTCGAGCAAATATCTTGTCAAAAATGGAATGCACAAAGAAGAAAGGGGGAACAAGTAGGTAATATAGGAGATACTTCCCCCACTGAGCATCGAAAATCCTTCCTCGACTCTAGAAGTGCTCGCCATCAACGACAAAAACTATTGGATGACTCTCGTATACAACTACCTCACGAACGAGGAGCTGCCACCTGACCAGAAGGAGGTTGTTGTAATTAAGCAGAGGGCCTGATCCTGCATTATGGCCAAAGAAAAATTGTATAGGAGAGGATTCTTCACCCCTCTCCTCAAGTGCGTCGATGAAAGCAAAGTCCCCCACATCCTATGTAAAATCCATGAGGGAATCAACGCCTAACACATGGGTGAGAAGTACCTCTCTAGGAAAGTGTTGCGGGCAGGATACTATTGTCTTACCATGAAACACGATGCCAAAGAGCACGTAAAGAAATGAGCAAGTTACAAATATAGTGGTATAAATGTTGAGATTAAACCATTAGACTGACATAACTTGCACAGATCAAATAAAAATCGCCATTGCACTTTATTGTTTCCAAAGGAATGGGAAAATAGAGAATAAACCAAAAATAGGGGGGAGAGAATCTATGTTCGGGGGTTGGTTATGCAAAGGTAAGGTATTAGAACCCTAAACATCTATGGTACTCCGTAGGAACCTCTTTGTAAATTTGTGTATTTTGGCTATAATAGTTGTATAAAAAAATAGATTGTGGGGATGAGAAAAGAAATATATTTTACAATTTTTTCACCCGCCGCGGTTGTGAACCTTTAGTGTCTACATACCACCTTTCATGCAATAGGGGATAAGAGTACTCGTAGTTCACCTTTAAAAAATTTAAAACACAAGTGTGTTGGTTAATTTCAACAGATGAGACATCATCGTCATATCCAAGTGGAAAAAAATACTAACTACCCACAATCATGAGAAAGGAGAATTTGCATCATCTCAAAGTGGAGTATATAACTTGGATTTAAAAATCAACAAAGCCTTGCTCAACACCTTAGGGGAAAATATCTCACTTCACTACATGTCGTAGAAGTATAGTAGTTCGCATGACCTCAAGGATTGACAAGAGTTTAACCTTTTGAGAAAAGTTTAAAGTAAAAAAGCCAAAGTGGAAAAATAGTTTGAATGAGATTGATTGACTTTTAATCTTCTTAAAAAAATGTCAAAGTATTATTAAGTTGGTTAAAGTTTGATTAAGAAAATATTTTTGAAAATGCATGGACCTAAGTCTAAGTTTATTGTGAAAGCGGTTCAAGTTTAAAAACAAGAATAGTTTTGAAAGGAGGGAGAAGATTTTTGAAATTAAAGAAGATGGGAGGAGATGAAGGGACTATCCTAGAGTATAAGGTAAAAGCTAGGGAAAATAACCGTCTAACCAACAAGAAGCTAACACTTGACATAATGAGTCAATATAGAATTTCCATCCTTTGGATTGAAACCAAACAAGCAAAGATAATAAACCTCTTAAGAAAACCAAGATTCAAATGCATTAAGTCTTCACAAAAATTGGGCAGAGTAACAGCTGTATACTGGTGAATTCCTTATCACAGACAAGGCATATAATCAAAATAACATGCACACAAAGAAAACAAACAACCCAATGTCTTGGGGTAAACCCCAAGAACTCAGACAAAATAATAATAGAAATCCAAAGGTATCAAGATAGGTCAAGGTCTCTATTCCTAAGTCCAAGAAGTCCATAACTCCAAAATTCCAAGGATAGTAACCAAATAGTCCAAGTAACCTTAAATCTTTTTATTGGTTCAAGTTGGTTATTAGGTATCTTCTAAAAGAAAATGAAAGCTCAAGTGAGAAAAATAAAAATGACATAAAGATAAATGTTAAAGTGAGCAAAGATGAAAATAACATGAAATCAAAATGCTAAAATAAATGGTGCTTAAAGTAAAAGCATAGAAATAAAAGTCAATTGTTAATGAGTTAGAAATTAGAGGTTAGTTGAATGACCATCTTGAATCTTGCATTTGAAAACTCATTAGAAGATTGATAAAATCAAAGCCTCTCAACAACAAGTTTCATTTGCTTTTTGTCAAGTATATCATTCATTTCAAAATCTCAGGGCAACAACAAATGATTAACGATGTTTAAATGATTCACTTAGTCCAAAATTTATGAAAGTCCATTAGATGATTGATAAGACCAAAGCCTCCTAACAATGAACCAAAAAGTTATTGGATCAAAGGCTTCAAGTTAAACATACTTGGGCTTACAAACATAGGTTTGGGCCACGAATGATCATTTCTCGAACCGGGACAAAATTTAGCACTACGTTAAGCAATCGTAAGTGGACTTATGTGTGAAGTCGCACCTATTTTGAGGCCGGTCAATAGCAATCCATGTGCCATATGGTTGGATAGATGATATGTAGATCATCCTCTAGCAACATGCAATACAAAAGAGAAGGGGATAAGATGAAGAGGGAGGGGATACATTTGAATAAAAAATTTAATCAAACTACCATTAAAATCATCCATCCATTTTAGTGGAGTTAAACACAACACTCAAGATCCAATGATGTTAATGAAGTTTATGATCAACAATCACATAACCAGAATATATTAAAAAATAAATTGCATTTAATGAATAAAATAAAAAGAAAAAATGACTTTTAAATTGTTTTTAAAATGATCATAAAAGGTAAAATAGCAAACTATATTCAAATTATCAAATAAAAATTAAAAAGACCATAGAAAAATCAGAAATGACTTCAAGTATTTTTATAAAAATTTTGGTATTTTTGTAAAACAGAAAAGTATTTTTAAGCTAATTAAAATCACTCAAACAGGTAAAAAAAGATTTAAAAAATAGAAGAATTCAAAATAAAATTCTAGAAAAATTTCAAAAAGTCAGAAATTAGGAAAATGATTTTATAAAAATATTAAAATTTAAAAGTATCAAAAAGTGATTTTAAATAATTAAAAACAAGTTATAGAGGAGAAATTATAAAAAATATCAAATCTAAAAATAAAATCATGAAAAAATAAAAATCAGAAAGAGAATATTTGAAAATATTTTTGTGAATTTTTTCATAAATTTTTAGTCAAAAATGAACTTTCTATGATTTTTTGAAGTTCAAATCAATTAAAATAAAATCAGAAAATAAAATAACAAACCAAAAAAGTATTGGTCATCTGATCATTGTCAAAACGCGTTAAGTAAACAGATCCAATGGATCTGGCATGCTGTGCATGTCATGGACTTTATTGGATATCACACCTAATCATTTTTTATTAAATAAAAATAACTTAAAATGTAGCACGTTGGATGGAGTCTGACTCACTAAAGTAATCAGATTTGAGGGCCCACATCATGTGCGCATGGTAAACTGAAACACCAAATGTGTTTCAAAAAAATTATGTGGCTAAATGTCCTTGGTTAAAGATGGACATGTCATCATCTTCAACCTCCAGCCAACCTCAAATCAAATTCCACAAACTGTAAAATTAGCAAACCAGACTGGTACCATTAGATTTGTCTCTTCAAGATGATTCTAATGATACCATCGCGCCAAATTGATATAAACTGAGCAAGGCATAAATTGAAAAATTGCAGTAAATAATAGAGAGCCCGAAATTCTGGAATATCTCACTCAAATCTCAATGGAATTGGAAATTGTAAAAAGCATGAGAACCAGAAGGATGAAGAGAGTAGATTAGTCTTTTATTTGGATCGATTTGACCAAGAAATCTACCTGAACAGAGTAGAAAAAGATGGCTCTGAAAATGGACTTATGTAGATCAATATAGGTCAAAATTATTGAAGGTAAGAGTATGGTTATCTTAATAGAAGTTCAACGAAGCTAACTGAATGGAGCTTTTGGTGTTTTGGAGTGAGAATGCAGGAAATCAGAAATTCAAATTCAGAGTTCGTGTGGGATCTCAACAGGGGTCAATTGGCTATCAAAAGGTTTAGAAAATGAGTTAGGGATGATCCTTATTTATAACTGATCATGATGTAAGGCTCAAGCGTGGGAATTGGAGGCAAAATCAATGAAATCGTATGAACATGCTAAGTGGGAAAAATGTGACTTCACATTGCTCAAAACGTAGCAAAATTGATGGTTCAACGGTTGTTTCTCATTATGACAAGTTCCTAAACATGATTAGACACATAATTGATCCTTAAACAAGCTTTTAATTGGGTTGAAACTAATTTTCAAATTTGACTAAACATGAAACTTCAATTTCAAGATGCCAACTTTATGGCCATGGTGCCAACAATGTAGGGCACTATATGATGTGATTTTTGAAGCATTATATAGATCTCTTGTTAAGCTTTATAATGTGAAAATAATGGTTGTGTTTGGTGTCTTTGATCAAAAGTTGTACATCTTTGAAATCAGCAAAAACACACAGATTTTCCACACTTAGAAAAAATTTCTAAGTTTGGCATTAAATGTTACTTGTAATGTTTTCCAATAGTTCTCACCATAAATAATAGGAGGTTTGCCATTGATTCTGTCTTTCTCCCCATGGTAGTCATTGCTAATGTTCTGACTTTGTCCCACCATAGTGTTTTTCTTTCTTGGATCTTTTTTCTGACACGGTTAAGTGCTTGTACTCAGAACCAGGTGCTCTGATACCAATTGAAGAATGGAAAAACACAAGAAGGGGGATGGGTTTGATTTGGGGTTTTTAAAACTTAAATAAAAGAACACATTGGTTATCTTGGTTCGTTTGAACTCAAACTAATCCAGTCCACCCGCCAAGGTGATTTCGCCTCTCTCAACGAGGTCTTAATCCACTAATCAAACTTGATTACACAGCTACTATGACAACCGTCAAAGTCTTCTTAAGTTTAAACCACAATCCGGTTTTCTCAATGAAATACACTAAACAATATTTAAGAGAATGTACAAAAAGTGTTTTCTAATAAAACAGTAGCACACAAGTGATGTTTTACACAATTGAGATTTAGTACGTTTGAAGATGATGAAGATGACTTCTTTGTTGTGCGTGAAAATCGTAAACGATTTCTCCTTCAAACTTTTTTTAAATAGACAATGCATGTAGGAGATTTTGGAATGTTGATCAATGATAATTAAAGAGCTTTCCAAAAATAGAGATCCTTGTTCCCTTTCAGCCGTTACTTTTGAATAACAATAATTGAATTGTAACACTTCAGAACATGCTTGCTTCAGAAGATGAAAGTTACCGTTGCTTCTTTCCAGAACTTTATGGATCAGAAACACGGAGTCCTGTTTGCAGCATTACAACTTCTTTAAGAGATGTATAGAATCAGAGTTGAAACAACTACTTAACTCATCTTCTGTGCTTCATCAATCAGAACTTCTGTGCAAAACAAAATACAAATTTGGGGAGCATAATTGTTCTTTGAGTGTTTGTTATCATCAAAACTCTTACAAGGGTTGTAGAATCAAACTATGTTCTAACAATCTCCCCCTTTTTGATGATGAAAAAAACTTGGATATTTCAATAGACACATAAATAACATAAAGCATTTAAGGTCTTCCCCTGAGTTGAATACACAGATAGAGAAGAAATAATCCCCTAAAGTTTATTCTAATCAAAGTATTTGATGCGTCCACTTCTGTCCTCAATAGAGTTTATTCCTATTTTGCTTTCTGGAAAAAAAACAATAGAAGTTATGATATTCAAAATGTTTGAGACTGCGTCTCAATACTGTTATATTAGAAATATCTTACATTCTCCCCCTTTTTGTCAAGAATCAAAAAGAAGTAAAAACACTATAAGCAATAAAAGAGGATTTGTATTCAAAAGTTTGCAATAAACACATTATGAAGGAACCAAATAAAATGAACACAGTAAAGAAAACAAATTTCAAAACTAAGATTGAGGTGGAGGAAGTCATGTGAACAGGGCTTCCAACAAATTCTTAATCTGATTGTTTGACTCTTTTTGTTTTTCCAGCATCCCTTTTATTTCCTTGCATGTATCATCCTGCTTGTCTAGTCTTTCCTTGAAATTCAACGTCAGGTGTTAAATCGTAACTGTTTTCCTTCATACTGACAAAGTCCACAATGAGTTCACACAAAACTTTCAGCGAATCAATGGGAGTTAGGAGTGTTCTTGAGGGTTCTTCATACCTGTCTGCTGTCGAAGAAGAAGAGCCAGGAACACTTTGAGAGCATTGAGCAGTTTGGGAAGAAGCCATTGTTCACACAGACTTTTGAGGTTTTTTTTGAAAAGAATAGAACACAGGTAATAGAGAAAAGAAGTGAGAGTGAAAAAATGAAAGTGAAAGTGAGCAACGAATTTATATAAAAATAGGAAACTTAGTTAACAAGAAAAGGGTTAAAAGAAATGATTACAAAGCATTAATGATTTATGAAAGTAGGGGATGGCGTGGAGATATGAAACAGTTACCGATATGACATGAGTCTCAATGCATCCAATCAACGCTTTAGTCTCTTCAGAATTTGAACACATGTTCAGCCTTAGAAGAAATTATTGTGAGGAGATGGCAAATGTTGATGTTGTGAGCTTGCACGCTTCTATCTTTGAAATGAACTGTTTGGAAACTGTTCAGATCTTCTTAGATAGATCCTGATATAACTTTCCTTCTAACTTTTGAATAATTATTGATCAGATGTTCGCAAAAAAAAAACACAAAGTTCTGAGGATTAACATAAATATATAAAACTATCATTCTGGACATAATTTCATGCTGAGATGTTTCAGAATGAAGTTAAACCTATCTTCAGAAAGGGGTTTAGTGAAAACATCAGCCCATTGATGGTAAGTGTCAATAAATTTTAATGAAAGAATTCCTTTTTGAATATAATCCCTAATTAAATAATTTTTTATTTCTATATGCTTAGCCCTAGAATGTAAAATAGGATTTTTTGATAAACAAATAGCAGAAGTGTTGTCACAGAGTATAGGAATGTTACTCTCAAATATGTTGAAGTCTTCAAGCTTCCTTTTCATCCAGAGCATATGTGTGCTGCATCCAGCTGCTGTTATATATTCAGCTTCAGCGGTTGACAATGCAATTGTGGATTGCCTCTTGCTGGACCACGAGATAATATTTTCTCCCACAAATTGGCATCTTCCAGAATTACTTTTTCTTTCTATTTTGTCTCCAGCAAAGTCAGCATCACAATACCCTACTAATTTTTATTCTTTGGTTTTTTTATAACAAAGATCAAGATTAGTAGTACCTTTCAGATACTTGAAAATTCTCTTAACAACTATTAAGTGAGATTCTCTAGGATCTGATTGGAATCTAGCACACAAACATACACTATACAGAATATCAGGTCTTTAAGTTGTTAGATATAAGAGAGAACCAATCATACCTCTGTAGATCTTCTGTTCTACCTTTTTACTTACCTCTTCCTTTTCCAGAATGCACGTGGGATGCATGGGAGTTTTGGCTGGCTTACATTCTAATAGGTCAAATTTCTTCAGAAGTTATTTAACATACTTGCTTTGATGTATGTATGTTCCTTCTAGAGTTTGATTGATCTGAATGCCCAGAAAGAACTTGAGTTATCCCATTAAGCTCATTTAAATCTCTGCCTACATAGACTTAGCAAATTCTCTTCCCAAAAAGGCTTTAATAGATCCAAAAATAATATCATCTACGTAAATTTGACAAACTAGAATGTCATTTTTAAATAGTTTACAGAATAAAGTAGTGTCCACCTTCCCTCTGGTAAAATCATTGTCTAATAGAAAACTACTTAGTCTTTCATACCAAGCTCTGAGAGCTTGTTTCAGACCATATAGTGATTTCTTTAGTGTATAGACATATTCTGGATGTTTTGAAATTTCAAAACCAGGGGGTTGATGCATATAAACTTCTTCATCAATGTAACAATTTAAGAATGCACTTTTAACATCCATCTGATACAGAGTGATGCCATTATTTAAAGCAAAAGAAATTAAAAGTCTGATAGATTATAACCTGGCGACTGGAGCAAAGGTTTCTGTATAGTCTATCCCCTCTTGCTGACTATAACTTTGTGCCACCAGTCGTGCTTTGTTTCTGACGACTTCTCATTGTTCATTAAGTTTGTTTCTGAATACCTATTTGGTTCCAATGATTTTGAACCCTTTTTGTTTAGGAACCAGATTCCACACATCATTTCTGGTGAATTGGTTTAATTCTTCCCGCATTGCGAGTATCCAATTATTTTCCAGAAAGGCTTCGTCAATGGAAGTTGGCTCAATCAGAGACACTAATACCATGAGATATTCTTTAGAGTTTCTGAATGTAGATCTTGTTCTGATTGGGTCTTCTTTCTTTCCCAGAATTTTGTTTTCCGAATGAGCTAAGTTATTTCTGGATTGTCTTTTCTAGAGAGGCTCTTCAGATGTTACTGTAATGTTTGTGACATCTTCTTTTGAAGATGACTGTGATTCTTTCTGAGAAACTTCTTATGCAATGTCTTCAGTACCTGTAAATTGGAATTCTATATTTGTAAAAGATTTATCTTGCTTTGACTTTTGAGAGCCAAGCTTATCATCAAATCTGACACTGATGGACTCTTCTACAATTCATGTTTCTATGTTATATACTCTATAGCCTCTTGAGCATTCAGAGTATCCTAACACGAGAAACCTTTGTGCTTTAGAGTCAAACTTGTTCAAATGTTCTTTAGTGTAAATAATAAAACTAGTACATCCAAATGGATGAAAATAAGAAATCTTAGGCTTTCTGTTCTTCCATAGTTCATATGGAGTCTTATTCAGAATAGGTCTTATGGATATTCTATTCTGAATATAACACGTTGTGTGGATTGCTTCTGCCCAGAAGTTCTTAGTAATGTTAGTCTTGTTGATCATGGTTCTGACCATTTCTTGTAAAGTTATGTTCTTTCGTTCTACAACTCTGTTTTGTTGAGGAGTTCTAGGACAAGATAAATCATGAGAGATGCCATTCTCATTAAAAAATAGTTTAAATTTTTTGTTTTCAAATTTTCCACCATGATCACTTCTGACTTTAACAATTCTAAGATATTTTTTGTTTTCGACTTGGTTACAGAAGGCAAGGAACAGAAAATGTGACTCGTCCTTGTGTCTTAAGAACTTTACCCAATGCCATCTTCTATAGTCATCTACGATCACTAATCCACACTTCTTGCCACTAACGGATGCAGTTTTCACTGGTCCAAATAGATCTATATGCAGAAGTTCTAATGGTCTAGAGGTAGAAACAACATTTTTGGTTTTGACATTCTTTACACAGAGCATCTGAGCTGAACTTCAGGTTAGGAAGTCCTCTGACCAGATTGAGTTTGTTAATCTGAAATATTCTTCTCATACTAGCATGCCCCAATCTTTTGTGCCAGACCCATTGCTCATCGTTAACAGACAATAGTCATTTTACATTTTGACTTTTTAGTTCAGAAAGTTTTATTTTGTAAATGTTATTCTTTCTCTTTCCATTAAAGAGAACAAATCCATCTTTATGACTAACTGCTTTGCAGGACTTTTAATTGAAGATTATATCATAACCGTTATCACTTAATTGACTTATGGATAAAAAGTTATGAATTAATCCATCTACTAATAGAACATTAGTTATAGAGGGAAGCGTGCATTTACCAATAGTTCCAGGGCCAATACTCTTCCCTTTCTGATTGCCTCCAACACCTACGTAGCCTCCAAATTTAAGCTCCAGACTTTAGAACATATTATTTTTTCCCGTCATGTGTCGAGAGCATCCAGAGTCCAGGTAGATTGGTTTTTCAGTCTTGCTATTAAAGATATTTGCAACATAGACAATTTTATCCTTAGGTATCCATATCTTTTTGGGTCCTTGTTTATTAGAGTTACCGAAATTCTGTTTGAATTTTGGTTTAGTAGAAAAAGCATTACTAGTATACTTTATGTCATGTATGTGCCCATAGGTGAAGTGAGAATACAGAGGTGTGCGTTTAATGACCATATCCTTAACTTTCTTAGGTTGAGATACTTTTCCCTTGTATCTTATTCCTTTTCTGCCCTTTCTGCTAACTCCATAGATCATTGAAGCCATCTTTCTTCTATTTATGTTTTTAGCAAGAAATTTTTGAAAGCTATGATCATATTCCTTTATGATCTTATCAGAGTTACTAAGAACTTATGAGATAGTTTCTTTCTGAGCATTTTGTAAATTATTTTTTAGTTTAGAAATTGTTTCTTTCAGCTCAGAGTTTTCTGATCTCAGTTTCTTAGTTTCTTCAGATTTATAAACTAGATCCTTTTTCAGGTTCTTGTTTATGACTCGAAGTTTCTGATATCTTTCAAGAATTTCTAACAGACTCTTTTCTAATTGAGATCTAGAGAATTTAGAGAATACCTCTTCTACCTCTGAGTCTGATTCTGATCCAGATGATCCAGTGTCTTCTGATATGTTGGCCATTAGGGCTATGTTGGCTCTTTCATCTTTTGATTTTGTTTCAGCTTTAGAACAGTCTGAGTCGTCCCATGTTTCCATGAGACTTTTCTTCTTTTCCTTAAAGAACTTCTTTTTAGGTTTCTCTTTTTGAATATTTGGGAAGTCGCTTTTGCAATACCCTTGTTCATTACATTCGTAGTAGATAATGTCTTTGTTACTTGACTTTACGTATCTAGAAGATGGTTTAGAATGATTTCCTGTTCTTATGGAATTTTTGAACATCCTTTTCTTGTGCTTCCACAACTGATTGACTCTTCTGTAGAGAAGAGACAATTCATATTCTTCTGATGAGGATCCACCAGAGTTTTCTTCTTTTGTCTACAAAACTTTTGATTCATATTTTTTGGTAGATTTAAGAGTTAAAGACTTACGTTGCTTCTGGGGCTCATCTTCTTCTAACTCTATCTCATGACTTCTCAGGGAGCTGACAAGTTCTTCGAGAGAGATTTTGTTCAAATATTTGGCCAGTTTAAGAGTTGTGACCATGGGTCTCCATTTCTTGGGTAAACTTTTTATGATCTTCTTTACATGGTCAGTAGTTGAGTACCATTTATCCAGAACTTTTAACCCAGCCACCAGAATTTGAAACCTTGAGAATATTGTTTTAATGGTTTCATCTTCTTCCATTTTGAAGGCTTCATACTTCTGAATGAGCGCAAGAGCTTTGTTTTCTTTGACTTGCGTGTTTCCTTCATGTGTCATTCTCAAGGAGTCAAACATGTGTTTTGCTGATTCTCTGTTTGTGATCTTCTCATACTATGTGTATGAGATAGCACTCAAGAGAATAGTTCTAGCCTTGTGATTATTTCTGAAATCTCTCTTTTGATGATCTGACATTCTTTTTCTGTCAATCTTCTAACCTCTTTCATCAATAGGATATATGTACCCATCAGTCACCATGACCCAGAGATCAGCATCATGATCTAGAAAGAAACTTTCAATTTTGTATTTCCAGTAATCAAAGTTCTCACCATAAAAAATAGGAGGTTTGCCATTGATTCTGTATTTCTCATCATGGTAGTCATTGCTGATGTTCTGACTTGGTCCCACCATAGTGTTTTTCTTGGTTGGATCTTTTTTCTGACACGGTTAAATGCTTGTACTAAGAACCAGGCGCTCTGATACCAATTGAAGAATGGAAAAAACAAGAAGGGGGTTTGAATTAGGGTTTTTAAAACTTAAATAAAAGAACATGTTAGTTATCCTGGTTCGTTTGAACTCAAACTACTCCAGTTCACCCGCCAAGGTGATTTTGCCTCTCTCAACGAGGTCTTAATCCACTAATCAAACTTGATTACACAGCTACTATGACAACCGTCAAAGTCTTCTTATGTTTAAACCACAATCCAGTTTTCTCAACGAAATACACTAAACAATACTTAAGAGAGTGTACAAAAAGTGTTTTCTAATGAAACAGTAACACACAAGTGATGTTTTACACAATTGAGACTTGGTACATTTGAAGATGATGAAGATGACTTTTTTGCTGTGCGTGAAAATCGTAAACGGTTTCTCCTTCAAACTTTGTTTAAATAGGTAATGCATGTAGGAGCTTTTGGAATGTTGATCAATGATAATTAAAGAGCTTTCCAAAAATAGAGATCATTGTTCCCTTTCAGCCATTACTTTTGAATAGCAACAATTTAATTGTAACGCTTCAGAACATGCTTGCTTCGGAAGATGATAGTTACCGTTGCTTCTTTCCATAACATTATGGATCAGAAACACGGAGTCCTGTTTGCAGCATTAGAACTTCTTTAAGAGATGTATAGAATCAGAGTTGAAACAACTATTTAACTCATCTTTTGTGCTTTTTCCATCATAATTTCTCTGCAAAACAAAATACAAATTGGGGGAGCATAATTGTTCTTTGAGTGTTTGTTATCACCAAAACTCTTACAAGGGTTGTAGAATCAAACTATGTTCTAACAAATTTGCTTTTAACCAAAAAATATGGCATGAACTAGATCTCTTAAATGACATTTTAATATTTGAACCACTTAAAAACTCAAAATATTGTGAAATTTATGACCTTGTGAAGTTGGTGAAAATCCATGAAATAACCTATAACCTTTTGAGTTCTTAGGGCATCTTCCACTCATTTTCAAGATTTGAAGCTAAAAGAAGAGTTGAAGTTTACATCCTTAAGATCAATTTGGAAAATAATAGGCTCGAGGAGATAAAAATTTACCAAGTTATGATCTTTTGAAGTCACATAAGGGAATTTGATGGCCTATTTAGAGGACTTGTAATCTTTCTTTATCACTAGGCATCTTCCACACAAAGTTTTATTGAAACTTTTAAAGTGTTTAGTTGATAACCCTTTAAAGAGAAGCATGTCTTTGGATTAACTCAAAAATTTCAAAATATGAGTAAGATATAGCCCTTAGAAGTCCAAAACCCTAGCTCTTAAAGTACCAACATGACTTGGAAACCCCTTTCAATTTGACAAAATTTCTTGCACAATAACTTTTGCCATGTGAATAGAAGTTTTTGAGGATGATAATAAGAAACCATAGAAACAAAAACCACTTCCAAATATTAATAATTGAGAGAGTTATACACTTGTGATCAAGGAATCAAGAACTTATCCAATTAGATCAAACTTCTTTAATCAACCCTGGCATCTTTTGACTTTCCT
Organism: Vicia faba; assembly: GCA_948472305.1. Lineage (NCBI taxonomy): Eukaryota > Viridiplantae > Streptophyta > Magnoliopsida > Fabales > Fabaceae > Vicia > Vicia faba. Next base: position 1,151,337,485 of record OX451739.1, on the reverse strand, counting down.
TGACAAATTGAGGCATGATGAATCATAGGAATTATCATGATATTACTTTAAATCATATTCAATGATGAATCTTGAATCTTAATGAAGCTTTGTTGAATAAGGCATGGAAATAAACTCATGAACCCATGAATCCACCTGATGAAATGTGTTGTGCCCTTACCTATAATATCATCAATTAGAGAAAACATTCATTGTATTTATTAGTTAAAAGTTAATAAATACAAAAAATAGATGATCACAATATACATATCAAGATGCTTGGAAATTCCTCATAAAAAACCTAGAGATAGGAAGAAGAACCAAACCCTAGTGTGATCTTGTTGTGATTGAGTTTATATGAGATGATAGAGGATTCTTCAGGGCAAAAATTGGGGTACAACAGCTGCCCTTATTTAAGTGTCTTCTATCCGGAGATACGAAGGTTAAAATATTCATGTCGTCGCAATTGAAGATACTTAAATATAAAACAAACCCTAATTTTGGCCCTAAGAGGCCATGCAATGCTTATGGTTGTGCATGCAAATAAACAGATCCAAAGGTGACACGGGACACCATTGGGGAAATGGAAAATAAAAGATCTAAAGAAAATTAGACCAGGAAAATAAATCACTGGTGAACAGAAGACTCGAATCTATTTGGGTAATGCCCAAGGAGGAGACAAAGTAACATCAACTAAAACATTTAGGAGAGAAAATAAAGGATAATAGTGATCGATAAATAACCGCAAAATATCCACTCATTGAGAAGATAGATAGAAAGGTAATGTCGACCCACAGGGGGAAAGAAGTGGTAGGATAATACGACTCGTTGTACCCTAAAATTTTCCCTCCATTTTCTTCAAAACATTTCCCACAAAAGATCTCAAATGCTCAAGGATTCTCAAAGAGTTGATCAGACAAGCTCACCTTCTAAGCACTGAGACCACAAATTAGGGTTTTGGTTTTCTCAAGGACAATTGGACTTTTGATGCCTCAAATGACTTTTATGGTTCATTATAGGTCCCCGAGATTGCTCTTGCCAAGTTTCAAGTCTTGCATCTCAAAAGTGCTCAGTCAATTGCTCAGATGACTGAAAATCAGTTGTATTGGATAAAAAGTCAATTATGGTCAACATACAGTCAAAATTCATGATTTTTGGATAACATAAATATTTTGAAGTCATATTCATCAATTTATCAAGGTTTGATCATAATGCCTTAAATAAAAGCACTCAAATCATTAAAGGGGCAAAATTGTCAAAATTAGGATTTTGACTGAGAATGACTGATCAGTGACTTTTGACCTAGTACATGACCTAATGGCTTGGAACATGATCTCAAGGACTCAAACACAAAATATTGACATAATTTCTTGGCTCAAATCATTTCTCAAGATCAAGTGACTGATACTTGAAATTTGATCAACTGGTGAAAAGTCAATTGACACACCAAAAGTTAAACTTTGACTTTTTTGGTCAACATTGAATTTCAAAAATCAAAGTTTGTCAAAACATTCAAAAATATAATACTTAATCATCAAGAAAGTCAAGAAAAGTCCATAAAAAGTCAAAGTTTTCAATACTTAAAAATTTATGTGTTTTTACCCTTGGTAATTTCATTACTTCATGACATTTTTTCACCAAAATGCAAGATGATTCAAGGAAAACTTTCAACATAAAAGTTGTAGATCTTGATGAATTCTACAAATTTGTCCGTTAGGGTTGATGTCCAAAAAATTCTTAGATTATGAGATATAGGCCCATGAAGTCATGACTTTTTATCAAAAATAATTAGTGAAATTTTCATCAAATTAGGCATATTTTTTGTCCCAAATTCTTGGCAAATTTTCACCAATTTCCAAGTTGATTTAGCCAAAATGGTCAACATGAAGGTTGTAGAAAATGTTTCAAGATTTCCAAAATGTCATAGAACTTGAAGAGATCGTGCTTGAGTTGAGAGATTCGAAGAGAAGAAGTTGGGCATCCATTCTTAAATTTTAGGTCATTTTCATGAAGAACATTATGATCAATCTTCAAGCATGTTGCATAATCTTGCTTTGCAGGCCCCTTAACCTCTAAATCTATCCATAATCAGTTGATTACACAAAATTTTGAGCCATTTTCCAAGTGGTTCAAGCATTGTCCAAGTTACCTTACCATTTAAGGAACAAAGTTCACACTTCCATTTTAGAAAAGTGACTTTAATCACAAAGTCAACTTGTCTTGAGTCTCTAACCTGTTTATTCTGATTACACTCCGTCTACAAGGTCAGAAACATTGTGTTTAAAGTATTCAACCACTCTATGAGCAATGGTACTACACATTAGGACTTTGATTTCTCAAAAAATCACATTTTGTATTCCAAAAAACCATAACCTGTGATCTTTCAAAACTGATCAGCTCCTTCCCTCCAACCTTTTCTCTATAAATAAAGGAACTATTTGCAAGCCAAACATGAATTCACAAGCCTTGAAACACCCTCAAACACTTTGAAATCACAATTTGCATTTCAAACCTCCATCGTTGAACATTCCGACTTAAAACTTCAAACTCACAATTCCTCTCTAAATAAATCACAAAGCTTCCATACATCATATACAACTCATCCTCATCCTTGTTTCATAACTGTAACTCCATTTTCATCATCTTCCAAACTCAAAAGCAGTCACCTGCAACATGATTTCTCTAGGAAGATTCAGGCACTTTCAGCACAAAGTAAGAGTTGCAGTAGCTTCCTAGGAGTCCAGTGAAGCTATTCAGATCATCACCACACCTCCAGGAGTGCTCAAACTCCAAACACAATTTCCAGTTTTGAGGTCAGTTTTCTTAACTTTGAACTCTCTATACAAGCATCATTAATGGCTACTTTGTGAATGAAAAATGTAGACATCATTGCCCTGAAGCTAACCATGCCCTTTGTTTTCATTTATGTTGCTTGAGTGATGCAAATTTTAAAGTTGAACTTTCTGAAAAAATTAGGTTTTATTTGGTACCAAACAAAATTCTTGTCCATATTTGAAAAATGGAACAACTTTCATGTTTACATTTTTGAAAATGGTTGAGAAATGAGCAAGTTTGAAATTTCAAAAATGTAACAATGGTGACTAGCGCGAGGTTAGGGATAAAGTGCAATCAGGAAAGGGTTTATTTTAAATTTATTGCTACTTGTCTTATAAACAGATGAAACAACCACCCCAGTGACAAAGGAAACGCGTGTAAGGCATTAGTGTGTAGGGACCTGGGTTCGAGCCCCAGTGGTACTCTTTTATTTCTTTCATATTTGTTTATTTCAAATTTAATGCCAGCATGCCCAAGGAGTGTACAATACACCCCCTCGTCCATACCATTCATCTGCCAAGCAATTAAATCAAACACTCATGATAGGAACAAAATGGTGCATCATCACAAGCCAGCCACACATGAGTCATACAAGGCGCTGGACTTTTATTATGGGCCTGGTTTTTTTCCTCCCATACACCCATTTTACTAAGACACCACCAAACCCATTTTCTTTTTATTTTATTTTTTGATTTCAACAAAAACTGATTTGGGCCCTTTTTGCTACATTTAACCCCCTGATTACTTTTTAACACCTAGCCCATTTATTTTTATTTCTTTTTATATTTTTATTATTTTCATTTATCTATTTATTTTATTTAAACAAAAAATACAAAAACATATATTTTCTTAAATAATTTAATTCAAACACTTATTTTTATTTTTGTGAATATTTAGAACTAGATTTTGTTTGTTTTCTATACTTTAAAATATTTGTCTAAATTATTATTAACATTCAAATTATTTTCTAAACAAATTACTTAGACTTAGGTTTTATTTTCTTCTTAAATTCAATTAACTTAGATTTTAGGTTTTATTTAAAATATTAATTAACTTCTTTTGTAATTAAAATTAATTAGTTTAATTAGGTTACTGTTGAAACCTTTTCCATCAAAAATCACCAAAAAACAATTTCTTTTCTCTTTACATTCTTGTGCATTCTTATTATTTCGCATTATTATGTAAATGGTTTATAATAGATAATTAGGCCTTATTTCTTTCTCCCCCTATTCACAAACATGTACACTCCATTCCCAAAATATTGTAATAGCGTAGGACATTTAAATTCCGCAATTTATAATTTTCCTCATTATTGTTAGTAATTAAGGTTTACATGACAAGACTTAAAATCAACCCTAGAAAAACCCTAATTCAAAGATAAAATACATGAAATCAACACACTTTTGACACTTGCACCTCTAAGGTAACCCACACTTGTTGCCTCGGATTTAAATATTCATGTCCCTTGAACGTGAGATGCTTTAGCAAAATACCCTTGATTAAAAGATCGTAGTCCCTCGATGACCCTTCGACGTTGCCTTCGGTAAACGATCTTAGTCCCTTACGACAATTGCTAAAACATCTTACAAATTTATTTCTATGGTTGTACGATGACCCACGCCCGTCCCTCACATCCAATGATATGGCTCTCTACCAACCAATGGTGAAGTAGCACTATCTAAAGGAGGAGGAAAAGAACAAAGACTTTTTGAGTAGGTAGATTGCTCGTAATTTCTTGCTCACAAACAAAACCATTTCCATACTTCACACTTTCAAAACACCTTTCAAAAACAAACATTTTGTATACATTCTCAACGATGCGAGAATCATTACAAAATTGCCTTACATTGGCATTTTCAAAACACCTTTCCAAACATTCCCTTTCAACAAATATTTTCAAAACCAACACTTTGTATACATTCTCAATGATACGAGAATCATTGCAAAGTTTACTGAACAAAGGCGTTTTCAAAATGTTTTCAAAATTGCACAAAACACAAAGCATTTCAAAGTGAGCTAGAAATTAAGAGCCCGTAGATAACTACGGATGAAAAGGGTGCTAACACCTCCCCTTTTCATAAACTACCCCCTGAACTCAAGAAAAATTATCAAAAGGAATTTCATGTTCTTTTCACCCTTCCTTTATTGGATAAAAGAAAAGTCGGTGGCGACTCTTGCTATCTGCAACATTTGCGATCAAACGTAAAACACCAAGTCAGTTCTCCCACCATGTTATAGAACTGGCGACTCTGCTGGGGTAAATTGAATCTAATAGTGGGGTTACATTAAGAACTAGATCATCTTTATTTCTTTATTTGTTTGCCTTGTATGCTTTTCATTTTTGGGTCTATGCTTGGGTTTATTTCTTGAAAAGATCCTATACCCGGATCTGGGGCATATTAGGTAAGTAGAAATAGATCGTGGAAATTGTACGACATAGACTGATATGGTTGAAGTGATGGCTACGTTAGTGTGACATATTTGTTGGTACCGGTGTCCCTTGAGTTAAATCAAGGAGAATACGAGGCTGTTGTGTGGTGTCATAAAGCACTAACTGACCATAGAACTTTAGTTGAATAACTTGGCCATTAGAAAGTAGTGAGATATCCGACTTTGGTGAAGAATGAATTTGGTTGATACTCGATACTACACTCATTGAGATCAGACTTTCGAGATATTTCGGCTGCAAAAATAGATTGCTTGTGCTGAAACAATGCCCGATGAAGAAATATTAATGATACTGAGATTCCTTAGAACCCAGTTACTTTCTTTTAGGATATGTTGAACCAACTAAAACTTCAAGAGGGTACTTACCTATAAACCTCATGCAATCCTAAACCTAAGGCCTTGTGTGTTTTTTATGTATATGATTATTTGTTCATAAAATCATCATGACATCATGACATAGCATTTTTACTAACCATTTCAAGGACCTAGGGATTTATCTTTGTTCTATTTTGTAGGATATGGCTACCGCTCGCAGAAATACCATCTGAATTAGCTTTGTAAAAGTGCCTCCTCAACTCAAAGAGTTAGCATCAAGGGTTCCTGAGAATTCTCCATTCACTAAAAGATATGGTTGACTTCTCAATCTGGTTACCTCAAGCTTTAAAGAAGACATGATGTGTGTGTTATTTCAATTCTTTGATCCTATACATCATTGTTTCACCTTTCCCAATTATCAATTGGTTTCCAGAACTCAATAGATGTGAATGTTGTCAAAATCTTCCTTTCTCGTAACCCTGTGCCAACTATGCTCGGAGACATTTTGCATACTCTTCACACTTGTACCATGAGGAAGAGATGGGCTCTTATGTGTTGCATATCATTGCTATCTAGGTGGTTTATTTCGCACCTTCCCCAATCAGTTTTAAAGATTGAACAAGGTTTTATTTGGTCTCAAAGGATGATGTTGCTCTCTCATTCTGATATCTTTTGGTGCTCTCGATCTCAAGAGGACATTATTATCATTGACCGTTGTGGGGAATTCCCTAATGTTCCACTCATTGGCATTAGGGGAGGTATTACTTATAACCCTTCTCTGGCACTATGACAGTTTGGTTATGCTCGAAGAGATGGTCCTCATGATTTTCTTATCCATGGTATTATATTCTACTACAAGAATGATGTTCAATGTTATCGTCAATGATTTGTACGAGCTTGGGGCATGGTAAATAAGGTTGATAGCAAGACTTTGTGACATAAGAACTCCATCCCTTTGGAACCTTATCTCAAATGGGTGCGAGCTTACTCTCAAAATCTCATGATGCCATATCCAGATATCCTACCAATAGTTGTGGATCCTGTTGCTGAGGGACATATTCCTAATACCATTCTCCATCCTGACATGCCTACTGACCTCGAGGAACTGTAGAAGTCGTGGATTCAACTAAGGGGATAACGAGACACCTTTGAAGGTCGATCATATGCAAGAGAGAAGAAAGTTTTGGAGCTTACCAACTAACTTCACGGGGAGCAAAGCCTGAATGCCTACATTAACACAAAGAGGAATCGTTTGTGGGAGACTTGAGTCTTAGATCTTAGGAGTTTTCATTTTGTTGTCTCTTTGAGACCCTTTTGCTTTTCTATTGTAAGCCCAAGGGGAAATTGTAATTCTTGAACTTATTAATGCAATTGCTGTTTCTGTTTCCTTTTTGGCTAGGAAATTTAAATCTCCTGGTGTCCTTGAAAACATTGCATCTGAATATCATGCATCATGTCATAAGCAGGTTTTCCGATATCGGTTTCCTCATTTTTTTACTGTTTATTTTAGTATAAGATGGCATTAGAGCAAACCTTCAAATATCTGCAAACTCAACACACACAGTTCCAAGAGACTCTTCTCAACCTATCTAAAGGACAACAAGAAATGATGGCACTCCATGCCACCAAAAAGAAGACCACGAAACGGGCCGTCATCCTTAACATGGGAAGAAGGGTCAAGGGGCCTGCCCGACTGGCTCAAATAGAAGAGACTTCTTCTAAATAAGAAGACAATCAAGAAGAGGATGTTAGAAGCACCAGGGTTGGGGGTGGAAATAACCAGATCTCTGAGGATGAAGATTACTCCAATGAGAAATACCCAACGGCTGATGACAAATACATACAACTAGAAGACCAACTGAAGGTTGTAGAGATCCAAATAGTGCCTGGTTTGGACTTTGGAGACTTGGGTTTGGTCCCTGGGGTGGTCATTCCTCACAAATTCAAGGTCCCTGTCTTTTCCAAATATGATGGAGTCTCTTATACAAAACTCTATTTAAGGTCATATGTTCATAAGATTCAACCACACACCACCGATAGAAAGTTATGGGTTCATTTCTTCCAAGAGAGCTTATCTGAAACACAGTTGGAATGGTTCTATCAACTAGAAAGGACTAATATCCACACATGGGAGGATTTGGCTGATGCCTCCTACAGATAATACCAATACAATGTTGACCTTGCGCCAACCCGCGTGCAATTACAATGTATGACTATGGGCTCAAGCGAAGGCTTTAAGGAGTATGCTCAAAAATGGAGGGACCTAGATGGAAGGGTGCAATCCCCTTTGACTGACAAAAAATTAGTGGACATGTTCATGGGAACTTTGACTGGTCCAATCTTTAATTTTTTTATTGGGAGTTCTTCGTCAGGGTTCACTAAGTTGACTTTGACTGGCGGACGAGTTGAAAATGGAATCAAAAGTGGGAAGATCTCAATGGCCTCAACCTCTATTGCTGTAAAGAAACCATTTTCTAGTAAGAAGGAGACTAATGTTACTTATGGATAAAGGAGCCGTATCAAGAATGATCATCATCAGTCGGTAAGTGCACTATTGATTTCTAACCCAACCCCAGTTCAACGACCACAACAATAAAACAATCAGCATAGGCCAGATTCCCCCAGAAGGCAGTTTACTAGGATCAACATGCCATTATCTCAAGCTTTACAACATCTGTTGAAAGCACAATTGATAACCCCGCGAGATCCTCCTCAAAATATCAACACATCATCTCTGAAGTATAACCCAAATGCAAGGTGTGCATACCATTTCAATAGTCTCGAGCCTGAGACCAATGATTGTTGGGCCCTAAAAAGAAAAATCCAAGATTTGATTGACAACAAGGTGATTGAGTTTGACCCTCCAGAAACCCCTAATGTTATTACCGCACCCATGCCCAGTCATGGTAATGGTGTTAATGTTGTTGACGATGTTTCTTATGTCTCCTCCATAAGTGATTTGACCACTCCTTTATTAATTGTCAATAAGAATCTGTTAAAAGCCGGTTTATTTCTAGGCTTCCTTGAAAATTGTTACCATTTTTCTTCCCAAACTAATGGTTGTATGTGGCTAAAGAAAGCTATTCAACGCTTGATTGATAGCCATGAAATTTTGTTCGAGAAAACTCTGTCCATGAAGAGTTTTCCTGAAAGTATACCTCAAGAGCTGAGACTTGAAGATATTTCCATAATCACCATTTCAAATACTCCTATTAGGATCAACTCTAAAGGCCCTATAAGGATTCCTGCTGAGCCAAGAGTGGCTCCCCTGATTATCACTACACTGGGGCCAGTCCCTTATTCCTCTAACAAAGATGTGCCTTAGAACTATGGGGCAGAAGTTTATTATCATGGTGTCAAGCAAGAGCCATGAATTTATGAAAATGAAGATCCTGAAATTACAAACATTGTCGGAACTAGTAAGGTCGCTAGGACAGGAAGGATCTTTTTGATGGAGATTTAACTCCGGCAGGGAAGAATCATAACAAAGCTCTACACATCTATATTGAATGCAAAGGAACTACTTTGGTGCATGTGTTAGTAGATACAGGGTCTTCCCTCAATGTTTTACCCAAAGGTGCTTTGGATAGATTGGACTGTGAATGGTTGGTGCTGAAACCCAGTGATACCGTGGTAAGAGCCTTTGATGGGTCAAAGAGGATGGTTCATGGAGAGGTCCATCTTCCGATCAAGGTGGGATTTCAAGTCTTCAACTCTATATTTTATGAAACGGATATTCGCCCGACCTATTCTTGTTTGCTCGGACGCCCATGGATCCATGGGGCAGGTGCGGTTATCTTTATATTGCATCAAAAGCTAAAGTACCCAATGAAAGGGAAGATTGTCACAGTCTGTGGAGAGGAAGAATATATGGTCAGTCATTTGAATTCTTTCAAATATGTTGAAATGGATGGTGGATTAATTGAAACTCCCTGTCAAGCATTTGAAGTAATCCCTCCAACATTTACTGTTGCTAAAGTTATGCCTGCTACTCCTAAGATTGCTAAATACACACCAAGAATGGCCTTTGTGGAGGATGTTATGGCTATTATAGAAGATGGAGGTTGCACTATCTAGGGACAACTTCCAGATATCCCCTACAAATATGACAAATTTGGGTTTGTGTTGCACCCCAAAATTTTCCCTCCTAATTAATTCTTTTATTTGGATTAGGCTTTCGCATTCATCCGCATATATTCCATTAGGACATCTAACACATCATACATAATTAATCAATAAACTTGGCATTGGATCAAGGATCTCGAGAGATTAGGGTTTTTATTGCTTTGAGGCTTTTTCTACCTTACACAAGATGATTTCAATTGGTAACTGTTGTACCCCAAAATTTGTCCTATTATTTTACTCAATACATACTCCTAGAGATCCTCAATTTGCTCAAGTTTTCCCAAGAGTTGACCAGACAAACTCTCTCCTAAGGCAGTGTGTCTCAAATTAGGGTTTCCATTTTCATTAATATATGTGGACTCCAAATACCTCATATTCTCTCCATGGTCCTAATATGTTCTCAAGACCCTCCATTTCAAATTTCAAGCACTACACAAGAAGTTTGCTCAGTCAACTGCTCAGATACTTGAGAATCGACTGTTTTAAGTCAATAGTCAACTACGGCCCACATACAGTCAAACTTTAAGATTTTTGGTCAACGTCCACATTTTGAAGTGACTTTCATCATTTTATCAAGGGTTGATCATGATTCTTCAAGGAATTCCCTAAATTCATCAAAACCCAAAAGTTGCTAAATTAGGGTTTCTTAGGAAAAGTCAACCAAACTTTGACCAAGCATAACTTCTTCATACTTTATCATAAATTCTCCATCCAGGCTCATTTTGAAGAGTATGCAATTCCCTAAAATTCATCTTAAGCGCTCAAGTTCAAAATATGCACTCATAAAAAAATATGAATTTTGACATTATAGGTCCTTTTGAAAAGTCAACAAAAACACCTTTTGGGTTAAAGCTTCATACATTAACATGGAAGATCCAATTGAGATGAAACCAAAATTTTTGTTTAGAGGACATCATAAGCTTTCTAAAAATTCCAAGAACACCCTCCTAGGTTCAAAATTGAGAGAGTTGTGCATTGTCAAAGTTGGCAATTTTTAGAAAATTGTCAAAAGTCAACATTGATCAAATTTGCATTTTTTCTAAAGGGGCCCATGTTTTCTTGTTTGAAACATGTTTCTAATACGACCAACGACCCCTGAGCTTTTTCACCTATTATTTTATTATTTTTATCATTTATTTTGATTTTTTATTCATTTAAACCAAAATAAATCAAATTAAATGGTAAAATAATAAAATCAAATCAAATCTTGGGATTTTTGTGCATATTATGAGTCCATATACAGCTAGCATTGGCATGTAATTCATGAAAGGATAATTTAGATTGAAAAAGTCATGATTGGAGCTATTTTGGAAAGAAATCATACAAGGTCATAATCAAATCAAATCTTCATAATTCCTCAAGATACCATGAGATTTCTTCCATTATTTTTTATCTAAATTCCTCCTCTATATAAACATAACACCCTCATACACTAGGAAGCGCGAAATTGGCTGCCTAAGAACGCTCTCTAAAAACTTCAAATTCTATCACTACTAGTGCAAAGTCAAAACCGAAGATCCAGCCACTTTCAGTCCACGCCATCAATTACAAATCATTCCTGAGGTATCTAAGAGTAAGAATAGGTCAAAAGTCATGGCCATTGATGCTTGAAACAAGCATACTCATCTTCTCCTATTTGCTTTTCTTTCAAACATTCATATAATTAATTTCATGCATTGTTAATGTTTATTAATTGTCCAAATGAGGTCTTGTTGTTACGTAGAACATGTTTGAATCACAAACAATAGCTTGACTTGGTGGATGAGGCGCCTAACTGTGACCCAAGGGGCATGGGTTCATCACCCACCCCATGCATTTTTCACTTTTTTGACTATTTTCTTTTCTAACCCTTTTCATTTATTTATTTTTCACTTGATTTGTTTTCTATCATTAATTTAATTAACATATAAAATCACAAAAAAATCATTAAATATTAGTTTTAGGCTTTCAATTAACTAAAATAATTTTTGACATAAAAGTTGTTTTGATTTAATCAATATTGATTTTATTTCATAATTAACTTGTAAATTAATCAGAGTTAGGTTTTTAATTATTAATTCACACTTTTATTATTTTCCTAACAATTTACTGCAGATTCAGTACATCATCATTCCATGCGTCCGTCATACGCTCACAAATCCTACCCTTTGGATCATCCATTGGTCCAGATCCAACGTCCAACCACAGCAGCCCATGGTGCATTCTCTGAAGCTAATCCACATGGGATCAAACGCAAGGAACATGGGCCAACCAATTTGGGCCTAACAATTTGGCAATGCACCCCCTAGTCTGCATTCTACCACACATGCCCAATCTTTTCTTTTTTATTTTATTTCAATTCTTTTTATTGTTTTAATTTATTTATTTTATTTATTTTCCAAAAATCATTTTTAATCAAAACATAGAAATCAGAAAATCACAAACAATATTAGGTTTAGTCTTTTTTTTCATAAAATATTTAATTGCATTAATTAGTTTAATTAGGTTAACTTAAATCTTTTTTCATAATTAAAATCAAATAGAAATAAGGTTTAATTCTTAATTTTAATTCCTTCTCAAAATAAAAACACAAAAATAGGTTAATTGTTTTTTTCCATGAATTTAATGATTTTTCATAATTAAAACTTAATTAGTGATTAGGATATTTTGCAATTTATTCTTTATTTCCTTAAATAAAAATGACAAAAAAATGATTTTTTTTCTTTAATTAAATTCAATTTGGTTGTCAAGGGTCAAAACCCTAATTTCTCGCATTTACGTTTGTCGTACGTACTTTTCTTTATATTTTTGTAATTGCTCCGAGGTTGTAATAGTCTTTTAAACTCGGGTTTTATTTACTGTTTAATTTCCCCGCAAGTTTTGGTTATGTAATCCCCATTCCCTGAAGCCTTGTAATTAGATTTACTTTTCCGCTTTTAATTTCCGTAAACTATAAACTGCTTAGATGTATGTTAATAGGATTGTATGGAAAGACAAACTGAAAATTAATACGGTAGAAAACCCTAAATGTGCAAAGATAAATTAACTGAAAATTACACTCGCACATGCTCACTCCTAGTGTTTTCCTCACTTGGTTGCCTCGGAAATAATGGTCGTGTCCCTCGAACGTAGGGATATTTTAGCAAAAGACCCTCAACCTAAAAGTCGTCATAAAGATCATAGTCCCTCAATGTCCCTCGAGTTGCCTACGAGAAAATATCTTGTCCCTCGATGTTGCCTACAAATATATGATGACAATCCCTTCGAACTGCTAAGGTATCCTTACATGTTGCCTTCAATGACCATTTCATCCCTTTCGATAGTCCCTCAAACTCCAACGACGGTGCTACCTATTCCTTAATGGTAGGATAGCGCTGTCTAAAGGAAATAGAACAAACAATCTTTTTTCGAGTAGGTAGAATCTTAAGTACTTGCTCCATGAAAACTTTTCATACAAACACTTTCAAAATAGTTTTCAAAAATAAATTCGTCACACTCTTGAGGACAGAAACAAGGGTTAAAATGAAGTAAAATAAAACTTTTCAAAGCAAAGCACACACAAGCAATTTCAAAATGAGAAAGTACCTAAGAGCCCGTAGAAAACTACGAATAGAAAGGGTGCTGACACCTTCCCTTTCTATAATCTACCCCTCGTACTCAGAAACATCTCGAAAAAGATTTTTTCTGTTCTTTTTCCTTTCCCTTTGTTGGATGAAATAAAAGTCGGTGGCAACTCTTGCTTACCGCGACATTTTGCGAACAAAAAAATGAAAAACACAAACAAGTATTAAACAGTCTGTTCTGCCACCGTATCACAGATCTGGCGACTCTGCTGGGGATCAAAAAGTGGGGTATACCTTAGGATCTAGGTCATTAAAATTTCTTCTCTTGATTCTCTTGATTGCTTTACTTTTGAGGGTTTGTTTGGGGTTACTATAGATCCTACACTCGGATCTGGGGGCACTCATTAGGTAAATAGCAATAGATCATGGAGACTGTATGGCGTAGACCGATATGGTTTAAGCGATGGTTGTGTTGGTGTGGAACTTTGGTTGGTACCGGTATCCTTCGTGGGGAAACGAGGAGAATACAGGGCCGCCACATGGTGTCGTGAAGCACTAACGGACCTTAGAACCTTAGTTGAACAAACTTGTCCGTTAGAAAGTAGTGAGATAGCCGGCCTCGGTGTAGACCTGAGAACTGGTTGATACTCGTTGCTACACTCATTGAGATCAGACTTTCGGGATATTTTGACCGTAAGAAAAGATTGAGAGCTGAAATAATGCCTAATAAAGGATGGTCAGTGATATTGAGAATCTCTAGAACCTGGTTACTTTTTAGGACAAGTTTGAACCAACTAAACTTCAAGAGGGTACTACCTTTTACCTCATGAAAGCCTTAAACCTAAGGGCTTGGTGTGACTTGACTGTGTTTGTTATATCTGTGTTTGCTATACCTGTGGTTTATCATGACATCATGTATCATAACATGGAATCCATGCATATTTCACTAACCATTTCAAAGACCAATGGAATTTATCTTTGTTCTGTTTTGCAGATCATGGCTTCTGTTTGTAGAAACACTATCTGAATCAGCTTTGTGAAGATACCTTCCCAACTCAAAGAGCTAGCATCAAGGGTTTCTAAAACTTCTAAGTTCACTAAGAGACATAGTAAACTTCTCAACCTGTTTACTTCAAACTTTGATGAAAAAATGACGAGTGTACTCTTTCAGTTCTTTGATCCCAAGCACCACTGCTTCACCTTTCCAGATTATCAGTTGGTGCCTACCTTGGAAGAATTCTCTCAGCTATTGGATATACCTATTCTTGAACAGGTACCCTTCAAAGGTCTAGAAGAAGTTCCTAAGCCAGAAGTCATTTCCTCAGCTTTACATCTGAAATGGACCGACATGGTATCCAATTGGGAAACTAAAAGCGGAGTCAATGGTTTTCTAGATAAGTTTCTGATAGACAAAGCCCAGCTGTTTTGGGATAATATGGATTTTCAGGCTTTTGAGGAGGTCTTGGCTCTTCTTATCTATGGTTTAGTTCTCTTTCCTAATCCTGACTCATTCATAGATGTGAATGCTATCATGATCTTTCTCTCTCGCAACTCGGTGCCTACTTTGCTCGTAGATATTTTGCACACTCTCCATACTCGTACCATGAGGAGAAGAGGGATTCTCCTGTGCTGCATGCCATTGCTGTCGAGGTGGTTTATTTCTCACCTCCCTAAGTCCATACTGAAGAATGAAGGTCTGGTTTGGTCACAAAGGATAATGTCACTCGCTCATACGAATATTCTTTGGTGTTCTCGATCTATGGAAAACATTGTTATCATTGACCGCTGCGGGGAGTACCCTAATGTCCCACTGCTTGGTATCAAAGGGGGTATAACCTACAATCCTTGTTTAGCTCTGCGAAAGGTCACACTCGAAGGGATGGTCCCCATGAGTTACTTATCGAGGTTATTGTATTCAACTATGAGGATGATATTCAAGAGTATCGCCGGAGGTTCATACGAGCTTGGGGCATGGTAAACAGATCGAGCGTCATGGATTTAGGGCCAAAGACTTCCATTCCAATGGAACCTTATCTACAATGAGTACGAGCTCGTGCTCAATAGCTTATGATGCCCTATGTGGCTGTTTTTCCAGTGATTGTGGATCCCACTACTGAAGAAGGTGTCCCTTACACATTTCTCTATCCTTACATGTCCACTGATCTTGGGGAATTAGAGTTCTTGGATTCAGTTGATGAAAGAGCGGGATACTTATAGGGATCAGTTCCATGCTTAGGAGAGGAAGGTTTTAGAGCTCACAAAGCAACTCCATGAGGAAAAAGGACTGAATTATTATCTCGGCGCAAAGAGGAAGCATCCATGGGACTTTTGATTTTTCTTTCTAGTTTTAGATTTATTTTTAATTGTAACGCCTAAAAGGAATTTGAACTTTAAATTCAGCTAATAAAGTTTTTATTATTTTGGTTTGCAAATTTAAATTTTCCGAAGTCTTTGAAATCATTGCATACGCATCCCATTATCATACACATCATTACAGGTACCATTACAGGTTTCTCATATGCTTCGCTGTTTATTTCAGCAGAAATGTATTCCGAACAAAGCATTAAGGACCTGTAGGCACAGAACGCCCAATTCCAACAAATGTTCATTAGTCTGGCAAAGGGGAAGGAGGATCTGAAAGCCCTCATCCTGAAAGAGAATAAGAAAAAGAAGAAGGCTACTGGTATTCTGAACATGGGCCGAGGGTTTGGAGAGCGGTTGAAGCGACAAGTCGACCTGACCTCTTCATCTAAGGAAGAAGGAGAGAAGGACCCTAGTCCTGAAGTCTCTGACAATGATATTGATTATAACGATGAGAAATATCCTTCTACTGGGGATAAATACAAACAGTTGGAAGATCGTATGCGTGCCATGGAATTTCAGAGGATACCTGGATTGGATTTTGAAGAATTGGGTTTGGTGTCGGGAGTGGTTGTCCCGCAGAAGTTCAAAGCTCCAGTTTTTGCCAAGTATGATGAGGTGTCCTGCCCAAAGCTCCATCTCTGTTCCTACGTCAGTAAAATCTAGCCCCACGCCGCTGATAGAAATATGTGGGTTCATTTCTTTTAAGATAGTCTGTCAGGGACTCAGCTTGAATGGTTCTACCAGCTGGAGAGAACCAATGTCCGAAATTGGGAAGATCTGGTTGCTGCTTTCTATAAGTAGTATCAATACAATGCCGACCTTGCTCCTACTCGTACTCAACTCTAGAGTATGTCCATGGGGGCAAGTGAAGGCTTTAAAGACTATGCCCAGAAGTGGAGAGACTTGGCTGGAAGAGTCCAACCACCATTTTCTGATAGGGAGTCGGTTGATATGTTTCTGGGTACGCTATCTGGTCCATTCTTTAATCATTTGATCGGTAGCTCGTCGGCAGGTTTCACCGAGCTGATTCTGATTGGAGAAAGAGTAGAAGCTGGGATCCGGAGTGGCAAGATCCAGAAAAATACCTCTTCGAGTACAGAGAAAAAGTAATTTGGTGGAAAGAGGGAAGCTAATGTTGTGCACGGCCAGAAGGGGCGTAGCAAGGCAGACTACCACCAATCTGTGGGGGCAGTGTTGATCTCTAATTTGGCATGCATACAACGACCACAACAACGAAACAATCAGCCAAGGGTGGAAAGACCTCAAAGGCAGTTCACCCAAATCAACATGCCATTGTCACAAGAATTGCAACGTATGTTACAGATGAA
The DNA here is from genome assembly GCA_948472305.1 of Vicia faba. NCBI lineage: Eukaryota > Viridiplantae > Streptophyta > Magnoliopsida > Fabales > Fabaceae > Vicia > Vicia faba. The sequence goes on along the minus strand of OX451739.1, from coordinate 1,151,320,549 downwards.
TCTGATTACGGTGATAAACCATCATCTGAACCCTAAGACTTCCTCTCCTAACTATAATCTGGAGGCAAGGTGTGCTTATCATTCTGACAGCCCGGGGCACGATACTAACGATTGTTGGGCGCTGAAATACAATATTCATAATATGATTGATGCCAAGGAGATCAAATTCGACCCTCCTAAGACTCCCAACGTGATCATTGCTCCCTTGCCAAAACATGGCTAGGATTGAAAGCATTTTTGTTCATTTAAATTTTGTAGTTGTATTTTCTTTGCTTATTCGAACAATTATTGTCATGACAAACTTTATTATTTCATCAATGCATTACACATGTCTGTCTTAAATTAATTTGTTTTCATTATGCTTAAATTGCTTTATATTTCCTTTTTGTGATATTCAACTCTCGACTAAAAAACTGTAAGCCTTTAGAGGGAGGATGACGAAAACAATACCAAAATCTCTATAGTATGCTTTTGAATAGACCTTGTTGACGATGTACAGACGTTGTTTCAAATCCTAAACAGTGGAGTTATAAGGAAGATAATCCCTAGTCAACCCCTTCTAGCCAAAGAAGTAGGAGTTTTTCTTTTCACACATATTAAAACCCTTAATCATAACCTGGGGCAGGGTAGTTTTCTCAGTTCATTCAGAGGCGCATTCAGTCACAATATTCCGCTTCGTACACAATGAGTGGCATCAAAGACATCCTTCCAAAACAAAAGACGGTGATGGTTCCCTATAATCATCAAGATAGGCAGTCATTATCTCTCGAAATAAACGCCCATTAAGTCAAAACCTATGAAGGAGACTTAAGAAAAAACACTGGGGAATCCCGCTGACTGTAATCACAAAAAGAGATAGTTCAGGCAAAAGACAGGGATAATAAAATTAAAAAGAAAGAGGTCCTACAAACCCTCAACAAAAAAGGAAACGACTGCCTATTCAAAATAATTTGTCAGTACCCGAACCATCACTGGAATATCAGAGCAAAGACTCAAACGGGATCTAAATGCACAATTAGCTGAGTTTAGGATCGAAGAACATCACGAAGAACGGGTGGGTACAAATAAAAATTGAGCCTTTATCCTTTGTTTCTTAAACCGTGAACCAGGTCACGTTATAACCCTTAAAAGTCCTAGCTGAAGCATAGGTTAGTTCGAAAGCATAATGTTACAAAAGGTATCCTGACTCCTGAAGGTCCGTTTCAAATCTTGAGTTGATATCACATCTTTGCAAAATTCTATTTTTTCTATAAAAAAATACATTTTCAAAACATCAAGACAGACGTAAGCTTTGCATTCTTAAAATAACATTGTTTGCATATGACTATTTGTTCAGCAGCAGAGAAATTCGCATGACGAATATCTGGTGAATAAAAACCTTCTCAATAAAAAGAATCACCTCAAGTGGAAAAACGCTTCCAACTAAGGGGAACGACATGATCATTGTCCATCATCTGGGGCAGTCAAGTCAAGATTCAAGGAATCTCTCAAAGATGCCAAATAGCAAGGGGTAGATCTCCATCTGAATCACTTCGGGACATTGGGCATGAATTCCAACAACGAAGCTTGTACAATCAAACAAACATCTTCTGGTAGTGTGGCAACACAACACTACCGACAATGACAACTCCCTACACCCTGAGAGCGTGGACATAGTCAAAAAATATTGTGCATGAACAAAGACCCGCTAGATTGACTGGCCTAGGAAAAAATAAGGGCATCCCGGCGAACCAAAAGGGTTCGGGCAACAATTAAGGATAAAAACAAAAAAGATATGTACACCCGGCAAGTCGAAAACTTGAAAAGGCGGCTTGAGCAAAAAAGGGTATCCAGGTGGACTGAAAACCCGAAAGGGCGGTCTAGGAAAAAGTTAGGGATTTGAAGCATACGACTATGTCCCATCATCTTATCATTTGTTTATCAATAGAAGACTTATCATCCTGATCAGCATCCACAAAGCCTCGGTGGGTACTTTCTCCAGCAGGTATAGGGGCAGAAAAGTCCTGATGCAAAGTCATTGTCGTATCCTCAGCATACGACCCTGTGTCATCTACACTCCCCATAGAGTAGAGGCAACTAAAGCTTTGACATCGGCTCCCCCAAATAGGAGCTACATTCCCCAACAAAGTTCCTTTAGAGAATCGACATCTATATTCCCTGATCGAATTTTAAAATCGCAAGCGAGTCATAAAGTTTTCTCCTGAACAGAGTTTATTTCTCTGAATACAGAAGCTCAATCCCCGACAGAGTTTATCCCTTCAGCTATGGAAGCTTATTTCTCCAACATAATTTTTCCCCCGCAGATTTGTTCTCAAGTAGAGTCTCTCCTCGGTAGAATATCCGTAAACAAGGGGCAAATCCCCAGCATTGTCATCTCTGGTTCGCCATCTCCAGCGGAAGTAGAAGAACCACTTTTTCTACTACGATCAGGAATGTAATTTCCAGTACTCTCCAACAGCAGTCAGGGATTTCTTTTCCCAAACTCGGACATGCCACAATAGCATTTCATGTTCATACATCATGACGTGCGCATACATATTGCATCCAGCATAAGCTCATTTATTTTGAGAACATCATCATACAATGCATTTCATGCATCATATAAGATTAATCATGTACCTTTTCGGGAAAGATGGTTATCATTAACAACTTCCAGCAAGTTCAAGATTAGCTCCTGAAACTAAACAGAATAATTATCTGCGCGACCAAATGCAACTTTACACAGGTTCGTCACGAAGTAATCTTACACGGGTTTCTCCTAAATGCAGCTTCACACGGGTTTATCCTGAAAAATATTACACGGGTCATTTCTCATACATTTCCGAATGAAGTTTTACACGAACTTATCAAAAAGTAACCTTACCCAGGTTCCTTCTGAAGTTTCACATGAACTTATCACAAAGTAACCTTACCCAGGTTCCTCCTGAAGTTTTACACGAACTTATCCCAAGGTGACCTTACCCAGGTTCCTTCTGAAGTTTTACATGAACTCATCCCAAAGTAACCTTACCCAGGTTCCTCCTGAAGTTTTACACGAACTCATCCCCAAGTAACCTTACCCAGGTTCTTTCTGAAGTTTTACAAGAACTTATCACAAAGTAACCTTACCCAGGTTCCTCTTGAAGTTTTACACAGACTTATCCCAATGTGACCTTACCCAGGTTCCTTCTGAAGTTTTACATGGACTTATCCCGAAGTAACCCTACCCAGGTTCCTCCTGAAGTTTTACACGAACTTATCCCAAGGTGACCTTAGTCAGGTTCCTTCTGAAGTTTTACACGAACTCATCCCAAAGTAACCTTACCCAGGTTCCTCCTGAAGTTTTACACGAACTCATCCCCAAGTAACTTTACCGAGGTTCCTTCTGAAGTTTTACATGAACTTATCACAAAGTAACCTTACCCAGGTTCCTCTTGAAGTTTTACACATACTTATCCCAAGGTGACCTTACCCAGGTTCCTTCTGAAGTTTTACACGGACTTATCCCGAAGTAACCCTACCCAGGTTCCTCCTGAAGTTTTACACGAACTTATCCCAAAGTAACCTTACACAGGTTCCTTCTAAAGTTTTACACGAACTTATCACAAAGTAACCTTACCCAGGTTCCCCCTAAAGGACTACACAGACTCATCACGAGCAACCTTACCCAGGTTCCTTCTGAAGTTTCACTCATACTTATCCTAAAGCAACCTTACCCAGGTTCCTTCTCAGTTCAGATGCACTTTTACCCAAACTCCCCACGAAGCAACCTTACCTAGGTTCCTTCTCAGTTCAGATGCAGTTTTACCCAAACTCCCCACGAAGCAACCTTACCCAGGTTCCTTCCCATAAGCTCTACTATCCAGGGCATTCATTTCAAAGAAACCCTACGACCCAGGTTTCTTTTCTCTTACCTTGACAGTTTACAACACTATAAGACCTGGACTTGATCAAACACGATTGGCTCAACAAGAATATGGCTCTCATCAAAGGAACATCTCAGGATATCAACATCCTCTAGATGGCATCTTTAAGCCCATCTCCGATGATTCTTCGTCATATCTTCCAGATGGCATCTTTAAGCCCATCTCCGACGGTTCTCCATCAAATACTCCAAATGGCATTTGTAAGCCCATTCCTGATACTACCTACACAGTCCAGCACCATCTCAGACGAGTGCAAATTTTTGGGCACTCTAGTGTTCAATCATCTTCCACCTTCAGATTACGAAAGCCATACAGCCAATCTACATCCTCAGGTTTAAGAAGATTGAACAGGGGCAGCTGTTGTACCCCAAAATTTTCCCTCTCATTTTACTCAATACATACTCCTAGAGATCCTCAATTTGCTCAAGTTTGCCCAAGAGTTGACCAGACAAACTCTCTCCTAAGGCATTGTGTCTCAAATTAGGGTTTCCATTTTCATTAAGATAGGTGGACTCCAAAGACCTCATATGCTCTCCATGGTCCTAATATGTTCTCAAGACCCTCCATGTAAAATTTCAAGCACTGCATAAGAAGTTTGCTCAGTCAACTGCTCAGATGCTTGAGAATCGACTGTATTAGGTCAAAAGTAAATTGTGGCCACATACAGTCAAACTTCAAGATTTTTGGTCAACATCCACATTTTGAAGTGACTTTCATCATTTGATAAAGGGTTGATCATGATTCTTCAAGGAATGCCCTAAATTCATCAAAACCCAAAAGTTGCTAAATTAGGGTTTCTTAGGAAAAGTCAACCAAACTTTGACCAAGCATAACTTCTTCGTACTTTATCAGAAATTTTCCATTCAAGGCTCTTTTTAAGAAGATGAAATTCCCTATAATTCGTCTTCGGGTCTCAAGTTCAAAATATGCACTCATAAAAAGATGTGAATTTTTAACATTATAGGTCCTTTTAAAAAGTCAACAAAAACACCTTTTGGGTCAAAGCTTCATACATGAACATGGAAGATCCAATTGAGATGAAACCAAAAGGTTTGTTTAGAGGACATCCTAAGATTTCTAAAAAGTCCAAGAATACCCTCCTAGAGTCAAAATTGAGAGAGTTGTGCATTGTCAAAGTTGGCAATTTTTGGAAATTGTCAAAAGTCAACATTGATCAAATTTGCATTTTTTCCAAAGGGGGGCATGTTTTCTTGTTTGAAACATGTTTCTAATAGGACCCACGACCCCTGAGCTTTCCCACCTATTATTTTATTATTTTTATCATTTATTTTGATTTTTTATTCATTTAAACCAAAATAAATCAAATTAAATGGTAAAATAATAAAAGCAAATCAAATCTTGGGATTTTTGTGCACATTATGAGTCCATATACAGCTAGCATGGCATGTAATTTGTGCAAGGATGATTTAGATTGAAAAAGTCATGATTGGAGCTATTTTGGAAAGAAATCGTACAAGACCAAAATCAAATCAAATCTTCATAATTCCTCAAGATACCATGAGATTTCTTCCATTATTTTTTACCTAAATTCCTCCTCTATATAAACACAACACCCTCATACACTAGGGAGCACGAAACTGGCTGCCTAAGAACACTCTCTAAAAACCTCAAATTCTGTCAAAACTAGTGCAAAGTCAAAACCGAAGATCCAACCACTTCAGTCCAAGCCATCAATTACAAATCATTCTTGAGGTATCTAAGGGTAAGAATAGGTCGAAAGTCATGGCCATTGATGCTTGAAACAAGCATACTCGTCTTCTCCGATTTGCTTTTCTTTCAAACATTCATATAATTAATTTCATGCATTGCTAATGTTTATTACCTGTCCAAATGATTTCTTGTTGTTACGTAGAACATGTTTGAATCATAAAAAATAGCTTGGCTTGGTGGATGAGGCGCCTAACTGTGACCCAAGGGGCATGGGTTCATCACTCACCCCATGCATTTTTCACTTTTTTGACTATTTTCTTTTCTAACCCTTTTCATTTATTTATTTTTCACTTGATTTGTTTTCTATCATTAATTTAATTAACATATAAAATCACAAAAAAAATCATTAAATATTAGTTTTAGACTTTCAATTAATTAAAATAATTTTTGACATAAAAGTTGTTTTGATTTAATTAATATTGATTTTATTTCATAATTAACTTGTAAATTAATCAGAGTTAGGTTTTTAATTATTAATTCACACTTTTATTATTTTCCTAACAATTTACTACAGGTTCAGTACATCACCATTCCATGCGTCCATCATACGCTCACAAATCCTACCCTTTGGATCTTCCCTTGGTCCAGATCCAGGGTCCAACCACAGCAGCCCATGGTGCACTATCTGAAGCTAATCCACATGGGATCAAACGCAAGGAACATGGGCAAACCAATTTGGGCCTAACAATTTGGCAGTGCACCCCCCAATCTGCATTCTACCACACAGGCTCAATCTTTTCTTTTTTATTTTATTTCAATTCTTTTTATTGTTTTAATTTATTTATTTTATTTATTTTCCAAAAATCATTATTAATCAAAACATAGAAATCAGAAAATCACAAACAATATTAGGTTTAGTCTTTTATTTCATAAAATATTTAATTGCATTAATTAGTTTAATTAGGTTAACTCCTAGGGTTTGCCTCACTTGGTTTCCTCGGAAATAATGGTCGTGTCCCTCGAACGTAGGGATATCTTAGAAAAAGACCCTCAATCTAAAAGTCATCATAAAGATCATAGTCCCTCAATGTCCCTCGAGTTGCCTACGAGAAATGATCTTGTCCCTCGTGTTAGAACAAAGTTTGAATCTACTACCCTAAGTTTAAGTTTTGATGATAACAAAATGAAAAGATATATTAATTATGTGATTCATGTAAGAACTATTTGCTACCTAAAATATTACTTTCTGCTTTGCAAAAACTCTAATGGGTATCAGCAAGAGTACATCATAATCAGCATCAGAATATTGGATATTAACATCAGCATCAGAAGATGCTATATCAGATACCAAGATCAGAAGAACAACTCACGCTTATGCTGAAGCTTGATGAACAGATCTGCGCTCAACACTCTGAACTCTGATAAAGACAACAACAGTTCATCAGCACTTAAGCAGCGTCAGAATGAGCCAAAGCCGGAACACGCCTTAGTTGCAACGGTACTGTGCATTCAAGATGAGTTATTACCAACGACATCATTCCAGACAAGATCTGCTTAATAAGGAAAGATTATTATTGGCATTGAAACAGAATTATGGCTCCAACGTTCACTTATTCCAATGCTATATAAACAAGTCAATAAAGATTGAATTCGCTAATGCTCTACATCAATTTACACGCCTAAAAGCTAATCATCATCTTCCTTACTCTCAGTTTGTTAAAAGCTCCAAAATTCCTTACTCAATTATTTTAGAAATCTAGTTTCCATAAGCTTAAGTTGTGTAGTATCACAATTGTGATAAACAGTTTTGTAGAAAACATTCACACACCTAGATTTCAATTTTTTGTAAGAAAGTGATTCCTTGACAAACCGGTTTGTGGTTTGCATCAAGAAGGCTTTAGCAGTTGTTAAAGCAGATTGTAATATTCAGTTGAATATAGTGGATTAAGACCTCCTTGGAGAGAGGCGAAATCACCTTGACGGGTGGACTGGAGTAGTTTGAGATCAAACGAACCAGGATAAAAATATCGTGTTCATTGCATTGATTTTCAGTTTTACAATTCAACCCCCCTTCTTGTGTTTTTCACTTCTTCAATTGGCATCAGAGCGCCTGGTTCTGAGCTAAAACACTTAACCGTGTCAGTACAAGATCCAGCGTCAGAAAAACACAATGGCAGGAACTTATTCACACACCAGCAATGACAACAATGAAGACAAAGACAGATTCAGCGGTAAACCTCCAGTCTTTGATGGAGAAAATTTTGATTACTGGAAAGACAGAATTGAAAGCTTCTTTCTGGCACATGATGCTGATATGTGGGACATGGTGACAGATGGATACACGCACCCTGTGAATGCAAGCGGTCAGAAGATTGATAGGAAAGCAATGTCTGACCAACAAAAGCGTGACTTCAAAAATCACCACAAGGCCAGAACCATCCTTCTCAGTGCCATCTCCTATGCTGAATATGAAAAGATCTCTAACAGAGACACAGCTAAGAACATGTTTGACTCACTCAGGATGACGCATGAGGGCAATGTTCAGGTCAAAGAAACTAAAGCTCTTGCGCTCATTCAGAAGTATGAGGCATTCAAATTGGAAGAAAGTGAATCCATTGAAATAATGTTCTCAAGATTCCAGATTCTGGTAGCTGGTCTCAAGGTTCTGGACAAAGGTTACTCTACTGCTGATCACGTCAAGAAGATCATCAGAAGCTTACCAAAGCAGTGGAGGCCAATGGTTACAGCTTTGAAGCTAGCAAAAGATATCAACAAAATTTCTCTGGAGGAACTTATCAGCTCCCTCAGAAGTCATGAGATAGAGCTAGAAGCTGATGAACCCCAGAAGCAAGGTAAGCCTTTAGCATTAAAATCTAACAAAAAATATGAGTCTAAAGTTTTGCAGGCAGTTGAAGAAACATCTGATGGATCCTCATCAGAATAAGACGAACTTTCTCTCCTCTCCAGAAGAGTGAATCAACTGTGGAAGCAGAGGCAAAGGAAGTTCAGGAATCCCAGAAGATCTGATCAGAACGAGTCCTCTTCCAGATATAGAAGGTCAGACTCCTCCTCTGGATACAGAAAATCTGAAGGCTCTTCAGGAAGCAGAAAGCAAAACACCAAGGACATCATCTGCTATGAATGCAACGAGCAAGGACACTACAAGAGTGACTGTCCAAAGCTTCAGAGGGAAAAGCCCAAAAAGAAGTTTGGAAGGGAAAAGAAGAAGAGTCTCATGGCTACATGGGATGACTCTGACTCGTCTGAAGCTGACTCAGAATCAAATGATGAGAGAGCAAACATAGCTCTCATGGCCAACATTTCAGAAGATAGTGAAGCTTCTGAATCAGACTCAGAATCAGATACTGAAGAGGTATTTCCTGACTTTGCAATTAATTTTACTAAGGCTGAACTTGCTGAAAGCCTTAATGAAATTCTGGAAAGGTACCAGCAGATTAGAGTTAAATTCAGAAACCTGAAAAGGAATCTTGAATCTGACTCTGATAAGACTGAGAGTCTTAAATTGGAAAATTCTGAGCTGAGAAATAAAATTTCAAAATTAGAAAATGTTTTACAAAACTCTCAGAAGGAACCAATTTCTGAAACTCCCAACAGTGCTGATGAGATCATCAAGGAGTATGATCACAGTTTCTAGAAGTTCCTTTCTAAAAGCATAGATAGAAGCAAAATGGCTTCAATGATCTATGGAGTTAGCAGAAACGGCAGGAAGGGAATAGGATACCAAGGTAAGGTTCCTACACCAAAGAATGTCATGGATTTAACCATTAAACACACTCCTCTGAATTCACATTTTGTGTATGGTCACACACATGATATTAAACACACTAGCAGTAAGTATTCTGTGAAACCAAAATTCAACCAGAGTTTTGGTAAATCTAACAAATCAGGACCCAAGAAAATCTGGGTACCTAAGGATAAAATAATACATGTTGCAGATATCTTTAGCAGCAAATCAGAAACACCAGTCATGGTACCTGGACTCTGGCTGCTCGCGACACATGACGGGAAGAAGGCATATGTTCCAAAGCCTGGAACTTAAGCCTGGAGGCCACGTTGGCTTTGGAGGCAATCAGAGGGGAAAGATCATTGGCTCTGGAACTGTAGGTAATGGAAATCTTCCCTCTATTAATAATGTTCTGCTAGTAGATGGATTAATGCATAATCTGTTATCCATAAGTCAATTAAGTGATAACGGTTATGATATAATCTTTAATCAAAAATCATGTAAAGCTGTTAGTCAGAAAGATGGGACTATCCTATTTAATGGAAAGAGGAAAAACAACATCTATAAAATCAAACTTTCTGAACTGAAAAGTCAGAATGTAAAGTGTCTTCTGTCTGTTAACAACGAGCAGTGGATCTGGCACAGAAGATTGGGGCATGTTAGTATGAGAAGAATATCTCAGATTAACAAACTCAATCTGGTCAGAGGACTTCCTAATTTGAAGTTCAATTCAGATGCTCTGTGTGAAGCATGTCAGAAAGGCAAGTTTGCAAAACCTTCTTTCAAATCTAAAAATGTTGTTTCTACCTCTAAGCCATTAGAACTTCTGCACATTGACTTATTTGGACCAGTTAAAACTGCTTCCGTCAGTGGCAAGAAGTATGGGTTAGTAATCGTAGATGACTATAGCAGATGGACATGGGTAAAGTTCTTAAGACACAAGGACGAGTCACACTCTGTGTTTGTTACCTTCTATAACCAAGTTCAGAATGAAAAGGATCTTAGAATCGTTAAAGTCAGAAGTGATCATGGTGGAGAGTTTGAAAACAAAGATTTTGAGTCATTCTTTAATGACAGAGGCATTCTGCATGATTTCTCTTGTCCTAGAACTCCCCAACAAAATGGAGTTGTAGAACGAAAGAACAGAACATTGCAAGAAATGGCCAGAACCATGATCAATGAGACAAACGTTGCTAAGATCTTCTGGGCAGAGGCAATAAACACAGCGTGCTACATTCAGAATAGAATCTCAATAAGACCTATTATGGAAAAGACTCCATATGAATTGTGGAAGAACAGAAAGCCCAACATTTCATATTTTCATCCATTTGGATGTACCTGTTTTATGTTAAATACAAAGAATTATTTGAACAAGTTTGACTCTAAAGCACAGAAGTGTATTATGTTAGGATACTCTGAACGCTCAAGAGGGTACAGAGTATACAATACAGAAACACAGATTGTGGAAGAATCAATCAGTGTTTGTTTTGATGATAAGCTTGACTCTGAAAAGTCAAAGCAGAATGAAGTTTTTGCAGGTATGGAAATTGAATTTACAGGTTCTGAAGACAAGTCATCAGAAGCTCTCAACACAGACACTCCTTCAACATCTGAAAGGAGCACTGCTAGCAATCCTACAACAGTTGTTGATTAACCTCATAAGAGATTACCCAGAAGCAGCTTGGATCATCCAGAAGAAACTATCTTAGGAAGAAAGGAAGATCCAATCAGAACAAGAGCAAGCTTCAGAAACTCTGAAGAAACCCTCATGGGACTTGTGTCTCTGATTGAACCTTCTTCTATTGATGAAGCACTTCTGGACAACGACTGGATTCTAGCAATGCAAGAAAAGAGCTGAATCAATTCACCAGAAATGACGTATGGGATCTTGTTTCTAGACCAAAAGGATTCAACGTCATTGGAACAAGATGGGTGTTCAGAAACAAGCTTAATGAATAAGGTGAAGTCATCAGAAACAAAGCACGACTGGTAGCACAAGGTTATAGTCAGCAAGAGGGGATAGACTATACAGAAATCTTTGCTCCAGTCGCAAGGTTAGAATCTATCAGACTTTTAATTTCATTTGCTGTTAATAGAGGCATCACTCTGTATCAGATGGATGTCAAGAGTGCATTATTAAATGGTTATATAGAAGAAGAGGTTTATGTGCACCAACCCCCTGGCTTTGAAAATACAAAACATCCAGAACATGTTTTCAAACTAAAGAAGTCACTATATGGTCTGAAACAAGCTCCCAGAGCTTGGTATAAAAGACTAAGTAACTTTCTGTTAGAAAATGAATTCACTAGAGGGAAGGTGGACACTACCTTATTCTGTAAGTCAGTTAAGAATGACATCTTAGTCTGTCAAATTTATGTTGATGATATTATTTTTGGATCTACTAATCCTTCTCTTGGAAGAAAATTTGCTAAGTGTATGCAGGCAGAATTTGAGATGAGCCTCATGGGGGAACTGAAATTCTTTCTAGGAATTCAGATCAATCAAACTCCAGAGGGAACTTACATTCATCAGAGCAAATATATCAAAGATCTTCTGAAGAAATTTGACCTCTCAGAATGTAAGCCATCAAAGATTCCAATGCATCCCACGTGCATTCTAGAAAGAGAAGAGGTAAGCAAAAAGGTAGAACAGAAGGTCTACAGAGGTATGATTGGTTCTCTCCTTTATCTGACAGCTTCAAGACCTGATATCTTATTCAGCGTATGTATTTGTGCTAGATTCCAATCAGATCCTAGAGAATCTCACTTAACAGTTGTTAAGCGAATTTTCAAGTATCTGAAAGGTACCACTAATCTGGGTTTATTTTATAGAAAATCTAGTGATTACAGCTTAGTAGGCTACTGCGATGCTGACTTTGCTGGAGACAGAGTAGAGCGTAAAAGTACTTCTGGAAGCTGCCAGTTTCTGGGAGACAATCTGATCTCTTGGTCCAGAAAAAGGCAATCCATAATTGCGCTATCAACAGCAGAAGCTGAGTACATAGCAGCAGCAGGATGTAGCACACAAATGCTCTGAATGAAAAGTCAGCTTGAAGACTTCCAGATTTTTGAGAGTAACATCCCTATACTCTGTGACAATACTTCTGCTATTTGCTTAAGTAAGAATCCCATTTTACATTCTTGAGCTAAGCATATAGAAATAAAACATCACTTCATTAGGGACTACATTCAGAAAGGAATTTTGAACTTAAAATTTATTGATACAGACCATCAATGGGCTGATATCTTCACTAAACCCCTTTCTGAAGATAGATTCAATTTCATTCTGAAACATCTCAGCATGAAAATCTGCCCAGAGTGAAAATGTTTTAATTCCATATATTATCTTTCAGAATGTATTTGTTTTACTATGAACTTCTGATCAATCTCTTTTCAGAAAGATAGAACATGCAGATTGTATCAGATGATATTCTTAAAGTTCTGAGCGTTTTAGCTTAAGGATAGACGTGTTGCTCACTAAATCAAACAAGTGGCATCCAATCATCAGCAAATCTCTGAAGCAGAACGCGTGCACGCTTCTGAGAAGGCAAAACACTGATTGGGTGCATTGAGACACATGTCTGGTAACCGTTTCAAGTATCTTTCTCAAATCCCCCAAAATCAGCAAGCATTAAATGAAAGTAATCATGTTTTTAAAACGTAATCATGATTTTATTTCTCTTTCTTGAAACCGTTTACACTTTCAAAAAGTATTTTGAAATCTATTTAAGCACTTTAACTTCTCACATTAATCTTTTACCGTTTCTTTCATTCTCACAAATATTTCTCTGCATTTTCTCTGTGTGTTCATCTTTCTCAAAGAAACCAATTTTTCAGTTTTCTCAGAAAAACCCTAAGTGTGAACATGGCAACCTCCAGCAATGTCTCTGCAGGTTCTCAGAAGAAAGATTCCTCTGAACAGTACCAAGTTCCATTCAGAACACTCCTTACACCAGTGAAGAATTTGGAAGTGCTGTCTGAACTGATTATTGACTTTGGCAGTCTGAAAGAAAATGGATTTGACTTGACAGAAGAAGTTAGGGCACAAAAATTAGAGAGATATTTTGACAGGTTGGTTGGACCAACGTTCCCAGTTTTGGTCAAGGAGTTCTGGATTCATGCGTCCTCATCAACGCATCAAGTCACCTCCTACATAATGGGAAAGAAGATTGTGATCACTGAGGATCACATAGCAAAATTGATTGGTTACAGTGGCGGTGGCGTCCGCTGTATTGATATGGCTGAAAGATGCTCTGACGTTGGTGTCATTGCAGAATAGATTTTCACCCTTGGGGTGCCCAGCAGCAAAATCAGAGACTTAAAGGATCACCACAGAGTTTGGGCGAAGATCATTCTGGGGTGCTTTAATCACAGGAAGCCAACAAGCTCCCCTAATTATATAAATATAGATCAGCAGTTTCTGATCTACTTTATTAATCAGAAGGTAAAAATCAACTTGGCTCATCTTCTGTTTAATCACCTCAGGACCAGCGTCAAGGAGACCAGGGAAGAAGAAAGGACAAAGAGGGATTGGATACCCTTTGGGAGGTTAATATCAGATATTCTGACTGAGAATAGGCTGATAGAGCACCTCATAGAAGCTCGGGAGTTAAGTATTATTGAACCAACTGTTGGCAAGCCTCTGAACGCCAAGAATCTGAAGAAAATGAAACTGATAGAGAATATCAGAAAGGAGCCCAGCGTTACTCCTCTTGCTGACATCACCAGCAGAAGAGTCCCTCTGGACGACTTTCCATTATTTTCTGAGATAGAATCAAAACCAGTGGTGGTTCTCAGATACTTGGACGCTTGCAAGGCTGATGGTACAGATCCCAAGATGAATATCAAAGATCTGCACCAACCTCAACCAGAAGTTTCTCTGAAGAAGACGAAGAAAAGGAAGGCCACTTCAGAAGGATCATCCCAGCAGACTCCCAAGAAAAGAGGTAATTTATCTGCTGCTTCTGTTTTAAATTCTTCAGCTATTCCAACATCAATCCCAACTCCAACTTCACATGAAATTCCAATCCCCATACCAACTATAGATGAAACCGAACCAGAAGATGAACCTTCTGAGTCACTGACTCTCAAAAGACCCCGCACCAAACATCCAAAACCCACAACTTCAACAACATCAGAACTTGACAAAGTTCTGTCTGACATTGATCAACGTGTTTCTGATCACCTCTCAAATAATCCAAATACTGAACCAGAAATTGCCCACTCTCCTCAACCAGAACAACCTCTCTCACCCATACCAGAAGAACCACAAATTCCTGAACAACCAGAAATTCCACCTCCTTCTCCACAACCAGCAATTCTTCCTCCCTCTCCTCAACCAGAAATTCATCCACCATCACCTCAACCATCACCTCCTCCATCACCTCCTCAACCTGAGTTTCATCATTCTGAAACTCCATCTCCTGAACCTCATTCTCCTCAATCCTCTGAGCCACAACCCCTGGCAATTCAGCTGCCATGTGGAACAATTGTAACCATGGCCCAGCTGCCATCCTCGCCAGAAACTACCCCTCCAAATACTCCAAAAACTCCACACAGTCCAATTATTATTTCTGACTCTCCCACTCCATCTCCCAAACAAACATCTCCCAAACAAACTACAGAAGACCCTAGCAGGACCTTCATCAATTTAACAATCCTTGACCGTCTTGCTGATCTCAAACATAAAATAGCCATTCCAAAACCAAAACAGCCAGATGTTGGCTCTGGCATTGTGAATTTTGAAACAGGTTTGCAGCAGTGGATTACTTCTCTGAAGCAAGTTTGCCCTGGAATGATTGATCTTGCTGCCTCAGACCAGCTCTGGTCACGTTTTAGAATATGGGTACGCGCTGAAGCCCTCAAGTTGCAAGATATCAACTATGAGCAGGCACAATAGAACTTCAGCAAGTTGCTGAAGGAAGTTGAAAGTCAGCTGCCACAAGAAGACATACTCCTTCTGGATAGTGAGCCATGGTCTGAGAAGCGTCCAGCTTCAAAAGTGCAGCCAGAAGAAGATCAGACTACTCAAGCTGAAGTCAGACAAGCTGAAGATGTTGCAGAAAGCTCTCAGAAGCTCCCTGCTTCTGATGTTTCTCAAGCTGCCTTGGACAGGCAGACTCTGGAAGAGCTGAAGCTGAATGATATCCGTCTGCAGCAAAGAATGGATGAAAATGATCAGAAGATGAAGGAAAGGATGGATGTGCAAGACAGCAAGATAGATACAATCGTTAGCATGGTGCACAAGCAGACTGAAATTGCTGATCAGATTAAGGCAATGCTGGAGACTCTGTTCACACGCTTTCCTCCACAACCTTAGTTTTTCATTCATGATATTTTCAATGTTTTTCTTTGCATATCTTCTGTACTGTTTTGTCTGGCTCTGAATTTTAATATATAACAAGTTTTTCTACTCTGATCGTTTTAGCACATCACTTACACTTTTTGATTGCTGACAAAAAGGGGGAGAACAAGAATGATATTTTTCAATAACGGATTACTGAGACAAAAAGTCTCAAACATTCTAACTCTGATATACTTGAATGTTTTCTGTTTTTGCATAAGTCTACAGGTACAAGAATGCTCTCTGATACACTGAAGCCCAAAGCTCAGATACTCTGATCCAAAGCAAAGCTCTGATACTCTGAAGTTCTGATAGTCAAAGCTCTGATATTCTGATCTGAAGCTCTAACATTCTGATGTTCAAACATTCAATAAAGATCTGATCCTGAAGACTCTCGGAATTAAAAAGGGAAGTAATAAATTCAGGGGGAGTATCTCCAATCCCAACTCTGATATCTCTTTATCCCTTATCTTTGATAACTCCTTATTTAATTCTGATGCAACTTATCATTCAGTTATCTCTGATACTTTTCACGCTATTTTCAATTAAAAAATATCTAGTTTTTGTCACCATCAAAAAGGGGGAGATTGTTAGAACAAAGTTTGAATCTACTACCCTAAGTTTAAGTTTTGATGATAACAAAATGAAAAGATATATTAATTATGTGATTCATGTAAGAACTATTTGCTACCTAAAATATTACTTTCTGTTTTGCAGAAACTCTGATGGGTATCAGCAAGAGTACATCATAATCAGCATCAGAATATTGGATATTAACATCAGCATCAGAAGATGCTATATCAGATACCAAGATCAGAATAACAACTCACGCTTATGTTGAAGCTTGATGAACAGATCCGCGCTCAACACTCTGAACTCTGATAAAGACAACAACAGTTCATCAGCACTTAAGCAGCGTCAGAATGAGCCAAAGCCAGAACACGCATTAGTTGCAACGGTAATGTGCATTCAAGATGAGTTATTACCAACGGCATCATTCCAGACAAGATCTTCTTAATAAGGAAAGATTATTATTGGCATTGAAACAGAATTATGGCTCCAACGTTCACTTATTCCAATGCTATATAAACAAGTCAATGAAGATTGAATTGGATAATGCTCTACATCAATTTACACGCCTAAAAGATAATCATCATCTTCCTTACTCTCAGTTTGTTAAAAGCTCCAAAATTCCTTACTCAATTATTTTAGCAATCTAGTTTCCATAAGCTTAAGTTGTGTAGTATCACAGTTGTGATAAACAGTTTTGTAGAAAACATTCACACACCTAGATTTCAATTCTTTGTAAGAAAGTGATTCCTTGACAAACCGGTTTGTGGTTTGCATCAAGAAGGCTTTAGCAGTTGTTAAAGCAGATTGTAATATTCAGTTGAATATAGTGGATTAAGACCTCGTTGGAGAGAGGCGAAATCACCTTGACGGGTGGACTGGAGTAGTTTGAGATCAAACGAACCAGGATAAAAATATCGTGTTCATTGCATTGATTTTCAGTTTTACAATTCAACCCCCCTTCTTGTGTTTTTCACTTCTTCACCTCGATGTTTCCTACAAATATATGATAACAATCCCTTTGAACTTCTAAGGTATCCTTACATGTTGCCTTCAATGACCATTTCATCCCTTTTGGTAGTCCCTCAAACTCCAACGATGGTGCTACCTATTCCTTATTGGTAGGATAACGCTGTCTAAAGGAAATAGAACGAACACTCTTTTTTCGAGTAGGTAGAATATTAAGTACTTGCTCCATGAAAACTTTTCACACAAACACTTTCAAAATAGTTTTCAAAAATAACTTCGTCACACTCTTGAGGACAGAAACAAGGGTTAAAACGAAGTAAAATAAAACTTTTCAAAGCAAAGCACACACAAGCAATTTCAAAATGAGCAAGTACCTAAGAGCCCATAGAAAACTACGGATAGAAAGGATGCTAACACCTTCCCTTTCTATAATCTACCCCCCGTACTCAGAAACATCTCGAAAAAGGTCTTTTCTGTTATTTTTCCTTTCCCTTTGTTGGATGAAATAAAAGTCGGTGGCAACTCTTGCTTACCACGACATTTTGCAAACAAAAAAATGCAAAACACAAACCAGTATTAAACAGTCGGTTCTGCCACCGTATCACAGAACTGGCGACTCTGCCGGGGATCAAAAAGTGGGGTATACCTTAGGATCTAGGTCATTAAAATTGCTTCTCTTGATTGTCTTGATTGCTTTACTTTCGAGGGTTTATTTAGGGTTACTATAGATCCTACACTCGGATCTGGGGGCACTCATTAGGTAAACAGAAATAGATCGTGGAGACTGTATGGCGTAGACCGATATGGTTTAAGCGATGGCTGTGTTGGTGTGGCACTTTGGTTGGTACCGGTATCCTTCGTGGGGAAACGAGGAGAATACAAGGCCTCCGGGTGGTGCCGTGAAGCACTAACGGACCTTAGAACCTTAGTTGAACAAACTTGTCCATTAGAAAGTAGTGAGATAGCCGGCCTCAGTGTAGAGCTGAGAACTGGTTGATACTCGATGCTGTACATATTAAGATCAGACTTTCGGGATATTTTGGCTGTAAGAAAAGATTGAGAGCTGAAACAATGCCCAATAAAGGATGGTCAGTGATATTTAGAATCTCTAGAACCTGGTTACTTTTTAGGATAGGTTTGAACCAACTAAACTTCAAGAGGGTACTACCTTTAACCTCATGAAAGCCTTAAACCTAAGGGCTTGGTGTGACTTGACTGTGTTTGCTATATCTGTGTTTGCTATACCTGTGGTTTATCATGACATCATGCATCATAACATGGAATCCATGCTTATTGCACTAACCATTTTAAAGACCAGGGGAATTTATCTTTGTTCTCTTTTGCAGATCATGGCTTCCATTTGTAGAAACACTATCTGAATCAGTTTTGTGAAGATACCTTCCCAACTCAAAGAGCTAGCATCAAGGGTTTCTAAAACTTCTACGTTCACTAAGAGATATGGTCAACTTCTCAACCTGGTTACTTCAAACTTTTATGAAAAGATGATAAGTGTACTCTTTCAGTTCTTTGATCCCAAGCACCACTGCTTCACCTTTCCAAACTATCAGTTGGTGCCTACCTTGGAAGAATTCTCTCAGGTATTGGATATACCTATTCTTGAACAGGCACCCTTCACAGGTCTAGAAGAAGTTCCTAAGCCATAAGTCATTGCCTCAGCTTTACATCTGAAATGGGCCGACGTGGTATCCAATTGGGAAACTAGAAGCGGAGTCAAGGGTTTTCTAGCTAAGTTTCTGATAGACAAAGCCCAGCTATTTTGGGATAATATGGATTTTCAGGCTTTTGAGGAGGTCTTGGCTATTCTTATCTATGGTTTAGTTCTCTTTCATAATCCAGACTCATTCATAGATGTGAATGCTATCAGGATCTTTCTCTCTTGCAACTTGGTGCCTACTTTGCTCGGAGATATTTTGCACACTCTCCATACTCGTACCATGAGGAGAAGAGGGATTCTCGTTTGCTGCATGCCATTGCTGTCGAGGTGGTTTATTTCTCACCTCCCTAAGTCCATACTGAATAATGAAGGTTTGGTTTGGTCACAAAGGATAATGTCACTCGCTCATACGAATATTCTTTGGTGTTCTCGATCTATGGAAAACATTCCTATCATTGACCGCTGCAGGGAGTACCCTAATATCTCACTGCTTGGTATCAGAAGGGGTATAACCTACAATCCTTGTTTAGCTCTGCGAAAATTTGGTCACGCTCGAAGGGATGGTCCTCATGAGTTACTTATCGAGGTTATTGTATTCAACTATGAGGATGATATTCAAGAGTATCGCCCGAGGTTCATACGAGCTTGGGGCATGGTAAACAGATCGAGCGTCAGGGATTTGGGGCCAAATACTTCCATTCCAATGGAACCTTATCTACAATGATTATGAGCTCGTGCTTAACAGCTTATGATGCCCTATGTGGCTGTTTTGCCAGTGATTGTGGAACCCACTACTGAAGAAGGCATTCCTTACATGCTTCTCTATCCTTACATGCCCCTCGAGTTGCCTACGATAAATTATCTTGTCCCTCGATGTTGCCTACAAATATATGATAACAGTCCCTTCGAACTGCTATGGTATCCTTATGTGTTGCCTTCAATGACCATTTAGTCCCTTTCAATAGTCCCTCAAACTCCAACGACGGTGCTACATATTCCTTAATGGTAGGATAGCGTTGTCTAAAGGAAATAGAACGAACAATCTTTTTTTGAGTAGGTAGAATCTTAAGTAATTGCTCCATGAAAACTTTTCACACAAACAGTTTCAAAATAGTTTTCAAAAACAACTTCTTCACACTCTTGAGGACAGAAACAAGGGTTAAAACGAAGTAAAACAAAACTTTTCAAAGCAAAGCACACACAAGCAATTTCAAAATGAGCAAGTACCTAAGAGCCCGTAGAAAACTACGGATAAAAAGGGTGCTAACACCTTCCCTTTCTATAATCTACCCCCCGTACTCAAAAACATCTCGAAAAAGGTTTTTTCTGTTCTTTTTCCTTTCCCTTTGTTGGATGAAATAAAAGTCGGTGGCGACTCTTGCTTACCGTGACATTTTGCAAACAAAAAAATGCAAAACCCAAACCACTATTAAACAGTCGGTTCTGCCACCGTATCACAGTCACTTTATCAAATATGGTTGAACTAGGGTTTTGGCATATTAAGTCATCTTCTTTATCATTAAGCTTTTAAGTAAATTCTCTTGGTTTCATCAAGGGGCTAATTGAGGAGTTAGGATTTGGTTTCTTCCATTCATCTCAAGGGATTCGTGTCAAAGAACATCATAGAGGTCATGTTCTGTCTACATTTCGATTCGTATCTTCATCTTCAAGGATTCAAGGCGCTGATATTTTGTTGCTCGTTAAAGTCAAGTGATATATGATTTGTGGAATCATTGTGTTTATGACATAGGTGTCTTTTCTCAATTTCTTATAGTTAGTTACTTGAATGAGAAGTTAATGGGGACTGAGATTGCGTTATTCATTCGAATGTGCTAAGAATTCATTACACCTACGTCAATGTTTTGGTTCAGAGATGCATTATGGCATCACCATTGATTTGTCAAAAAGTTAATTCAAGAGTGCAATATTAGAGAATCATTTGGACTTCTTGTCTTCAAGGTTTCTCCAAGACATTATTTGGTGCCAAGATAATTGGCCATTAAGGATTAAGGATATGGTACAAGATTTGAGGCGAGAGATTCGTTACGATCAAAGCTTGGTTGTTCTCAATCGTTTGCAAATACAAGTTGGTTCTAAAATTGAGTTTAAGTTTCATTGAGAATTGAATTGGAATTCTTTATTCAGGTGACTGATGCCATGGGTCCAAAATTCATTCAAGATATCATTTGATTAATGTTCCTTAAGAAGCAAAATAGGATTTGGATTTGTTAGTGTTTTAAATTCGAAATTGTTTCAAATGAATCAATGGCTTAAGCATGTTAAAAGTGGAAATTTATTCATGGTTAATGCTTGAAGTTCAAGTTGCAAGTCTTAAAGCGGGCTTCCTTATTCAAGTTTCATCATGGGTTCAAATCCATTCAAACCCATTCAATTTCCAAGACATTATTTCATGATCAATTTACAAAAGGACCTTAAAATGGCAAGACATTTTCATTCATCCTGATTCCATTCAAGTGTTCATTTTGGTTCGAGTTGGGCAAGTGGGTTAATATTCCAAAAATCCAAAGTTTCATTCAAATTCTTGGACTCAAGATTATTCGTGAGTTGATTTTGGATATTTTATTAAACTCCAATCGCAAGTCTCAAGTAGCTTCCATTTACACTTAAAATTTCTAAACCAATTCATGATATCATATCTCAACATTGCAAAATCAAAAGCTGTAAACCCAAAAGTCAAGATCCATCTAAATATTTCAAAGAACATTCAAGTTACAAAATACATTACAAGTCATTTATAAGATTTACATGGAAATTTAGTCCTAAGCCTAATCTTCTAAGTCAACACAGACCCAAACGGATGGTGCATTAATAGGAACAACTCCAATCAATATCAAACTGTCTGCTTACTACTGAACTGGGCGCCATATCAGGCTTACATAACATACGCAAAAACCAGTTGCATCAGTCATAAAAATCCATGATCACGTTACAATAATAAATTCAAACAGTCGCGAGCTGTCGCGTATGCCCTAAAGGGAACATTTTGTCATCACTTTGACATCTTAAGACATACAACCTTCATCACATGACTTAGCAAGAGAAAGGTAACAGACACGATATCTATCATTCCATTGGTTAGCATCTTGCACCCATTTCCCAAAGTCCAATAAAGTGAAAGAAAACGCCAGAAGTGAATATCATATCCAAAATCTGCTCATGAGTATTTGCAGGCCATGCATATACATGGACTGAATAACAACGAAAGAATTTTAAAATGAATCGTCATGTATTCATGCACAAAATCAAGGCAGTTTCATTACCAAAAAAAAAGAATATACCTCAGAGGCGTACTACTACCATATCTGTTGTTGATTCAATCTGCTATGCTCACTTGGTTGTTTCTCAAATTGGACAGTTCATGAAGTTGGAGGATAAGTCTGAAACAACAGCATTTCTTAGTGGAATAAATAGGTCTCCTATCTCTTGGCCTCCAAAATACTTGTTGACATGTGTTGTACCCCAAAATTTGCCCTCCCATATTCTTCAAGAAATTGCCAAGTCAAGCTTCAAAATTCCCCAAGGGTTGCACAGTGTAAAAGCCTCCTAAACAGTCAAAATTAGGGTTTTGGTTATGATCAAGTAAATGAAGTTTCCAAGGGTCCAATCAAGTCCCACATGCCTATAAATTGGTCAAGCATCCCCATACCAAGTTTCAAGACTTTCAGCACAAAATTGCACAATCAAAACCCTAATTGCACTACAGTCAACTGTAGGGGCAAAATGGTCATTTGACAGTCAAAAGTCCAAATTTTTGGTCAACATCTCATTTTGAAGCCACAAACATCATTTTATCAATGCTTGATCATGATTCTCAAAGCTTGGCTCAAAAATCATCAAGATGCAAAAGTTTCCTTATTTGGACAGCTGAAAAAGTCAACTGTAAATTGACCAGGGCATAACTTTCACATGGATTATCAGAAAAATTCCATCCAAAGCTCATTTTTAAGATAAAGACGTTTCCTACAACTCCTCTTCACACTTCAAGTCCAAGAAATGCTCTCACAAAAAGTTATCAATTTCAACATTATAGGTCATTTTCAAAAGTCAACAAAAAGGGACTTTAAGTCAAAGGCCATAACTTGATATTGGTAAATCAAAATGACATGGGACCAAAGTCATTGGTTAGAGGACTCACAGAGCTTTCCAAAATGTCCAAGAACATGAGCAAAGCTTAAAAATTGAGCAAGTTATGCCTTGTGGAAGTTGGGAAATTTTTGGATATTTTGAAAAGTCCATATTGCTTCAAATGACCTAAAATTGCTAATGGGCCTCTTTTTCTTCCACAATTCATTATCCAAGGCATGTGCACGACCACTTGGCCCAAAGGGAAGTTTTTCTTCATTTTTATTTATTTATTTGGATTTTTATTATTAATAATTCATTTAAATTAATTAAAATACATGGAAAATACTAAACCTAGGTTTTTCAATCTTTTTTATGCATATAATATCCTCAAGATTTCGTGCCTAACCAAATATGGAAAGAACCAATGGAATTGGATATGATTGAGAGCTAAAAAGCATGAAAAAAGATTGAAAAATTATGGTTTGCAAATCAAATATTTTTCACATCAATGCATGGATTTTGATCAAGTTTCTTAACCTAAAACACTCACACATAAGTACAGAAGGAAACCCTCATGCCTTTAGACTCCAAGCTGCGCCCTATGCCAAGAAAGCAAACTTGAATTTTCCAAGAAAAGTCCAAAACTGAAAACCATATTCCAGTGCTTTTCAAAGTAAAACAACCGTTCTATCACATTCCTGGGACATCAAGCAACGCATTTGGATCAAAACCACAAGCTTCTACCCCCAGAAACGTGAGAACGACCTCACCCTGTACAGAAAATATTTGATACTCTTGCATCTCGATTCATACACTTTTCACAATTTTTGATGCTTGATTTGTGTTCATTATAAGATTCTGAAGCTAACCATATAAGTTAATTGTGTTTCTATGCGCTATACATGATTCTACCATTGATGCAGGCTAGGTTTTCTTGAATTCCAAATTAGGGGTTTCTTGATACTGTAAAGTTAGGGGACCTCAATGCCATGACCATGTTCAGCGCGCTTGGACGAAAAAGATAGGACCCTCGCGCCTAATTTATGCTCAAAGATGGCGTAATCGCTATTATTAGACATGGCCTATTTTAGGGGGGTTCAAAACCCCCGCTAACCACTTTTTATTTTCAGGGAAACACAAAGCAACGAAGAAGATACTTAGGTGGCGAGGCCTGACTGGTTCATTTGAATTTTTACGCGCAAAATCCACTAACCATTATGTTTATATTATATTGTTTGTTCTCCATAATACTTACAAAGCGCGTTAGGTGGTTCAGTGGCAAGCAGGTGTAGTGGTGACCTTCAGGACCTGGGTTCGATCCCAGGTCCCCACTCCCTTTCATGTTATTTTTCACATAATACTCTTGTGCAGTTTCAACGCTAAGGTGTATTATACACCCTCAAAATCAAGCCGTCCACGCGTTCAAGTTCATCAATTCAAGGGCACAGATTTGGAGAGCATGGTACACGTGAGTCAACGCTTGGGTACACTAGTGGAAAAGTCAGCCAGGCCTGAAGCTTATTGGGCTCAAATTGCCAAAGATTTACCTCCCAATTTGGGGGCAGACCCCCCTAGGTTTGCAAATTTTTTACATTCTTTATTTTTCATTATTTTTACTTTCTTTTAATTATTGTTTTTTTAATTAATTTAATATTTTCATAATATATAAAAAACACCAAAAAAATCAGAAAAGATAAAAAATAATAAATATTTTTATTTTAGTATTTTTGTAAATAAATTGCATTAATTAATTTTAGTTATTAAATTAGGTTTAATTGTAATATTTTCCTTAATAAAAATCTAAAATTGGTAGAATTAGGGTTTATAATCATTTTTATCCCTTTTTCTTTTCTTTCATAGTAATTAAATATTTCCTATTATTTATTTTTTTTAATTAAATGGCATGTAAATAATTAGGTTAAATATTAGGTTAAAATTTAATCTTTTCTTAATAAACTAAAAACAACTAGAATTAGGGTTAGCATTTTATTTTAATTAATTCTTTTTCATTAAAATCATAAAATACAAAAATACCAAAAAAAAACAATTTTTTTTCTTTTTAATTTTAATTAATTTAATCATTTAATTTAATTTTGCAAAAAGGGTCCAACGCCCTCGTTTCTAATTTAAATTTCAATTCGCATATTTCTTTCTTTTTCTTTTAATATTTATGTATCTCTCCCAAGGCCATGTAATATTTATCTTTACTTTTCTTTAAGTCTTTATTTTTCTGTCAAATCGGGTTCTGGAAACTTTGGCGATGTAGACCTGCGCCTTTTGTAATAGCTTTAGAACTTTTACTTCTCGCAACCTTTTAACTGTTA
This sequence comes from Vicia faba, assembly GCA_948472305.1. Lineage (NCBI taxonomy): Eukaryota > Viridiplantae > Streptophyta > Magnoliopsida > Fabales > Fabaceae > Vicia > Vicia faba. The sequence continues at coordinate 1,151,295,262 of OX451739.1, read as the reverse complement.
ATCAAAGCATGCAAGAATGAATGGACAAAAATAAAAACAAGCGCATAGATCACTCATAACATGACAAGATAAAATAACTGAATCTGACACACAAATCACACACCACCCCTAGGGTACGCCTCACTGTTGCCTTGCCTCGAAAGGTGATCGTCGAGTAGAGGATGTCTTAGTAAGTCCTCATGATCCGGGAACCTGGCATGAGGGTAGCTTCTAAGGTGTCTTCCCATTGCTCTGGTGATCACCATGTCCCGAACCTCGAATTGACCCGAACACCTCCAACGGTGGTGCCACCTACCTCTCAATGGTGGGATGGCACTACTTTAAAGGACATTTACACAGACGAATTCCTTAGGGTAGGTAGGTTCTCTAGATACTTGCTCTAATTTCAAAACAATTCAAAAAATACTTTTCACACCGACACATTTTCAAAAAGCTTTCGAAAGCAATTTTTCAAACACTCTTGAGGACCGATACAAGAGTCGAACTGGAATTTTCAGAGAAACTTTTTTAAAACCCACAGTCGAAAAGCAAACAAACCTTTTTGAAAACACAAATGAGCAAGTATCTAAAATCCCATGGATAACCATGGATAGAAAGGGTGCTAACACCTTCCCTTTCTATAACCTACCTCCCGAACCGAGAGCAATCTCTTTAAGGAATTTTTCTGTGCTTTTGTCCTTTCCATTTGGAGAAAATAAAAGACGGTGGCGACTCTTGCTTCCGCGACATTTCGCGAACCAGCGTTAAACAGTCAGTTCCAGATCCACCGATCACAGAACTGGCGACTCTGCTGGGGAATTAAACTTAAAGTGAGGTGTACCTTAGGGATAGTTCATAACTGTGTTTTCAATTGTTTTCTTTGCTTGCTTTAAATTGTGGGTTGCTTGGGAGTTCTATAGATCCTAACCCGGATCTGGGGGATACCTTCTTAGAGAGTAGCAACAAGGCTGTGAGGGAACTGTGCGGGGTATACCGACATGGTTGAAACAGTCTGCTACGTTGATGTGGCACTTTGGTGTGTACCGGTAACCCTTGAGTTCAGTCAAGGAGAGTACGGGGCCTCCGCGTGGTGTCGTGAAGCATCAACAGACCTTAGGAACCTTAATTGAACTATCTTGGCCTCTTTAGGGTAGTGACATAACTGACTTTGGTGCAGTCCGAGGTTGGTTGATACTCGATACTACACTCAATTGAGGGTTGCTTTCCTGGAATATTTCGGTCGCCAGTTCAGTGGCTAAATCGAAACGATGAACAATGAAAGCAATCCCGTGATATTGGGAGCCTTAGAACCCGGTTACTTCTGATAGGACAGGTTGAGCCCACCAACTTCAAGAGGGTACTACCCAGACCCCATGATGGCCTTAAACCCTAAGGACTTGTCTTGTGTGCCTTGTGTGCCTTACATGTTTGTCTTTGTAAATATCTGTGGTGTGTTTAATCATAGCATCATGACATCATCCAGCATCATATGCATTGACTAACCATTTCAGGGGTTCGAATCTTCATCTTTGTTCTTTGTTTTGTAGGACATGGAAACTGTTCGTAGAAAGACAATTCAAATCAGTCTTGTAAGGATCCCTCCTCAGCTTAAGGAACTTATAATCAAGATTCCCGAGAACTCTTCATTCAGTGAAAGACATGGAAGTCTCATCAGCTTGGTCAATACCAACATTGAGGAAGACATGATCAAGGTCTTGTTCCAATTCTTTGACCCTCTGCATCACTGTTTCACCTTCTTGGATTATCAGTTGGTACCTACATTGGAGGAGTTCTCCCGGCTCCTGAAGATCCCTATACTTGATCAACTACCCTACAACGGTACAGAAAACGAACCTAAGCTTGAAGAGATTGCTAAAGCCTTGCACCTACAGTCATCTGACCTCAAGGGACATTGGGAAGTTAGAAGTGGTATCAAAGGGTTCTTAGCCAGGTTTCTGTTTGAAAAGGCCCATGAATGTTGGAACTCCCTTGATTTGCAAGCTTTTGAAGAAGTTGTGGCCCTCCTTGTCTATGGTTTGGTGTTGTTCCCTAACCCAGATCAGCTTATTGATATCAGTGCTGTCCAGATCTTTCTGTCCAGGAATCCTATACCTACGTTGCTGGGGGACATCCTTCACTCATGTTACACTCGAACCATGAGAAAAAGAGGTGTCCTTATGTGTTGCACTCCTCTCCTGGGAAGGTGGTTTATTTCGCACCTTCCACAATCAGTCTTGAAGAATGAGCGGGGTTTGAGATGGTCACAACGGTTGATGACTCTTACACATGCAGATATACATTGGTGCCCTCGGTCCCGAGAAGATGTCACTATCATTGATCGTTGCGGTGAGTACCCTAATGTTCCTTTACTTGGAATCAGATGAGGTATTACTTACAGCCCATGCCTGGCTTGGAGACAGTTCGGTTATGCTCGGAGGGATGGTCCTCATGACATGTTGATTCCTGACATAGTTTTTGACTTCGACAACGATACTCAAGGACTTCGCCAGAGATTTATCAGAGCCTGGAAGATGCCAAGTAGGATAGATAGTAAGACATTGGGGCACAGGAATTCCATCCCGTTGGAACCTTATCTCAAGTGGGTACGAGCCCGCTCCCAGAAGTTAGTGATGCCTTATCCCCATATGCTCCCAGTAATCAAAGAACCAGTCTTGGAAGGAGAAGTGTCCTACACTATTCAGCACCCTGATATGCCCACATCCTGGGAAGAGATGCAGAAGAGCTGGATCCAGCTAAAGGAAGAACGGAATTCTCTTGAGACCAATCTACATGCCAGTGAAAAGAAGGTCTTGGAGCTCACCCGCCTGTTGCACGAGGAGAGGAATCTCAACACTTACATAGCTCCAAAGAGGATGCGTAGCATATTTTGGGATTGATTTGCTTTTGTATTATTTTGCCCATGAGGCTTTGATGTACTAAACAATTATTTCCTTAATGATAACGTGTGTTCCTTTTTGTCTACAACAAATTTGAACTTTCGAACCCTTGAATGCATTGCATAAACACATATCATTCATCATGTGCATAGCAGGTTTTCCTCTTTTCAGGTTGCTTACAGTTCTTCGCTGTTTATTTCAGCATCATGAATCCTGACTCGTCATCAACTGAGATGTCCATCAAACCTCTTCAGGCGCAGAACGCGCAATTTCAGGAATTAATCATGGTTCTGGCTCAAGGCCAAGAAGAGCTGAAGGCTCTGCTCCTGAAGAAGGAAAAGAAGAAGAAGAAGAGAAGAACTGTCCTGTTCAACTCGGGCCGAAGGTTTGGCAATACTTTGCAGAATGAAGAGGCTGGTTCTTCTATTGGCAAGGGTACTCCTCAAGCGGAAAAAGGTCCTAGTCCGGTAGTCTCCGACAACGAGACTGATTTTGATGAAGAGCAATATCCTCCGGCAGAAGACCGTTACAAGCAGTTGGAAGACAGGTTGAATGTTATGGAGATACAACAGGTACCTGGGCTGGATTTTGGAGATTTGGGTTTGTCTACTGGTGTAATCATTCCTCGTAAATTCAAAGCACCATCTTTCACTAAGTACGACGGGGCGTCTTGTCCCAAGCTACATCTCAGGTCCTATGTTCGGAAGATTCAACCGTACTCGGTGGATAAGAATTTGTGGATCCATTTCTTCCAGGAGAGTCTTTCAGGGACTCATCTCGAATGGTTCTATCAGCTGGATGGGACCAAGGTTCGTAACTGGGAGGAGTTGGCTACTGCTTTCTATAAGCAGTATCAATATAATGCCGACCTTGCCCCTACACGTACCTAACTTCAGGGTATGTCGTTAGGTTCAAGTGAAGGTTTTAAGGAGTACGCTCAGAAGTGGAGGGATCTGGCTGGCAGGGTGCAGCCTCCGTTGACTGATCGGGAGTTAGTAGACATGTTCTTGGGGACCCTATCTGGGCCATTTTTCAACCATCTTATCGGGAATTCGTCTGCAGGGTTCACTGATCTGATTCTGACTGGAGAGAGAATTGAGGCTGGGTTGAAGTCTGGTAAGATTCCGAAGGGTGCGTCTACAAGTTCCGAGAAGAAACCCTTCAAAAAAGAGGCCAGTGTGGTGTATGGGCCTAGAAGGCAAGACAAACCAGAGCGCCGCCAATCTGTCAACGCATTGGTGATTGCGAAGCCTACCACCGCTCCTCGGTAAGCTAACCAACCAAGGGCTGAAAGACCCCGGAGAGAGTTTACCCGTTTGAGCATGACCCTGTCCCAAATCTTACCACAGTTGTTATCCACCAATCTAGTGACTGTCAGAGAGGCTCCGAAGTTTGCAAATACTACATCTCTTAAGTACAATCCCAACGCCCGCTGTGCTTACCACTCCGATAGCCCGGGACATTCCACTGATGACTGTTGGGCATTAAGGAATAAGGTGCAAGACCTTATTGACGCAAAGGAGATACAGTTTGAAGCGCCTGAGAGGCCGAATGTGGTTACTGCTCCTATGCCTCAACATGGGGTAAATGCTGTTGATGAAGAGGTGTACGCTGTTTCTGTGGATGATCTAGCCACTCCCTTAATGACTGTTAAGAAGAACCTGCTGCTGGCCGGTTTATTTCCGGGTTGCAGTGAGGGTTGCCTGTTCTGTGCTGTTTCCCTATCTGGTTGTCCCTTGCTGAAGTTAGGCATCCAAAGCCTGATGGACAGTAAGGAGATTCTGTTCAAAAAGTCTGTTGTTCAGTTGGTTCCGGTAGAAGAAGTTTCTGTGGTTACCATCTTCAATAATCCAATCAAGGCTCTCCCGAAGAAGCCTGTTCAAATCATGACTACCGCACCTGTTGTTATCACTGTTCCAGAGCCTCTTCCCTATGTATCTGATAAAGCTGTCCCCTGGCATTATGGGGCAGACGTATATGTGAATGGAATCAAACAAGAATTCAACACTGGCGCCAGTATCTGCGATATCACTGGCCCAGCCAAGGTTACCTGCAGTGGCGGGCTCTTCTCGCCTAACATTGCACCGCCCGCTGCTCGAAGACCCCTCCTTATAACACCTACAAGTGTATTTGTTCCTGTTGCTGACCAAGTTATTTCCCCTGCTGCCGAGTCATCCAATGCTCGGGGCAAAGGAATTGAAGATGAGCCTGCCCGGACGGAGGCACCAATACCTATAAATGCTGAGGCCTCCCAACAAGAAATGGAGGAGATTCTAAAGATAATAAAGAAAAGTGACTTTAATGTTGTGGAGCAGCTGGGGTATACGCCCTCCAAAATCTCCATGCTCTCTTTATTGTTGTGCTCCGAGGCCCATGCTAAGGCCTTAATCTCATTTCTCAAGACGGCCCATGTGCCACAGGAGACATCTGCAGTCCAGTTCACTGACTGCGTAGCAAATCTGACAGCGGACAATGGCTTGGGTTTCTCAGATGCTGACCTGACTGCGAAGGGAAGGGACCACAATGATGCCCTGCATGTCTCTATCGAATGCAGGGGCACTACTCTGGCACATGTATTGGTGGATACTGGTTCTTGAATGTGCTACCCAAGAAGGCTTTGGATCGTTTGGATTGTGAAGGCCTGGAATTAAAACCCAGCAATATCATCGTCAGGGCCTTTGACGGTTCAAAAAGGATGGTTCATGGAGAAGTTGACATTCCTATTCGTGTGGGCTCTCAGGTGTTTGACTCTACTTTTTACGTGATGGATATCCGTCCATCTTACTCTTGTCTATTGGGTCGACCTTGGATCCATAAAGCTGGGGCAGTGACCTCTACCTTGCACCAGAAGCTGAAGTACCCCGTCAGAGGAAAGATCGTCACTATGCAGGGAGAGGAGGAGTATATGGTGAGCCATCTGAATTCCTTCAGATACATTGAGATGGACGGGGAGTTCATTGAAACCCCCTTTCAGCATTTCGAGGAGGTGCTTCCAATTTCAACAGCAGCAGAAACAGCAGTCGAGGAGAATGTTCCGTTGAAGATGGCTTCCCTGAAAGATGCCCGGGCTGTGGTTCAAAAAGGTGAATGTGCTAACTGGGGCAGGCTTTCCGACTTTACACAGAAAACTGACAAATTTGGACTGGGTTTTACTGCAGAGGGTCAGAAAGCTATGCGGAAGGCGAAGATCGGAAGACCTCCTGTGCTCATTACAAATCCAGGAGTGAATGCTGTTGGGGAAGACAATGAAGTGGATGAAGCAGAATTCAATAGCTGGATCTACCCGACGACTGATGGTGGATTGACCAATTGGATTTCCAAAGACCATACTCCTGTTACTTTTGTTACGCAGTAATAAACTTCTTTGTTTTGTCATTTGTAATAAACAATAAATAAACTCTAGGGCCCGGTGTCTTACCCGAGACACCGTGGTTTCATTTGTGAGGGCATATAAATTGTCATTTCATATATCATAAATGAAAATCTTGGACGTCTTCTCGCATTTCAAATCTTATGCTCCTTTTCTGTCTTTCCTTCCTTTACATATTTTTCAAAACAGCTGTATTCACACACACTCACTCATACAGGTTTCAATCCACTCTGGATCTCACTGATAACGACTCTGCTACTGCCAATTACGACTTCAAAAATCCGATCAACTTAGCCGAAGACGAAGGCGAAGATGATTGCGAAGTGCCTGGCAAGCTTGCAAGACTGTTGCTTCAGGAAGAGAGGGCAATTCAACCACATGAAGAGCCAGTGGAAGTAATAAACTTGGGTACTGAAGCAGACAGGAAAGAGGTAAAGATTGGTGCCAACCTAGAGCTCAGCGTGAAGAAACGGTTGACTAAGATGCTACATGATTATATGGAGATCTTTGCCTGGTCCTACGAAGACATGCCTGGGTTGGATACCGATATTGTGGTCTATCACTTGCCAACTAAGGAAGACTGCCCTCCGGTTAAGCAAAAGGTCCGCCGTATGCGTCCAGAGATGTCTGAGAAGATTAAAGCCGAGGTTATGAAACAGTTTGATGCGGGGTTCCTTGCAGTGACTTCTTACCCTCAGTGGGTTGCTAATGTGGTGCCGGTACCAAAGAAGGATGGAAAGGTCAGAATGTGTGTTGATTACAGGGATCTGAACAGGGCCAGCCCCAAGGATGACTTCCCCCTACCTCACATTGATGTCCTTGTTGATAATACAGCTCAGCATAAGGTGTTTTCTTTCATGGATGGTTTTTCAGGTTATAATCAGATCAAGATGGCACCTGAAGACATGGAAAAGACTACCTTTGTTACTCAGTGGGGCACCTTCTGCTACAAGGTCATGCCTTTTGGACTAAAGAACGCTGGGGCAACCTACCAGCGTGCCATGGTCGCTTTATTTCATGACATGATCCATCATGAGATAGAAGTGTATGTTGACGACATGATCGCAAGGTCCCAGACTGAGGAAGAGCACCTAGATCATCTGCAGAAATTGTTTGACCGGTTGAAACTGTACAAGCTGAGGTTGAACCCGAACAAGTGCACCTTCGGGGTAAGATCTGGGAAGTTGCTAGGCTTCGTTGTAAGTGATAAGGGTATTCAAGTGGACCCTGCCAAGGTCAAAGCTATTCAAGAGATGCCAGTCCCTAGGACAGAGAAAGAGGTCAGAGGCTTTTTAGGACGCCTGAATTACATTGCCCGGTTCATCTCGCATCTGACTGCTACCTGTGAGCCAATCTTCAAGCTGCTGAAGAAAGATTAGGTAGTACGTTGGAATGATGAATGTCAGGCTGCTTTTGACAAAATCAAAGAGTATCTCCAAGAACCACCCATCCTTATGCCACCGGTTGAAGGGAGACCTCTGATACTATATCTGACAGTGCTGGACAACTCAATGGGGTGTGTGCTGGGGCAGCATGAGGAGTCTGGCCGAAAAGAGCATGCCATCTATTACCTTAGCAAAAAGTTTACCGACTGTGAGACCCGATACTCACTGCTTGAGAAAACTTGCTGCGCTTTGGTATGGGCTGCTCGCCGGCTGAGACAGTATATGCTGACTCACACTACTTTGTTGATCTCAAAGATGGATCCTATAAAGTACATATTTGAAAAGCCTGCTCTGTCTGGGAGAATTGCAAGATGGAAAATGATCTTAATAGAATACGACATTCAGTACACGACCCAGAAAGCCATCAAAGGAAGTGTATTGGCAGACCACTTGGCGCATCAGGCCGTAGATGACTATCAGTCAATGAACTTCGAGTTTCCAGATGAAAGTATCATGATAGTAACTGATTGTGAAGTACCTGGACCGGATGAAGGACCTGAGGAAGGATCCCGATGGTCTATGCACTTTGACGGAGCCTCCAACGCTTTGGGAAACAGTATCGGCGCTGTAATCATATCACCGCAAGGCACTCATACTCCACTCACTGCCCGACTATGTTTCAACTGTACCAACAACATGGCAGAGTATGAGGCGTGCATCATGGGTCTTCAAGCTGCGATCGATCTAAGGATCAAGTTTCTGAGTGTCTTCGGAGATTCCGCTCTTGTGATCAATCAGATCAAAGGAGAGTGGGATACGAAACATCCGAACCTTATTCCTTACAGAGAATGTGTGTTGACGTTGATCCCCCACTTCACGAAGATAACCTTTGAACACTTTCCAAGGGAAGAGAATCAGTTGGCGGACGCGCTGGCTACAATGTCTTCTATGTTCAAGGTCAAATGGGATAATGAGGCTCCCCGGATCATCATCTAGAAACTGGACGAACCGGCATACTGTTGTGATCTCGAGACTGAATTGGTGACTGAGAAGCCTTGGTACCATGAGGTGAAGAGATACTTGGAGGCTCAGGAATACCTTGAGGGTGCCTCTGTCAATGATAAGAAATTCCTGAGAAGGTTCGTGGCAAAGTTCTTACTTAGCAACGACATCTTGTACAAGCGAAACCATGATTCAACCTTACTGCGTTGTGTGGATAAGACTGAAGCAGAAAGGATCATGGAAGAGCTACATGAAGGGACCTTTGGTACACATTCCAGTGGACATACCATGGAAAAGAAGATCCTTCGGGCAGGGTATTACTGGTCCACCATGGAAGCTGACTGCTACCAACATTCTAGGACATGCCATAAGTGCCAAATATATGCAGACAAGGTGCATGTTCCTCCAGTTCCCCTGAATGTTCTGACTGCGCCTTGGCCGTTTGCAATGTGGGGCATAGACATGATCGGTGAGATTAAACCTACGGCATCTAACGGGCATCGCTTCATCCTAGTGGCGATTGATTATTTTACAAAGTGGGTTGAAGCAGCTTCCTACGCTACGGTAACCAAGACTGTTGTGGCACGGTTCATTCGGCATAACCTGATCTGTCGATACGGCGTCCCTGAGAGAATTATTACAGACAACGGTACCAATCTCAATAACAAGATGATCACTGAGCTCTGCGAGCGGTTCAAGATACAGCACCACAATTCTTCTCCTTACAGACCGAAGATGAATGGGGCTGTAGAAGAAGCAAATAAGAACATCAAGAAAATCGTGCAGAAGATGACAGTGACTTATAAAGATTGGCACGAGATGTTACCGTTCGCTCTACATGGGTACCGTACCTCAGCTAGGACGTCAACCGGGGCAACTCCTTTCTCTCTGGTTTATGGTATGGAGGCAGTCTTACCGATCGAAGTGCAAATACCCTCTCTCCGGATAATGAAGGATGCAAATCTGAACGAAGATGATTGGATCCAGACACGACTTGATCAGCTAAACCTTATTGATGAAAAGAGACTCGCTGCTATCTGTCATGGTCAGGCGTATCAGAAACGGATGATCAGGGCATTTAACAAAAAGGTCAAACCACAGGAATATCAAGTTGGGGATCTGGTAATCAAGCGAATCATCCTTCCTCAGAGTGATCTAAGGGGCAAGTGGACCCCTACGTACGAAGGGCCATTTGTGGTTAAACATGTGTTCTCAGGAGGAGCCATGATATTAACCAACATGGATGGTGACGACCTTCCTCACCCCGCCAATGCAGACATAGTAAAAAGATACTACGCATGAAAAAGACCCGCTAGGCTGACATGCCTAGGCAAAATTAGGGCTCCCCGGCGAACCAAAAGGGTTCGGGCAAAATGAAGGGATGAAATAAAAAAAAATCTGTACACTCGGCAAGTCGAAAACCTGAAAAGGCGGCTTGGGCAAAAATGGGTATCCCGGTGGACTGAAAACCCGAAAGGGCGGTCCAGGCAAAAGTTAGGGATAAAAGCGTAATACTATGTCTCATTGGATCACTTTGCATCCAGAATCCGGTATCTACATCAAGTTCAGACGGCATCGATCAATCAGCTTCACTTTCAACCAAGGTCATCAAGTGATGAGACGCTCGGAGTTATAAAGGCAATAGCAGAGTTGAAACCCAGTGGGATCATTCATTTCACACAGCTGTTTTATTTTGTACAAAATTTGTATAAACTCTTTTGTTCGGCGGCGTTCTCTTACTAGGACGTCAGCCTCTTGTACACAAACGCCTATTTACAGGCAATTCAAAAATCAATACAAATATATTTTTCAGTTAAAAGTGCCAATTGTTTTTCCTTTTCTGTTTTGTTTTGCGAAGAACGTCCAAGGTTCAATTTGTGATATATGCATTGACAATAATTTGCTAACTCATAAATATTTGCATGCGAAACAGAGAATTAATTACATGTGACGTTAGAAACAGGGGCAATAAAAGAGTTGTCTAAGTAATCTAATTGTTCGGTCCTCCAAGGTACCACGGTAGGTTCAGCTAAAGAACATAACCAGACACCTTAATTCCCCAGAGAATAAGTCAGCAAGACAGTATACTCTCCTCGAGCAAAGTTATCAAATCTTAAGGAAATTAGGTATCCTCCCAACATTCCCCAGCAGCATACAAACATTCCTAACAAGCATCCCCGGCAGTCTTGATCTAAGATTGTTCCCCGGCGGTATATCAAATATTCATAGGAGTCACTTCCCCGATGCAGTTCAAACCTCCCCAAGAGAGTCCAATCCAGTTTCCCCAGGAAAGTTGGAATCCATCTCCCCAAGCGGTAAGCTTATCCCCAGCAAATTCTGGAAGCTTATCCGCGCAGAGCACGAACGCGCCGCCCGGCTTTATTCAAAGAGTTATTTCCCTACCAGGATATAACTGGGTTATCCTCAGCCAAAAGCCACGGAAAGAGTGTTCTTGACGAAGTCTTCTTATCCCCAGCGAAGTCTGTTGACACTTCTAGAAGAATAAAGGTATCCCCAGCAAGTTATTATCAGCACTCAACAAAATACCTCTCTCCCCGTAGAGTATTGCTTCCCAGCAAGATCGTTAGAGTACTTTCGCCCCGCAGAGTAATTCATTCGCCAAGCTATTTCCCAACGGAGTTATCTTCTCCTACCGGTGTTCTTGCAATTATCATTCCCCCAGCGGAAGCAAAATCTATTCTTCAACATTAGCCCAGGAGTGACTTCCTGGCACCCGTCAAGGATTTACTTTCCTAGACGAAAAAATACATGCATGAGCGAAACTTCTTCATACATTATAGCATGCATATACGCATCATGAACATACAACCTCACTTATTCAGAGAGCATCCCGCATGTCATACAACATGACATCGCATACAACTAACGCTTGTCTTTTCAGGACAAAAGTACAGAAATGATTACCATCAATGGTCGCAACTAAAGATCCGATTCCTGAATCTTGCCAGGGTGTATCTGTTGATGACCAGTTACCATATCTGATTCCAGTATCTTGCCAGGGTGTGTCTGAAGAGTTCAAGGATCCGATGCCTGAATCTTGCCAGGGTGTGTCCGTTGAAGACTAGCATTACCAGATCCGATTCCTGTATCTTGCCAGGGTGTGTCTGAAGAGTTCGAGGATCCGATGCCTGAATCTTGCCAGGGTGTATCCGTTGAAGACTAGCATTACCAGATCCGATTCTTGTATCCTGCCAGGGTGTGTTTGCAGAGTTCGAGGATCCGATGCCTGAATCTTGCCAGGGTGTATCCGTTGAAGACTAGCATTACCAGATCCAATTCATGTATCTTGCCAGGGTGTGTCTGAAGAGTTCGAGGATCTGATGCCTGAATCTTGCCAGGGTGTGTCCGTTGAAGACTATCATTACCAGATCTGATTCCTGTATCTTGCCAGGGTGTGTCTGAAGAGTTCGAGGATCCGATGCCTGAATCTTGCCAGGGTGTATCCGTTGAAGACTAGCATTACCAGATCCGATTCCTGTATCTTGCCAGGGTGTGTCTGAAGAGTTCGAGGATCCGATGCCTGAATCTTGCCAGGGTGTATCCGTTGAAGACTAACATTACCAGATCCGATTCCTGTATCTTGCCAGGGTGTGTCTGAAGAGTTCGAGGATTCGATGCCTGAATCTTGCCAGGGTGTATCCGTTGAAGACTAGCATTACCAGATCTGATTCCTGTATCTTGCCAGGGTGTGTCTGAAGAGTTCGAGGATCCGATGCCTGAATCTTACCAGGGTGTATCCGTTGAAGACTAACATTACCAGATTCGATTCCTGTATCTTGCCAGGGTGTGTCTGAAGAGTTCGAGGATCCGATGCCTGAATCTTGCCAGGGTGTGTCCGTTGAAGACTAGCATTACCAGATCTGATTCCTGTATCTTGCCAGGGTGTGTCTGAAGAGTTCGAGGATCCGATGCCTGAATCTTGCCAGGGTGTATCCGTTGAAGACTAACATTACCAGATCCGATTCCTGTATCTTGCCAGGGTGTGTCTGAAGAGTTCGAGGATCCGATGCCTGAATCTTGCCAGGGTGTATCCGTTGAAGACTAGCATTACCAGATCCGATTCCTGTATCTTGCCAGGGTGTATCTATTGAAGACATTTCAAGACCTAGACCGGTTCAGTTAATCGACCCTAAGATTTTCTGTCTCTTATCCAGTCATAGGCCTTCTCTAGTCCAGTTAAATCGACCCCAAACAGATTTTCCTGATAAAGGCTCAGTTGAAGTTATCCAAGATTTTCTCAACGATTGCTGTTGAGGTTAAAGTCATCCAAGGTTCTCTCACTGTTCCTGTTGAGGTAGTAACCATCCCTGGTTCATTCATCACCGTTTGAAGCTCCAGATCCATCTCCTGTAACAAGTCAGGACGTATCTACACAAAGAATTTGAAAACCAGCTCCCGTAACAGGTCAGGTAATCATTTTTCTTTTGCAGGCATGCAGGTTCTCGCTAAGGAAACTCTTACGCGATCGACACCCAGATGGCATCTATAAGCCCATCATCCTACCCATCAATCTCTAAATGGCATCTATAAGCCCATTCCACCATCACACTGCTACTATGCGAGCGCAAATTTCTGGGCACTCTAGTGTTCAATCATCTTCCACCTTCGGATTACGAAAGGCACGTCAGCCAATCTGCATCCTCAGGTCTAAGAAGATTGAACAGGGGCAACTGTTGTACCCCAAAATTTTCCCTCCCATATTCTTCAAGAAATTGCCAAGTCAAGCTTCAAAATTCCCCAAGGGTTGCACAGTGTAAAAGCCTCTTAAACAGTCAAAATTAGGGTTTTGGTTCTGATCAAGTAAATGAAGTTTCCAAGGGTCCAATCAAGTCCCACATGCCTATAAATATGGTCAAGCATCCTCATACCAAGTTTCAAGACTTTCAGCACAAAATTGCACAGTCAAAACCCTAATTGCACTACAGTCAACTGTAGGGGCAAAATGGTCATTTGACAGTCAAAAGTCCAAATTTTTGGTCAACATCTCATTTTGAAGCCACAAACATCATATGATCAATGCTTGATCATGATTCTCAAAGCTTGGCTCAAAAATCATCAAGATGTAAAAGTTTCCTTATTTGGACAGCTGAAAAAGTCAACTGTAAATTGACCAGGGCATAACTTTCACATGGATTATCAGAAAAATTCCATCCAAAGCTCATTTTGAATATAAAGACGTTTCCTACAACTCCTCTTCACACTTCAAGTCCAAGAAATGCTCTCACAAAAAGTTATCAATTTCAACATTATAGGTCATTTTCAAAAGTCAACAAAAAGGGACTTTAAGTCAAAGGCCATAACTTGAGATTGGTAAATCAAAATGACATGGGACCAAAGTCATTGGTTAGAGGACTCAAATATCTTTCCAAAATGTCCAAGAACATGAGCAAAGCTTAAAAATTGAGCAAGTTATGCCTTGTGGAAGTTGGGAAATTTTTGGATATTTTGAAAAGTCCATATTGCTTCAAATGACCTAAAATTGCTAATGGGCCTCTTTTTCTTCGACAATTCATTATCCAAGGCATGTGCACGACCACTTGGCCCAAAGGGAAGTTTTTCTTCATTTTTATTTATTTATTTGGATTTTTATTATTAATAATTCATTTAAATTAATTAAAATACATGGAAAATACTAAACCTAGGTTTTTCAATCTTTTTATGCATATAATATCCTCAAGATTTCGTGCCTAACCAAATATGGAAAGAACCAATGGAATTGGATATGATTGAGAGCTAAAAAGCATGAAAAAAGATTGAAAAATTATGGTTTGCAAATCAAATATTTTTCACATCAATGCATGGATTTTGATCAAGTTTCTTAACCTAAAACACTCACACATAAGTACAGAAGGAAACCCTCATGCCTTTAGACTCCAAGCTGCGCCCTATGCCAAGAAAGCAAACTTGAATTTTCCAAGAAAAGTCCAAAACTGAAAACCATATTCCAGTGCTTTTCAAAGTAAAACAACTGTTCTATCACATTCCTGGGACATCAAGCAACGCATTTGGATCAAAACCACAAGCTTCTACCCCCAGAAACGTGAGAACGACCTCACCCTGTACAGAAAATATTTGATACTCTTGCATCTCGATTCATACACTTTTCATAATTTTTTATGCTTGATTTGTGTTCATTATAAGATTCTGAAGCTAACCATATAAGTTAATTGTGTTTCTATGCGCTATACATGATTCTACCATTGATGCAGGCTAGGTTTTCTTGAATTCCAAATTAGGGGTTTCTTGATACTGTAAATTTAGGGGACCTCAATGCCATGACCATGTTCAGCGCGCTTGGACGAAAAAGATAGGACCCTCGCGCCTAATTTATGCTCAAAGATGGCGTAATCGTTATTATTAGACATGGCCTGTTTTAGGGGGGTTCAAAACCCCCGCTAACCACTTTTTATTTTCAGGGAAACACAAAGCAACGAAGAAGATGCTTAGGTGGCGAGGCCTGACTGGTTCATTTGAATTTTTGCGCGCAAAATCCACTAACCATTATGTTTATATTATATTGTTTGTTCTCCATAATACTTACAAAGCGCGTTAGGTGGTTCAGTGGCAAGCAGGTGTAGTGGTGACCTTCAGGACCTGGGTTCGATCCCAGGTCCCCACCCCCTTTCATGTTATTTTTCACATAATACTCTTGTGCAGTTTCAACGCTAAGGTGTATTATACACCCTCAAAATCAAGCCGTCCACGCGTTCAAGTTCATCAATTCAAGGGCACAGATTTGGAGAGCATGGTACACGTGAGTCAACGCTTGGGTACACTAGTGGAAAAGTCAGCCAGGCCTGAAGCTTATTGGGCTCAAATTGCCAAAGATTTACCTCCCAATTTGGGGGCAGACCCCCCTAGGTTTGCAAATTTTTTACATTCTTTATTTTTCATTATTTTTACTTTCTTTTAATTATTGTTTTTTTAATTAATTTAATATTTTCATAATATATAAAAAACACCAAAAAAAATCAGAAAAGATAAAAAATAATAAATATTTTTATTTTAGTATTTTTGTAAATAAATTGCATTAATTAATTTTAGTTATTAAATTAGGTTTAATTGTAATATTTTCCTTAATAAAAATCTAAAATTGGTAGAATTAGGGTTTATAATCATTTTTATCCCTTTTTCTTTTCTTTCATAGTAATTAAATATTTCCTATTATTTATTTTTTATAATTAAATGGCATGTAAATAATTAGGTTAAATATTAGGTTAAAATTTAATCTTTTCTTAATAAACTAAAAACAACTAGAATTAGGGTTAGCATTTTATTTTAATTAATTCTTTTTCATTAAAATCATAAAATACAAAAATACCAAAAAAAAAACAATTTCTTTTCTTTTTAATTTTAATTAATTTAATCATTTAATTTAATTTTGCAAAAAGGGTCCAACGCCCTCGTTTCTAATTTAAATTTCAATTCGCATATTTCTTTCTTTTTCTTTTAATATTTATGTATCTCTCCCAAGGCCATGTAATATTTATCTTTACTTTTCTTTAAGTCTTTATTTTTCTGTCAAATCGGGTTCTGGAAACTTTGGCGATGTGGACCCGCGCCTTTTGTAATAGCTTTAGAACTTTTACTTCTCGCAACCTTTTAACTATTAATCAAAGCATGCAAGAATGAATGGACAAAAATAAAAACAAGTGCATAGATCACTCATAACATGACAAGATAAAATAACTGAATCTGACACACAAATCACACACCACCCCTAGGGTACGCCTCACTGTTGCCTTGCCTCGAAAGGTGATCGTCGAGTAGAGGATGTCTTAGTAAGTCCTCATGATCCGGGAACCTGGCATGAGGGTAGCTTCTAAGGTGTCTTCCCATTGCTCTGGTGATCACCATGTCCCGAACCTCGAATTGACCCGAACACCTCCAACGGTGGTGCCACCTACCTCTCAATGGTGGGATGGCACTACTTTAAAGGACATTTACACAGACGAATTCCTTAGGGTAGGTAGGTTCTCTAGATACTTGCTCTAATTTCAAAACAATTCAAAAAATACTTTTCACACCGACACATTTTCAAAAAGCTTTCGAAAGCAATTTTTCAAACACTCTTGAGGACCGATACAAGAGTCGAACTGGAATTTTCAAAGAAACTTTTTTAAAACCCACAGTCGAAAAGCAAACAAACCTTTTTGAAAACACAAATGAGCAAGTATCTAAGAGCCCATGGATAACCATGGATAGAAAGGGTGCTAACACCTTCCCTTTCTATAACCTACCTCCCGAACCGAGAGCAATCTCTTTAAGGAATTTTTCTGTGCTTTTGTCCTTTCCATTTGGAGAAAATAAAAGACGGTGGCGACTCTTGCTTCTGCGACATTTCGCGAACCAGCGTTAAACAGTCAGTTCCAGATCCACCGATCACAACATGCTAATAGATATGAACCAGATGGCAGAAGCTGCAGCTACAGTTGGGCAGGCATTATCAGCATTCGAGAGTGAGTTGCTCCCTATTGACCAACATGCTATTCGTCTTCTACAATTGTGGAATACAAGTATAGATAAAGTAGCCTTGGAACATAAGGTCAGGATCGAGGATACTGAATAAGAATTGGATCACATTAAAAAGTATAGAAGAACTAAAGATGTGATAGAGTTTGCAGAAAATAGTAAAAGTCATAAAATCAGGAATTGCGACAAATAGTTTCCAGCTCATACTAACTATCCATAACTGAATTCAAAGGTATGTAACTAACCTCTATCAAATCCATCTCACCCATTCCTTTTATAACAACCTATTGTGACAATATGCTTCAGCCAGAATAAAACCTGCAAGTCCAATAACCAAGAACAATATAATTTCATCTCATTATGTAGTCACCAGATACAAATCAATTACGAGCTTAATGTACACATCAAAAAAGAATCAGAAGGTGAATTTAGGAGTTCCAGCATATGTAATAGAATTTCCCAGTGCTATAATTGTAAAAGCAAAATTCTAAGCTCCTAACCAACTGTAACTACCCTTAACCGATTCCATAACTGTCAAAATAGAATCCTAGTTAACCAATAACTAACTCTCATAACAGATCAATCCTAACCCTTCATGCTTGTAACTAACTATTGAGATCTAAAGCCCAGATCGATTCACTTGTAACTAACTTCTTGCTCATTAACCCCTATATAATACCCTCCATCGGATTCAACCTTCATCTTCCCTTCATTCTTTAACTTCCACCGCCACCTTCACGTTCACTTCCACCTTCACCTTCATCTTCACCTTCAACCTTTAGCTTCTTTTCATTCTTCAACCTTCACCTTCAACCTTCACCTTCGCCTTCATTCCTCAACTTCCTCCCTCATTCTGCAATCTTCCTCCCTCATTCAGCAACCTTCATTCCTCAACTATCTTTCAACCTTTGCAGCACCTCAACCCACTCTTACCGCACATCAATGCCTCGTACCAATCATCGTGTGTTCTCTGCAATATTGTTATTCCCAGTGCTTTAGTTATCCGCTCTTATCAAGAAAAGTAAGGACAAGGTTTTGTAACCAGAAGAATCGAATGGGAAGAAGATTGAGAAAAGATTAGAAAGCTTTATCGAGTAAAGTACGCATACTTGTGCTTCTGAAAATCATTCTCTGGTCTTCTTACCGCCTTCACCGTGTTTGAACACTGCCGGAGTGTCTCCGGCAGGTAAGCCTCAAATCTCCTTCATTACTTTATCGTTTTATCACTTCTTGATGTCGTTGGAAAGGTTAACGTATATCGAACGATCATCCAGTTGTTCTTGCTTCAAATTCAACATGATTTCCAATTATTTTTGTCTTTATTCTTCGCTTAGGGTTTTGATTTATTACGGCAAGGCATTGGTTGTAGTTTATAAATAAGAAAGATCAAGGTTAGGGTTTGAATTCAGGGAGAAGAGAGGAATACGAAAAGGTTAGCGTCGTCCCTTTCTTCACGGAGAAGCGCCACCGGAGGCGATTACAGGCGGTGTTGTTGTTTTAAGATTAGGGTACAAAATAGGAAATGGAGATCAACTATATTAGGTAAAAGTCCTCATTTCATTGGGCCATAAATTACTGCTCTAAAAGCCCAACAGCAGATTGTTAAAGCATTCGGCCCGTGAACCATTTTTTTAGCATATTAAAAACTTTTTTTTTTCTTTCCCAGAACAAATGTATCTCTTGGGATGTGTTAACTGGGCCTGGGTGTCCGATTGTGAGATGATAACCCCCCCCCCCCCCCACCCCCACCCACAGATTCGGATTTTCCACCCTTATTTCTTTTGTTTTCTCCTTATGAATTTTCTTTTAATTTTTTTTAGTCCTCATTTTCTTTTAGTAACAAAATACATAAAAAAGAAAATGGTCAAAATGGGATAATAAATATATATATATATATATATATATATATATATATATATATATATATATATATATATATATATATATATATATATATATATATATATATATATATATATATATATATATATATATATATATATATATATATATATATATATATATATATATATATATATATATATATTAGAATTTAGGATTTAAATAGGAATTTATTTTCTCACTCTTACTAATCTTTTTTTAGGCAATTTTGATCACTAGTTTTAATTCAGTTTTACGTTGTATATTCTTTTGCCACCTTTGGGAATTATCTTGATGCTAATTATGGAAGATTTTATTCTTATATCCATTAGGCTCCTTTAGGATTTTAGTCCAATTTTAATTCGTCAATTAAAATTGAGTTAAATAAACTTTAAGTTGTAATCCAAGCATGTCAATTTAGGATAGAGATTTCCTTTCAAAACTCAACTTTAGGATCAATCATTGTATGATAACATTAGGGATAGATATGGGTTAGTCTCCCCTTATACTTTTCTTTCCCCTATTGCATTTGCATTAAAACAAAAAACTTATTTTTCTTGCAAACTTCAAAACACCTAAAAATTACTGATGAGAATTATGCCTTTGTTAAGTGTGGAAATGATAAGCGAGTATCTTCATGATCTTATTGTTTTTCCATTCTAAGCCTTGTTATGGTTCAAGTCCCAAAGACTTATTTCATAAATAAGTGGAGAAGTGGTTAAAATCTCTCTCTTGAGATCAATTAGTCATTATCCACAAGCAAAAACACCAACTAATGCAAACTCTTTTTACCTTCCGGTTTTTCTCTCAAAACTTTTTCGAAAGAACAAGTTAATTCACTTTTGTGCTAACGTGTAAGTTTCCAAAGGTCGAGTTTCAGCAAAAGGAAAAATTAATCTTGTTTATTAAAAGATAAAAAACAAAACAAAAACTTTTGAAGTCGAACTATGGCTACTCTGATTCCTAAAAATGGATGCGTAGGCATTTGGGTAGGGCCCGAGCGAGCACAACTTTTATTTTCCCTACATTCTTTTCTCCTTTCTTTTGCATGCATTCCCTATCCAGCTTAGATATAGAATCTTACACACCATTTTATTAGAACAACAAGAGTGGATACCATAGAGTACTAGCAGACTCCCTCGTGTAACAAACTCCCTTACCCGATCTCTCAGTTGCAAGACCGCGACTTCTCCCTTCTCAGGTTTTATCGATATTTACCTTTCCCTTCTTGTGGGATAAAATATGTTTGATGGCGACGTCATTGATTTCATTATCAGTTGATTGTTCAGTCGATTGTTTCAGTTAGGTTTTACTTCAAAGGCTCAGAAAAAGGTTCGATGTGCTCGTGCTGGGGGACCACCTCTCCATATTAGCAACAATGAAGTCAATGCTCTAGAAGACACTGACAATGATGGTTACTTGGACAACTGGATATTCCCAACTACTGACGGCGGACTCAATAACTGGAAGGCCAAAGACCTCATCTCAATCTCCTTCATCCAGGAGTAATTGCTATTTCCTATTTTTATTTCTTTAAGAAGTTTGTCTGTATAATTTCTTTAAAAACAATGACTTTAAACCACGTGCCTTGCCCGGGGCACAATGGTCCATTTGTTAAAGGTTGTCATTTCATATATCATATGCTCATTTAATGAAAACATTGGACAATTTTGCATTCAAATTTTACGCTCCTTGTCTTTCTTTTACTTTAATGCATTTTCAAATATCCATGTGACCTTACATGCACACACACACACACACACACACACACACACATATTTGCAGATTCACATCCACTACAGATATCATTGACAACAATTCTGCTATTGTCGTCTATGACTTCAAAAATTCAATCTATCAAGCCAAAGACAAAGGTGAAGAAGATTGTGAAATACCTGGAGAACTTGCCAGACTTCTGATACAAGAGGAAAAGGCTATCCAACCGTACGAAGAACCGGTCGAAGTGATAAACTTGGGTACTAAAGAATATAAGAAAGAAGTTAAGATTAGATCTAACTTGGAAGACAATGTCTAGAGCAGATTGGTACAAATGTTGCACGAATATGTTGATGTCTTTGCTTGGTCATATGAAGACATGCTATGGTTCGTTACTAATATTGTGGTTCATCGTCTACCAATGAAGGAAGGTTGTTCTCTGATCAAACAAAAGGTTCACTGCATGCACCCTGATATGTCAAAGAAAATCAAGGCTGAAGTAATGAAATAGTTCAATGCAGGTTTCTTGGCAGTGACGTCGTATCCCCCTTGGGTTGCAAATGTTATTCCAGTGTCGAAGAAAGACGGTAAAGTTTGTATGTGTGTAGACTACATGGATTTAAATAGGGGAAGTCCCAAAGATGACTTCCCACTACCATATATTGATGTCTTGGTTGAAAACACTGCTCAACACAAGGTATTCCCTTTTCATAACCTACCCCCCTTACTCAGAAAATTCTCGAAGGTATTTCCTGTTCTTTTCACCCTTTCCTTTATTGGATAAAAGAAAAGTCGGTGGCGACTCTTGCTATCCGCAACATTTGAGATAAAATGAAAAACCAAAAGTCAGTTCTCCCACTGTATTACACATGGTCTATGATCATGAACTCTTGAAAGAGGAAAACGACCTGTTGAAGACTCAGTTAAGTTTTGTCATGGAAATTCTAAAAACGGTACTGAGAAGAGAAGGTAAACCTATACTTTCTACTGAAATCGAAGTTGTCATTCCTCCCCATCTTGTGGGTTCTATTTCAAATGATGACGTATTTTATGAATCTCTTCCACAACTTGGTGTTCTTTGGTCTCCACGTCTGCAACCAAAGTTTATTCCCCTAGTGAATCCATGGGGAAAGGCCTATCAACAGAGACAAAAGAATCCCGAGCATCAGGTAAGTCTTCCATTTGGGGGAACCTGGTCTTGATATTGAGGAATGTAAGGGATTCGAGGTATAAAATCCAGCACCTGTTGCACATCTCTTCCAAAGTCCAATTCATGTTTTGCAAACCGTTTTAGACTCTTTATCTCTTTTGTGAAGTATAATACACTTGGTGATTCAATATGCAAGTTCTCTTGGTAAAGAGTTCATCCTATCTTTTGAGAGATCCTCTGTGAATATCATTTTGGGGCACTTGGCCATTCAGGTAAAGACGGTATGTCATCACAGTAGATCAGAAGGGGGATCTCTTACCCAAGTGAGCATCAAGACTTCAGAAAGTCGTCATAATTAATAAGTTCAGACGAAGTCAAGTCTCCTTAACAATGGCAATCATTGGTTTCTTTACTGCATTTTCATTATAATCTTGCTTGTTTGTTTAAACATTGCTTGCATGTATAAACTTGTCTATTTCACTCATCCATTCGTTATCACTCATAAAATGATTTGCTTACATATTGATACCAACTTTACCAAGTCTTTTCCTTAGGCAGAGATTGGAAGGAGGATGACGATAATTCAAAAACACAAAAATCTCTGGTTTGTATGCTTTTGAATAAGACTTACTGACGATGTACATGCATTGTTTCAAATCCCCAAACACCATAGATATAATGGAGTGAAACCCTCGTTAACCCCTTTGAGACTTGAAGTATGAGTTTCTTTCCTGTGCAGAAAAACTCCTCATTTTTTAACCCAAGGGTATGGGAGTCTTAAGTTAATCTGATAGAGCGTTCAAATTTTAAAAGTAGTGTCCCATCTAAGGATCACCACACTTTATCCCTCACATTAGGAGGTTGAAAAAAAATCAAAACCATAATGGTTATTCCTTGCATCAGGAGGTCTAGAAAGCCGCAAAACCATAATGGTTATTCCTCATCGACCAAGGAATGAGTAAATCACAATCTTTCCAACAAGTCGAGAATGACTCAATATGACACGATTTGTTTAAAAAATGAAAAAAAAAAGAAGAAAGAAAGCATGTAAGTCGAAAACTTGAAAACAAATGACTTAGGAAAAAATTAGGGCATCCTGGTGGACTTGAAAATCAAAAATTGAAAAAGAATTAGTCCAGGAAAAATTTAGGGAAAGCGAAAAAAAAATGAAAATCCTAAAATACGAAAAAGGATTACAAAATAAAAATCCTCAACAAAGAATAAAGTTGTGTGATTAGAGACCGAAAACAAAAGGGAGTGAATGTCATGTCCAAAAACCTCGTGGTTCCTCAACCATATCAAAATCCTCTTGAGAGATGAGTGCTCGTATTGAGTTAGATGAACTTAGGACTGGAGAACATAATGGAGAATGGGTGGGTACCAAATAATTTTGAGCCTTAAATATTTTTTTTCTAAAGCCATGAACCTGGCCACGTTACAACCCTGAAAAGTCCTAACTAAAGCATGGGTTAATTTGAAAGTATACTACAACAAGATAGCGTTTAACTGACTCCTAAGGTGCGTACAAATATCTATGTTAGTATCATGTGTTCGTCTTATCATTCTTAAAAAGCAAAAAGTTTTCAGTGTTTCTCTCTAAAAGTGATTCGTTCGCGAGAATTACAATGTCATTGTCCATAAAACTTCAAGACTTACATAAGTGTTGCACTAAAATTATCATTCTCACAATAAACAGTCTTCTGTATGCAAAACAATTGCTTGACATCAAGGGAGTTTACACAATGAGCATCAGTGAAGAGTTTAATCTTGTCAAAAAAAGAGACTTGGTCACTTTGTTGAGTTAAAAGCTAAATGTCTCAAGAGAAGTAATAACATCAAGGGGCATGATGTCTAGAGACTTTGTTGAGAATTGCACAAGTTGTTTTCCAAATCTTATGTACCCTTAAAAGGGACTGAAGTTTACAGATTTAGCCAATATGGGGCAGTCACATCGAGAAATCTCTTCAAAGTTATCTGGGGTAGTTGTACCGAGAAATCGAAGAATATCTTAAAGCGTTGAGTAATCAGGGTCCGTTACTCAAGTGTCATTTAAGCCACTTCCAACATTGCTTAGTCGGGGGTAGTGTTCCGAAGTACATAACACTAGGGAAACTCAGGAAGTCCTCTCGAGGCGAATCTTTTCAAAGGTCAAATCAATCTGAAGCAGTTATGTCGAGATTCGAAAAAACTCTCCATGAACCAATTTTGTAAGAGAATTATTCATAACTTGAGGTACACTTGGGAAAATCATCTCAAGTCAGTACGGTACCATGTTTCTACAAGGACCTTCTCAAGTGAAATTCCTTCATACTATACCTGGGCATGTTTGATGTGATTTGTTTTATAGAAACTGTCATTCACTCACTTATGTGTAATTTTTCAATACCAAAACAACATCTTTCAAGATGACTATGTTATCCCTAACTTGGGTCATTTCCCCAGCAGCACTGAAGTTTCTACTTCTCTGTAGTGAGTCTCCCCAAGCAAAGAGTTTGACTGACAGAATTCTTGGATGATTTCTGAACAAAACTTGAAGTTTCTTCTTCCAGCATCGCCTAGTGGAAAATCTTCTATCTGAAAGTTGTGATTAATGAGATTTCTTGGTATAGAATCTTCCTTCCCAAACAAATATTTGTGTTAAGTTATGCTCATTTGGAGAATTTCTATTCCCCAAAGCAGAGTTTACTTCCCCAGTCGAAGGTTATGGTTGAAAGTTTTCTTATTCCCCAAACAAACTCGTTTCACAAAGATTTCTTATCCAATAATTTTCTCCTTCCTAACAGAAGCATACTTTTGATATTCCTTATGCTAAGAACTTTTTCTCATCCACTAGCCAAGTCTATTCGAGATTATTCCTTTTTCTCAACTAAGACATGTTGAAGATTATCTCACTCCCCAGAAGAGGCTACTTTCTGAGGTCTCTTGCTCAGGATCTTCTCATTTCCCCAACGGAGCTGCCTTATTGAGATCTCTTACTCAGGAATTCTCATCTCCTCGGCTGACCTGTTTCATTGAAAATTCTTATTCATGGATTCTCCTTTTTCCCAGTTGAGTTTGATCTTGGCTGCTGATTAGTTTCATATCCCACGAGGAGTACACTGTTGTGGCTTCTTTCCCGAGGATCCTATATCCCTGACAGGGCTTTTTCTTATTAAAGATCATTCTTAAATCCCTATTAGAATTTTTCTATCAAGATTTATTGATTAAATATTCTCGTATCTCTAACAGTAGCATATTATGCTGAATGATCTTATGAAAAAATTGCCTTATATCCAACAAGAGTTTTGTTCCTATGTTTTCTTATCTCCAGCATGGGTCCTCATATCCCCAGTAGTACGAGTTTTTATCATCCCCAGCAAGAGGTTGATAAATTACTCCCCAAATAGTCAGCGGTGAATTTGGATATCTATCAGTGTCTTCCCTAGCAACGCCCGTCTCCATTGGCATACCTTCTCAGAATTTACAGTTTTTGTCTGATCTTCTCCAGCAAATTTTGAAATTTATTTTTGCAACTCCATTCAAAGTTTGTATCATGTATTTATCGATTACTCAGTTTGTTACTCCCTACAGAGTTTCATCTTTTCAAGGGCTTCTCTCTAGCGGTTCCTTATATCTTCTTTGTTTCTTTGGCATAAGCATGCATCATCGCATTGCATCCTCAGAGTGTATTGTTTCCATTCTCTCTTGGAAGATTACTCCATAGAAAAAAAATTCAAACATGCATCGAAACATAAGCCATTGTTGTTTCCCTTTTTCCCCAGTGGAGTTGCTAAAAATACTTCGGATTATCCCCCTAGCAAGGTCACTTTATCCTCAATGTCCAAGTTTTTACCCCCTACAAGTATCCTTTTGATGTTACCATCAGGTTATCGAGTACCTACTCATTATCTTTGATAATGGTCCAGTTCTTCCCTGGCACAATTTTCTCGGGTTAAGTGTCTACTACCCTTGGTCCATTCCAATGTCTATTATTGTACCTTTTGAATCTAGTTTTACCCTGGTATTCCTTTTGAGCTTAGTATCCACTAGTTGCTCTTAGGTCGAGTATCTACTCGTTACCTGTGCGTGCTACCCGATTTTATCCTGGTCCTCATCTTTGGACTAGTCTCTACTACTAGTCTTGTTGAGCCAAGTCTTTACCTGTTATATGTCTCTTAAACCCCTTGGATTATTTCAGTATCTAATGTCTATCCTCGGTTGAGACCAGCAGGTGTCTTTTTGAAATACGTGAACTTTCTAATCACGTTTCTATAGGACCCAATATCTATTATTATCCTATTGAGTACTTCTTAAGAGTCTAGTTTCTACTTGTTCCACTTAGGTCGAATGTATATTCGCTACCTTGTCTGCACACCAGTTTCTACATAGTGCATTCTTTATAGTACTCCCTAAAGGTCGAATATCTACTTGTTACCTTCGTCACTTCCACCAGCATTCAACTAGCATGAAAATGGTTTTGGTTAAGTTTCTATTGTTCCTTGTTGATCGAGACCATCTTAGTCTGGTATTACCCGTCAGATACAATGTCTATTGTTATCTTTAGAATCTAGTTTTTACTAGTTCTATCTTGGGTTGAGTTTTTACTCATTTTGGTTGTTTGCGAACCAGTTCGATCCAGGCGCATCACCTTCTAGAACCTAGTTTCTACTAGTCTTATCTTAGGTTGATTTCTACTCATTTTGGTTGTTTGTGAACCAGTTCAGTCCTGATGTAACACCCCAATTCTACCCCGACAATTGTATATATAAATCAGAGTTATAAAATCATTCACGCAAATGAATCGGGATGTTACAAATTCATCATTAAAAACTCATTGCATTCATCGTGGATATATAACACTTTAAAACTTCGGATGAACCATCAGCATAATACTTTAATTAAACAATTCAACAATGTAAACATCTACGCAGCGAAATTCTTAATAACATCTTTATCACCGTTACAGCAACTTCAAGATGACAAATACTTAATAATAAACAACTTAAAGTTTAACGACTGGATAATTAACAATCAAAAGAAACAAGAGTTCATCCCCCCGAGTGTTACATATCAGAGCAGTGACACCGACTCGAACTACTGAAGGTATACAACCTTCACTCTCGATTACCTGCACATTACCAACGTAAGGGTAACATTCAAACAGAAGGGGTGAGATATCTAACAATATAATAAAGCGCGTGATAATTAATATATTAAATTAGATCACATAACATCACCACTTCTCATCTCATAATCAACAATAATCACAACAATAATACACATTCACAACATCATTACACACTTCTTTATGCAATCATATAATGCGACTCAATACCATGCAAATGCATGTGGTACCATTGGAGTAGAACTCCCATCTCAAAAATTTCCAATTAATAGAGGCATCAACAAGGCACAATCCATCATCTCAATATTCGCCAATACAGGCCATCTCAACGAGCATAAGCTCCATCTCAAAATGCAATGTATGGTACACAATCATGAATGTAATAATAACACCATAATTGACAACATCTCAATACAACACCATCGTTGGCCAAAGGCCTACATCTTGAAAGCATCTCAACATATCTTCATCAACATCATTCATCGACATCATTTATCATCATAAATCATCAAACATCATTTATACATCATAATTCATTAAAACAAACTCTCATTAAGATCATCTCGTCAATAACTCAGTTGTACAGTAATATAACGGTAACTCATTAATTTCACAATGTTGACCATAGGCCTATACAAGATATTTCCTATGATTAGTTAATCAACTAAGGCTTACTTCTAAATCACCAAATCTCTACATACTACTATTCTGTAATACTACATCAGTATCATCATTAATCCTACTATTACAAACTAGACAGTAATCTATAAACGTCTCATCTTCTTCCTTCTTCATAAAAACCAACATAGTAATTACCGCGGGAACTAACTCAAATCTTAATTTGGATACTAGGGTTATCCTTCCTATTCTTCATTTTAATCCATAAGAATCAATCTCATCGTGTTAGCTATTCAATGCTTCGAATGAAACCTTAAACGGAGTCCAAAAACTCAAGTTACAACATTCTCAAACTGATTCTGCCAAAAACCAGACAACATGGATCGATGCATAAAGTCTTGGATTGACGCGTACTGCACTGAACTCGCAACATGAGTCGATGCATCCTCTCTTTTATCGACTCATACTAGTTCTACCAAACAGCATGTATCGACACATGCTCCTACGTATCGACTCATCCTGAGTCTAAAAGTCCTCATGCATCGACGCGAGGCTCATTCATGTCGACTCATTCTGAGTCTAAAGACCTGCTTGTATCGACACATACCATTTGGGGTCGACGCATACTGCTTTGTCATGGGAAATTTCTGTGATTTTCTCTGCGTTTTCACTACGATTTCCATACTTTAAGCCCTAAAAACCTAATCTAATCATAGATAATCATCACTTACAGTTATCCTACAATTCTACATTAAATAAACAGTATCAGGACATCATCGTTCATCTTTCAATCATCAATTTCCATCATAAAACATCATATAATTCAATCATTAATAAAACAACACTTTCACATCTAATCCCACATACCAATTATCATGAACCCTATTATAGAGTCAGAACCCCACCCTTACCTTGGATTGAAGGTTGCTTTATAACTTTCTTCAATTGATTCTCGTTCTGCCGTTTTTCCTCTATTCCAACAGCTTCATGTTCTTCTTTCCAACCCTTATTCTTCTTACTGCTTCTTTTTTCTATTATTTCCACAATAATAAAATAACCTATTATTCTCTTTATTCTTTAATGGGCTCAAAACTAATACACCCCCTCATTGCTTCTATTCCTTTAAAACAAGCCCACAACAAAATAATATCATCCTTCTCATCATATTATTTCACCACTTAATAAAATAAATAAATCCAATTAATCACAACACATCTTCACAATTATTCCAAATATATTTACTTAAATAATTAATTAAATCATGGGCGTTACAACTCTCCCCCACTTAGAATATTTTTGTCCTCGAAAATTTACCTCAATCAAACAACTCAGGGTAGGAGTCTCGCATATTGCTCTCCAACTCCCAAGTCATGCTTTCTCTGACAGCTCCTAGCCAAACCACTTTAACCAAAGCAATCTCTTTGCCCCTCAGAGTCTTAGTTTCACGATCCGCGATCCGTACAGGCATCATCTCCACCGTAAGATTATCCCGTACTTGCACATCATCCATGTGAATCACATGAGATGGATCTGAAATATGCTTCCAGAGTTGTGACATATGAAACATATCATGCAAATTCGAAATATTAGGCGGTAAAGCCACTCTATAAGAAACATTCCCAACTCTCTCCGAAATATAATATGGTCCAATAAAACGAGAAGTGAGCTTCTTAGACTTCAATGCTCACCCAACACCAGTCACAGGTGTAACTCTCAAAAACATATGGTCACCCGCTTGAAATTCTAAATTTTTCCTTCGCTTGTCATGATAACTCTCCTGTCTACTTTGGGAAGCTTTCATCTTTTATCGAATCAACTTCACCTTCTCACTAGTCTCACGAATAAGTTCAGGTCCAAGTACTACACTCTCACTAGATTCATGCCAACACAAAGGTGTTCTACATCTTCGACCATACAACGCTTCAAAAGGTTCCATCCCAATACTGGAATGGTAACTGTTATTATAAGTGAACTCTATCAACGGAAGATAAGTATCCCACGAACCTCCCTGCTCAAGAACACATGCTCTCAACAAGTCTTCCAACGATTTAATAGTCCGCTCAGTCTGACCATCTGTCTGAGGATGGTACGCTGAACTCAACCTCAACTTAGAACCCAACGCTTCTTGCAAACTCTTCCAAAAATCAAAAGTAAATCTTGGATCTCTATCTGACACAATGCACAAAGGAACACCATGCAGCTTCACAATCACACTAGTGTAAATCTCAGCCAACTACGACACTGGAAAACTGATGTTAATAGGAATAAAATGAGCCGACTCCGTAAGCCTATCAACAATCACCCAAATCGAATCATGTCCTCTTCAAGTATTAGGTAACCCCGTCACAAAATCCATTGAAATGCTATCCCATTTCCGTTCTGGAACTTCTAACGGTTACATCAACCCTGAAGGCTTCTGATGTTCAACTTTCGACTTCTGGAAAGTCAAACATGCATACACAAAACGAGCCACATCACTCTTCATTCCAGGCCACCAAAACAAACCATTCAAATATTGATACATCTTCGTAGCTCCTGGATGAATACTCAAGTTACTTTTATGACTCTCTTCAAGTATCACTTTCTTCATCTCAGTATCATCAGGAATACAAATCCGGTTACGAAACCTCAACACACCTTGTGCATCTAACTTAAAATCACTATTCTTAGACTGATCAATCTAAACCATCAAATCTACCAGTTTAACATCCAACTTCTGAGCTTCTATGATACTGTCTAGAAATTCATTATTAACCTTCAACATACCCAACATAACACTTCGCGGTGTAACCTCACAAACTAAGCTCGTATCTCTGAACTGCTCAATCAATTCCAACTCTTTAACCATCATTATCGACATATATAAAGTCTTTTGACTCAACGCATCAGCTACCACATTCTCTTTTCCTGGATGATAATTCAAACCAAAATCATAATCCTTTAACAATTCCAACCATCTTCGTTGCCTCATATTCAACTCCTTCTGATCAAAAAGATACTTCAAACTCTTATGATCATTAAACACTTCAAATCTAGAACCATAAAGATAATGCCTCCAAATGTTCAACACAAAGACAACTGCAGCAAGCTCTAAATCATGCGTAGGATAGTTCTTCTCATGAGTCCTTAACTGACTTGACGCATAAGCAACTACCTTATCATTCTACATAAGCACACCTCCTAAACCCATCTTAGAAGCATCACAATACACCACAAAAGGCTCTCCAGGGTTAGGCAACGTCAAAATTGGAGCCGACGTCAACCTCTTCTTCAATTCTATAAAACTTTCTTCGCACTGAACATCCCACACAAAAGCTCTACCTTTACAAGTCAACTTAATCAACGAAAGTGCCAACTTAGAAAAACCTTCGATAAACCTTCTATAGTAACCAACTAATCCCAAAAAGCTTCTAATCTCAGTAGCTGACCTTGGAGTTTCCCGTTGCAACACAGTATCAACCTTCGATGGATCTACAGCAATGCCACTACCTGAGATCACATGACCAAGAAAACTAACCTCCTTTAACCAGAATTCACACTTGGACAGCTTTGCATACAACTTCTTCTCTTTCAAAACTTGCAATACTACCCTTAAGTGTTCAGCATGCTCTTCTTCTGACTTAGAGTAAATCAAAATATCATCAATGAACACCACTACAAACCGGTCCAAATAAGTATGAAAGATATGATTCATATACTCCATGAATACTCCTGGCGCATTAGTAACACCGAAAGGAATCACTGAATACTCATAATGTCCATAACGCATTATGAAAGCCGTCTTCGGGATATCGTCATCCTTCACTTTAATCTGATGGTAACCCGACCTCAAATCAATCTTACTAAACACACGAGCATCCACCAATTGGTCCATCAAGTCATCTATTCTTGGAAGCAGATATTTGTTCTTAATTGTCACTTTATTCAACTGTCTATAATCAACACAAAGCCTCATACTTCCTTCTTTCTTCTTTACTAACAACATTGGGGCTCCCCATGGCGATACACTTGGTCTTACAAACTTATTTTCAAGTAACTCTTCCAATTACTTCTTTAACTCTGACAATTCAGATGCAGACATCCTGTATGGTGCCATAGACACAGGTCTGGTACCAGGTACAAGATCAATTGCAAATTCAACTTCCCTCTCCGGTGGTACATCAGGAATCTCATCAGGGAAAACTTCAGGAAATTCACACACCACCTACAATTCCTCAATTATAGCTTGAGTCTCTACAGATAGAGACGCCATCAACGAGAACATATGTGCTTCCTCTTGCATTAACTTCCTAAATTGTCCAGCAGACAACAGAGTAACTTCCTCTTCTTCAGGAGTAGAAAACCTCACAGACTTGTCATAACAGTTAATATGAACATAGTTATGCTCTAACCAGTTCATACCCAAAATCACATCCAAACCTCTTAATGGTAAACAAACCAAATCAACAGCAAAGTCTTTGTCGAAGATCAACAAGGGACACTTAACACACACAAAAGAAGTAGTCACCGACCCCTTAGCTGGAGTATCGGCGACCATTTCTCCATTCAAAGAAGATAACACAAGACCCAATCTTTCAACATAATCAGCAGCAATAAAACAATGAGTAGCACCGGTATCAATAATAGTAATTAAAGGAGTACTATTAATGAAACATGTACCTCTAATAAGTTTGTCCTCAACAGCTGCCTGATCCTCAACCAAAGCAAACACTTTACCACTTGTCTGCACCCTCTTTGGTTTCTGACACTGACTACCAATGTGCCCTTCTTCTCTACAATTGAAACAAATCACGTCCTTATGTTCACACTCAGATACAACATGTCCGTTCTTACCACAACGGAAACACCTCTTCACTTCAGTAGTACACACATTACTCTTATGCCCAGGTTTTCCACATTTAAAACAAACCACACCAGCAGGAGCATCTCCCCCATTAGTCCTCTGACCCTGAGCAACTTTATGTTTACCTTTACCAACTAGGGAATCATAAGGCTTACCAAGATTCTGTTGGTGCTTACCCCTCTTCTCATTGGTAATCTTGTAATGAGCATTATTATCCTCATCATAAATCCTGCAACATTCAACCAAATCCGCAAAGACATGGATCTTCTGGTATCCAATCGCCTTCTTTATCTTGGGGCGCAACCCATTCTCAAACTTGATACACTTCGAATACTCAGCATCTACCTCAGTATAGTGCGGATAAAACTTCGCCAACTTGGAAAACTTGGCAGCATACTCAACAACAGACATATTCCCTTGCTTCAGATCAAGGAACTTGTTGTACCCCAAAATTTTCCCTCTCATATTTCTCAAAACATTTCAAGAAAGACCCTTAAGTTGCTCAAGGAAGTCCAAGGGTTGACCAGACAAGCTCTCTCCTAAAGCAGTCTTCCTCAAATTAGGGTTTCATGTTGCATCAAGATACTTGAGTCCAAGGGATCCCAAATGCTCACCATTGTCCTAAAGATCATCCATGCCAAGTTTCAAGCCTTGCAGAGGAAGTTTGCTCAGTCAATTGTTCAAAGGCCCAAAAATCGACTATGCTAGGGCAAAAGTCAACTGTGGTCCACATACAGTCAAACATCAAGATTTTTGGTCAACATCCTCATTTTGAAGTATATTTCATCATTTTATCAAGGGTTGATCATGATTCATCAAGTATTGCTCCTAATTCATCAAGAACCAAAAGTTGCTAAATTAGGGTTTTGCAGGAAAAGTCAACTCAACTTTGACCAAGCATAACTTTCTCATACTTTATGAGAAATGACCCATCCAAAGCTCATTTTGAATAGAATGCAATGCCCTATAATCCATATTCATCTCCCAAGTTCAAAATATACACTCACAAGAAGTTATGAATTTTGACATTATAGATCATTTTGAAAAGTCAACAAAAACACCTTTTTTATCAAAGCTTCATACATGAACATGGAATACCAAATTGAGATGAGACCAAAAGGGTTGCTTGGAGGACATCTCAAGCTCTCTAAAAAGTCCAATAAAACCTTCAAAGAGTCAAAATAGAGGAAGTTATTCATTGGTGAAGTTGACCCTTGTTGCAAGATTGTTAAAAGTCAACTATGCCTCAGACTGCATTTTTTGTTAAATGGGCCTAACCTTTTGCACTTGTTTTGAGTTGGCAACATGGTCCACGAGCCCTATCCCTTTCCAATTGTCATTATCTTGTTTTTATTATTTATTTTAATTTTTATTTGAATTAAATCAATTTTAATCAAAACAAATCATGAAAAATCCAAAACATTGAAATCTAAAGATCTTGTACATGTTTCAGGTCCTATATCCAGCTAGCATAAGATTAAATTCGTGTAAAGTCTTGGTGTGCACAAAAAGATTGAATTTGGCCTAATTTTGGAAAGATATTCAAAGGAATCAAATCAAAATCAAAAGCTATGATTGATAAAGATTGAGCACACTTTTTCAACCCTAATTCATTCCTCAATACATAAGGAACATTGGCAGACCTAAATCAAGGCTAGAGAGAGGCGCAAGAACAAGAACAAAACTTGAAAAAACACCAAAAAAGTGCAGACACGATTTCATATTTCCAGGCATCCTCAAGACCTTTTAACCATCCCAAACGCTTCCTGGGGTCACAGGCAAGCAAAACCAATCAAGAACAAGGAGTTTCCATTGCCAAATACCACTGTAAGTCATCCACGACATTGATTTATTTTTGAAATCGAATTGCATCATTTTGTCACTTATAGCACAAAATAGTTATGTATTCTTGATCCTTGGAACATCTGCAAGCTATCCATATTATCCAATTGCATTTTTATGGACTGAATCAAGAATTGCCATTGTTAGGGTTTGTGGTTTCGTTTTAGGTTTTTTGTGTGCAGGAAAAATTAGCCCCCATGAAGGGTACCATGATGTTCATGATGGCAAGACGGTTCGATTTATGGTATTAGAAATCATTTATCATGTCCAGGAAGGATTTTGGAACGAACCAAGGTTGTAGCTACGGACATATGTTCGTAGGTAAAAGTGTTTCACTTTTAGCAACGGACCAAGGACAAGGATGACCAGCGTGGCATCCTCTCATTCGCTGATTTGATTTCTGGCGCTTTTTTCCATTAACGCGCATATATTATATATTATCTTATATTGTTATTTTATGTACAAACAAAGCAGCCAGCGCAGTTGGTAGTGGAGTGTGTGGAAAAGGCATCAGGGCCTGGGTTCGAATCCCAGGTCCCCTAATTCTTTCATAATATTTTTCTTTCAGTGATCCAACGCACACACAAGGCCAAGGACTACCATGGTCCATCAGGATCCAGCCAGCCAAGTGTCCATAGGCCAGATCTAATGGCTATCATCTGAAGGAGCACCAAAGGCCTCAGTCAACGCATGGCAAGAGATCTGGCAAGTCAAACGTGGGTCATACCTTCTTGGGCCCAGATTTGGCTACCCACACACCCCCTCAGATTGCTTTCAGGCCCAATCTCTTTAACCTTTTCTTTTTATATTTTGTTTTATTAATTTATTTGTTTTGCTAACACAAATTAATTATTTTCTTTTATCAAAAAAATCACAAAAAATGTTTTTTATCCAATTAGAATTAGATTTATTTTTTATACAAATATTAATTAATTAGGTTATTTAATTTTAGGCAACTTTAACTTCTTTTTGTATAATAAATTAAAATTAATTAGAACAATTGGGGTTTTTTTGTTTCTAACTCAATTATATTTTCTTTTTTCTTAAAATAACCAAAAACACAAAAATAGGTTAAAATTAGTTATTTTCTTTAATTAATTTAATCACTAATTATTTTTGTATTTAATTTTAAAAACCTAATTATTTTTCTTAAAAATAATTAAAAACAACAAAAAAAAATTCTTTTCTCGATTAGGTTAGACGGGGTCAAAACCCTAATTTCTTATTGTTCTTAATTTCCTCGCGCGCGCTTTATCATTTTATTGTTACCATATTAATGTAATTGCTCACAAGTTGTAATAGTTTAAATTAGGACCTTTTACTTTCATTTATCGCTTTTGTTTTACGGGTTTATTTTTGGCTATGTAAATACCTGAAGCCTTGTAATAGCTTAGCTTTACATTCCGCACTTTAAACTCTGCAAATTATTAACTGTTAGATGTATGAATAATAGGGATGCATGACAAAAATGTATGATTAACTTTAAAACAGTTAGCAAACCCTAAATATGCAAAGATAATAACTTGAAATTGAATCACTCGCACATGCGCACTCCTAGGGTACACTCCCACTTCGGTTGCCTTCGGTAAACGGTCATTGAGTATAGGATGTTTTAGTGGTCACCCTCTTTTCCAAAGGATCAAAGTTGCCTCAGAAAGGTTGCCTCGGATATTGTTGCCTCGAATAATTTATCTAAGACATTAGGGTTATTACTAAGATGTCTTAACATTGCTTTAGTGAACGTACGTCCCTTTCGAATTGACCCTCAAAACTCCAACGACGGTGCTACCTACTCACTAATAGTGGGATAGCGTTGTCTAAAGGAAATGAACATAGAATGATTCTTTTTTCGAGTAGGTAGATTAACTCTTAAGTACTTGCTCAACCCAAACAAACTTTTTCACACTTACACTCCTTTTCAAACAGAGTTTTCAAAAAGCACTTTATAACACTCTTGAAGATAGAAGCAAGAGTTAAATCGAAGTCAAAACAAAAACTTTTCAAATCACACAAACACAAAGAAGCAATTTTGAAAATGATGACCAAGTACCTAAGAGCCCGTAGAAAACTACGGATAGAAAGGGTGCTAATACCTTCCCTTTCTATAATCTACCCCCTGTACTCAGAATATCTCGAAAAAGGAATTTTTCTGTGCTTTTTTCCTTTCCTTGTTGGATAAAATAAAAGTCAGTTGCGACTCTTGCTTACCACTACATTTTGCGAACACAAACGCAAAACGCAAACCAGCATTCCTAAAACAGTCCCGGTTCTGGCCACCGTATCACAGAACTGGCGACTCTGCTAGGGAGTTAATAAGTGGGGTGTACCTTAGAATTAGTTCATCATATTGTTTTCTAATGTATGATTTGATTGCTTTATCTTTGTGGGCTTTGTATCGGAGTTACTATAGATCCTAACCCGGATCTGAGAAACAACTGTTAGGTAAGTAGCAATAAACTGTGAGGGAACTGTACGGCGTAGACCGATATGGTTGAAGCAGTAGCTACATTAATGTGGCACATTAGTTGGTACCAGTATCCCTTGTGGAGGAACAAGGAGAATACGGGGCTTCTATATGGGTCGTTAAGCATTAACTGATCTTAGAACCCATAATTGACCAACTTGGCCATAGGAAGTAGTGAGATAGTCGGTCTCGGTGTAGAGCTGGGAACTGGTTGATACTCGATACTGCACTCATTGAGACCATACTCTCGAGATAGTTCCGGTTGCAAGAAAAGATTGTGTGAGCTGAAACCATAACCGATGGAGGATGGTCAGTGATATTGAGAACCTCTAGAACCCGGTTACTATTATTAGGACAGGTTGAACCAACTGAACTTCAAGAGGGTAGTACCTAGACTCCATGCAAGCCTAAACTTAAGGGCTATTATGTGACTTGTGTGCCTTTACCATGTTTGATACATGCTATACTTATTGTGTGTTTTATCATGACATCATGCATCATGACATAGCATGCGTATTTCATTGTACTAACCATTTCAAAGACCGGGGTGATTCATCTTTGTTCTGTTTTACAGATTATGGCTTTTATGCGCAAAAATACCATTCGAGTCAACTTCGTGCAGATACCTGCTCAGCTCGGAGAGTTAGTCTTAAAGGTTCCTGATACTTATTCCTTAGTTAGAAGACATGGTCATCTCCTTGGTTTGGTTACTTCAAAGTTGGACGAGTAAATGATGAGCGTCCTTTTCCAGTTCTTTAATCAATTGCATCATTGTTTTACCTTCCCGGATTATCAGCTAGTCCCTACTTTGGAGGAGCTTTCTGATTTACTAGGTATATCCATTCTCGATCAGACACCCTTCACAGGTTTGGAGGAGGTTCCTAGGCCAGAGGATATTGCTTCAGCCCTACATCTAAAAAGGGTTGATGTAGTGTCCAACTAGGAGACACGGAGTGGGGTTAAAGGTTTCTTGACTAAATTTCTGATGGATCAGGATCAACAATTCTGGGATAACTTGGATTTTCAAGCATTTGAAGACATCTTGGCTCTCCTTATTTACGGCATGGTTCTTTTCCCGAATCCGGATTCCTTCATAGATGTGAATGCAGTTAAGATCTTCTTGTCTCGTAATCCAATGCCTACTCTCTTGGGTGACATTCTGCATGCTCTTTATACTCGTACTGTGAGGAGAAGGGGGACCCTCATGTGTTGCACGCCGCTGCTGGCGAGGTGGTTTATTTCTCACCTCCCCAAGTCTGTATTGAAGAATTAGGAAGGTGTAGGTTGGGCTTACAGAATCATGTCCCTTGCTCATACGGACATCCTTTGGAGTTCTAAAGATATGGAAAGAGAAGCTGTCATTGATCGATGTGAGGAATACCCTAATGTTCCGTTGCTTGGAATTAGAGGGGGGATAACCTACAATCCTTGCTTGGCTTTACGACAGTTTGGACGAGCTCGGAGAGACGGTCCTCATGAGCTGCTGCTTACAGATATTGTCTTTGACTACAAGGGGGATGTTGATGGGCATCGCCGCAGGTTTATACGAGCTTGGGGCAGAGTGAAAAGGTTTGACCCACATGAGCTAGGACTGAAGACTTATCTCCCGATGCGACCTTATCTCCAGTAGGTTCAAGCCCGTGCTCAAAAGCTGGGGATGCCATATGAAGTTGTTTTGCCGGTGATTGTAGAGCATACTAATGAAGAAGGGGTTCCTTATACAGTCCTCCATCCCTATATGCCTACTGATCTGGGGGCATTGAAGAGATCTTGGATCCAGTTGAAAGAAGAAAGGGATACTTACAGGGAGAAGTATCATGAGCAGGAAAGGAAAATCCTGAAGCTTACAAGGAAGCTTGAGAATGAAAGGACAATCAACGATTATGTCAGCATGAAAGGAAAACGACCATGAGATTTCTGATGTCTTTTATTATTTCTAGTTTAGATTTGCTTTTCGGTATTTCTTTTGTAACGCCTTAAAGGTATTGTTAAACATTGTTACAAGTTTTAATCTAATAAAGTGTGTTTTATTTTGGTTTACAAATTTGAACCTCCCAAAGTCTTTGAAATCATTTCATACGCATTCCATTACCATGAACCTCATTACAGGTACCGTTACAGGTTTCTTATCTTCTTTGTTGTTTATTTCAGCACAAAATGTCTTCTGAAACACCTACCGATCAAGCTATTATGGCTCTTCAAGCTCAGAATGCTCAGTTCCAGGAGATGTTCTTGAACTTGGCTAAAGGACAACAAGATTTGAAGACTCTCATCTTGAAGAAGAAGAAGAAGGTGGTTCTGCTGAATATGGGTCACAGATTCGGGAATAGATTGCGGGAGGAAGCTGATCTATCTCATTCATATGGAGGAGGAGAGAATCAAGAGGAAAGGAAGGGTCCTAGCCCTGTGGTCTCTGATAATGACACTGACTTTGATGATGAACAGTACCCTCCTGCTGAGGATAGGTACAAGCAACTTGAAGACCGTCTGAGTGCTATGGAGATTCAGAAGGTCCCGGGTTTGGATTTTGGAGATTTGGGGTTAGCATCGGGAGTGGTGATCCCTCACAAGTTTAAAGCTCCAGTCTTTGCTAAGTACGATGGAGTGTCCTATCCAAAGCTCCACCTCCGCTCATACGTCAAAAAGATCCAACCATACACTGATGATAGAAATCTCTGGGTTCATTTCTTTCAAGATAGTCTATCAGGGACTCATCTTGAATGGTTCTATCAATTGGAAGGAGCTAATGTACGCAACTAGGAGGACCTTGCTGCTGCTTTTTACAAGCAATACCAGTATAATGTCGACCTTGCTCCCACGCGTACTCAACTTCAGGGTATGTCTATGGGTGCGAGTGAAGGTTTTAAGGACTATGTTCAGAAGTGGCGAGATCTGGATGGAAGAGTACAACCCCCTTTGTCTGATAGGGAGCTGGTGGATATGTTTCTTGGGACTTTGTCTGGTCTATATTTCAATCATTTGATCGGTAGTTCATCGTCTGGGTTCACTGAATTGATTATGACTGGGGAAAGAGTAGAGGCTGGTATCAGAAGTGGCAAGATACAGAAAGGTGCTTCATCAAGTACAGAAAAGAAGCCTTTTAAAAGGGAAGCTAGTGCCGTTTATAGCTCGAGGAGCCAAAGCCGACCTGAGCGCCGCCAAGCAGTTAATGCGGTAGTAATATCAAGACCTACTGTTGCCCCATAATGCAACAATCAGCAAAGAGTAAAGAGACCGCAAAGACAATATACTCGGCTCAATATGACCTTGTCACAAATTCTACCGCAATTGTTGAAGACCAACCTAGTAACTCTGAGGGAGGCTCCGAAGAATCCCAACGCTATATAATCTGAACGCCCGTTGTGCCTATCACTCTGATAGCCCAGGGCATGATACCAACAACTGCTGGGCCTTGAGGAATAAGGTGCAAGATTTGATTGAAGCTAAAGAAATTGAGTTTGACGCACCAAAAAAGCCCAATGTCATGACTGCTCCTATGCCCAAGCATGGAGTAAATGTTGTGGATGATGATTCGTTTGTGACCTTTGTGGAAGACATTTCTACTCTGTTGATGACCATTAAGAAGAATCTATTATTGGTCGGTTTATTTCCGGGTTGTGGCGAAGGTTGCCACCTATATTCCATCCTACCTGCTGGTTGTCATTTATTGAAGTCAGGTGTTCAGGGCCTGATGGATAACAAAGAGATCTTGTTCGAGAAAACTTTGATTTTGTTGATTCTTGTTGAAGATGTTTCCATAATAACCATTTCTGCCAATCCTTCCAAGGCTTCCTCGAGAAATCCTGTTAGGATTACATCTATTCCGAGAGTTGCTCCATTGATTATTACTATTCCTGGTCCTATCCCTTACACTTCGGATAAAGCTATCCTGTGGCACTATGGGGCCGATGTGTATTATCATGAGATCAAACAAGACTTGAAGGTTGAAGAGGTTGATACTGATGTCAGCAATATTGTTGGGTCTAGCAAGGTCACCCGAAGTGGAAGACTTTTCTCTCCTGAGATTTCTCCTTCGACTATTCAAAAGCCTATTGTCATTCCATCTGCCAGTACGTCAGTTGCTGTTCCAATTCTTACTTCAGTTATCACCCCTGTCGTCGAGTCATCTGACACTCGGGGCAAAGAAGTTATAGGTGGGCCTGCCCGGATGGAGGCACCTAAAAAAGTCATTGTTGAAACCTCTAGGCAGGAGATAGAGGAAATTCTGAAGATTATCAAGAAAAGCGACTACAACATAGTCGAACAGCTGGGGCAAACCCCGTCGAAGATCTTTATGTTGTCTTTATATTATGCTCAGAAGCCCATGCAAAGGCTTTAATTGCTTTCTTTAAAACTGCGCATGTGCCGCAGGAAACATCTGCTCATCAATTCAAAAATTGTGTGGCTAGTTTGACCGCTGACAACAGTTTGGGTTTCTCTGACGCAGATCTGACTGCCAAAGGAAGGAATCACAATGATACTCTGCATGTTTCGATTGAGTGCAGGGGCACTACTTTGTCCCACATGCTGGTGGATATTGGGTCCTCATTAAATGTTTTACCCAAGAAAGCATTAGATCGACTGGATTGTGAAGGTTTGGTTCTAAAGCCAAGTAATATCGTGGTTAGAGCCTTTGACGGGTCCAAAAGGATGGTACATGGAGAGGTGGATGTCCTTGTTAAGGTTGGTTCCCATACTTTTGCGTCTACATTCTATGTGATGGACATTCGACCATCTTATTCTTGCTTGCTAGGTCGCCCATGGATTCATAAAGTTGGGGCAGTAACTTCTATGCTCCATCAGATGTTGAAATATCCAGTGAAGGGGAAGATTGTTACGGTGCAGGGTGAGGAGGAGTACATGTTAAGTCATCTTAATTCCTTTCGGTATGTGGAGATGGATGGGGAGTTCATAGAAACCTTGTGTCAGAACTTTGAAGAAGTCCCCCAGACTCTGGCGTCAACTGAAATTGTTGTTGACAAACCTCCGATGAAGATGGCTTCCCTCAAGGATGCCAAGGCTGTTATTGAAAAAGGTGGGTGTGCGAATTGGGGCCAACTCCCTGACTTTGCACACAAGACTGACAAGTTTGGTTTGGGTTTTACTGCAGAAGCTCAAAGGGTTATACGGCGTGCGCGAATTGGAAGACCTCCTCTGCGCATCAGTAATCCGGGAGTGAATGTAATTAAAGATGATGAAGAGTCAGATTTCGACAGTTGGATTTACCCAACTACCAATGGTGGCTTGAACAATTGGACGGCAAAAGACTTCATGCCCATTTCTTTTATTACACGGTAATAGACTTTTGTTTTGAGACTTGTAACAGACAATTTGAAACTTTTACGGCCCGATGCCTTGCCCGAGACACCGTGGCTTTGTTTGTGAGGGCTTGTTATGTGTTATTTCCATATATCATCAATAAAGCATTGGGCGTTTTTCTTGCATTACAAATTTTGCGCTCCTTGTTTTTCCTTTCTATCTTGCACTTTATAAAACAGCTATTTGTCTTACACACACTCACATATCATAATACAGGTCCACATCCACTCTGGATCCCACTGATAACGACTCTACTACTTCCAGTTATGACTTTGAAAATCCGATCAACCAAGCCGAGGACAAAGGTGAGGATGATTGTGAGGTTCCTGGGGAACTTGCTAGACTGTTACTTCAGGAAGAGAGGGCCATACAGCCGCATGAAGAGCCAGTGGAAGCAGTAAATCTAGGTACAGAAGAAGACAGGAAAGAGGTCAAGATCGGTGCAAATCTGGAGTCTAGCGTCAAGCAACAGTTGATACAGATGCTACGTGACAATGTTGAGATCTTCGCTTGGTCTTATGAAGATATGCCTGGGTTGGATACTGATATTGTGGTACACCGCTTTCCAACTAAGGAAGATTGTCCTCCAGTGAAGCAGAAAGTTCGCGGAATACGCCCAGAAATGTCTGAGAAAATCAAAGTTGAGGTCATGAAACAGTTTGATGTCGGTTTTATAGCTGTTACTTCTTACCCACAATGGGTTGCCAACGTGGTTTCAGTACCGAAGAAGGATGGTAAAGTACGCATGTATGTAGACTATAGGGATCTTAATAGGGCAAGTCCCAAGGATGATTTCCTTCTGCCTCATATCGATGTTCTGGTTGACAACACTGCACAGCATAAGGTCTTCTCCTTTATGGATGGTTTTTCTGGTTACAATCAGATTAAGATGGCTCCCAAAGACATGGAGAAGACGACTTTCGTCACGCAGTGGGGCACTTTCTGTTACAAGGTAATGCCTTTCGGGTTGAAGAATGTTGGGGCAACTTATCAGCGCGCCATGGTCGCTTTGTTCCACGACATGATTCACCATGAGATTGAGGTATATGTTGATGACATGATTGCAAGGTCCCAGACTGAGGAAGAACACCTTGATCATCTTCAGAAGCTATTTGACAGATTCAAGATGTACAAGCTGATGTTAAACCCGAACAAGTGCACCTTCGGGGTGAGGTCTAGTAAGCTGCTGGGTTTCGTCGTTAGTGATAAAGGTATTCAAGTGGATCCTGCAAAGGTGAAGGCTATACAGGAGATTCCAGCTCCCCGAACAGAAAAAGAAGTCAGAGGCTTTTTGGGACGGTTGAATTACATTGCCCGATTCATCTCACACCTGACTGCTACTTGTGAGCCAATCTTCAAGCTGTTGAAGAAAGATCAAATGTTAAAATGGAATGATGAATGTCAGGCCGCTTTCGAAAGGATCAAGGAGTGCCTCCAAGAGCCACCTATTCTGATGTCTCCAGTTGAAGGAAGACATTTGATCTTATACTTGACAGTACTGGATAATTCAATCGGGTGCGTGTTGGGGCAGCATGACGAGTCTGGCTGAAAAGAGCATGCTATTTACTACCTTAGCAAAACGTTTACCGACTGTGAGACCTGATACTCACTGCTTGAGAAAACTTGTTGTGCTTTGGCATGGGCTGCTCGCCGGCTGAGACAGTATATGCTGACTCACACTACCCTATTGATATCAAAGATGG
The DNA here is from genome assembly GCA_948472305.1 of Vicia faba. Taxonomy (NCBI): domain Eukaryota; kingdom Viridiplantae; phylum Streptophyta; class Magnoliopsida; order Fabales; family Fabaceae; genus Vicia; species Vicia faba. Next base: position 1,151,251,496 of record OX451739.1, on the reverse strand, counting down.
ACCTAATCAAGTATATCTTCAAAAAGCCTGCCTTGTCCGGAAGAATAGCAAGATGGCATATGATCTTAACTGAGTATGACATCCAATACACGACCCAAAAAGCAATCAAAGGAAGTGTATTGGCAGATCATTTGGCGCGTCAGGATGTAGACGACTACCAATCCCTGAATTTTGAGTTTCCGGATAAGAGCATCATGTTGGTGACTGACTGTGGGAAACCTGGACCGGATGAAGGATCTGAGGAAGGATCCCAATGGTCTATGTACTTTGATGGAGCTTCAAACACTTTGGGTAATGGCATTGGCGCCGTGATCATATCTCTTGAAGGTTGTCATACTCCGTTCACCGCCCGATTATGTTTTAACTGCACCAACAACATGGCGGATTATGAAGCGTGCATCATGGGCCTTCGAGTAGCTATTGACCTAAGGATTAAGTTCTTGAATGTATTCAGAGATTCCGCTCTCATGATCAGTTAGATCAAAGGCGAGTGGATACGAAACACCCAAATCTTATTCCTTACAAGGAATATGTATTGACGTTGCTCCCACACTTCGAGGAGATAACCTTTGAACACTTCCCAAGAGAGGAGAATCAGTTAGCGTATGCGCTAGCTACCATGTCTTCTATGTTCAAGGTCATGTGGGAAATGAAGCTCCCCAGATTACTATCGAGAGGTTGGACGAACCCGCACATTGCTGTGATATTGAGACTAAAGAGGTAAAAGATAAGCCATGGTTTCACGAGGTAAAGAGGTATCTTGAGGCTCAAGAATACCCCGAGGGGGAATCTGTCAATGATAAGAAGTTTCTGAGGAGGTTCACTGCGAAGTTCTTCATCAGTAATGGTATCCTTTACAAGCGTAATCATGATTCAATCTTACTGCGATGTGTGGACAAGAGCGTGGCAGAAAGGATCATGGCAGAGTTACATGAAGGTACTTTCAGAACTCATTCCAGTGGACATACCATGGCAAAGAAAATCCGACGGGCAGGATATTATTGGTCTACTATGGAAGCCGATTGTTATTAGCATTCTCGGACCTGTCATAAGTGCCAAGTCTATGCTGATAAGGTGCATGTACCTCCAGTTCCTGAATGTTTTGACGGCACCTTAGCCTTTTGCAATGTGGGGCATCGATATGATTAGCGAGATCAGACCTACTGTGTCGAACGGGCATCGTTTCATCCTGGTAGCTATTGATTACTTTACGAAGTGGGTTGAGGCAGCTTCCTTTGCTACAGTAACCAAGAACATTGTGGCACGGTTTATCCGGCACAATCTGATCTGTCGATATGGTGTACCAGAGAGGATCATTACGGACAATGGTACAAATCTCAACAATACGATGATCACCGAGCTCTACAAACAGTTCAAGATACAACATCACAATTCTTCTCCCTACCGGCCGAAGATGAATGGGGATGTTGAAGCGGCTAATAAGAACATCAAGAAGATTGTGCAGAAGATGACGGTGACATACAAAGACTGGCATGAGATGTTACCATTCGCTATTCATGGGTACCGTACCTCAGCGCGGACGTCGACAGGGGAAACACCCTATTCCTTGGTATATAGCATGGAGGCATTCTTACCCATTGAAGTCCAGATACCCTCTCTTCGGATTATGAAGGATGCAGGTTTGAGCAAGGACGATTAGATTCAGACATGGCTTGATCAGCTAAACTTAATCGACGAAAAGATACTTAATGCTATTTGTCATGGTCAGACGTATCAAAAGCAGATGATCAAGGCTTTTAAGAAGAAAGTCAGACGACAAGAGTATCAAGTCGGGGATCTAGTAATCAAACGCATCATACTGCCTTAAGGTGATCCCAGGAGCAAATGGACCCCTACATACGAAGGGCCATTTATGGTTAAGAACATTTTCTCAAGAGGAGCTATGATTCTAACCACCATGGATGGTGACGACCTTCCTCGCCCCGTTAATGCAGACATAGTGAAAAATACTACGCATAATCAAAGACCCGCTAGGTTGACTGGCCTATGCAAAAATAAGGGCTTCCCGGTGAACCAAAAGGGTTCGGGCAAAAATAAGGGATGAAAATGAAGGAAAAAAACTGTACACCCGGCAAGTCGAAAACCAGAAAAGGCGGCTTGGGCAAAAAATGGTATCTCGGTGGACTGAAAACCCGAAAGGGCGGTCCAGGAAAAAATTAGGGATCAAAGCGTAACACTATGTCTCATTGGATCATCTTGCAACCAAACTTCTGTATTGACTATCAAGCTTAGATGGCGCCTATCAATCTGATCTACCTTCAACCATACAGCAAAGTGATGAGACGCTCGAAGACATAAAGGCAATAGCAGAGTTGGAACCCAGTGGGATCGTTCACATAGCTATTTTTCTTTATTTTTCACAAATTGTATAATTCATCTTTCGGCGGCGTTCTCTTACTAGGACGTCAGCCTCTTGTACAAAAACACCTATTTACAGGCCAACTGCAAAATCAATACAATTCATTTTCACAAAGAAATTTCAAATTGTTTTTCTTTTTTTGTTTTGTTTTGCAAGAACATCCAATGGTTCATTTTTTATATATGCATTTGACAATAATTGTTGCTCATAAATATTTATATACGAAACAAAAGACAATTACTCGTAATGACAGGAACAGGGCCAAACAAAAATGTCCAGACCATACAATTGCTCTATTCACCAGGTACAGGGATAGACCCAGCTGAAGAAAATGACTAGAAAGGAATATACTCCCCACAGAGTAAAAGTACCAGAATACAGTATTATCAACTCTCCCCAACTGAGGTTCATAGTCTCGAATGAGTCGGTAAGATTCTCCCCAAGCAGAGTTCATCTTTCACCAATAAGGGAAGACCATCCCCAGTGGAGTTTATTTCTTCCACAAACAGAAACTTTATCCCCGATAGAGTTATCACCACCAGCAACGGTAATTCATCCCCAGCCGAGGTTATTTCTCCAAATCAACAGATCTTCTAGCAGATTATCTCTTCCCTACAGTGTCATTCTCTCACCAATATATTCTCCAGCAGCAGTCCGAGATTTATTTTCCCCAGATAAAAACATCATAAAAACATCATATTTCCATACATCATGACACATGCATATACGCATCATACAGCACAATCTCATTTATTTTGAGAACATCATTGCCTGATACATATCATGCATTACATACAGCTAACCTTTACCTTTCAGGAAAGATACAATCAAATTCTCACCAAGTTCAAGCTATGAAGCCCGGATCCGACCGAATAGTATCTTGATTTCTACATCATATTATGAAGCCCGGAGAATAACCGGATAATAGTATCAGACTATCACAAAGCCTGGATTACGACCAAATAGTGGTATCTCTTAAAAGCAAGCTATGAAGCCCGAATTCGACCAGATAATAGTTTAATCCCCAACAAGCCGTGAAGCCCGGATTACGACCGGATAGAAGCTCAGCAAGTACCATGAAGCCTGGATTCGACCAGATAGTGGTATATCATAAACACAAGCCGTGAAGCCCGGATTACAACCGGATAACAACTCAGCAAGTTATTATGAAGCCTGGATTATGACCAGATAGCAATACAAGACCATGAAGCCTGGATTACGACCAGATAATGGTAGAAGACGTTGTGAAGCCTGGATTACGACTAGATAGCAGCCAAAGACATCGCGAAGCCTGGATTACGACCAGATAGTGGTATATCTTTAATACAAGTTATGAAGCCCGGATTCGACCGGATAGTATCTTGATTTCTCCGAACACCATGAAGCCTGGATTGGACCAGATAATGGTATGAGACATCGTGAAGCCTGGGTTACGACCAGATAGCGGTAAAAGACACTGAAGCCTGGATTACGACCAGATAACAGTGAGGGACACTGTGAATCTTGGATTTCGACCAAATAGTAGTTCACCCGACCAATTACTATGAATCCCGGATTCGACCAGATATTAGTAGGCCGAACAGTCAAAGGGAATCCCGGATGCGACCGAATAACCACTTGATTTCTTCTGAAGCCTGGATTTCGACCAGATAAGAAGTGAGGTATTGTGAAGCCTGGATTTCGACCAGATAACAGTACAAGACACCATGAAGCCTGGATTCGACCAGATAATAGTATGAAACATCGTGAAGCCTGGATTACGACCAGATAGCAGTACAAGACACTATAAAGCTTGGATTTTGACCAAATAGCAGTTTACATGGACAATTACTAGGAAGCCCAGAGTCGACCGGATATTAGTGTGCCCTAAGTTCAAGTTGAAGCCCGAAGGCGACCGGATAACAACTGAATTCCTTCTGAAGACTGGATTACGACCAGATAAGAATTGAGAAATTGCGAAGCCTGGATTACAACCGAATAGCAAGTGTAATATCATCTCCCCAGTAAGTCACTGTAAAGCCTGGATTACGACTAGATAGCAGTCGGTCTTATCACTATGAAGCCTGGATCACGACCAAATAGTAGTATATTTTCATCTCCCCGACCAAGAGACTATTCCCCAGTAGAATAACGGACGATCGAAGCTCCTAAAATTCAACTTTTCTCTCAAGACAGAGACCGGCATTCCCTAGTGGAATCCTCCTCAACAAGTATACAAGCTCTCGCTAAGGAATCTCCTATGTGATCGACACTTCTTCTGATGGCATCTTTAATCCCATCTTCCAACATCAGCTTCCAAATGGCATCTATAAGCCCATTCCCTACATCACAAGACAAGTACCACTTCATGCGAGTGCAAATTTCTGGGCACTCTAGTGTTCAATCATCTTCAACCCTTAGATCACGAAAGGCAGACAAGCCAATCTACATCCTCAGGTTTAAGAAGATTGAACAGGGGCAGCTGTTGTACCCCAAAATTTTCCCTCTCATATTTCTCAAAAAATTTTAAGAAAGACCCTCAAGTTGCTCAAGGAAGTCCAAGGGTTGACCAGACAAGCTCTCTCCTAAAGCAGTCTTCCTCAAATTAGGGTTTCATGTTGCATCAAGATACTTGAGTCCAAGGGATCCCAAATTCTCACCATTGTCCTAAATATCATCCATGCCAAGTTTCAAGCCTTGCAGAGGAAGTTTGCTCAGTCAATTGCTCAAAGGCCCAAAAATCGACTGTGCTAGGGCAAAAGTCAACTGTGGTCCACATACAGTCAAACTTCAAGATTTTTGGTCAACATCCTCATTTTGAAGTATATTTCATCATTTTATCAAGGGTTGATCATGATTCATCAAGGATTGCTCCTAATTCATCAAGAACCAAAAGTTGCTAAATTAGAATTTTGTAGGAAAAGTCAACTCAACTTTGACCAAGCATAACTTTCTCATACTTTATGAGAAATGACCCATCCAAAGCTCATTTTTAAGAGAATTCATGCCCTACAATCCATCTTCAGCTCCCAAGTTCAAAATATACACTCACAAGAAGTTATGAATTTTGACATTATAGGTCATTTTGAAAAGTTAACAAAAACACCTTTTTTGTCAAAACTTCATACATGAACATGGAATACCAAATTGAGATGAGACCAAAAGGGTTGCTTTGAGGACATCTCAAGCTCTCTAAAAATTCAAAGAACACCTTTAAAGAGTCAAAATTGAGGAAGTTATGCATTGGTGAAGTTGACCCTTTTTGCAAAATTGTCAAAAGTCAACTGTGCCTCAAACTGCAATTATTGCTAAATGGGCCTAACCTTTTGCACTTGTTTTGAGTTGGCAACCTGGTCCACGAGCCCTAGCCCTTGCCACTTGTCATTATCTTGTTTTTATTATTTATTTTGATTTTGATTTGAATTAGATCAATTTTAATCAAAACAAATCATGAAAAACCCAAAACATTGAAATCCAAAGATCTTGTACATGTTTCAGGTCCTATATCCAGCTAGCATAAGATTGAATTCATGTAAAATCTTGGTGTGCACAAAAAGATTGAATTTGGCCTATTTTTGGAAATATATTCAAAGGAATCAAATCAAAATCAAAAGCCATGATTGATAAAGATTGAGCACACTTTTTCAACCCTAATTCATTCCTCAATACATAAGGAACATTGGCAGACCTAAATCAAGGCTAGAGAGAGGCGCAAGAACAAGAACAAAACTTGAAAAAACACCAAAAAAGTGCAGACACGATTTCATATTTCCAAGGATCCTCAAGACCTTTTAACCATCCCAATCGCTTCCTGGGGTCACAGGCAAGCAAAACCAATCAAGAACAAGGAGTTTCCATTGCCAAATACCACTGTAAGTCATCCACGACATTGATTTATTTTTGAAATCGAATTGCATCATTCTGTCACTTATAGCATAAAATAATTATGTATTCTTGATCCTTGGAACATCTGCAAGCTATCCATATCATCCAATTGCATTTTTATGGACTGAATCAAGAATTGCCATTGTTAGGGTTTGTGGTTTCGTTTTAGGTTTTTTGTGTGCAGGCAAAATTAGCCTCCATGAAGGGTACCATGATGTTCATGATGGTAAGACGGTTCGATTTATGGCATTAGAAATCATTTATCATGTCCAGGAAGGATTTTGGAATGAACCAAGGTTGTAGCTACGGACATATGTCCGTAGGTAAAAGTGTTTCACTTTTAGAAACAGACCAAGGATAGGGATGACCAGCATGGCATCCTCTCATTCGCTGATTTGAATTATGGCCCTTTTTTTCCATTAACGCGCATATATTATATATTATCTTATATTTTTATTCTATGTACAAATAAAGCAGCCAGCGCAGTTGGTAGTGGAGTGTGTGGAAAAGGCATCAGGGCCTGGGTTCGAATCCCTGGTCCCCCAATTTTTTCATAATATTTTTCTTTCAGTGATCCAGCGCGCACACTAGCCAAGGACTACCATGGTCTATCAGGATCCAGCCAGCCAAGTGTCCATAGGCCTGATCTGATGGCTATCATCCGAAGGAGAACCAAAGGCCTCAGTCAACGCATGGCAGGAGATCTGGCAAGTCAAACGTGGGTCATTCCTTCTTGGGCCCAGATTTGGATATCCATACCCCCCTCAAATTGCTTTCAGGCCCAATCTCTTTAACCTTTTATTTTTATATTTTGTTTTATTAATTTATTTATTTGTTTTGCTAACACAAATTAATTATTTTCTTTTATCAAAAAAATCACAAAAAATGTTTTTTATCCAATTAGAATTAGATTTATTTTTTATACAAATATTAATTAATTAGGTTATTTAATTTTAGGCAACTTTAACTTCTTTTTGTATAATAAATTAAAATTAATTAGAACAATTAGGGTTTTTTTGTTTCTAACTCAATTATATTTTATTTTTTCTTAAAATAACCAAAAACACAAAAATAGGTTAAAATTAGTTATTTTCTTTAATTAATTTAATCACTAATTATTTTTGTATTTAATATAAAAAACCTAATTCTTTTTCTTAAAAATAATTAAAAACAACAAAAAATAATTTCTTTTCTCGATTAGGTTAGACGGGGTCAAAACCCTAATTTCTTATCGTTCTTAATTTCCTCGCGTGCGCTTTATTATTTTATTTTTACCATATTAATGTAATTGCTCACAAGTTGTAATAGTTTAAATTAGGACCTTTTACTTTCACTTATCGCTTTTGTTTTACGGGTTTGTTTTTGGCTATGTAAATACTCGAACCCTTGTAATAGCTTAGCTTTACTTTCCGCACTTTAAATTCCGCAAATTATTAACTGTTAGATGTATGAATAATAGGGATGCATGACAAGAATGTATGATTAACTTTAAAACAGTTAGCAAACCCTAAATGTGCAAAGATAATAACTTGAAATTGAATCACTCGCACATGCGCACTCCTAGGGTACACTCTCACTTTGGTTGCCTTCGGTAAATGGTCATTGAGTATAGGATGTTTTAGTGGTCACCCTCTTGTCCAAGGGGATCAAAGTTGCCTCGGAAAGGTTGCCTCGGATATTGTTGCCTCGAATAATTGATCTAAGACATTAGGGTTATTACTAAGACGTCTTAACATTGCTTTAGTGACCGTACGTCCCTTTCGAATTGACCCTCAAAACTCCAACGACGGTGCTACCTACTCACTAATAGTGGGATAGCGTTGTCTAAAGGAAATGAACATAGAATGATTCTTTTTTCGAGTATGTAGATTAACTCTTAAGTACTTGCTCAACCCAAACAAACTTTTTCACACTTACACTCCTTTTCAAATAGAGTTTTCAAAAAACACTTCGTAACACTCTTGAAGACAGAAGCAAGAGTTAAATCGAAGTCAAAACAAAAAATTTTCAAATCACACAAACACAAAGAAGCAATTTTGAAAATGATGAGCAAGTACCTAAGAGCCCATAGAAAACTACGGATAGAAAGGGTGCTAATACCTTCCCTTTCTATAATCTACCCCCCCCCCCACCGTACTCAGAATATCTCGAAAAAGGAATTTTTCTGTGCTCTTTTCCTTTCCTTGTTGGATAAAATAAAAGTCGGTGGCGACTCTTGCTTACCGCGACATTTTGCAAACACAAACGTAAAACGCAAACCAGCATTCCTAAAACAGTCTCGGTTCTGGCCACCGTATCACGGAACTCAATTTCCTTCTTACCACGAACATCTTCAGGAAAGTACTTCCTTAGAAATTCCCTACAGAACACAGTCCAAGTGACATTCTCACCTGCAGTTTCTAACTTCTGACAAGTCTCTAGCCACCAGTCATCAGCCTCGACTCCTAGCATATGAGTACCATACCAAACCTTCTGCGCTGGAGTGCAGTCCATCACACGTAAGATTCTCTCAATCTCTTTCAACCAATCCAATGCTCAGTCAGGATCACACTTTCCCTTGAACGTAGGTGGATTCTCTCTCTAGAAAGTCGCCAAGCTACGAGATCCAGCATTCCCGTCAACATTTGGCTGATTTTCCATCGCATGAGCCATTGCTTCTAAAGCAACACCAAGTGCAGCATCATTCCTACAAGCCATCTCAATTTATCACTACAACACAAACAGCAGTTAGAACTTAAATTAACAATACTTGATTGTTAGACAACTACGAATCGACGACAAGGTCGGACCAACCTTTTGCTCTGATACCAACTTTGTAACACCCCAATTCTACCCCGGAAATTGTATATATAAATCAGAGTTATAAAATCATTCATGCAAACGAATCTGGATGTCACAAATTCATCATTAAAAACTCATTTCATTCACCGTGGATATATAACACTTTAAAACTTCGGATGAACCATCAGCATAATACTTTAATTAAACAATTCAACAATGTAAACATCTACGCAGCGGAATTCCTAATAACATCTTTATCATTGTTACAGCAACTTCAAAACAACAAATACTTAATAATAAACAACTTAAAGTTCAACGACTGAATAATTAACAATCAAAAGGTATACAGCCTTCACACTCGATTACCTGCACGTTACCAACATAAGGGTAACATTCAAACAGAAGGGGTGAGATATCTAACAATATAATAAAGCACATGATAATTAATATATTAAATTAGATCACATAACATCACCACTTCTCATCTCATAATCAACAATAATCACAACAATAATACACATTCACAACATCATTACACACTTCTTTATGCAATCATATAATGCGACTCAATACTATGCATATGCATGTGGTACCATTGGAGCAAAACTCCCATCTCAAAAATTGCCAATTAATAGAGGCATCAACAAGGCACAAGCCTTCATCTCAATATTCGCCAATACAGGCCATCTTAACGAGCATAAGCTCCATCTCAAAATGCAACGTATGCGACACAATCATGAGTGTAATAACAACACGATAATTGACAATATCTCAATACAACATCATCATTGGCCAAAGGCCTACATCTTGAAAGCATCTCAACATCTCTTCATCAACATCATTCATCGACATCATTTATCATCATAAATCATCAAACATCATTTATACATCATAATTCATTAAAACAAACTCTCATTAAGATCATCTCGTCAACAACTCAGTTGTACAGTAATATAATGGTAACTCATCAATTTCACAACGTTGACCATAGGCATATACAAGATATTTCCTATGATTAGTTAATCAACTAAGGATTACTTCTAAATCACCAAATCTCTACATACTACTATTCTGTAATACTACATCAGTATCATCATTAATCCTACTATTACAAACCAGACTATAATCTATAAACGTCTCATCTTCATCCTTCTTCACAAAAACCAACATAACGATTACCACGGGAACTAACTCAAATCTTTATTTGGATACTAGGGTTATCCTTCCTATTATTCATTTTAATCCTTAAGAATAAATCTCATCGCTTTAGCTATTCAACGCTTCGAACGACACCTTAAACGGAGTCCGAAAACTCAATTTACAGCATTCTTAAACTGATTCTGCCAAAAAACAGACAACATGGATCGACGCATAACATCTTGGATCGACGCGTACTGCACTGAACTTGCAACATGTGTCGATGCATCCTATCTTGTATCGACACATACTGGGTCTACCACACAGCATGTATCGACACATGCTCCTATGTATCGACTCATCCTGAGCCTAAAAGTCCTCATGCATCGACGCAAGGCTCCTTCGTATCGACTCATCCTGAGTCTAAAGACCTGCTTGTATTGACACATACCATTTGGGGTCAATGCATACTGCTCTGTCATGGGAAATTTCTGCGATTTTCTCTGGGTTTTCACTACGGGTTCCATACTTTAAGCCCTAAAAACCTAATCTAGTCATAGATAATCATCACTTACAGTTATCCTACACTTCTACATCAAATAAACAGTATCAGGACATCATCGTCCATCTTTCAATCATCAATTTCCATAATACAACATTATATAATTCAATCATGAATAAAACAACACTTTCACATCTAATCCCACTTACCAATTATCATGAACCCTATTATAGAGTCATAACCTCGCCCTTACCTTAGATTGAAGGTTGCTCTATAACTTTCTCCATTTGATTCTCGTTCAGCCGTTTTTCCTCTATTCCAACAGCTTCACGTTCTTCTTTCTAACCCTTATTCTTCTTACTGCTTCTTCTTTTCTATTATCTCCACAATAATAAAATAACCTATTATTATCTTTATTCCTTAATGGGCCCAAAACTAATACACCCCTCATTGCTTCTATTCCTTTAAAACAAGCCCAGAACAAAATAATATCATCCTTCTCATAATATTATTTCACCACTTAATAAAATAAATAAATCCAATTAATCATAATACATCTTCACAATTATTCCAAATATATTTAATTAAATATTTAATTAAATTATGGGCGTTACACCTGACGTATCACCTTCTAGAGTCTAGTTTCTACTAGTCTTCTTGGGTAAATTTCTAAATTCTTTTGGCATACCTTTCAAAGTCGAATTTCTATTGGCATACCTTTTAAATCTAGTATCTACTGACATACTTTGGCAAAATCTAGTATCCACCGGTCATTCTTTCCTTTATCAAATTCAATCCAGTTTATTTCTTACCATGATTTCAAAAAGAGAAAAAAATAATAACCATACCAAAATAATAATAATAATAATAATAATAATAATACAGTTACTAGTGTTTTTGCGCCTTTGCTTTGTCCAGAGCGTAAATTTTGGGTTATTTTAGTATTCAATCCTCTTCCAACTTGAACGTTTGAAAGTTGTCATTTTTACTCACTTATCAGGTTTAAGATGATTGAATAGGGATAATTGTTGCACCCCAAAATTTTCCCTCTTCTTTTTACCTTATATGTCTTATGTTTCATCATAGACATTCATGGATTTTGATAGGATCAAGGTACTTTGGTTTTCATGTTCTTTTGCAAGCTATAAAAGGGTGGTTGTGTTGACAATCAATACCCTCTCTATTTTGATCTCTCAAGCTACAAAGGCTTCTCATGCCTCAAGACACCTTATTTGATTATGTGTTTCATCAGAGGATTGATAATTGCGAAGGTTTTGATAAATGAAGTGTGTGACGTCTTTCTTGATAGAGTTCTTGAAGCATTATCATCATGAGTATCATCTCAGTACACCTTCAATCATCAACTAAGGTTCATTAGAGGTTTTCTTCTTTGATTCCATTCTTATCTTTTTCAAAGATTCTTCAAAGGCAAGATATCATTCTTAAGCTCAGTGGTTAAGGAGAATTCAAGTCCAAATTCATCAGAAGGAGACTTTATTTATTTTCACTACATTAAATGGTTATTGGATCTTTGTTTGGTTCAACACTTTTGATTCAAGTGACTAGAGAAGGATTTTGAATTCAATTCATTAGAGAGAAAACTTATTTGTTTTTCTACTATCTAAGAGAGGTTCTTTATTTACCAACATTGAACGTAAGATAAGAATTGCAAGGCCATTGTTATTTTTGAACCAAGGTTCTATTACATCATTATATGAACAAAGAATAGTTCGAATACTACAAGAATGTGCATTAACCACAAAGGATTTCAAGTTCTAATCATTCATTGATTACAAGGATACTTCATGCTACAATCCAAGTTCTTCCCCAATTTCAAACACACCATCCAAGGTTGTTACAAAACTTCAATTCTTTTAATACTTCATGTTTTACAACATATTGTTATTCAAGGATACATTGGTACAACTATTGAATACAATACTTCCAAAATACATCAAAGTACAAGCTCCACTTTTTCTCACATGAAACAAGAGAAAGAAAGCATGATTAATACAAGAAAACAAGAAAGAGACTTGAACATGAACAAAGAATTTTCAAAGAGATATTTCACAATTTCATCATTAGGGCTCATGTGAAGGAATCAGAGGTGTAGGAATAAAATTTAATCATTAATTCACTAGCCTCATATTTCATTTATTTCACAACAAAAAATCATAAGTATAATGTTAATCATGGGCCAAAAGAATCTTTATTACAAATCACAAAACCAAGCTTGGTTCACAGTAAAGACAGCTAAAGAGAAGTTATTGCATACAACTCAGTAAAAAAGCGCATCACAGTCATAACATTGCAGTAAAAAACATGATAGTACATATTTCATACCTCAAGCAAGGAAAATTACTGCAGTAAAGCTCAATTCATAATGAATCAATAGTAACATATCAGAATCATGTTAAGCCATTTACAAAAATGTGATAAGGCCGGTTAACGAAAAAGGATGGAATCCAAGAATAGAAAAAACCCTAACAATATCAGTATAAAAGCATTCAAAGGCACTATTTCTAGGGGAGAGGCAACTGTTTATAGCCGCAAAACTCACAAACCCTAAATCTCATCATATTCCTTATACTCGAATATTCCTTCAGAAATCACAAGTCTTAGAGAAGCAAGAAGAAGATACGAGCTTAACAGAGTTAGAAAGATCTTACCACAACCCTCAAAAGGTTGAAAAACTCACGAGTTCAGACATCATGGCTCTTTTCCTTCTCCTTTCCTTTCATTTTCTTCTGTTATTTGCGTATTTCTCATCATAATTGTTGAATATTGTTGTTTCTGAACTAGGGTTTTGAAAATCCCTTTCAAGATCTAACCTAGATCTTTCATTTCCTGTGAAATCAAATTCCAAATTAGTAAATAGGACGAGAAAATAAAGAGAATGATGTAAAAAAATGAGAATTAGAGGTGATTCGTGGCGGCGACACTGCTTTGTTTATCATGTGTCATCGTGATCTTCATACTCGTCGCTATCGTGTTCTTGGTCGCCGCCGCGATAGATCTTGTATTTTCTTGTTTTTCTGATTTTTAAGGGTTTGTTTGTGAATAACATATAGAGAAGCAAGAGAACCAGGATTGAGAGAGAGAGAGAGAGAGAGAGAGAGTTTTTGTAACTTGTGATTAATATGTTCACTAATTGTTATTTTGTTAGATAATAATAATTACATGACCTAATTTGGCGGTGACACTTGTCACTGTCCGATGGTATTTTCATTTCATATCTGATATGAGCTCATCATGATCAGCTTTTGTACATCTTAATATGAGTCCATTAGATCTCTATCAAGCGCCCCATATTGCATTCCTCACGGTGCAGCCTCTCAAACCTTCCATACCAAATTAACCAGAGGCTTTGGGCTTCCCCTTTATTTGGGCCTGGATGGATTTCTTTTCATACACCCCAGATTTGGCTTCAAACAGGTCCATTTCTAAACCCTCTCTTTATTTCTTTTATATATTATTTTTGTTTTTCTTATTAATTTATTTTGGTATATTATTAAAATTGCAAAAAAGATCAACAAAGATGTTTTAAATAATTATTTGTTTTAAAATAATTTTTATTAGATACTATTAATTAAGTTTGTAATTAATATTATCAAATTAAAAGAGTTTTAAATTAAATAGTTATTTAATGGTTTGGACTTGTATTGTGTGATTTAATTTTAGTTTTTATGTTTATTTTTCATGTTATCTCAATTTATACATTATGTACCCCCATCCCCTTGGACTTATATTAATTTATTTTTATGCTTGTATGAATTATTCAGAAATGTACACTCCACACGGTCCATATAATTGAATTTCACTCTAGCATCTTGGTCCATATATCAAGCTTTTCTAAAGGGTCTCATAGTTGAGAATGGGCATGTCCATTCTCACAAGGTTGATCAAAGCCCTTGCTTGCTTTGATTAATCATAACTTGAATTAATTACTGTGGTCCATATATCAAGTGTTCCATGTAAAAGGGTCTCATGGTTGGGGGTATGAGCACTTACTCTCATGAGGTTAATCAAGTATATCCCTTGATTAACCATAACCCGACAAAATTCTACCGATTCATATACCAAATCTTTAAAACACTTTCATAATAAAAGTTGCAAACCTCGATCCAACGTCGAGTGATTT